>VDFB02000003.1:89484694-89513919 GCA_007258455.2 Sequoia sempervirens
ATGGTAGAGGGGAGAGAGATATGAGTGAGAGAGAGAGAGAGAATTGAGGGTATAGGTTGAGGACCTATAGGGTTGATGGTTTAGGGTATTGGGTTGAGGGTAGAGGGTAGAGGGTTTAAGGGTTTAAGGTTTGGTTTAGGGTTTGGGGTTTAGGGTATAGGTTTGAGGGTACGTGGTTGAAGGATTAGGGTTGAGGGTCCAATGTATAGGGTAAAGGGTATAGGGGTTGAGGGTTGAGGGTTGAGAATTAAGGGTCGAGGGTTTAAAGTACAGGGTAGAGGGTTTAAGGGTTTAGGGTTTAAGAGTTGAGGGTTGAGGGTTTAAGGGTTGAGGGTATAGGGTTGAGGGTGAAATTGGAAACCTAACTTGTCCTGTTTGAGAAAATGGATCCAAGAAATGGGGTCTCCTTACATCACCAGGAGACCCCATTTCTTGGACCCATTTTCTCAAATAGGGCAAGTTAGGTTGCCAATTTCACTCACTAGCTTGCTAATTCGGTGAAATTGACAATGTAGTGGCCTGTTTGAAAAAATGGGTCTAAGAAAAGGGGTCATAAATCATCGGGAGACCCCATTTCTTGGACCTATTTTTTCAAATAGACCAAGTTAGGTTGCCAATTTCACCCACTAGCTTGCCAATTCGGTGAAATTGGCAATGTAGTGGCCTATTTGAGAAAATGGGTCCAAGAAATGGGGTCTCTCGGTGATTTACAACATCACTAGGAGACCCCATTTCTTGGACCCATTTTCTCAAATAGGGCAAGTTAGGTTGCCAATTTCACCCACTAGCTTGCCAATTCGATGAAATTGACAATGTAGTGGCTTGTTTGAAAAAATGGGTCCAAGAAATGGGGTCTCTTAGTAATTTTACCAGGAGACCCTATTTCTTGGACCCATTTTTTCAAATAGGCCACTACATTGCCAATTTCACCAAATTGGCAAGCTAGTGGGTGAAATTGGAAACTTAACTTGAGAGGGATAAAAGTGAGTGAGTGTGAGAGAGAGACTTGAGAGAGGGAGAGAGGGTAGGAGGGAGACACTTGAGAGAGAGAGGGAGGGAGTGGGAGGGAGATAAAGGGTAGAGGATAAAGGGTATAAGGGTTAAGGGTAGAGGGTAGAGAGTTAAGGGTAGAGGGGAGAGAGATAGAAGAACGGCATGAGAGAGAGACAAGAGAGAGGGGTAGGAGGGAGAGACTTGAGAGAGAGAGAGAGAGAGAGGGAGGGAGTGGGAGAGAGATAAAAGGTAGAGGATAGAGGGTATAAGGGTTAAGGGTAGAGGGTTAAGGGTAGAGGGGAGAGAGAGACTTGAGAGAGGGAGAGGGGGTAGGAGGGAGAGACTTGAGAGAGAGAGGAAGGGAGGGAGTGGGAGATAGATAGAGGGTATAAGGGTTAAGGGTAGAGAGTAGAGGATTAAGGGTAGAGGAGAGAGAGATAGGAGTGAGTGAGTGAAAGAGAGATACTTGAGAGAGGGAGAGGGGGTAGGAGGGAGAGACTTGAGAAAGAGAGGGAGGGAGTGGGAGAGAGATAGAGGGTATGCCAAATATTCTACAGGACAACATGCTTGGATGGTTCATGTGAGCATTGTGGTGGCTTGCAGTGTATGCTAGTATGTCAACATATGGAAAGCATAGATGAGGTGGGACAAAAACTAATAGAGTTTGGGAAGTATAAAACAGTGGCATACGTTACAAAAGATGGTAATCAAACAAAAATGTGTGATTTGGTTATTCAAAATATTCTAGTGTATCATTTTATGTCCATGTTTCGTGACAAAATAGTGTATGAGTATACAAGGCATACCATAGAGCCCGATGGCTGGACACACAATTCAAGCTATGCAAGGACACCTTTCCAATTGGTAGCATAGTATCAGTGGTTGACTTTGCAGAGAACTACACTCTACAACCATAGCATGAGGTGTAGTCATAATATAATAACTCCACACAGGTTTTGATATTTGTGCACATAGCATTCATTCATGCAATTGATAGTATAGAGGACTAAAGGAAGATATTGATGGAGTATCACTTTTATATTAGTGATCACACATTCTCCATAGTTCGTGTAAGGTTTCTTCTAGATGTTCTACATTGATTTGGCTTCGAGGGGCATAGCATATGATTGGCATATAATATGGTTGGATAATTGTGCAGCACAATTCAAGAACTCGTGCATGTTCTACTGGTTGAGCAGGATGCATGTCATTACAGGTGTTTAGCATATGTGGAACTTTTGTGAGGCTAGACATGGAAAGGGGGAGCATGATGGTGTAGGAGCATGTGTGAAAAGAGCATTGGCATGAGAAGAGTTAAAGTATCAAGACAATGCAAAGTTGACAGATGCAAAATCAATCGTCGAATGGTGTAATGCTTCAATGGGTCTAGGTAATGAAGGTATGTATTTAGTTCATAGATTTGTTTGGTTGATGGATAATACAAACATTGCACCATATGAGGATTGTTGTACACTAACAAAATCAAGTGAGCTACACTCTTTCCTTAGCTTAGATGCAGGTTCATGGAGTATCAATACACAGAAGATGGCATGCTTTTTTTCTTCATGTACAATGCAATCCTAGAATGATTGTGAGTCAGAGGAGTGGGTTGAGAAATGGTTGACAAGTTATCTTAGCCAGCCACTTCACACGTATCACCTTTTGACGATATTGGAACTAACACTGATGGAATCATCAATCGACTTTGACCACATATAAGATCTAGTTCAACAAGATAATATATCTACTTGCTTAGTTTTTGAAATTCCTATTGTTATCTTACTTTGTAGTGTATTCATAATGTTGACTAATTTCAAGAGATTTGTTGCACATATCAATGCAGGGCATGTTTATGCAGTTATTGCAGATGAAGACAATGAAGAGGGAACAAAATATTACTTGTGTCATTGTGTTGAGTCCAAAACAAAATTGGAGACCCCAGTTATAGATGGAGAAAACATCGAATACCCTACAAGTTCAGTTGTTGTTACTGGAATGTGGCTTAGAAGGTACCCACATAAGAGTGTTAAATATTGGCTATTTCAGGACTTTTACATGTATCGTAAGATTATAAATTACTCGAACCTTGTCGTTGCATCCAATGTTCATTTTACCAAATATGGGGGTAGACCTTTGAACAAGACCTTGTGGAAGGTTCATGAGTTTGACCATGAGACAATACTTGACACAATAAAGAGTAGAGAAAATCCGGATGGTTCATTGGATTAATTTGTAAGTATGCACATTGGTTCTTATTAATTTATACTTGTATTCATATTAATTTTTATGATGCTAATGCTATCATCTTCTTTTACTTTGCCCATTTGTAAGTAATCTACTAAAAATTTATTGGTGTCCCCTTGTAGAAAATGCTATTTATGAGCCATCCAAGAGAATCTCAGCCAAAAAATCAATGCAACATCCTTATTTTGATGATCTTGACAAATCTCAATTATGATTTTAAGCCATTACAAAAGTGTGTGCAAAGTTTGGTGAGGGAATTCAAGTTATTCAATTGAAGTTAACCTTATCATAAACACCTATGATGTAGACATTATAAGAGCATCTTGAATTTCAAGTTATTCTATTCATGAGAGGTGTTGTGTGCAATAGGTATCTTGGAACTCCCAGTGAAGATGTATGACCAGGAGTGACTAATTTGAGAGACCGGCATGCCTATCCTCAATGGAAGCATCAAGATTTATGCCTTGCTATTCTCGAGTTGGAACCAAATGGTGTGGATTTGTTGTTTGTAAGTGTCTTCCATCTATTTTCATTTCATTTCCATTTTGCCTGCTCTTTCTTTTTCTTCTTTTACTTTGCGTATTTGTAAGTAAACAACTAAAAATTGATTGGTCTCTCCTTGTAGAAAATGTTGATTTATGAGCCATTGAAGAGAATCCCAGCCAAAAAAGTAATGCAACATCCTTTTTTTGATGATCTTGACAAATATCAATTCTAATTTGAAATTGTAAGAGAGGGGGACCACCACGTGCAAGGCCCCAAGTCATGGAGGGCCAAGATGTAGAATTATGCCCTAACTTACCTTAGCTAAATGGGGTGTTATGATATGTGGGACGAGAATGGTGAGGACTATGAAGTCCTTCAACCACTCTACAGACCTAAAATGCAAAATGAGGCTAGGCGAGTTGATCTTCAGGTTCAACACTACGCCTCAAGAAGCCCTCTGCTTGAGGACGAAAGCGTGGTCCTTGGATGACAGCGCAACGCGCTAACATTTCTATAGTGCGTTGGCATCTGTATGGCCAAACAATAATAGAGACAAGGTCAAACCTAAGAAAATGACTAATGGCCCAACTAACTACCATTGAAGGGCCAAAAAAACGTAACTAAATAAACTAAGTACTCCCTAATGTGATAAAGCAAAAATGCAAGAGTAAAGGTGGCAAGAAGGATCTTACAAAGAAACTCGTTTGCCAGCTAGCTCCTCAAAAGCACATTCACCTACACACAAAAATGAGAGGAAAATGTTGGGTGGATATATAGGGGCCTACCTCAGTTAGACCCCCGCTTAGGTCTTTCCACCTCCATGAACAACCAAGAAAGCAAGATAAAGAAAACAATGTAATAAAGAGCACAAAAGTACTACAAAACAGTAAATGTGCCAACTCAACCAAGTGATAAAGGAGAGGAAAGGGAAGCTTACCACCTCCACCAAGAGCACTCAAGGCTGCTTGGGGGAGAAAATGAGAGTACTCGAGCCTCTACTTCAACAGTGTTTGTCCCCAACTTGCTCTACTGAAGTGATGGAGTGATGTATTTGCTACAATGGAGTGCAAGAATGTTGTTTGAAATCTTGAGAGTGAGCTTGTGAATGAAGTGAAGAAGTTGGATTGAATGCTTAGAGGATGTGAAGAAGATAGAATGCATGTTGAAGGAGTGAATTTGAAGAAGAGATGAAGAGAAACGACTATATTCATGTCGGTCGACCGAAGGGGGCATTACAACTTGACTCCTAATGAAAAGTGTAACACCTCTACAGGTTCAACTACAGGAATCTGCCAAGGAATGGCAAGGCTTGACAGACGCTTGCATGCCGCAGATTGCACCCCTGTCAAAAATGCTTCCACCCCGACGCCCCTTCAAAACAGTGTGCTATGTGATGAAGCACAGGCTTAGCTGGAATTAAGCCTCCCAACTTATTTTCAAGGTGGATGAAAGGCAAAAGGGATCACCTAGGCAAATTTACTCCGATACAAAAGCCATTATAAAAGAGCGTGTGAAGCTTAGCGAGGGAATCTCAAGTTATTCATTTGAAGTTAACCTCATCATGAGCATGTATGATGTAAACATTATAAGAGAATCTCAAATGTATGAGTGACATTGTAAGAGATCTCTGAGAACAAAGTACCTAAGGCATTGTGCGTACAAGTACAAGCACTTGGGTTTCAAAACGGTGTATGAAGCATATTAGACAATTGTAGCACACACAAAAGAATTAGGACAATCAAATAAATCTCATTTTATTGTAAACATCATATTATTAATATAGTGATTTTAATAACCATTGATGGTTATTAATCATTCTTTTTGTTCTTTTATTCTCTCCCTATTATAACTGGCACCAATTGACTAACTTATTATAAAAACTTCATTTATTAAAACAAATCAACCTAATGATTATATATCAATATCAATATAGCATATAGTCTATTGAAATAAACACTTCTAATGAGATTTACTCAAATATTGAAATTTATTGCTACCCTCAAACATTTGTAATTCAAGCAACATAATCCCTTAACAGTCCAAATTGCAAAAGGGCAATAATATTTGACGACCTATTACTCGGATATCATGTTAGTTACAGGTATTCTTTCTAAGGCATTAGGATCATGTAGGGCACCTCTACAATAACCTCATTCAGTTTTTGTTATCTCAGAGTCATTTTTCTGTGTTGTCCAATTTTTACTTGATAGAAAAAGTGTCAATTGCAAGCAATGTAAAGTTGCAAAGTGGTGCAACTTTCGTTCTGCAACTTGTGTGACCAAGTGAACTATTTCAACACATCTAAATGGGTATGTTTATGCTAGGCATGGTCCTCTTTTGTACCCAAACACACATAATCACTTCGAGCTACATTCAACTGGATAGATCTCTTAAGAGTTCAAAGCACAAAAGGGCAACAATCCTTGATGGGCTATTACTTGGAAACCATAACGCTTGAGAACTCTTCTTATGAGCCTACGGGATCGCATTGGGCCCCTCTAATATAACCTCTCTCAATTTTGTTATCTCAGAGTCATTTTCCCATGATGTTTTGTTTTCACTTGATGAAAAAAGTGTCAAATGCAAGCAGTAAAGTTGAGTGGTAACTTTGTTCCAGAACTTGTGTGGATCAAACTTAACTTCGTTCCAATGCATTCGACAGAAGACGACATCTAGAAATGGTCCTTTGCTAACGCAAATACGCGTAATCACTCCGAGCTACATTCAACCATTTTGATCCTCAAGGTCCAAAGTGCAAGGACAATCTTGACGGATATTACCTGTAAAACCGTGGCATCACGAACTCCGTCCACCACCCAAAATCACGTTGACCCCCATACTAACCTCTCAATTTTTTTAATCCAAAAGCGGTTTTTCCGTAGTGTCCGCCACTTGATGGAAAAAGGTCAAATCCAAGCAGTGCAAAGTTGCAAAGTGGTGCAACTTTCATTCTGCAACTCGTGTGACCAAACGGATTATTCCAACATGTTCATATGGGTGGGTTTATGCTAGGCATGGTCCTCTTTCGCACCCAAACACATTGAATCACTTTGAGCTATATTCAACTAGTAAAATCCCTTAAGAGTCCAAAGTGCAAAATGGTTGTATACTTCAACATGTTGTTACTCGGATATCGTCACTCTTAGAAACTTCTCGCTTGAGCCTATGGGATCGTGTTGGGCCCCTATATAATAAATTCTCTCGGTTTTCACTATCTCGGAGGCATTTTCCCGTGGTGGCGAATTTTCACTTGGGGAAAAATTGTCAAATGCAAGTAATTAAAAGTTGCAAAGTGGTGCAACTTTCGTTCTGCAACTCGTGTGACCAAATGAACTGTTCCAATGCATCCAGGTGGGTACATTTACGCTAGGAATGGTCCTCTTTCACACCCAAACATGCTGAATCGCTCTGAGATACATTCAACAGATAGAATCCCTTAAGAGTCTAAAGTGCAATATAACTGCAAACTTTGACATGTTGTTGCTCGAATATCGTGATTCTTAGAAACTTCTTGTCTAAGCCTATGGGATCATGTTAGGCCCCTCTACAATAACCTCTCTTTTTTTTCACTATCTCGAAGGCATTTTCTCATGGTGGTGAATTTTCGCTTGGGGAAAAAGTTGTCAAATTCGAGTAGTTGAAAGTTACAAAGTGGTGTAACTTTTGTTCTACAATTTGTGTGACCAAACAAACTATTCCAACGCATCTAGGTGGGTATGTTTACGCTAGGCATGGTCCTCTTTTGTACCCAATCACGCTAAGTCGCTCTGAGCTACATTCAATCGATAGAATCTCTTAAGAGTCCAAAGTGCAAAATGGCTACAAACTTCAGCATGCTATTACTCAGATACCGTGATGCTTAGAAACTTCTTGTCTGAGCTTAGGGGATCATGTTGGAACTATCTACAATAATCTCTCTCAATTTTTGCTATCTCAGAGGCATTTTTCTGTGGTGGCAAATTTTTATTTAGGGAAAAAGTTGTCAAATATAAGTAGTTGAAAGTTGCAAAGTGATGAAACTTTCGTTCTTAAACTTGTGTGACCAAACGAACTATTTCAATGCATTCAAGTGGGTATGTTTATGCTAGGAACAATCCTCCTTCACACCCAAACATGTTCAATCAATCTGAGCTATATTCAACTACCAGAATCCCTTAAAAGTCTAAAGTGCAAAATGTTTGCAATCTTTAACGGGTTGTTACTCAGACACCGTAATGCTTAGAAACTTCTCGTCTGAGCCTATGGGATTGCATTGGACCCCTCTGCAATAACCTCTTTCAGTTTTTTCTATCTCAGAAGCATTTTCCTATGGTGGAAAATTTTCACTTGAGGAAAAAGTTATCAAATGCAAGTAGTTGAAAATTGCAAAGTGGTGCAACTTTTATTCTACAACTCGTGTGACCAAATGGACTATACCAATGCATCTAGATGGGTAAGTTTATGCTATGCATGGTCCTCTTTCACACCCAAACATGTGGAATCACTTTGAGCTACGTTCAACCAACTCGATCCTTTAAGGGTCCAAAGTGCAAAAAGGCAACAATTTTTGACAGGATTTACTCGAAAACCATGATGCTTATAAACTCTTCGTATAAGCCTACGGGATTGCGTTGGACCCCTCTACAATAACCTCTCTCAATTTTTTTTATCTTGGAGTCGTTTTGCCGTGGTGTCCAGTTTTCATTTGATGGAAAAAGTGTAAAGTTGCAAAGTGGTGCAACTTTCATTTTGCAACTCGTGTGACCAAACAAACTGCTCCAACGCATCCTAATATGTACGTTTACACTAGGCATGGTCCTTTTTCGCACCCAAACACACATAATCTCTCTGAGCTACGTTTAGTCAGAGTGATCCCTTATAATGGCATGCAAAACAAGTGAAAAGAGAAACATACACATGACGGTTGAGAAGTCTGAGTTTTCCACACAAAAGCATATGATCATCCTCAAGTCTAGAAAGTGCAAGACATTTTTTAATTATCCTCCTTGCCCTTACAACAATATACAACCAATTGTAAATGTGTATAATGGTGGAACTTGGAAACATTTTATTTTTCCTCGATTAATAACTTTGGTTGTGAACCATTTTGTCATTTTCATTTGAAATGATTTGCTATGATTGAAAATTGGAGTCTAAGAGAAACAAGTGATGCTCCAATCTAAAGATTAAATATATTAGAATCTTTTTATGAAACATTTCATGGAATACTAATTGAAAACGTGTTTTTTGCTTTTAGATAAAGCATTTCATGGAACTCTTTGGATTAAATTGAATTGAGATATGTAAGAACAAGGGAGCATTAGGAAATACATTTCTCTCCCATTGCAATTTTGGGTGGATTATTATTTTCAAAGTATTGGGAATGCTTTTCCTATTTTCTAGTTGGCAATTGCTATTCTAGAAGGCTCATCTCTTGATATATTTTATACTCATTCTTAATCAATTATCAAGTTAATAATTAGTGCATTTATTTACAGTTAATCTTTTCTTTTCAATTTGTGCAATTTTGGAATTTGTAACTCTACTAGTATTCCTAGAAATATTGATGTTGTTTAGCATCGACTAATAAAGTTGTTTAGCATCAATCAATTAATATTCAAGACAAACCATGAAGGACAAAAATGATCAATGCTAGGTCTAACCAATTAATAAATATACACATGAATAATTCAAGCATGTACATGTGAATAAGGGAAGCACAAGTACTCAAAAACACGTAAGTGTTGAAGTATACACATGAATACATAGTATACACAAATTAATACAAAGTATATGCATGAATACAAGGTATACGCATGAAAACACGTAAGCACAAAGTATACATTGGAATACACATAAGTCACAAAGTATACATGTAAGTTGTAAAGTATACACTTGAATACATGTAACTCATATCTATTGAACCATGGATTTATAATGCAAATATGGACACCATCGATAAAAAATATTTGTATTAACTAAATAGCCATGTAGGCATACATCAATATATGTCAATATAAGTATAAAATATAGGTATGTACAGCCATATAGGCTATTAGAATGCCATATAGTACACATAATGTCAAATAATATATCCTGTATAAAAATATGTACAAAATGCCATAGGGCATACAAATAAAAGGGCCTGTAAACTGTGTGTTACGTTTCCATGCTTTTAGCCAGCCCTGCCTTTGTTGGCCGCCAACTGATGAAGGAGGTCTCACAGCCTATTTATTTGTGGAAGGAGGAAAGTCTCTGCCTACTCTCCTAAAAGTTTAAAGTTCTTGGTCGTTCAGTTTGTTGGCACAGTAGCGCAGCATTAGACATATAGAAATTACATTAAAAATGGGATATATTTATCAAAATAATCACTTACCACCATCCGGAGCAATCACTCTCCACGAGGGAAATATCTGCAAATGCCTTCCACCAGAGGCAAGGCTGCCAAAGCCCCATATAAGCCATCCGCTGAGAAATTAACCAAGGAATCAATAATGATTTATTTTTCATCGTAATTTCAATGAACATCTATACAATGGAAACAAATTAAATTTAGTACCTATCTTATACTCCCCTACCAAAGCCATCGAGGAGTCTATAGAGTGAAAAATGATTCCATTGCCCTATGAACATTCAAAAGTGTATTCAGTTGCAACATCTAAAAATAAAACAATGTAAATTATTCCAACTCACTTGTAAAACTATATTAGCAATCCACGTCATGACTTATAATGTATGAAATAATGAACAAAATTTTGAGTACTTATTAAACTATATATTTTTGACTATCATGCTTACTATTTTCCCTATCCATATATTTTTCGAAAGCACACGTTTTTAGGCTTTTACTCATAGCAACAAGCTGGTGAACTATTTAATAAAATGCTTTTGTAGACATTTACAATAATTGTGGTGGCATAGAGAAGGCAGTGAACTGTTTGGAAAAATGCCTCAAAGAAATGGGGCCTCATGGTGATGGAATGCCACTACAAATAAATGTGTCATGGCATTCCATCACCATAAGAACACATTTCCTTGAGGCATTTTTTCAAACAATTTATTGCTTTCTCAATGGTATTATGTTGGGATGGGGTGGATGGTATAGTATGGCCTTGGTTATGAGATGGAGGAACTGCGACATGAAAGTAGGTGGGAAGCGTAGACAAGGAACAAGTGGAATAAAAGTGTGAGGTTCCATGGATTGCAAATCGAGGATGAGAACCCTGAAACAATTTGAGGAATTTGGGCTAATGGGTTGGTTTCCTATTCTAAGTAATGAGGTTGTTTGAAAAATGTTCAGAGAAATGTGGTCTCATGGTGACGGAATGGAACCACCAAAGGAGTACCACATTTCTTCTGGCGCATTTTTTCGCACTACCATCACCTTAATTTGGAGGTTGCACTATGTTTTTGATAGATTCTTTCCAAGCATCTCATAGTTTGTTGGAAAACACCTATTTTAGGGCTTTTGTCATAGTAGCGCGAAGTGAGAAATGGATAAAATGATTTGGCAATACATGTATGGAAATGTGGTAGCATAGAAAGGGTGAGTTGTTTGAAGAAACCTTGAAGAATGTGGTCCATGGGTGATGGAATGATTTTTTCAAACAACTCACCATGAGGACCATGATTTCTCTGAGGCATTTTTTCAAACAAACCAACGCCTTGTCTATGCTATTGCTATTATAAGTTGATAGATTTCTTTCCAAGCATCCATAGTTTGATAGAAAACACCTTTAAGCTTTCAGCTAGTGGAGGAAAAACAAATTTGCCTAGATAAAATGGATTTGGTAGACATGTATGGAATGTAGTGACACAGCAGCAGTGAGTTGTTTGAAAAGCGCCTCAGCAAATTGGGGACATCACCATGAGATCGCATTTTTTTAAGGCATTTTTTCAAATAACCATTGCCTTGTTCTATGCTATTGTTTCATTATTATTCTTTCTTATATACTTTCCAACATCCAGTATGACAAGGTAAATGAACTATTTGAAAGATGTCCAAGAAAAGCGTGGTCTCATGTGAACGCCATGACAAGCAAATGCAATTTCCAGTTTTTCCCTACGACATTTATGCTATGTGAAGTAATTGCATCACTACTTATGTTGAATTTCTAAACAATTGTATTGTAGTTGAAATTTTGTCATCTATCAACATCTAGTTATTAGTTATGGAATGTGAAGTAATGTTTTGAGTTTGAAAGCTGTGCAATGCAATGTAATCAACGATATGAATATAAACTACACAAATGTATTAAGTACAATTCATTAGTTAAACTCTTTATTCTATTAACTACATGTAGGTTTGTCTAAATCCATTGGCACTAAAGGTGTTCCCTTGAAACCTCCAATATTAGCCTATTCAACATCCAACATCACATATTAAATACCATTCATAAAACAATGCTATTAACATGTAATAAATTTATAATTGTTTACTAGTTACATACCTCAACGGTAGATGTAGTGGAGAAATAAGTGGGTGTAGGGCCGGTGTATTCAATCAACACTGTGACCCTAAAATTTTATTAAAATCATAAAACTAAATTAGTTAATCTTGCATTTCAAAATTAAAATTTAATAAGTTAAATTCAATGAACATGCTAACATTTATCTGAGTACCAATGCCATAGGCATCATTCAAAATGTCAGTTTCCCTCGCCATCTCCATAGCTACAAATGTATCTTGTGTAGCAACCTCCGAAAGTGTCAGTTGTCTATATGAATGTGTCAGCCTTGCAAAGCCCCACATACAAAATGGATTCTGGCCCACCTACTTGGAAGACCTCGCCTAAATGGAAGTCAGGTGCATAGGATGCCACTGATGACACTTTGGGCCCAAAGAGTTGATGGCCCAAGTACCCCACTCCCAAATACCTCCTTCTCAAGGATGGAAGGGAATAAGGCCTGAGACGCACTCCCAGTGAGAGCTCTGTCTGGCTTGTCGGTAGATCTTGTTGTGTACCCAGTCTATCTCGAGCCACCCCCACCTCTCCCCTAAAAGTCCCTCATATCAAAATAATTTGATATTTTGTTCAAGATGAACTCACATTATAGTTTCCTTAAGAAATATTGTGAGACTTCACAATTGTTGCATGATGGGTGATCAAAAACCATGTACCACCTATCCCAAAAAGGGTCCTAATCTATTGGTGGTGGCACCAATGGATAGGAAACCTCTTCGTATTGAGGGTAAGATTTGCATTTGTGCGTGGGTCAGTGAATAATGAGCACAAATCAAATTTTGTAATTTTTAGATCTTTTACATCTTTATATGATAATTTATCCCAGTAATAAGCCCCAGCTGCTTGCCTCCTATCTTGCCAACCAGTTAATTGTTTGCTAATTGAATCTACATGTTTTAACATTTCTTTGAGTGAAGTTTTCAGGGTCATTCTTTCCATGGTTGAACCATTTGGATTGTTCAACCTCCTGATTAACTCCCTAATTTATTTTTATTATTCTCACCTCTACCGCTGGGTTTCATCACTGAAAGTGCCAGAGGATGCTGAGGATTAGCAAAGGATTGCTGTTGTGGTTGTTCACCATTATATCAGAATGTGTTGAGGATTTTGTTCCTCTGTTGTTGCTGTGCTTGCTGAGAATTTGAAGAGGTTTGGCAGCCAATAATATCCTCCCTTGCTAAATTCAAAAATAAATATAAAAACAACCTAAAACCAACAAATTCACAAATAAAACAAACAATCCCGCCTCTCGGGACCTCCTTGTCGACGTGGCGGTATCCCAGAGTGATGAACAACAATAATTTGATGAAAGTATTGTAAAATGGCTCCTCCTGTAATGCAAGCACAAAGATGAAGGATTTTGGTCACGAACAAAAAAAAAACACAGTCATAATGAAAATGATTTTGAATTCCTTTTTTTTTGCTTTTAATACCTCATAACACGAGCACGTTATAACATGCTCACATTATAACGTTATTGCATTATGGCCAAAATTGGCCACCCATCTTTTTGCACCTGCCCCATCAAAAAATTTACTAGGTACATTTTATTTAGTTTTTTGTGTTTTCACATTCTCGTGAATTACTTGGACATCTTAGCTCCTGGAAACTTCTCATTTGTGTGGGTTGGATTTTTTTGGCTATTATTCATGTATTTATAGTATTAGGTCCTTATTGGACCTTATGGGGTCACATTGTATGTATTTATCATCTGTAAACGCACTAAAATAAAGTGCCTCAGCTTTGTATGTGTAGAATTGGGATTCTTGCACATCATATTATGCCATTATTGTACTTGCACTATTCTATAAAGTGCCATGGGGGGCTGATGTTTTCCTTTGTTTACCATCATACCTTTGTCTAGTGAGTGTTCCTTCCACGACAGTAGTGAATCACATTGATTCTTGACTCATGCGTGTGTGCCTTTGTTTGCACACCCTTTATACTTTGTTGGTACTTTCATGTTTTCACATTCATATGTTCTTGGTTCTTCTTCATGTACTTCTTTCTAGTATTCAATTTCAGTGTACTTGTCATGACTCTCCCTTGTTAGCATTATGGGGGGGTTTCTACTGTTGGTGATATTGCTTCCTTGGTTTTGTTGGAGTGAGCTATGTATTCAATATTTGTTCCTATGTACTTTCAGATACAAAGTACATCAATGGCCGGTTACTTGTATTTCGTTGAGATGGATCACTTATCATATGGACACTCTTGCATTTAGGAGGCGACCTTCCATTTTCACTTGATCAATTCTTCAGACTATTGGTACTTGTGTCATCTGTATCTTTGATTTCTTGATGTTTTCCTTGGTTTGCCATTGGATTTGAGTAGTGTCATTGGGGGAACTCATACAGGTTCTTGTCTTCTTGATCTTGATCATCATATGTTTTAGTGGTGGTTCTTCTCAACATTTGGCCAGTCATTCTACAATGTTTGCAGCCTTCTGGCGTTTTTAAAGGTGTTTTTGCACCATCCTTTGAAGTCTTATCTTTGGGTCAATTTGGTTGGAGGCCTTTTAGTCCTTCACTTGTTTGGAGGCTTCTTTAGTCCTTCACTGTCCCTATCTTTTGGGACATTTTAAGTTTTCCGAGGCTTCTAGTTCTTCACATGTATTCTCTCTCTCTTTAGGTGAGTTTTCCCAAGGTTTTCTCCTTTTCCCAGTGCTAGAGATTTTTTAGACGGTACATGGTATCTCATCATCTTGCTCGGACCCACCTTTGCTTTCATGTGTAAGTCCTTAGTTTTTTAGCTTCTCCCTAAGTTCATCTTAAAGGGATGTTAGAGTAATAGGTTAATTACTTAATTAATTTAATCATATTGATTAATTAATTAAGTCACCTTTTACTTTATTTTCAATTAAGCTAAACTTAGGCCCTTTAATAATTACTTTATTAAATCCTAGGGTTCACTTTAGGGTTTTGATTTCCTTTTTTAAGGATTGATCTCTTTGTAACTATTCACTTCTTGTTTATGCAATTTTACTCTTGGTTTGCAGAGCAATATCTTTATGTTGTTCGAATCTCTTCTATGTGACAAGTTATTTTGCTTGCAAGTGATCACTGGGTTCTATGAAGTTGGATTTAACAACTTCGACATTGTTGATATATGATTTTGTCTCATTAGTCTAAATGTTCAAATTGATAAATGTAGAAAAAAAATACAATAGTGACAAACCAAAAGTATTGTTATTAAACTAAGAACTTTGTAAAAGATTTTAAGGGGAGAAAATGTACATGGATTGGATCAATGAATTCAATCAAAACAAAACCAAAACAAGGATTAGAACCCACCTACTCATGAAATGTAATTTCCATAGCTATGAATTCAAACAACAAGGTTAGCTCAATCAAATTGAAAATAAATGAATTCAAACTACACAATCTTACCATCCCATGGTGGAGTGTATTTGTGTTGATGATGATATATTGGATTGCCTTTCAACACAAAGCCTCCATGATTGCAAAAGCTTGATAATGACCTAGAATGAAATGGTGAATGCTCAAGTTTTCTCAAGAATCAATTGGACATGATCTCTTCACAAATTCTCTAGATGAATTATGAGAGGGGTGAGTGTTCTTTTATAGATTTGGAGAAATTGGATCAATGAATGGGATTGAATTAGAAATACAACAAACAAGGGTTGAGATTGATCAAAAACACCCACAAAGGAGAGTGAATCAAGGAGGATGGATGAAGGAGATTAGTTAGAACTCAAGCTAGCCCCACCATTTTAGGAAAATGGTTGAGATATTTAAGATCAATGGATGAGGATTGATTTTAAGATCAAGGGTCATAAATGGTTGAGACAAGTTGGTTGAGATATTTTGAAATGGAATATTCCTTAAGAATATGCTTTGTGGAGGGAAAACAAGGTAATTAAATAATTAAAAATTATTTAATTCATGTGACAAGAAGATTATGATAGGATAATTAAATAATGATTATTTAATCATGATGAGATAGAAGAATATTGAATGATACTAATCAAATAACTAGAAACCATTCAATTAGGTTTGATAAAGGGAATGATGGATAAAAGATGAACGAATTAAACAATTCAACATTCATTTACGCTAATGTATGTACAGGGAAGTGATCGGCGAAACATGTTATGATTACACATAAATGAAGGGGAATGATGATGCCAATGATGAAAAAAATGCGACTTAGATGCGCATATGGCACTGGTGACATTTGACGTACATTTTCTTTCTTTTTCCCCTTTGATATAATGTACGGTTGTGTTGTTTCAAAGAATCCAACGTTCGATCAAGAAATACTTAAATGATGTCCACCATGCCCCAAAATAGCAGATGATAAGATTAAGCCATCCTTTGAGAGATCAACAAAAATTATTTTCAAGCCCAGTCAGGACAAGGTTCAAGAGTAGTTCAGATGTGTAGAGGATGACAAATTAGGCTCTAGGGATTGCATTTAAGGTTTAGGATGATCCATGGTGCTCAAAATTTAACCTAAGAAGGCTTCCTAGGATAAAAATTAGGGTTTGGGGGGTTAAATAGTGAATGAGGGTTGATTTATCCCTCATTTGCACTTTCAACCTTAGGAAATTATAGACCTTTGGAGATTTGTAGCTGCAATTGTCGATTCACGATGGCATGAGTTTCAAGTGCACCACATCGAGGAAATGTAGTTCATTAGTACCAACAACTAGTCGACGCAGGTATTGCAATACGTATGCTTTTTATTCTTGTTTTCATCTTTTTATGTTTATGCATTTAATGTTCAAAGTTAGCTAGGACGATAGTGGTAATTTTAGGATTATGCTACTATTGACGCGATAATGTTGCTAGTGTATTATGTAGGATATCCACTTTCATTAAACCTTCACACTATCATTAAAATAGACCGCTATAGTAAAAATCCGTCGTTGTTTGATCATTGTCGTTGAATAGGACCGTACGGTAGAAAATTTAGGAAGATTGTCGCCATCACTTAAGTCAACCGCTATTGTAGCACTGACAGACTCACTATCATGATAAAGAGCCATTATCGTAGTAAAATAGGGCCACTATTGTCCTAGAAGAAGCTCACTATTGATTAAAAAAATGACTGTTTAAGCTAGTTTGATTGCAAATTTAGGTTGTTGATTTGATTTTCTAGCAAAACTTTGATGTTGTGGGTTAAATGTTTGCAAGTGGTTCTTAAATTGTTGTATTCCAGAGAGAGAAGATCTTGACACTTGTTGGATGACATTGCTAGATTCTAGGAGCTTGAGAGAGACTTCCTAGATGCAATAGGCCTTAGATATATTACATGCATGCCCGATATCATAGCACACAGGGCAATGATGACCACCTTAGTTGAGAGATGGAGGTATGAGACTGCGACCTTTCATTTTCCTACAAGTAAGTGTACAATCACTCTAGAGGATGTATGGAAGATCTTGAGGATCTCGATTCATGGGGAGCTCGTCACATATGATGTCAAGATGGGTACTTAGGCTATGCAACAATTACTCAGTGTGCAACAATTGCAGATGATTGATTTAGAGATAGATTTGACACCTTTCATTGATGATGTTGACCTTATGGTCATGGTGTTGGTAGGATTGATTATTGAGCCATTGATGCTTGACCATAGAGCCAGAGGATTCCCAGTTGGCTAGGGGATCTGTATTGAACATATGATGGAGCATGCTACTGTATATTCCTGGGGCTCATGTGTACTTGCTCACTTATATAGAGATATGCACGAGGCTATATATCATAGTGGGAGCAACATTTCTATTGGGATGACTCTCCTTCACATGTGGGAATGGGAGAGGATAATAATCACTAGGCCTAATAGTATTGATTGATAGGATCCTGACGATATGAACATGTGAGGACGACCAAGAAGAGCGCCTACAAAATAGGAGCACATGGGGCACCCACATGGAAGGTGGAACTCACCTTGAGTTAAGTTAAATGTCTAGAGAAAGATAACACTTCAGTAATGCATGTAAAGATCCTAGAAGTTAGGGATTGATGTTTACATGCATGAATTTCAATTCAATTCAATTCAGTTTAGTTATGGTTCAGTTATCTTCAATTGCATGTAGTTAGTTTCAGTTGAATGCTAGTTGACTTTAGTTGACTTGGAATGCATGACTAATGACTTGAGTTGCATGACAGATAACAGGTGATACATTCAGTTAAGTGAGGATGATCAATCATGCATGATATTTGAATGAATGGTGGAGAGATATGGGGTTTTAGATATGAGATTGACTGGACCCATCTTGGGCACCTGGTTGTTCGAGCACACTTTGTACGATAAGATATTTTATATATTTGAGCTATGTAATCATCTTGGGAGTTTCAAATCGAGGAGAAGTTTACAAGATATCTTTTGGTAAACTGTCGTCAGTTAGGGACTCCAATTTTGGCTCAAACTGATGAAGGACTGGTTTGACAAATGTTTTTCACTAAGAACTCACTGCAAAAGAAGGGGTGTAGGCTCGGTAGATAAGTTTTAGGTAGCTTTTGCAATTGTAAACTCGGGAGCTAAGGGCCTGGACAATATTCAGTAAACTGGAAGAAGTTGGTGAGGGTCTCTAAGAGCTATCCTGTGCTGTGGAAGAAGAATTGGTTGAAGGAAAAGAAGCATCTCTAAAGTGCGATTGATAAAGAATTATTGTAATCTTGTTCTAAGGTTAAGTAATACAAGCACTATTGATTCTAGTGGTGGATTTTTTTCCTAAAAGGGTTTCTCCATGGTATATGTTGTGTCATTCCTATCTTCTTGTCTCATTCTTCTACAATCTTCCATCTCTTTCTACAATTGGTAAAATTGATCTAAATAGATTAATCATACACAAAGAATTGTGAAAAAGAACAATTAATTAAATCTATAGTCACATAGGTTTACAAGTTTTAAGCTACAATTTCACCTTCATTTTCAACAATGACAAAGTTCATTTGGTTTCCCTATCTAGCATGGAAGACATGGGCTGATGACCATGATCATCTAATATATTGTAGATAGACCAAATGGTTGATTGGCAAGGTATATATTATACTTGAGAGATATCTTCTATACAAGGTTCTCTGATAGTTTGGAGAGAGGTAGACCCGATTGGGTGATGACTACCATGCATGCTATGCACACACGACTTGAGAGGTCAATGCATGGGGATTGAGGGAAGATTTAGGAAGGGTAGTCACAGAGTTTTGAGCACTTGCTCCTTTTGGTTGGGGATGGGAAATTGATCCTCTTGATCCGAGGACTACTAGAGATTATGCTCAGTGGTGGGCTCGCAGATGGTTGTTGCAGTTTACAATTCCTGCTGGTGCCAGGCTAATTATTGGGCAGGTACAGAGGATGGCTAGTGTTGTTGGATGAAGAGTAGATAGACAAAGGCTTCTTATTGCTCATGAGCAACATTAGAGGGCACAAAATGAGCATGATGGGAAGAAAAAACGGGATGATCAGGTGCCTTAGGATCATGAGGATCAACAACAACAACAAGGTGTGTAGGACATGTTCCACATGCACCTCCCCCATAGAGAGACATGAATGCCACGATTGCACAACTTACGACCGAGTGGGATCAAGTTGAATAGGATTGAGATGCTAGGGGCGGTGAGAGGGATACCGAGATTACTCAACAATAGGTTATAGATGCACATGTAGTTATATTGACTGCAAAGAGGGACACTATTAGGGTTGAGAGAGATGCTCTCCACCAGGAGAGGGATGCATTGAGGTAGGAGTTGGCTAAAAGAGACATCAGGGGATAGCCTTGGAGATTGCCCATGCTTCTTGCATTCCTTTAGCTCAGTGGCATCGAGAGAGAGATTTATTGACATAGGAGAGGACTTATTACAAGACTCTCTACAAGGTTCAGGTTCCTAGAGGCTAGAGATGCCCAAGATTTGGGATTCTGAGTAGCGCTACACGGGCTAAGTCTTTAGGAGGATAGTTAGTTAGTAGGACTCTTAGAAAAACTTCTCATCTAATCCTTCAACCTCACCAGTCTCCTACCCACAACCATAGAGACTAGCATGATGGGGAGTAGTCCCCTCTTGAGAGAGAGGATGGACAATAGGGATGATCTAAGATTTCATGATTTTTATGTTATTTCATTATAAACACTGATGTAGACATGACTATTTTTGTATATACATTCATCAGTCAGTTTGAGGCCTCGTATATATTTTTGATATGATTTATCACCTATGACATTGATGATTTATATGACATTTCCCATTTTTGATGATATACGAGATACCATTTTTGTCGTGGCATATGATGTGTTTTGTGATGCTTATGTTTCATGATATGCATGATGATTATATGTTGATGGATACATGATTTATGATGATATGCTCATATTTTTGTACTTTCCTGATGCTTTTATATGATATGGATGTATGGATGATGTAATGCTAATGCCATGGATGATGTCATGATGCATGATTTTATATGATATGATGGACATGATATGCTAATGAGTTTGTGGATGTAGTATGCATGTAGTACTAATGATTCTATGATGTAGGATGGAGATGTTAGCCAAAAGAAATGTTAGTAAGATTAGAGATAAAAGAAATAGAACGATTTGATCCAATTTATGAAAAACCATAGATTATGATTGATTGATGAGATGATTGATGATATATGATAATGTTGTGAAACAAGATGACTTTACTTTTGCTTTCATGGAGACTAAGTAGCATTTTTAGCAATCCTGATTAATGTAGCAAATAGGCACGATGCACTAGGGTATTAATGACCAAGGCAACTTTGTATCCATTATGTCGATTGTGACTGTGCAAACAAGGAGAATTCTTGCTCATACTAGACATATGAAAACCCTGAGTGCAGGGTGAGAAGTTTCTAATTTTTAGGACCGTCTTTAGAGGTGTAGGCAACCGAAGATGCCACCGCCATAATGGGTAAAATGCCCAAATGATCGCGTTAAGGGGGCAAACTGGAGGAAGGTGTATTCACCAGTGGTAGTATTGCAAAACATCTCAACAGTCAAAGCAAATGAAATTACGGGCATTACCCCATTCCTCCTCTCTAAACCTTATGGACATCCTGATATCCTGGAAGGGACAAGATAAACCAAAGATAAGATCAAAATTGAAAATGGTCATCAGATTACTGGAAGCATAGATGTTTACGCGTTTTTACGCGTCCCATCGGCTGACAGTCTATTGTAGAATAATTTTATCCCGCAAGACATATGTCGCAGATGTTGATGGATGATTTGAATAGGGTGGTGTCGAATACTCAGTACTACTCAACCGGTACGGATCAGCCCCAGCACCCGGTCGTATACCCCCAAATTTGATATCTGGTTTATTGAAAGCCGCCGGGCAAGTGAGAATGATGATCAGGCTGAAGGTGATGAAGAGTTTATTTCACAGTGAGAACTGAGCAGAATTTTATGCCTTCCACGCTTGTGCTGAGTGTTATTTATTATTCTTTCAGTTTTTCTAGAACCAATTTTGGACCACGAGATTAGAGATCACAGGGATCAGGCAATATATGATAATTTTCCATTCAGTTTCAAAGAACGGTTCAACGACGCTGACGGTCATTAGCCAGCTTCGATTTTTGAATGCTTGGTGCTTTCTACAGGTCGATAATTTCATTTTTGATCGGCTACAGTAATCATAGGGATCCCACTGCTTGGGCCTAATTGTTTGGTTCTCGGTTCTGCCGCCAAGCCTTTTAGATAACAGTTTGACTATTGACCGAAAAGTGTTTTGGATTTTTGATGTTTTAGAAATATTTTTGGATTTTGATGGGTTTTCATTTTTTTTGGATTTTGATGGGTTTTTAAATGTTTTTGGATTTTGATGGGTTTTCAAATATTTTTGGATTTTGATAGTTATCCAATTGCTTTTTGGATTTTGATAGTTTTGCAACAAATGATGGGATGAACAAGGATCCAATTCGCCTACCAGGTTTAGGAAGTTGCCTCCAGTTTGGAACATGATTACGCTTATTAGGGATTGGTGGATAAAACAAATGGTGGATAAGGATAGTACAATAAGGTTCAACACTTGATCAATTATCAAGTCATGATTGGATACATGTCTTATTATGGGGTGGATGGAGCAAAACAAATGTGATGGTAGGATGGAATGTGATGGAGTGGATGTGATGGAAGGATGGAAAGTTTGGATAGATGGGGATGCCATAATTATTCAAACGTAGCACCTGTTTACCAGGTTTTCACTATGGTACTTGTCCTAGAAGCGCCATAAGGTGGTTTTCACTTAAAGGACAATTTATTTCTTTTTACTTTATTTCTTGATTTTTTGATATATATATATATTTTAAATTGTCAATGATGATATGTTAGATTTCCTTTCAACACAAAGCCTCCATGATTGCAAAAGCTTAATAATGACCTAAAATGCAATGTTAAATGCTCAATTTGCTCAAGACTCAATTGGACATTGTCTCTTCACAAATTCTCTAGATGAATTATGAAAGGGGTGAGGGTTCTTTTATAGATTTGGAGAAATTGGATCAATGGATGGGGTTGAATTAGAAAGCCCACAAAGAAGGGTTGAGATTGATCAAAAACACCCACAAAGGAGAGTGGATTGAGGAGGATGGATGGAGGAGATTAGTTAGAACTCAAGCTAGCCCCACCAATTTAGGAAAATGGTTGAGATATTTAAGATCAATGGATGAGGATTGATTTTAAGATCAAGGGTCATAAATGGTTGAGACAAGTTGGTTGAGATATTTTGAAATGAAATATTCCTCAAGAATATACTTTATGGAGGGAAAATAAGGTAATTAAATACTTAGGACAAGAAGATTAGGATAGGATAATTAAATAATGGATTATTTAATCATGATGAGATAGAAGAATATTAGATGATACTAATCAAATAAGTAGAAATTATTCAATTAGGGTGATAAAGGGAAATATTAGTGATGAAAATGATGAATTAATTAAACAATTCAACATCATTTAATTAATAGAGAGAAATAGGGTTAATTGATGAAAATGATGTTAAAAAGGGATTAATAATGCAAATGAAGTGAAATGTAAGAATGAGGAATGCGAATGATGCGGATGATGGAAAAATGCAATTCAATAGGTGTGATATGCGTTAAGACATTTTGACATGTTTACAAAGATAAATAACATAAAGAAAATATTTTTGGTTGATGTAATCTTCCTTTTTTATCTTGGACGTTTTTAAATCAAAATCCTTGCTATTAATTCAACAAGATTGATACAAATGATTAAGGACGAGAAGTAAAAATATAGTATGTCTAAGATGCCAATGTGAGCTTGATAATGCAATATTTTTCTCTGCTGCTACATATATACCTTTATTGCTCCTAGATATTCTCTTGACTGATCTTAGGATAACTATAAATGAATTAGGATTTATCCTTAAATACAATGTTCTAACACACATTGTAACCATTAGTTGAAGGAAGATGACTTATATTTTATATTTGATTTAATAAATTTTGAGATAGTTTCCAATCTCGTATAACTCAATTGAATTGGATTCATTCATTCATTAACAAAAAAATAAAAAATCCTAAAATAACACATAAAAATACAAAATCAAAACCAGTCCTTCAACAATTAGAATCATTATACACAATTCATTGCACTAGGAGCTTCGTTGAGGGTAAGCAATACAAAGATGCATAGTCCAAACAACGAAGGTTCTCCTCCGAGGATTCAGTATTGAAGCTTTGGTCTAACAATTTAGGGTTCACGAAGTGGAGGGGCGAAGAGAGTCGCAACAGTTGCCTCTCCTAACCCTAGCGCACGGGAAGATATTGGAAATAACAAGCCATTTAAAAAAGCGGATATTCTCATTCATCAAACCAACCGTCTATGATAAGCCATTGAAATCCAAAAAAAATCTGAAAACCTCAGCCCAACAGAAGAGAAGGCTTTGGCATTTAGCTATTTTGCCATTCGATCTCTCTTGGTTGTGTAGGTATGGCAACATTTCCAGAGCAAGGCAGACTGTCAACTATGCTTCCAAGCTTTCTATATTCTTCTTCTTCTTCATCTTCAGTGGGTGCTCTGAGGGGACATTCCTCATTTGTATCGGATCTCTTGGTGGAGAGAAGTGGTGTGGACGTGACAGAGAAACAGAAGGTTAATGCTGCTCCTCGCAAGGCATTTGTGGTACCTGCCCCCAGCGAGCCCGGGAAGATCGCCATGTATTCTCCGGCCTTCTATGCAGCCTGCACCATGGGAGGCATCCTCAGTTGTGGTCTCACCCACACTGGTGTAACTCCTCTTGATCTTGTCAAATGCAATATGCAGGTTGGGTTTTCATCCATTCCAATATATTCTCTACCTATTTTATTTAACGCTTCGTTATTTCTACTTGATCAATCTTAGATTATGTGTGTTATCTGGGGAAGCCTGGATCACATTCTCACAATCTGTATACATGGTTCATGCTTGAATGTATCCCAAGATTGTCGTGAAAGTTTATGCCATCTTATTGTAGTTAATGGGATTTGAACCTGAACATGGGTCACGCTCTTACCTTGTTTTTAGGATTGACATTACACCAAAATGCCCTGAACGGTTATCTCAAACCTTGTTACTGGTGATCAAATTGTCTTGTATATGGCAATTGAGTGGGCCATTGAGATCACTGAATTTAGTTTTATGATTTGGTCCTTAGTTTCTTATCCAGGGACTTGCGTCATGATTAGTTCTTTGGCGTTTACACCACATTCAGCAAGTTAGATGTGGTAATTTACCCAATTTCAACATTTTATCAGGTTTCCTCGGGTTTTAAACCCTGGTCACCTCTTGTCCATTAAGAGCTCTGTCTTAATACATGAGTAATTGCCAAGATTTTAACTATCTGTTCAGGCCTGCGTGTGTGTTTTGGTTATATGTTGAAACTTGATTTTTAGGATACTTTATGAAATATTATATTCTTATATAGTAATCATAACACCCGAAATGTGGTTACCATAAATTAAAATGCCAACTAAATTATTCTCTAAGGACAGAAATATTGATATCTTTTATCTTCATCATTTGTGGCTTAGTGGAGGAGGCCAACTAAAGTGGTAGAGGTAAATGCATATACTAAACCAAGAATTCAATCAACATTCTAATAATTTTATTTGATTGTTTCAATTTAACTCCTAGCACCCCATTACTCTGACATAAGTTACGAAACTAAGAATTTGACATACATCATGATTAGTTCGTTGGATTTACACCACTCAACAAGATGGATGTGGTAATTTACCCAATTTCAACATTTTAGTAGGTTTCCTTAGGTTTTAAACCCTGGTCACCTCTTTAAAGGTTGTCTATTAAGAGCTCTGTCTTAATGCATGGGTAATTGGCAAGATTTTAGCTATTCGTTCAGGTTTGTCTGTGTGTTTTGATTATATGTTGAAACTTGATTTTAGTATGTGGCCTTTTTTTTATTCTGTATTTTGACATCCGATTGTCTGCTACTAGATCTATTTATACAAGCACTTTGTAAGGATATTTAATGTCTCTCAAGCCTCTTAGTGCCCCTATGGCTACTCTCAGGCCTTGAGCAAAGTGCATATCCTTCTGTCTCCCGCCTGCAGGAAACCTGGAGCAGTGCTACAGGGGGTCAATACAGTAGGCAGAAATGATGGCTCTTAATGGAGGAGAAACCCACATCACACCGAGTTTTAGCCCTTGTACTTTTATTACAGCAGCCCAACCTCACTGCTTGTAGAGCTGAAACTCTCGAAGAAACGCAAGTTTGAAGTAGGACCTTGGGTACTGTTTTCACCAACATGCTCAAAATCCCATTTGGACCTTAGTGCCCTTGTGAAGCATCAAGGCCTTTGCCAAAGTACATTCTTATGTTCTGCCTGGCAAATCTTGAATAAGGTTATGGGCTGTGTTTAACATGGTGTGAAGTAGGCTTAAGATGGCTTTACTAAGATATGTAAACTCATGTCACACTGAATTTTACCTTGTACTTATTACATCTCAACCTTTTTGTTTGTAGAGTTTAAACATTCTAGTAATATGTTCAAACATGTGTTAGGGACCTTGGGTACTGTTTCCATGAACTTGTCCAAAATCCCATTTGGACCTAACTCCTACAATTTTCTGTAAGTTATCTTCTAAATTGACTTCTTCATGCTTCTTAGCAAATTTCCTGTTCTTCTTTGAATTTAGAAGTTATGCATATCTTGATTTTGTTTTTCTATAAGATATGTGGTCTTGGACATGTGTCAATATTCATGATTTGGCTGCTGCTATGCTAATTTTCTGTTCTTGCAAAATGTGAATTGGCAGAGCTCTAGAATTATTCAATTTTGTTGCTTCTTTAATTGACAAGATTCTAATACATGTTATGGTCCCGTTGTCTTGCAGCTTGGTGTTTAGTTCAAGTTATTCATACTTTATCTCATAAACTTGGATTAAGAAATTTGCAGCATTCTATGGGAATGCATTCCCATTGGTTTGGGTGATGTCCTAGGGACTTGGGGAAATGGAGGAAACTCCTCTCCTTGTCGTCCTTTTTTTGAAAGTTTTGCAGGCATATTGGGGATTTTGCTCCTTTTCAGGGACTTCTTGGCATGTCCCATTCCATCATTGAGACTTCAAGGTGCCTCCCATATCCAACACATTAAAAACAGTGAAAAAATTCTAAAACAAATAAAAAGCTCAAAATAAGATAAAAACATATGCTATAAGGGATGCAAAAAATAAAAATTGTTATGGATTGCACCAGATGAAAAAGTTGCGTAGCAAAAAAATAATTCTGGAACAAATAAAAAACTAATAAAAATAGACACCAGAAGGAATGTGAAAAATAAAAATTGTTATGGGCTGTGCTAGATGGAAAAGTTGCACATTTTCTTGAGGTTTTTTCCTATTATTTTCCATAATAAGACATATATTAATATCCTTTTCAAGCATCTGGGTATCTCTTAAGTATCTTTGCCAAGCATTTGGGTATCTCTTATGTATTTTGTCAAGCATATGATTATTTGTTAAAATTCTGATTTTAAGTATCTAAGATTCTGTAATACATGTGGGTGTTTGTTATAGTTTGCAAGTAAGTAGCTAAGATCCTCTAATAGATATTGGTGTTTGTTAGAAGTGTGTTTTTAATCAGATAAAATAATGTATTATTATATAAAAGACATATTTACAAAGTCTGACTTAAGCAACCATGTTGTCCCAATCCAATGTCTGCTAGGTTCGAGGATGGTATTTGTGACCCAAGGACAAAAATTCTTCTAATTAGAATTGTGATGCAGCCTGTATAAGGTTTAAAATTAAAGAGAAGGAACTTAAAACTTAGTTACCAGTTTGCTCACCTCGCCCTGGATCCTGGTCCAATTCACTCCATTATGGGTATGCTGTTTGGTTTGCCATGGGTTCGTTATGGGAAAATGTGCAGAGTAATAATGAACATAGTTCTGCCTCTGCTATCCATAACAGAAACAAACAAAATAAAATATAAATAAAAAAATTCATGGATACATTGTCTATATTTTCTGTATTGGCATTCACAGTACCTGAAAATTCAGCGCTGGTTGGATCATTTAGGACTGAACTTTAATGGCTCTATTGGGGTTGTTGGATTTTGATTCATGTTTTTAATGAAAGCACCTTCAAAGCGGAGGAGATGCAAATGAAAAATTTTCACCAAGGGCCAAGGAAGCTGTATTCTCCTGCTAGAGTAAGAAGCCGCCATAGGCTGCAACATTATGAAAGGCTTTTTAATATGAACAACAAGTCTAAGGAAATTGTCTTCTTTGAAGCTTGTGAAAGTGGTTATATAACCACTGCCAAAAATCTGCTCAAACTTGTTGATCTGTCAATATTAGGTGAAAAGATGATGTTGGAGGGAAGAACATGTGTACATGTCACAGTAATCTGTGGGAATATTAGTATTTTTATGGTTGTTTTGTTTATTAAATGCATGTTACGGGGTGACCTGAATGAACTTCCTGTTTTTAGGCTAAAATATGTGTATGCTTATGATTTTTTTCTTAATATTTTTTTGTATGGATGTACCCAAAATGTACCCTACACAAAATATTTTTGCTGTACTGGCTTACACAATCCCGAATTGGAACCAGTAACTTAGACTTAACATGAGTAGTAACTGGGGAACAAAGCTTCAGCATAAAAACTGGCGGACATAAGAAGACTGAACATCCATGGTGCTTATGATGACATTGACATCAGTGCATATTGATGCATGGATTTGAATCCATTTTTCGCTTACATCAAAGGAGGAATGGATTGAGTGAGCTGAAAATGTAGGATAGGGAATATCAGGTAGTCCATCATCTCAGCTGGATTATGCTATAAGTTGGAAACTTCTACCTTCTCCCCTTCCCTCTTTTCTATTTTTCCTCCATGCATCTCGAGAAATGTCTGATATGACTTTAAGGGTGTGATGCCTTTCCTACTTTTCCTGTACGAATAGCTGCAATAACTTTGTTTTTCCGAGTAATATAATTCAGATTGTCGATTAGAAAAGGTGAATAGCAACTCATTTAAATTTTGTGTTAGTTTGATCATATTCATCTGCGATGTTGCCTGTATGCTTGTTTATATTCTCCATCCTGCCTAACTTGATCTTCCAGCCAATTGCTCATTGCTCAAGCCGTGCCCTTGTTATTGAGCTCTAGGAGCAGGTTGAAGTTTTCTCCAAAGATAAGAATATTTCTTAAACCTGCCTAACTCTCTTCCAGTGCATTCTTAATGAACATAATTTACTTGTTCTTAGTCCAATAACCTGCCTGCTTAGCTTTAACTGGTGCCATGATTTTTTTCTTGATACAATCCCTGTTCTAAAGCTGTCCATTGAGGGGAAGATTTCTATCACGTCTTAACCGAATCTTCTAATTTTTCTTTCAACTGCCAGATTAGGATGCTGTTTACATGACAGTATCATCTGATTTTACTTAAAGTGAACCCTTTCTTCATACAAAGATCAGATTACTGTAGACTGTGTCTATCTTTGCGCTGTTGTTGGATGAGGTATGCAATCAGCTGAAAAGCAAAAGATCAGACTACCTCTCTGATCTGGTGGCCCATCTTAAATTGAAACCGTGTTT
>VDFB02000003.1:89519047-89608337 GCA_007258455.2 Sequoia sempervirens
ATTAGAACCATGGGATTGAGCCATGTTGAGCGCAAGATAACTTGTTTTAATTGAAATAATTTTAGGTTCATTAAGCATCCCGAGCAATTAC
The DNA here is from genome assembly GCA_007258455.2 of Sequoia sempervirens. NCBI lineage: Eukaryota > Viridiplantae > Streptophyta > Pinopsida > Cupressales > Cupressaceae > Sequoia > Sequoia sempervirens. The sequence continues at coordinate 89,519,139 of VDFB02000003.1, forward strand.
AAGCTGGCCTTTTGCTCATTTGAAGTAATATTTTGACGAGTGGTCAAAGGGTATTTAGTTTGTAAAATGTCTTATACTGCATCATGATTTAGTTGCTGTATTACAGCAGACGTAACATTGGCTTACTACGGTCTTGAAAAGACATGAAAATATTTGGGTTTTGAAATTAAATTGGATTTCTATGGTTCAAAAGACTCTTCAAATCCTGTTGAAATGATATCCCTGCTGCTGGGCATTTAACGGTTGGCAAAGGAAATTACTGATGAAGTGGCCGATATGATTAGACAAGATTGCACTATCACTATGAGAAAAATCAAAACCATTAAAAATGAAAGAACTCCAAGCTTCTATGTAAAAATAAATGCCAGATTTTCTGACTGCAAGGGAGACAAAGGTTACACAAAGCTGATTATATGGCCAAAATGGAGGATCATATTATGAACAGTGGAAACTACAGGTTATTTAGCAAAAAATTAGTTCAACAAATAATGATACCATATGACAATGAAAATTAAAGGTTATTTTGCAAAAATCTAGTGAGGCAAATAATGAGACATTAAAAAGCTATTTTGATTCCTCTCTGAGCAAGGAATTGAAGAAATTTTTTGTTCTTTGAGCAGCCAAAAGGTGCACAAGGCGGATGATCCTTGTCGATTCATGCCATTCTCTAACCTCTCCTTTTAACAAATGTCTTTAAAATGTCTAAGCATTTGTTAAAAAATCTTCCTTGTATGGTTAGCCGTTAACTGTTTGGTAAATCTTTCTTCTACACTAAAACTAGAAATTTTACCAGGATATGATGAAGTTAGTGAGTTTTATGGATTCCATCATGCCCATTAATAATTTGACAAATGAGATTGCAAGGCATGTTGAAATTTGTGTGAGTCACTCTCATCTTTTTTGAAGGTCGTTATTTAAGAAAAAGTTGGAAGAAGTTTAATTCAATAATTCTGCTTACCGCCATAACTTCTGGTTAAAGCTTATAATTCAGGGAATTAGGGGATTAACAGTTTGCTGTTGTCGGATGTGTCACTTTTGGAAGATGCATGGATCCTCATGCAATAAACTTAAAGGAAGAAAGTGACCTATACTTTCATGCTTCGGCTCATCATCTTCACTCAAAAGACAGTTGTTTTGTACCATTCTGAATGTTTTTATTTTATTTGAAGTTTTCATTGGACTCTTGTTTTTTCTTGATGTTCTTTTTGTTACTTGCTTTTATGCAATAGGTCTCATATTTGATTTTTTGGTTTAATTTGTGTTTTTGTGCTTTGGGAGACATTGCTTTAAAGTCAGAATGGGGGGAAGAAGAGGAAGTGGGGGTCGCGAAAGTATGACTCATAAAGGTGATTTAACAAAAGTAGTCATGTTTAAGTTTTATGCAAAGTTGCATGGACACGGATACGGGTACGGTATCGGATACAGATACGGCCATTTTTCAAGACCTCTCATTTGGATACGTCAAGATACAGCATTCATAAAACACACACATGCACACATATATAACATTTTTTTATTATTAGATAAGATATTCATTACTTTAGCAGCAAAATGAACATATAATTGCTACATATTCCAAAATAATTATATTGAAATATAGTTTTATTTATCATTAAAACAAAATTCGAATACATTGATTGTTGTTAGAACATATAATTGCTACATATCCTGCAATAATTAAAATATTAATAAAATTATAAATACTTAAATAATTATAAAAATTATAAATTAAATTTATAATACACAAATTATTAATTTATTAATATATTATAAATGAAATTATAAAACACTAATTATCTTCTTTATTTTAAACATGAAAAATTAAAAAAAAATTAAAAACTCTAATAAAATTATAAAATATTTAAATAATTATTAATTTAAATAAATTTAGGTAATGTTTTTAAAGTTATTCAATTCATATTTAAATATTCATTGATTTATTTTAAAAACATTACCAAGATTAAATATGAATCGAATAACTTTAAAAACATTACCCAGATTAATTTAAATATCGAATAAACTACCATTGCGACCCGGAACAAATAATTTTTTTGTAGACGGCAAAAAAATATGACTATGGAGCCATGGACGGCATACGACTATGGAGCCATGGATGGCACGGCATGGAGAACCAGAAAATTACGACTATGGATGGCAACAACTAGAAAGGCAAAAATAAAATCGATGGCGGATTTTACCCAGGCAATGAACTGTTCGCACTGTTGATGGCAAAAAAATCCAGACATTGCTTCATATTTTCGAATCACCATTGCTGTGCAGCTTTTATAGATTTTTAACCTAAGAAAAATGCCAGTTTTCTCAAATAAATTTAGAATGTTGCTCCTAATAACGTGAAATTTCCTGCTAAAGTTGGGCCCCTGAATCCCTACGAATCAGGCGCGGCAAAAAATAGGCTTTTTTTTGGGCACGTCCAGATACGGTATCTGACCCGTATCCATGTCGTACTGTACCCGCATCCGTATCTGGTACGGTGATACGCGTATTTGGGCAGGGAGGCCAGCGTATCCGGTAACTCTGGTTTTATGTGGTTGATGCTGGATTGTTTGATTGAAGACAAAAATGATGAAGGTTGAAAATTTCAAAATGAATTTCATTTGCATAAATTCTGCATGGATTTTCTCCTACATGTGAGAATTAAATACACTAATGCAAGAATATGATTTAAACCCTAACTTGGGTAAGAACTGAGGTGGTAAAAGCATGGTGTTGTTTTGAAGAAATGAGTCTTTATATAAGGTAAGGAGATTGTTTAGGGTTTGCATAAAACAAGAGTTTGTCTATTGTTTGTTCTTGGGAGATAAGAAGAGTTAGGGTTTTACAAAATCTCATGTTGGTAGAATATAGGATGTTATATTGGTATCAACGTCAAAGATAATTAGAGGGGCTCAAGATATCAATACTAATGTGACATCCTTACAACATCTTTCAACATACAAAACCTCACTGATTAGAGATAAATTAGGGCATATGAACACACAAGACTTGAAATTGAGGAATAAAATCTGTCAAGCGAGTGAAGTGGCAGAAATCTTGCATGATAGTGTGTTGGTTTAGGGTGCCTTGTTCCTATTTCATTGCAAAGTCTACTATAGTGATTAGGAAATTAATGAAGTAATGGGGAAACTCTATTTTGATTTCATTCATTAAGCCTTCAATTTGTTGCCTTGTAAAGTCCAAGTAGCGAACTTAGAAGAATGTGAACATTTGGAAGGAGAACATGAGATCGTGTCAATTAGATTGACACACATTGGTACACAGAAGAAGTGGCTCCTAAAAGATTTCCTAAAATATTGTGAAGAAATGAGTTCGACAAGCACCTTTTTGAACAAAAAAATTGTTTAAAAGGAAGCTAGGATATTTAAACCATGGTTGTTGTATATCATGAATGTCTACAACCAACTTCAAACATAGTGAAACTGGGAAGTTTCACAACTTTGTACTTTGTTATATAACATTGTTAAAACAAGGTTGTTTGTTGGATTGGTTAAAGGAGGAAGTCTAGACATAAGTTTGTTGGATTGGTGGAAGTAGGAAGTCTAGACATAAGTTTGCTAGATTGGTGGAAGTAGGAAGTCGAGATAAAAAATTGATTTATACATATCAATCTCAACTCAAGAATAAGGAATAAATTAAGCATTTTAGGAGGAAATTTTGTGAGAGTGTCTCCCAAGAAGGCAAGCAAGTTATAATTAAAGGGTAATTAGTTTATCCAATTCCTCACTTTCACATGTATTTGAATGTGGCTTTAATTCTCATCCTTATTTGACCTTGAGTATCCCAATAATTAAGTTGTGCTCATTAAATTTTATAGCATCATAGGCTTATGTACATATTAAGGTCAAAACACAAATCAAGGGCCGAATTCCTCATCAACATAGGGGCATATAGATGCCCTTCAATGACAAATGCCATATACTTAAAAGGCAATTGTCAAGTCTGAATTTAAAAATAAAAGGAGGAATGCAGTAAAAAATAATCATGTTGAAAGACTTGGTAACAAGTATTGTCAACCTCCTCATCTAGAGGACTTTTAGTTTAACTAGCAATGATGAAGTGGCATATGCAAGGTAGCCTTGGACATCATATCTAGTCTCCCTTACATGAAAAGGATCAAGTATCTCAAAAGCTTATGGTAGATTAGCTTGCCAAAGAAGGCATGGGGTGTGATTGGCTGGACCTTTCACTATGTCAAAATGAAAAGAGTGCAAGGTGAGATGGCTATGACAAAGGGGATGCAGATTATGAAAAGATCAATTGAATGGAAGGAAAATTTCCATTGACTATCATTAGGAAAATATCAATTGAAGGGAAGGAAAGCTTCAACTAATTGTCAAACTCAAGGGCAGCCATGCAACATGAATGCCTTAAACTCACATCCCACAAAACTATAGGTGGTGTTGGAGGAGATGATAGAGGAAGAGTGATGAAAAAAGTTGATTCATCATGTAGTAAGGTCATGCCTCAAAAGGTTTAGTCCATTTTAATTAAATATGGAAGAGTGTGAGATTCACTTGTTAGTCCATTTAATTTTGAATCCACTAGGGTATCCTCTTAGGATACTTTTTCACAAGCTCACATTTCCCTTTTTGTCACCTTATCCCATTGCTCCAACTTCCCTCTAAAATACCTCCTCTCAATAGTCTCATCAACTTGTGGCACCACCTTATACATCTTCGACCTTTCCATTTCTCTTGCCTCACATGGACTCAAGATATTTGAAGTGGATATAGAAAGCACAATCTTACTCTTTAAGGGTTATTGAAGTGGGTTGAATTGGCAATTTCAAAAAAGAGAAAGTTATGACCTTTGCACCTTTGAACTTCAGTACAACTCTTCACTTCTCCAAACCCTCCCTTTTAAGAAGTTCAAGAAACAAATAACACTAAAAAAAAGAATTAACAAAGCCATATGAGTGTAAAAGCAACTATTCTCCCTAGAGATAAGGATGAGAAATGTTCTATTAAGTTTCATATTTTTGAAGTAGATCTTGGCATAATTTTTAGGAAGGGGAACTTGCGCATGCTCGAATTTGCCTCCAATACCATAAAAGGAGGAATTAAGAGGGATGGGGAGCATGAGGCAACTTTAAAAGGCTTAGATCAAGGAGCTACAAATATCTCTTGAGCAATTGTTCACACCTTTGTTAGAAACTATTATTCCTCATGTGTCATTCTTATATAGTTTGTCTGAAGTTGAAATAGAGGGCATAATTAGAGCAAATTTTGATTTATGGCAAGTTCACACATGGATTAATGAACTACATGATCAAGAGCTTTGTTTCGTTAATTAGGCCTATAAAGTGTTTGCACAAATTGAGGATGGTGAGGGATGCAATTAGTGAGCAAGAACACTAAACATGACATTAAAACTTACAATGATTTCTTGTCGAGCCTTAAGGATATTCAAAGCATGGATTCAAAAGAATTGATCAAGTTGGACATTTTCAAAACATGGGAAAGATGATCATATTTTCCAATGGATGGAAGCTTTTAAATTTGCATTTGAGATTCTAGAAGTAAGTGTAAAGGCTACGAGGCAAAAAAATTGCCAAAGTTATGGTGTTAACATCATATGAGTATGTTCTTTTTGAACATTCCATATGTTCTCTTTGTCCATACCATGCACCTTTTACGATAATGACACGAGAGAAACTGATGTATTTGGTGTTAGGGAAGAATTTGACAAATTGACTAAGACTAATTGGGCACGGTTAATGGATTCAAAAAAGAAAAAATATTGATACTTGTTTGTGTTGCTGGCATTGTAAGCTTAGGAGAAAAGGAACAATTTTCTTTTGAGAAAATAATTGTGCAACATGAAGATGTCTTGAGTATACGAGAGATAAGAAGGTTAAGGATATATATATATGCGCACTAGTATTGGAAAATATAATGGTCAATATTTGCAATATGGTGGAAATTTATCCCTCAATTAGTTAGATTCTTTTGTGGTGAAAATTCTGAAGTTGGGGAAGGATTTTGTTTTCATATGTGTCATTGTAAATGGTTTGTTTGTAGGCAAAATATAGTTGATAGTTAGATAATAATAATCATTTCATCTTTGTAGCATATATGTTTCATCCTAGCTTCAATTTTATTCAAAAGGTACATATATGTGTTGTAAGAAAAATTAAAAGAACAAGTTGAGAAATAATGTATATGACATATTCAAATGTTGTTTAGTTTTGATCTATTTGTATGATCATTTTTTTTTGTGAATGCTTTATTTTTCATCATGCACAAAACTCCAATATCAACTCTCTACAAATTATAAATAAGATTTTATTTCAGTCAAATAAAAGGAAGTTCCTCTTATAATAGAAGAGAGGCATCCATATTAACACAAACATTGACTCTACATTTGATTGTCGAAATTAGAAAAAAATAGAACATTAACATGGTATATCAGACTCATGAATAAGGACCCTAAGAATCTCAAATACAAATTACTTTGGAGAAGAAAATTCTATTTAGCAGGGGTCTTCAAAATGAATAGATATGGAATGGCACATTTTAAGGGTCTTCATCATCATGAAGAAAAAATATTACACAATAGATCCAACATGGGCTAGTGTGGATGAAATTTCTTGTCTTTTAGGGGCATATCTTTGGTAAAAAATAGAATACTAAGAAAGAATAAGATAAAAATCCATCTTTACGCCACAAAAAAGGTTGGCATGTATCATGGAAAAATCCACTAAAGACCTATTGATGCTTAGGCTAGGTTGTATATATCACGCTAATTATGTCTTTGGCTAGTCCTACATTATAGGGAAAAAATCATTTTTGTAAAGGGTTTAAGATGATGGCTCCAATATTAAATATGATCAAATCAAGATATTGGCTCTTATAGAACATGCACACATATCTAATGGCATGTTTAGAATAAACAATTTTTTTCATAAGGAATATTATATGAAAAAAGTTGATAGTCAAATGAGGCCATGAAGCATTTAAATGATATCAAGAGTGAAATGTGTATGACCTAAATATTCAATTGAAAATCTAAATGATAATCAACAAAATTCAAGATTCACAATCAAACAATCACAACAATGAAGCAATTTGAAGAAGATCAAACAAACAATCAATACCTTAAACTTGTGAGACCTTCAAGTTGAGCTCCATTGTTCTCTTCTTTTCACCTTGGAGAATGGTGTTGAAAATATTTGCTCTCAGATTTGTAATAAGCACAATAGCAATAAAGCATTGCTGCAATTTGAGCATAAGTTCGTTGCACGATTGAAGATGATGAATGAAGGATATGAAGACTTGATTTATAGATTTTTGGTGACATCAATCAACGATTGAGATCAAAGGGAAGATTGAAAAGATCAATGGTAGAGGATTGATGAGAGGATTTGATTGATTGTTAATTGACTGCATGATTTCGAATAATTGATTGCATGATTCAGTCAAGATAATTGAATGGAGTGATAACTTATATTGATAGGTTGTTGACAGGGTTGATTGATTAGTTAACTAATTTGACAGATCAGTGGACTTAAAGTGATTGAGAGTGAAATTGAATTGATGAATTAGTGGACTGATTAAATTGATTAGTAGATAGGTGTGATTGATGAGTGAACTCATTAGTAGACTGAGAGTAAGTCTTAGTCAAGAGGTGAGGTGGAAATGCATGGAAATTAATAATTAATTAAACTAATTAATTATCAGTGCATATGCACAATAGATAAATAAATAGAATAAATAATTTTATTTATTTTGGAGAATAGATAATGTTGAAAAATTGATGGATAAAGTAAATATTTAAAATAATTATTTAATTTAGGAAATGGATAATGGATAATTAATTAAATAATAATAATTTATTTAATTAATTTAAGAATAATAGAGAATTAATTAAATTGAAGAATAATTAGTAAATTAATTAAATAATCAAAATTATTTAATTAATAGAGGAAATTTGATGAAATAGGATAATTGAATTAAATAACAAAATTATTTAATTAAATGTAGAAGGTGGATTGATGATACCTAATGATAAAAAATGATGATGTTTTGGAAGAAATATATTAGTCAAATTTAGGTGTCTACAAAATGGACTACAACTTTAATGGTTGCTCATATCTTTTCATTCATATGCTCATGATTCACAATAAAAATAACTAACAAGTACTTACAAATAATTTAATATTTTTGATGCTAATATTGACTAATAATAATTGATGTATATAATATATCACCTTCCTTTTTATGTGGCATCTCATATTATACATATAAAGGGCCCTTATGTTTATTCTATTCACTTATAAACACTATAATGCTTGGCGTAAAGCATCTAATCCATAAATACCTACAACTTTTTGTAAACATTCTTCTTTTAATAAAAATAAGATGTTTATTTGGTTGATAGGCCATTTTTTTTTTTTTTTTGAGGAAGTTGTAATGCTCCCAAAATTCTCAAACTAATGCACATTGATTTTTTGAAGAGTTAAGTAAAACACCCAACACAGTCCAACATGAACTAAACCTCAATGCTTATTCATGACTCGACTTGTCCTTTCCAAACATTTGTGACACATAACAATCGCTAAAGGAATGAAAATAGGCTTGGTTGGCTCATAAGTATTGAACACATTTCTACACAAGTGTAGGATGCCAACATTTCACTATGTCAACACTAAACACCAACAACTTGGCCCTCTCAAGGAACCCCATACAACATTTGCACACTGACTAGTCCACTTCTACAACAATCCTATAATTCCTTCACATAATCATGTATAACATTTGATACCTTAACAATATATCATAAGGGAAAAAGATTCAAGTTAAAACCAATATAAAGATTCAATAAGTGAAACTAACCCTCAAGGCTAATCTCATTGCATGACTCAAGGCTCATACATTTGACAAAATTTGTGCAATTTTGAAGACTGTATAATTTGAACCACTAAATTTAATTGAAAAGGTAGATTGCACAATGCTTACCTCCTGGTCACACATTGACTCACTAACTCATAGATAGAGCCACAAGGTTTGTCAATCATGCATGGTACTACACAAGTCAACACCTGTGCCCAAGATGTTGTAGTACTTAACTCACAAACCATTGCATTATGTACACATGCATTAATGCAAGGGTAGCACAATAACACACAACTCTCAACACTTTCCAAAGAATCTTAACACTATCCATTGTAGCCCCAAAATCCAAGCAATGAGTGACAAACCAAAAATATTTCAAAGTCAAGAAATTGGCCCAAGGCCTTAGAATTCATGAAATCACCACACAAAAATATTCTCAAGAATCACAATACTTATCATTCTTTAGAGAAATTGTCATTTCTCATATGCAATCCTCAAAGCACAAATTTTGATGCAATAACATCCTCAACTAATAATTAATCCCATGTAACAAAAAATATTTAGTTTTCTTTCCCTTGCTTTCCTTTGTTTTGTAGGTTTCTTTTTGTGTGCTTCAAGATAGAGTGTATGTTTTCTCTAAGGTGATCTTTATGGTTCTAAGAGATTTTAGTGTTTGCATGAAGAGGTTTTATTGTGGCTTTCTTCCTACACTTATTCAAAGATAGTTCTTTCAGTTCTTCTCCCTTGATAGTCTATGCTATGTGGTAGTAGTTTGATAATATTTTATCATGTGTCACCATCAAGGATTTTTTTGATTTTATCTTTCATATTTTTGAATTTATGTGTGCAGACCCATTTCTTGGGACCACACCCAATTTGTAATTTTAGTTTTTTTTTAATCGAAAATGGTAGCTTCACTTTGCACCATTGTTTGGCTCTGTTACAACAAAATTCTTAGATCTTAGTTAGCTATAGATTTTTGAAGAATCTAGGTTTGTTTTGATCCCCTTAAGCATATAATTGTAAATTTGCAATTAAGAGCCAACTTGAGAAGATCATCTCTATCTCTTGTAGATTGTATTTCTTTTGGTTAGGTCCTTGATATGTATATGTATGCATCCTTTGAAATTATTATAATCATACCACTCTAAAAATATTTGTCACAAATGATAATATCTTTGCTATTTATGTTCTCCTTGCACCAAGTTGTATCTTGTGTGTCATGTTGTATGCATTCCATCTCTTGGAATAATACAAATATACACTAGTCTATTTTTCTCTCTATATTTTTCTCATTTATATGTGTGTGTGAGTTTTAATAACCCTTGGGTAGGTTCTTAGACCTTGTCCTTCATCAAGTGGTATTAGAGGAAGTTGTGATATGTGAGTTGAAAATATCTCATGGTATTTGCATGCATTCGATCTGTGTGGTGATCTACAATTGACTTCATCGAGATTGATGTCCTGTAGTTGACAATGTTGCTCATAAGAATTGTGGGCATGCAATGAGCTATAGTCACCAATATGGTGGGGGAAATAGGATGAAATCATTGAACTTTTCAAAAGTATGTAATAGAGGATGGATGCAATGGTGGTAGGTCAACTAAAAGAGTTTTTCCATCATGATGACCCAAAAATTAGCAAAACGAGGAGAGTAAGGACAGTATGAGCATGCAAAACTAACCAATGCTAATGCAGGAGAAGAGAGACTATCACCATATATAGAATTGGGAGAGGGGTGTGAGTGGAAGTATCATTCTTTGCTAGACCTCTTAATCTAAAGGAATTGATTGATTAGATTACTAAGATGGAGGAGTTCCTCAAAATTGAAGACATCTTAGATCCATAGAAAGGTTTTAACTACCTAAACAAAGTTGAAAGGGCATGTTGCATTGTGGTGGACATAGACATAGTTGTAACAAGAGAAGAATGCCAAGAAGAAGGCCATCTATTGGAATTGGATGCTTGCTAAGATAAAGGGTAAGTTCCTTCTAGGGGATACCAATTGGATCTTCTATTGAAATTATAAAATTTATGATAACACGAGGGAAGTGAAGGGATTTATAAAAATATTTCTACAAGTTGACTATTATATTTGGACATCATGATTTAGATATAAAATATAGTGTAGTATGTGAATACTTGCAACATGTCATACAAGAGGAGATGAGTATGTGAAGGCTCTGTACCATTGAGATGGCATACTAGTATGTGCTAAATTCCAAGGAGAATTTGAATAGAAGACATCATAAAAATGCTTGGGGATAATATAAAACATGTAGAGGAAGAGGAAAATCAAGTGATAAGCCTCATCAAGGTCAAGGAGGGAAGGGAAGAATTCCTCCCAAGTCAACTGTTAGTTGGTGTGATAGTGCAAGTCTAGAGAAGAGCCAAGGTAAAACTAAAGTTTGAAGTAGATAGTTGTATGATACTTGTTTTTAGTGTGGGAAGCAAGGTCACTAAACCATTAAATGCCATCATATGATATTTTTTGGCAATATGAGTAAGAAGACTAGTACATATGTTGCTATGACTAGTAACAAGTTACTATGGTTGGTAGGAGTAGAAGAACTTGAGAAACATGAGACACACATGATGAGTTAGATATTTTTGAAGTTGCCAATGAGGGCAAGGAATCAACTCAATGAAGGATTTTTTGCATAGTTTGTATGTTAGGAGGAAAATGTTGCAATATAATAGTTGAGAGTGGACACATAGATAGAGTAAGAAGTTAAGTAAATTTTCACATTAGAACTTTATTGTAGATCTAATGAGGGGGCTACTCCACCCAATGCCCACACAAAACACAACATATATCAACACACAAAATGCAAGACATAAAATAATCCACTTTCAATTACTTTCACAAAATGAAATTACAGATTCAAAAATTACAATGCTACAACCACATGGGCTTGATTCACTACAAGTGCAATAAACTCTGTAAGAAAAATCTATTATTTGGAGCCACAATCTGCATTAATGGAGCCGCCTCCTATAACCTCCATTCAACCCTTTATTTAAAACCAATATCCGCCTTATAATGTTTTGGAAAGTGTAACTCCCCCTTTTTGTTTTGGAATAAGAAGTCCATCCATTCAATTTCCTGCCTAGGAAGATATTTTATTGAAATTCACTTTTTGGTGCAACAACTTCTCGAAGCCATAACTTTTGACTTGGATGTTTGATTTTGTATTATAATATATCATTGAAAATCTCTCAAAGAGATCTACAACATCAAAATATCCTAATATCATTTCGTCCATTTTTTGAGCTTTTCCAAGGATTCTAAGGGTTTCAAATTTGAGTTTGAATTTGTATTGGAGATTTTTTTTGGGATAGAAACTTTAATATCTCCCAAACGATATAAGATATTGAGATGATTCTTCTACCACCAAATACATTTTTCAATTCCACTTCTTTGGTTAAATTTTTAGGTTCCTATGTGCTAGTTTAGGCTAACTTACTAAAAATAGAAAGTGACCATTTTTTACCTTTTCAGACTTCTAACAGTCTTACACCCCTTAAGTGCCATCATGGGACTCAAAAAAACAAAAGAAAATAAGGAAAAATATATTTTTGGGTGATGCAAGATTGCCCCTACACCATTGGGTGTTCTTGCATCAAGATCCATGTTTTCCAACTAGATCATATTGTAATGAACAAATTTGAAATTTAAATGAGATTGATGGAATCTAATTACATGAAAAATATTTCAAATTAATAAAATGTGGGAGGTGATGTACAAAATTTACATGTATACTATAATAATTTCATGTGTTTATTTTCACTTGTTTAAAGTCCTTAGACATCTACACTACTTTGTGTAATACAAATACAAAAAGTTGGTATAATTAGATTTTATCATCTTATTTGAATTGTAATTTAAATTCATTAAAAAACATACTCATTTTATTTTATTTCTTAAACCATAAATATTTTTCCTTTCCTTTTAAATTTAATTAAATTAATATTAATTTTAAAATAAAATTTATAAAATTCTATTAAAATGCCTAGATCTAGTATTTAGAAATAATCATGTTACTCAAAAGATTATCATCATAGGTTGGTTTATTTGAAAATCCAAATCTAAAACATTAATTATTTTGAAGTGAATTTATTGAGTAATATTATATAGAATATATTTAGAGTTTGAAAATGTAAAATTGTCAAATATGAAAAACATAAATCTTTGGATCCTCTTGTCAATTAAATAAATATCCACTATTTGAGAAACTAAACTTTTTTTTGATATTTTTTTTTAAAATTTATTATGTATAAAGACTATCATGTTACAGGATTATTGAAAAGGGATAAATACATATAACAACTAGTTTTCTTGTAATGCCATGACCTAGTAACATACATCTTAAGGTAGATTAATTTATTTCAAGAGTTAGTTTCCTTTTAGGAAAGATGAAGTGATGTTGCAAATTTTGAGGATAAAGTGTCTCAACCTTGCATTCCTAATATTTGTATTTAATATTTTGTAAGTATTTGTTATTTTATCTTTAATATTTTTATCCTCACTTGAGAAAGTTGGCATTACATTTTGATGTGGCACTACATTCATCTTTATTGAATTTTATCCTTACATGAGAATGTAGGTATCCCACATTGACTTGGTATGTTTTTCCATGTGTTGATATCTTAAATGTGTATATGAGAAGCTTGATTAGTCTTTTTGCTACTTATGATAAATTCTTATGATGTGTAAGAGCATGTAAGAGGGAACTTATATTGAAATATTGACTAGCCTTATGATAGATTTGTACACTTACCATGAATAATTTAATACATGGGAGGATGAAGAAAAATCAAAGCACCCAAGTTTGGGTAAGTAAAATATTCCAACTTATGACATATGACAACACACAAGGACTATACTAATAATAGCCAAGGACATCTTAGACCAACTATGCTTTTATAAATTGAGTCCAATAATTTGGGTTTCATGCCTTTTTGTGATTGTAAATTATGGTTTTCCAAAACTATATCATTGTTCCACTTTATAATTATTCTACAAATTAGTGCTTAGAGTTGGAGGTCTCATAGATTTTTTTGTAGTTTTTATGAGTAATAGAGTAATACTAGAACTTAGAGAGATAATTTGTATTGATGTAACTCACTTTTGAAGGAATAATACAAGATTGGTTCTCTTTGCATGTGGATTTTTCTAAAAAAAATATTTTCATGTAAATGTATTTGTTATGGCTTGCATTCTCTTTCATGATTGATTATATTCTCTTTATGTTTTGTCATTGCTATTAAGTTTTTAGCATTAATTTCACCATATCTTATTGTTCAATTATGCTCTAGTTCAAAATTTAATATAAGATCATTTTTTTAATTTGTGGGGGATGATATACTAGAAGTGTTATGAGGTTTTTGCTACAATGAGAGTGTGTTGTGTTTCCTTATAGTTTCAAGTTCTAGGTGATAGATATTATAACTACCTCATCTCAATTGGAGAGAAAAATTTAATGGCATATGTCTTGATATTTGGAAGTTAAATATGGATGGTCTCTTGGAAGAAATAGATCAATAGAATATTGTGAAGAATATAGAGAATCCAAATAGTATATTAGATGAAGAATGAGTAAAAGCTGATATAAAATATTATGACTCTACTCAATTGTATTTATCTAATTCTTATGTTATTGAATATTTCTAGTAAGCCTATTACATATATGATGTGGAATAGAATAGGAGAGGTTTAACAAATAAAGAGTCACATTAATAAGTTATTTTTTTGAAAAATATGTATTCTTAAAATAAGGACGGGGAATTGAAATTAGAACATTTAAATGAATTGAATATAATATTAAGTCACTTACACTCAGTAGATGTGAAGATAGAAGAGGATAATTGTATTTTACTATTATATTCATTTCTTGAATCTTGGGATAATATGATCCTTGCAATTAGTGGCTATTTTATAGTTGATCCAAAGTTGGACACCCTTTTTACCACCTTGCTTATATAGTAAAGAGGGGTAAGTATAAGAAAAAAGGTATTAAGGATCGATCTAAGGATAGGTCTAATTCTAAAGGTATATCCAATACATTTGGTAAGTGTGGATTGAGGTGTTAGAACTATGGCAAATGGAGGTATATAATTTTTTTTTTTTTATAAAATCTCTTGTTAGATAAATCTTTTGATGATGAATCTATCGATGCTTTTATTTTTATTTTTTAGATAAAATACACAAGACCTGAACATAGTATTATATTAAAATAAAATAGGAGATATACATATTAAAGATCAAAACAAGACCAAATGAAACAATGGCATGTCAACTTAGAGACAAAACAAAAACTACAAGCTAAACATACTAGTCATCTAGACACCAAAACACAATCAAGGAATAAAAAAGAGCATTACAAAACCCCACCCAAAACTATAAATTGATCTAAATGACAATTAAAAATTCATAGAATGACCATCTTCTTCCATCAGGGCCAAAGTTGCATGTACCAGAGGGGGATGTACAACATGAGTGAACAGAATAATAATAGCTTTGTAGACCTCCATAATTCACCCATGCAAGCAAGAGCCCAGTTCCTTTTATTGGAACTAAATGCATTATCAAGCTCAGATTCATCACGCTCTTACAATGCCCATTTTAGAGCAACATAAACACATAAAATTATTGAATTATTTTTTAAATATTTGTGCTGGAACAAACCCCCCACAAGCACTTTCTCATTGTGGAGATCATTGTTTAGAGAATGACCCAGAAAAACCTATCTTGCACATAGTCCATTGAAAATTAGGCAACCAAACCATAATGTTACAGGAGATACATACCATTAGAAAGGAAAACAAATGTTGCTTGATAAGAATACAATAGTCATAGGGAACCATGTAGAATTTGATCTCCAACAACCACCTGAATTGCCATTTCCGCCATCGTGCAATCTATCTTGAAAATCTTCTTCAACATTTCAAAGGAAAAACTCCCAGATTTTGGGTACTCCCATTTGGGGATAGGGATAAAGGCACACTTGTTTAGAAGCTCCATCTCCATGGCAACTCAAGAAGAGTACATTCAACCACTTCACAAATGTAATATAGAAGATGAAAGCTAATTGAGATGGTTACCAATTAAAAAGGAGTTGGAGTGCTAAAAAAACAAATTTCTATAATGAGAGGATACAACACCACCACCTTAGCAAATAATCATTACAAATGCATCATAACCAGTGAAGGAAATGATAAGAGTTAATGTCTCAGATGAAATAGATGCCACCCACATGCCTTGAAAAGCTAGTAAGTTCTGACTAAGAAACTTCTAATGAACCAAGGTACTGTCATATATTTAAAGCACTTAGAGGGAAGCAAGCCAATCAATCGGTTCAAGTTAGCCCCTATAGTTTCCATTTTGATCTAACCAAATGGTCCTATTGCACTATAAAACCTGCCAATATAACCAAAAAAAATGTTAGAAGGACCTCGTATTTTGGGGCCTACACTCATTAGAGGCAATCATCATAATTGAAGGGAAGTTGGATAAATCTTTTTCCTTAGGCAAAATGATCTCTGGAGAATCACATGCCAAATTGGAAAGGCTATCAACCAATTTATTTGCTTCTCTATAGTAGTGGCATATTTGATATGATTAAAATGCTTGAAGGGAGACCAAAATTTGTTGCAAAACATAATATCGATTCTAGCTAGGAGTCTTTTTTATTTTTGATGGGTATTTATCAACTTCGTTCAAACACCCTCAATCCAAATTTTCTTAACATTACATTTCTTGGTTAGTGTTAAACCTAGAAGGGCTTGAGCTTCTACTCTAATTTTAGAGCCATCCAGTAGCTTTAGGGCTAGAGCTACTATTACCACACTCTAAGATTCCATCAATACACAAGCTATAGGTTTGACCTACCTAGATTCCCTCGTGAGGCACCATAAAATAGAATTTCACTTCTTACTTTTGTAGTGGGCACCATCTTATTATTTTCTTGTTTACTAATTTACCCTTGGAAGAAGTCATAGAACCTAGGTTTGGTAGAGAAATAAACTTTAATACCACTAGTATTTGAGAATCCCAAAATGAAAAAGCTTATTATTATTAACTGATCTCAACTTTAACACACAAGCCATGATTGCTTCCGAAATTGAAGATTCCAACTTTTGCAATACTAGAAATTATTGATGCTAAATTATTATTTTTTACTAACATGATTTCTAATGACTCTTTGCTAATAGATTCAAGTGCATCCTACCATGTGAATCCTCATAAGGCATGGTTCTCAATGTATACAACATATTATGGTGGGGAAATTTTCCTTGGGGATAAAAACACACATAATATTGTGGGCCAATGGGAGGTAAATTTAATTTTCAATGATGGAAGGGTGAAAAACCTTGGAGATGTACTGTATATCCCTGATTTAGCTATAAATTTGATTTTATATTTTAAAATAAATGATTTAGGAGTTCATGTTAATTTTGAGAAGAGTGGTTATAGGTTGAAAAAAGGGAATTTGTTTTGTCTAGGGGCACACAATATGGCAACTTATTTAGGCTATAGGAATCTACTTTATGTAACTCTATGAATATAACTAATAACTCTATTTCTTCTTGTAATGGAGGGGATTCGCTACTCCTGAGTCTCTAATGTTGAAGTTGTAAAAGCCAACCTCACAAAACCCAGTGATCACCTGCAAGCAAAATAACCTGTCACGTAGAAGAGATTCGAACAACACAAAGGTATTGCTTTGCAAACCAAGAGAGTAAAATTGCATAAACAAGAAGTGAATAATTACAAAGAGATCAATCCTTAAGAAAGGAGATCAAAACCCTAAAGTGAACCCGAGGATTTAATAAAGTAATTATTAAAGTGCCTGAGTTTAGCTTAAGTGAAAAATAAAGTAAAAGGTGACTTAATTAATTAATCAATATGATTAAATTAATTAAGTAATTAACCTATTACTCTAACACCCCCCTTAAGATGAACTTAGGGAGAAGCTAAAAAACTAAGGACAAAATGCATGAAAGCAAAGATGGGTCCTGACAACAAGGCCTGATGAGGTACCCAAATACAACCAAAATCTCTGTAAAGCAGAGAAAAAGAGAAAACATCATGGGAAAAACTCCAATCCAAAAGGAGATGAAAGCCAAGTGAAGGACTGAAGAAGCCTCCAAACAAGACAATGTCCTGAAAAATAGGAACATGTAGAACATCCAGAAGCACGAAGCTGTAGACTACTATCGAAAGATGATTGATATGGTGCTGAAATGAAGAACCTCCAGAAATAAGAATCCAAGAGTGTCTGTATGGTAAATGATCCATCTCATCAAAATGCATGTAACCAACCGCTGATGTACGCTGCATCTGAAAGTACATAGGAACAAGAACTAGATGCATAGATCACTCCAACGCAAAACCAAGGAAGCATTAGCACCGACAGTAGAAATCCCCCCATAATGCTAAAAAGAGAGAACCAAGACAAGAACACTGAAGCTGTGTGAAACCAAGAAGTGCATGTAGGAGAAACAACCTGCAAATAAAAGGGTATGCAAACTAATGCACACATGCATGAGGCAAGAATCAACAAGGTTCACTGCTGTCATTGAAGGGACACTCACTTGAAAAAGGTGTGATGGAAAACAAAGGAAAAAAATCAAACCCCATGGCACTTTATATCATAGTGCAAATACAATAGGCACAACAAGATGTGTGAAATCTCCAAAAAATAATACACTAGAATGGCACTTTATCTCAGTGCATCTACATAATAAGGAGTGCATAAAAAAGATGTCTACAATGCCCAAATAGGATAGAAAATTAGAAATACATAAAGAACAGCCAAAAATGAGTCATCCCACGTAAATAACAAGTTCCCAGGAGCTAAAACGTCCAAGTAATTCACTAGAGTAAAACACAAAAAAATGAATAAAAGATTCTGGAAAGCTTAGGTGCCGACAAATGTTTTTGAGGCCCGAAAAAAATGACCGGTCACCTTTTTGAATGCCACAGGTGGATGAAGTCGTCGGTCAGCTGAAAAATGCCGACGTGGGTACATAAGGCCTGCAGGTCTACAGGGTGCAGGTACTTGTGGGTACCTTTAATAAATGTGCCTTTTGAAACTTAAAAATCCGCCCAAAAAAAATTCAAACCCTGCACTTGTTTTTAAAAACTTTTGATTTTTTTTAAAAATTTCTAATAAAGAAATTAAAAAACAAAACACCGATCTAAATAATTTTTTAAATTTTTTTCCTCAAACTTCGTGAATAGGGGCCAATCTTGAAGCAAAATTTTTTTCCTAACAATTTGACAGGCATTTTTAGGGTTTTTGGCTGCTTCGGAAGCAACAGTGAGGTCTGTTTGGGCTGAAAAAGCTTCAAAATTGTAGGTACCCTCTGGATTTGAGAAAAAAGGCACTCGCAGAAACCCTTGCAAATTTGAGCTCGTGAGTCCAAAATTGACAAAACAAAGGCCAATCTTGAAGCAAAGGCCAATCTTGACTATTTCCAGCACTTTGAATGCAATGGTGTGATCAAAAGTGACTCAAGATGCACTAAAATACTCTTTCAAGGCTTGAATCCCTCAAAAGATGAACATGAAGTTGCAAATCTGAAGCTTTGATACCATGTTGAAGTTGTAAACCAACCTCACAGAACCCAGTGATCACCTGCAAGCAAAATAACCTATCACGTAGAAGAGATTCAAAACACAAAAATTTCTCAAACCAAGAGTAAAATTGCATAAAGAAGAAGTGAATAATTACAAAGAGATCAATCCTTAAGAAAGGAGATCAAAACCCTAAAGTGAACCCTAGGATTTAATAAAGTAATTATTAAAGTGCCTAAGTTTAGCTTAAGTGAAAAATAAAGAAAAAGGTGACTTAATTAATTAATCAATATGATTAAATTAATTAAGTAATTAACCTATTACTCTAACATCTAAGACAAGGAAGAGTCTACAGGGAGCGAATAGCCCTTGATTACCTCAAAGTACAAGATCAAGTGACAAACTGCAAGATGAAAGAGATTGCAAAAACATGATTAAGAGAAATACTAAGCTATGATGGGGAAACTGAAAATTACCAGAATCTAGTAAAAGATTACAAAATATAAATTACATAAACAAAAAGAGCACAACTTATAGATTCTGTCCCAAGAAGGATTGAGTCATGGCCAACGAACGTCAACACACTACATGGATGTCTTCACACCATGCTGTCATCCCTCTCAAACCAGAAGATAAAAATCTAAAATCTGTGAGTATCTAACTCTTTGAATTTGAAAAACTGCACACAACAAGGATGAGGAAAAATGTTGGGGCTATTTTAGGAATTACCTCAATCAAACCCCCAATTTGGTGTTTCCACCTCTATAGACAACCAAATAGATAAAAAATAGATGATACGTAAAATGTAATAGATGAAACAAAGCCCGTTGTGGAGAAGAACCCCTATCATGAATAAAATAGATAAGCCAAGTATATATTGCATATAGACAAGAAAAAGCAACAAGAGAGCATTACCAATAGTCCATGGCTCCCTCTTGGCTTGATAGAAGAGACCTTGTACACTTGCAAGAAATCCTTGGATATTGATGAGGCGTGAATCTAGTAGAGCTTCGTTGCGGATAAGAGACGTAGAAGAGAATAGAGCAAGAGAGAAAGTTGGAGTGAAAAATGTTAAGATGAATGAGAATGAGAGTGAAAGGAAGAGTTTTGTGAGGTTGCATGGGCGCGAAGAGCCATAACACTTGCAATTATATCATAATACATGTGTCATGGGTAAAGTTCATGAGATTCCTTCATTTAAGCTTGAAAAGTTTAGGGATGCTTGTGCACTGTGCGGATGTTTGTGTGTTGCACAGGCATCCAACTCAAAACTTTGTAAGAAATGAGGTGGTGAACTACTAATGCTTCATCATTGCCCCTTATGGGGTTGAAATCATGAAATTTTGACTCATAAGGTTTTTTTCATAAAGACGGTTAGGCACCATGAATGTAGCGAACTAAATGTGCAAGTGTGAAATTTCCACAGGGTGCAATTTTATGACACTACACTTCTAAACTATGTCACCATAGGATGGGTATCATTAGTGAGAAGGGTCTCAAACCCTCATTGTTAGAAAGATGATTAAAATTTTATATAATTATTTTTTTGTCTGATTTCTATGAACATTATGTGTATGGAAAATAATATAGTTCCATTTAAATTTGGTGGTACTAGAGCTTAGAAATTTTGTGAAGTCATTCATAATGATGTATTTGGTCAATGTGGATGTGACTTTAATTAAAAATCACTATTGTGTTTAATTTATTGATGATTTATCTAGATATACAGGGGTTTAATTTTTCAAGCATAATTTTGTTAAATTTTATACTCTTAATTTTTTTAAGCACTTGTTGATAAATACAAAAATAGGAAAGTAAAGTTTTGTTTTGATTATATAGGAAAACCAGATTTTGGAGGGACTCGAAACCCAATACAAACAGGTTTTGAAGGGACCTAAAACCTTGGCAATAGAACACTACAAACAAATAAATGACATACAATCAGAAGACTGACAACAAAATCGACCAAAAGATACACTAGACTACTCATGCTACAAAGATCAGGTTTTGAAGGGAACCTTAAACCCTTAACAATCGAGTTTTATCAAGGACCTTGAATCCTACCGATCTAACCAATGAACTAACTTGATACAACCAAGCAACAACAAACAATTCACTCAAAAAAATAGTAATTGAGCTAGGAATCACAACATTCCACAAGATGAAGCAAAACCATATCACCCATCTTGTCTCTCCACTGCTTGAATCAACTAGGCCACAACAAACCATTCGCTAAAAAAAAAATTGAGCCCAACAACACTACCTCTCCACCTCTATAGGAGAATTCACCAAGAATACCCAATCCACAATAGCAAAGGCTCTCTAGAATACCCAAACTCCACCTCAATAGGAGTGGTTCCACCTTGAAAGGAGTTGTAAGGGAGAAAAACTACTGAAGAAGCATGAGCAACCAACCATACCTACAAAATCCATCTCCACCTCAAAAGGAGAGGTCTCCACCTCAATGGGAGAGGTCTCCACCTCAATAGGAGACACCATCTATAGATCTAGGAAGAAAGCAAACACTCCTGCAAAGTGAGTAAACTTAGTAACCATGAGCAACAAAAGCATTTGGGTCTTCAGAATGAACATTAGATGCAACCCACCCAAATGTGAGATATACCAAACCAGGGCAACCACAACACCCATGAGAGCCTTCAACACATGAATATCCAACAAATGAACTAGCTCCTTATCCACAAAAAAAGAGGAAGGAACTCCAAAAGAGAGGGAAACCAAAGTTCCCTTAGGAAACAAAATCATTTGGGAGAAAAAAAATCTTTATGCATAACCCAGCCAACAACTCCAAAACCGAAAGTAGAGCATCAAAATCACCCTTTAGCTCCAAAACACCTGGGTCTTGAAAGAACACGACCCAGCCAAAGAAATAAAATCTAGGTGCATCCTAGACAATAAGAAAAGCTCCAAAACAAGAGCAACATGGAATCCTTTGAGGACAATAGAATAGAGGCCAATGGGAAACCTTCAACAACCAGGTAGACATCCACAACAACAACTAGGAGGGTAAACAACCACTTCACCTCGATCTTGGTAGTCGAATAAAGACTAGGCGCAACCCTCTTGAGACCATTTAAACCCACGATGAGGAGATGCTTTGAGTTAGCAATAGAGGAGAAAGGTAACAACCCACCCAACACTCTGACACAAAACCCCCAAGGTATAAGAAACAAATCATATGAGTGAACAAAAAGTAACACCAGACTGTACAAAAAATACAGAGGCCGAAAGCCCTTGTCTTTGCAACAAATCAATCCCCCACCAAACTCTAGGTAAGGACAAAAGAAAGAGGGAATACACCACACTTTGATGACATAGGCAAACCAAAAAATCCACCTCGAGATGTAGACTTCCATAAACAAAAATATAAAGACATGAGGACCCATGACCAACTGCAAAACGACAACAACATAAGAGAAAGAAAGACCCACAAGGATAAAAGGTAGGGGGTAGAATGAAAATGAGGCAAGAAACTCCCCTCCAAAACCAACCACCAAAGAGAGACCAAACAAGGCCCAAAAATAGGTCGCTCCCCCATAAATCTCCAAGTGAGGGCTGAAGCACAAAAGCCTCAATGGGCCATAGACCAAAAAGGTTCCAAATCATGAGCACAAGCTTCCATGAACCACTGCAGTGAAACCACATGGCCAGAAAACGCAAAAGGCACAAAGAGAACTAGAACGAAAGCATGAGGAACCATAGCCTCAACAGCGACAACCGCCCCCACAAGACAAGGGAACGACCATAAAAAATCCACACACGCTCCCAACACAGATAGCCCAAGCCACCAGACCACCGACAACCTTGCATCATCATCATTGTCATCCAAATCTGTGCCATCATCGCCATCTTTTCCGAAGGATTTCAAAATCCTAGTCCCGCTCCTCTTCTCACTCACACGCTCCATCTCTTTTTCTTATCCTTTTTGAAAGTAAAGTTCTGTTAGAATAGATAATGGTGATGAGTTTTTTATCTAGAAAATTTGATGATTATTATAGACGTGTAGATATTTTTAGATTAAAAAACTCCATATAATTTTTAGCAAAATAGATCAAAATGGATGAACATGACTGTGATGTCCATAGATTTGTAAGAATGTCAAGCTTAAACAACATTTTTAGGTTGAAGTCTAGTTCATGTACAACTTGTTACTTGGTTAATAGGTCTCCTAAATTTAGTTGAAAAACACCCTATGAGATATGGATAGGTAAAGACCACTAATTTCTTATTTTAGAGTTTTTGGAAATGAGGCATATATTATTGTTGATTTTAGGACTAAAAAGTGTGCTTTTATGGGATATGGTGAGAAAACTAAGGGATATAATCTTTGATATCTTGTAGCAATAAAATTGTTATATTATAATCATGTTATTTTTAGAGATACTAGAGAATTTTAAAATGATTAACAACATCATGTGAAGCCTAAAAAAATAATGCATTTTTATTTTAAGAATTATCCACAAGAAGATGATTGCACAAAACAACATGATAAAAAAATAAGGAATGAGAAGGTCCATATTTGAGTTTCAACGAGGAAAAATAGGATCCTCTTTTTACACCTCTTAGAAGGTCCATGAGGCAATATAATATTGTTGAAAGCTATAGTACTTATAATTATAGTTGTGTATTTTCTTTGTCATGTACTAGCAATGAACTTAGATCTATGAAGGAATCTTTGTCCTTAGATGAGCATGAATCCTAGTTAGAGGCCATGAAATATAAAATAAAGTCTTTGGATAAATTTTATACATGAGATCTAGTTGAGCTACTTAAGTGGAGGAAACCATTGCATGTAAACAAGTATTTAAAAATAAATTTAGAGAAGATGGTAAGTTGGAGTGGTACAGGGCCTACTTAGTTGAAAAGGGTTACTCCTAGGTTGAGGAGTGGATTTTAGTGATATTTTTTCTTCCATAGATAAAATAATTTGGATTGGATTCCTTTTATCTATTTCTATCTCTTTCAATTTAGAGGTAGATAAAATGGATGTAAAAAAAATTTCTACACGGGGGTCATGATAAGGAAATATTTGTGAAATAACCCAAGAATTTAGTGGTGAAAGGATAAAAGCACTTGGTTTGTATGTTAAATTAATATTTTTATGGTTTGAAGTAGTCATTAAAAATTTGGTATAAAAAATTTGATTCTTTCATATTGGATTTTGATTCTTTCATACTAGATCATGACTTTATTATAAGTGAAGCTACCTTTAAATTGATTGATGATAAATTGTTAATCATTGTCCTATATGTAGATAATCTGTTATTTATTAAAAATGATAAGGGAATAATTAGGGAAATGAAGGGTTAGTTATCTGGTACAATTAATATAAAATATTTAGGAGTTAAATATCTAGGGTCATCTTAGAAAAAAAGGGGGATTTAGAAACTTAGTTCAAGAATTTAGGTGCCATACCTATTTGTGCTTGTAACTGGTTTACCAAAACTATCCCATGGTTTCACTTTGTAATTATTCTATACATTGGTACTTAGAGTTGGAGGTTCCATAATTTATTTTTTAAGTTGTATGAGTAATAAAATTCTATCATAATTTAGAGGGGTTGTATAATGTAACTTTATTTTAAAGGATTAATAAAATATTGGGTCTATTTAGGTGTAGAGCTTTTTCTAAAAGGGTTTCTCCATGTAAATCTATTTGTTATGGTTTTGATTCTCTTTCATGTTTGGCTCTATCATCTTTATATTTTATTTTTAGTAATGAATTTTTGGAATTAAATTTCAACTTAACTTAATGTTTAGTTACACTCTATTTCAATAAATTCACCTAGCTTGATGCCGAGTGTGCCAAAAATGTTTGTCAACATAGCTAGTGTTAGGAGGGTCTGAAAAGAGAGTTTCTTAATATTGATTATAGTTTAAGATATTGATGTTTATATCTATAATTTAAATATTGTGTCCAAGTTGGAAAAGACAATGTGTGCAATAAAAATGGTGCTCAAAATGAATGAAATCACTCAAAACACACAAAAATGAAACAACAATTGGATTAGGCATAGAAAACTCAAAACTTGGTGAATTTCGATGAATTTCACATATGTCACATCCCTTGATGTGTATATTTTCCTAATACAATCAATTTGTATGTATGCTCACTCGATTTTGGTAGTATAATGACACTAAATTTCTCAAAGTTGCATGATATGATGAAATGGATAAAGAGATTAGATGGATGAATAGGATGAGATCTTAGAAGATCAAGGGTGGAGGATGGAGATGATGCCAAGTGGAAAGGATATTGAATGAGAGGGATATGATCTCTCAAGTTTCAATATTGTGACAAGTGTCACAATGAGAGAGCTTGAGAGGGAGATTGGTAATATGAAGGTACCCAGAGGGATGGGGAGGATATTTGTCATAAATGTATTTCTTGCCCACAATCCCAAGGTATGGGATGAAAAAGAATAAATATTAAAAATTCTTTTTAGGTACTTTTGGAAGAAAGATCCATGTGCCAAAAGGACATGAGGTCTTTTTGAAAAGAGGAAACATTAATGAGATGGGGGAATAGGTGGATGCACAATAAATGGAAAGGGATTATTGTTTCCTAATCACAAGATTAGGAGTGTGTAAATGATTAGTTGAGGATTTGGATTAGATTAGGAAATGGATTAAGGTAATTGGGAGAATATGGAGGATGTGACACCTCTTAAGCAATGATTAAATGTGTGCACATGATTAGTGAGAGGATTATAATCAAGATTATGGGGTAATAGAAAATGATGGAGGATGTGACATGTCAGAGGATTTAAATAAATAAGAAGTTATTTATTTAATTGTTTGGAAGGGAATAAGGTTGGGTAAATAATTAGGAATAATTATTTACCTAAAATTGGACTTTAGAGGAAAATAAAGGAAATAAATTTAGGGTGACAATAAAGATAAGATCTGGTTATTCAAGCACCTTGTAAATGGTTTCTCTAAGTTTTTTTCTCATTGTAATTTTTATTTAAAAACCTTTCATCCTAGATCTTTGGTGATATGATTAATATGTTCATGTAAACAATGATTCCAAAACCCTACTTCCTAATAGGCATTGGCCTTTTGAAGTTTTTAAATCAAGGATTCTATATTTTTCACATGATTGCATATTAAAAGTGCTCAATAAAAAT
The DNA here is from genome assembly GCA_007258455.2 of Sequoia sempervirens. NCBI lineage: Eukaryota > Viridiplantae > Streptophyta > Pinopsida > Cupressales > Cupressaceae > Sequoia > Sequoia sempervirens. The sequence goes on from VDFB02000003.1 coordinate 89,545,720, forward strand.
GTGGCCCTAATTTTTTTTAAGGTTTACATCTTGGGGATATGATTAATTGAGTAGACTAAATTCATAATTGTGATGCAAAAATACCGGTATGGGCCGAATTACACTTGATCCATGAAGAATTGAAGCATAATGGAGCCACCAATACTCGAATCTCCACAAGATCAATCAAACATAATTGAAATTAAACATTTCATCAAAACATAACATACTAAATTCTGAAAGCTTTCAAAACATCTATTCTAATCCATCTAAAACTTATCTTGTTGTGGAATTGGTGTTGTGTTGATGTGGAGTGACAACCCTTTCCCAATCTTGTGATTAGTGAGCTTGTCTCAATCAATTCTATGGAAGAGAATCAATGAAACCATGGTGTTTGGTGTATGAAAACCTAATTTATGCTAAAATGAACATAATGCAAGCTAAGTTACCATGATTTTATGCTACAAATGATCTAATTATGCTATTGCTAAGCTAATCTAAGCTAAAATGATGCTAAAAGATGAAAATCCTAATTTATTTACAAACCAAGATGGATACATGAAAGCCATTAATGGATTGTCTAAACTATTATGTAATTAAAATAAACTAAAACAAGCTAAATAGTGAGTAAAAAATAAGTATGTGAGTGAATTTAATAGCATAAGTTTTCAAAAAAGATGGATCCATTTGTCTCCAAATAGTGATCTATTTATAGGAGAGAAAATGAGGAATGGATGGTTGAGATCAAAAAGCTTAATCAACAGTTCAAGATGAAGAGGATGAGAGGCATGGATCATGGATTCTCATCAACAGATGAGAATGCATGATGAAATTTAATCAAGGGATCACACTTGCCTCAAACAAACACACTTTTGACTTGCTCACACAAGTCAAAGGTAACTTGCTTAAGAGGTTGAAGGTTTAGCTTGTCCAAGAAGCCAAGTGAATTGATTAGAGGAGAGAGAATATTCCTTTTGGGTGAGGAAAAAAGTAATTTAAAAATTAAAACAAAGATTTAATTGTGCGAAAAGGATAAAGAATATTCCATGGGAATATTCCCTTTGATTAGAGGAAAATTAGTTTAATTGCTAATTAAACAAGGTTTAATTTATGCAATTAGGAGATTAGAAGAATTAAATGATATTTATTAAATTAGACGATTTAATAAATAGGGGAGGGGTGGAATGATATTTAATTAAATAACTTAGGGTTATTTAATTAAATAAGATGACTCAGGAGATTAAATAAGATGACTTAGGAGATTAAATTAAATATTTTGATTTATTTAATTTAATTAGATGAAGTGATAGTGCGAAAATAGATGAATTAACCCAATTTAATTAATTAGGTCAATGGATGAAAATGATGCAATTAATTAATTAGCTAGGCTAATTAAATCAATTAAGTGAAAAGAGGATGGATAAAGAGGAAATGATGTTAGTAAATATGATTTAAGTGCATGACATCGATTAGGACATTTTTCAATGTCTATATTTTTACCCTCTTTGAAGTGAGGTACTTGCTACTTCGGTTCAAAGAATAATGCTTTTTAGATAAAAATTGCTACCTGAATGAAAAAAAATAAAATCTATTTTTTTAGATGCTCCAACAAAAGGATAAAACTAACTCTATGCCCCCTTGAGAAATCAGGCAAAAATTTCAAATTTTGGGTTCATTTCTCGAAAAAGGTTCAAAATATGCCCTAAGGGTTCAGGAAGGTTCCAAGATGCAAGAATAATGCCAAGAATGCAAAAAATGATGCAAAATTAGGTCTAGATTGGCAAAATTGGTGAAAATGATAATAAACCCCATCTTTAAGGTTAAATTAGGGCAAAAATCCCTAATTTTCTAGCTTAAATGGGCCAATAGGGGTCATTTTCAATTCATTTGTGCATTCACACTTAATAAATTCTTGCGATTTGAGCTTTGACCCTTCATCGAAATGGCATGACATGAGCTTCCCCGACACATCTCTGATCGAGTTCGAGAGTTCCAGTGGCTCCCAGGTGCAACTTCACAAGTATGTGATTCGAAACCTAATTTGAAATTTGAAATTTCAATGCATTTATTAGGTGTTAGAATTTGAATTCTAGTGGCATCACTATATAGCGATGCCCAATCTTAAATTGACGATGCCCAAATGATATATAGTGACACATATGTATAAGGCGACGCTTCTTTTGATTTGAAATTAGGGTTTCAAATTTTAAATGGTGACGCGAGCTTATCTGGCGACACACTTGTCGATTTAAAAGTTAGGGTTAGGTCATGCTAGAAGATAAATTGTGATGCCCGCTTGTCTGGCGACGCATTTTCCAATATGAAATTTGAAATGCATCGGGCGTTGCTATTTGAATTTTGAATATAACGAGGCTATTGTGATTTTTGCGAAATTCCAAATAACGTAAAATTTTGATGATTTCTTGACGTCATGTGCTTCATGAGTGTAGGAGGTCTTCCCACCATTGATGTCGAGGGAGCACAGGCCCACAGTACTGGAGATATTAGGCAATCTTTCAGAGTTGCGTTAGGAGCACCTAAGAGAGATTGGATTTTGGTACATTGCATATGTTAGAACTGTGAAATTTTGAGAAATTTTATGACTGCCTGTACTCGTAAAGTCTCTCGAGAAGCCCATGCCATCCGCTCTGAGTGACATTTCTGCTCATAATTATGTCAGTTTTCATTGTTTGGCCTCGTAAAATTCACCTGGCCCTAAGCGTTTGAACTTCTAAGCCATATCGACATGAGATGATGAGTGTATTCCCGATCCATAGAGCCTTTTGTATTAACGTTTTTCTTTTTGCAGACTATCGACAAGAGGTTGGAGGTGTTTCACCGATGAAAGATTCATATCGACATGATGCAGTTCACTGTCTTAACGACAGAAGGATTTTATCGCCGAGACAATGGTTATCGGTATATGTCATAATGAGCCATTGTAAGTCATATTGATCGGAATGCAAAGAGTTGTGTTGCCGAGATAGCAGTCATCGGTGTAATGTCTTGCAACATTTGTTTGGTCTCGCCGATAAAGCCGAAGGTGGGTCCTGTTGTTGCCATCAGAATGAAGTGAGGGATTCTTACTGACCCCTATGTCACGGCGACAAGATTTAAACTTGGAGGTACGTTCGGCGAGACAGGTTTCATTGGCAAGAGCTAGGAGAGTCATGTCGAGTATTGCTTCATCGACAGGAAAATTGTTAAGTCTCGGTGATCATAAGTTGAACTTGAGGAGATGTTTTGGTAAGAGACAAAGTAATCTGTGGAACATTTTTCTGACCCCTTAAGTCATAGCGATGGTTTTTATCAACGCGAGTCTCAGCGATATAAGCAAAGATACAAAATAGTCGTTAGGGAGACTTGAAGTGTCGGTATGACTGCAGGATATCAATGCGATATGTAACCTGTTGGTGGTCAGAGAGACTCAGAACGTTGGGGAGACTACGTCATGTCTTTGCGGAAGTCCAAAGAACAGTGGTAAAGGCCCGAATGCAAGGATTGTCCGAGATGCGAATATGAAGGGACACAACTCTTCAAGTAGCTGATGTATAAATACTTACTTTTGACAGCGAATGGGGGGTTAGACAGATTGCAAATAGAAAATACAGAAAATAGAATGGTTTTTGTATGAGACTATGATGCATGTAAGAAATAATGGAGATGTAAATGGAAATCGTTTGATTCTGCGGCATTTTTCTGGTTTCAATTGTTTGCTGTATTAATTGAAAGCATTGCTGATGTTGTCTCCAAAGTTGGTGTTTTCTAGTTATTTAAACTGATATGTCAAGGATATACTTCAGTTTATCAGGGCACATTTGCTGTATCTGTGTGATTGGATTAATTGGTTCTTTCAAAGAAAGATTAAGTCCTTTTAATCAATCATAGTAATTAGTGAATCCCATTTGGATCATTAAGAAGAACTCAGTAGTCATATTCCTGCATGTTTATACCAGTTATAAACTTAAAAACCTATATGCTAAACAATTTGAATTTATGCCAAAGAGAAGTTACTCATTTCAGATTTTCATTTGACTCCGTGCACCCAATAAGGCACTAGTCTCTACCATTTTGTTGTTAGTTTCATTCAGTTTTTTTTCATATGAGCATATTAGATTTTTGCCTTGATATTGCTTATACAATTTATACCAAATTTAGACTCATTTATCCACTCCTATTTTCCAGTGTGGGTAAATTTCTTTAGGAGATAAAAAAAGGTCAAGTCTGCTTCATTGCTATAGGCATACCCACCTAGGTCTGGCAACACCTGAAGAGAAGAAGGTTCAATTCATTTGGCCTTGTTTGTTACCTTGAAACGTTGAGAAAGCTTGGCAACCTTTCGTGGTTCAAACCTGCATTTTTGAGAGCTAACAAATTGGTGACTTTGCTGGGGAGTTATTACAAGATATCCGGTTGAAGATCATCATATAGAGTCCTTAAAGAAAATTCATAATTTGAGAAGTTTCTGAAAAGGTGATTCCACTGGGGGATAAAATCAAGAATAGTTTCATTTTTCTCACTTTTCACAAAGTGAGTGGCGACTCTGACAAAGACATTGCATCAATTCAACATGAATGGTAGAAGATCCCAATAGAAAGGAGGTCCTACTGGCAACAGTAAGTGGAAACAGAAGGGTGATAAGGATGATAAGGGTAAGAAGAAAGAGGATGACATGTGCATAATGAACAAAGACAAAGCATCAAGACCACATTGTGAAACATATGACCGTTATGATATATGAAGAGATAATTCAAGTGCAATACCTTGTATCCCTAAAGAACAAAAAAATCCTTTTTATAATCCCCAAAAACAGGCAGAGTTCGATGCTAAACTCGAAGCTGAACGAATCAGATGTCAACAGGAATATGATCAAAGAATGGAGGGTAATAAAAGTGAGCCTACTGATCATGTAATCCCTCAAGAAAAATATGAATTCTCAACTCGTGAAGAAATAGAAGCACAGTTTGAGTTTCATAAACAAGAAGTAGAAAGAGAAAAAGCTGAATAGGAAAAGATCCAAATGATAAAAGTAATCCAAGACTTGAAATTACAAGAAATCCAAATTAAGGCTCAGGCAGCTAATCTTTCAAAATATGTGTCGTCTCATAACAAGGAAACAGTAATGTAGGGTCTTCATATCAGCCAAAGACTCCTTAGAATCAGATTGGAAATCAATACAAGTAGCCAAACCATCCACCATATACTGCAACACAACATACAAATGCACAACCATCTCATGGTCAGCAATATGTGCCATATCTTCATACACAATACAATAATCCAATGTACCAGTATCATCACATGCATAACCCTCCCCCTCAGCAATATACAACAATGATCAGATAGTTTGATTTGACAAGGTTTCAATTATACCCTTACCCTATGGATAGCAGTTGGAGGAGTCTTGTTCCTAAATTTACAGGGAGTAGTGCTATTACTGCTGAAGATCATTTAAATTTTTTAAATGCTTTTATCCAAGATTTGGATATACCATATGAAGACTTACATATGAGGTTGTTCATGATGTCACTCACCGAAGAAGCTAGGGATTGGTTCAATAGCCTGCCAACAGCTTCTGTTAATTCTATCCAAGAATTTCAGGATCGATTTCTTGAACAGTATGGAAATCTATGTGCACCAGATGCTGCTTTTCATGAATTAGTAGGAATTTAGAAAAATTAGAATGAGTCAATTTATGATTTTAACTAGAGATTTAACAAATAGCAAAATAAGATACCACTAGGGTCAAAGTTGCCAGACTCAACAGCATTGATTGTCTATTTGAAAGCATTCGATCCAAAAATAGGGTATGAACTAAGAAATAGGTTTCCAAGAGATTTACTTGAAGCCCAAAAGATAGCATTAACTATTGAAAAAAATAGGAAAGCTGTTGGGATGATCAGTAGGAGAGATAATCCTAGGGCTCCTCAGCAAGTAAATAATTATCAGTACAAACAGGAGAACATGTACAGAAGTGAGAGGCCTAGGTTACATGATATGCCTTATAATACAAATTGGAAAGATGGAAAACCTGTAATTGATAGACCTAGGAACAAGGAAACACCCGATCCATTAAGGAAGAAGGGTGCATATATGGTAAATAATAATCTTTGGTGCAAAACTTGTGATAAGCCACATTCCTCAGATTATTGTGTTGTAGCTCAAGAAATGCAAGAAGAAGGAATGTTAGTGGGTGACAATGGAGAGGATCACATAGTGTATTTGACCTCGAATACTTTTCACCCTGATGAGGATGGATATTTATCTTTAGAAGATGATGGCTGTTAGTATGATGTTTTGAATCAGAGGTGTAATGTCCACATGGTTGAACAACAAGTTTTTTCTGATTCTGAAGATAGTCTTGTAGAATATCACTCTGTTGAGGTGCTTGGGAAATGCAATATAAGGAGACCTACTGAAGATTAAATAAGGAGGCTAACCATTACTGCAGTCGAACAAGCAAAGAGCAAGTACTGGTTGAGAAACAAGATAGTGAATGAGAAGGAAAACGTTCCCAAGGGCATATTTATGAAGGACAAAGAAGTGACGCTAGGGGTTTTGAAGAAAACAAAAGATGAGCGTCATAATGAGAACAAATAGATGCTTTCCCAGAAGGAGGAGAACAAAGAATCATACAAAGAAGAGCAGAAGACTGTCCAAAAGGAAGAATTCAAAAGAGAAACGTTAGAACAAAAGAAGACGACTAAGGTAGAGGGTTATTCATTCGATTTCTCTCAGGCTTTATCTCAGGTAAAAATGTCTGTTCCATTGCTTGAGATGATGAGAATTAAGGAATATAGAGATAGTGCAATACAATTGATATCAAATGGAAATGACAAAAGTGCAAATTATAAAAATCAAATGGCTACTAGAACAGTTAATAAACAAGAAAAGGAGACTATCCCAGAAGTATGTTTAAGTAATGTATTGGTAAATTCCCCACAAGTTGAACCTTTTTTCACCACATTGCTTATAAATAACAAACTGTTGAGGAATTGCATGATAGAATCTGGCGCTGCAATCAATATCATGCGAGTTGGAGTTATGAAACAACTTGGTATGTGGGTAGATACTAATGAAGGGAAGTGCTATGCAATGGATAGTAGGCTTGTTCCAGTGGTAGGTGTTATGAAAGATGTTGAAATAAAATTAGCTGCTTATCCTCAGATGGCCTATAGTATAAATATAACAGTAATTGATACTCCTCCTCAGTTTGGGATGCTTCTGTCAAGACAATGGACGGCCGTGGTTGGGGGAAATGTTCAATTTGATTTATCTTATGCAACAATTCCAGTGAATGGCCAAGAAGTTAAGTTTTACAGAGAGCCAAGGATGAACCCAATTGTAGATTGTGTACCTCAAAATCAAGTCAATTGCTTTTGTGATATGGATCTTGGGAGTTTTAAGATAGAACCAACTCAGCCAGAATTAGTCAATATTGATCCAATTGATAAGCATGTTGCAAAAAATTGTGATGGTGTGTGGAAAATGTACTTTGATAGAGCTTGCAGCCAAGAAGGTAACGAATCAGGAATAGTGTTTGTTTCCCCTAAAGGAGTTACTTTTAAATATTCATTTTTTCTAGCATTTGAATGCATGAACAATATAGCAGAATATGAAGCTTTACTAACAGGATTGAATATGGCTGTAAAACATAAGATCAAGATGCTAGCTGTTCTAGGGGATTTTGAGCTTGTTGTTTCTCAAATTAAATCAAAATATGCAACAAAACACAAGAGGCTGAAGTAGTATAGGAATGCTGTATGGGATACAATTGAATTGTTTGATGCTTTCTCCATTGAATGGATTGAGAGGTCGAAGAACATAATGGCAAAATTTTTAGCCAATGTAGCATTAAGGAGAGATGATATCACATTGGCTAGAGTGTCTCAGATTTAATTCAAAGCAAGACCTCCTGTGCCTGATAATATATACAGTTGGAAGGTTTTTAGTGATGATACTGACCTGTTGAAGTTTCTTCATTGTATAGATCAATATGAAGCTCAAGAAATTGATTTTAATGCTTTTGTAGAAGAAGCAAATGGAAAGAAGACAATATTTGGGAAGGAGGTTTTACAGCTTAAAACTAATAAGCTTCCCAAAGGGATAGTAGCATTGGAGAGGGTGTATGATGGGAATGATCGATCCCTTATGAAATAGATACCAGTCATGAGAGAGGACATTGAAGAAATCAATTTAGGGACTAAATTGGCACCAAAAAAGGTATACATTGGAAAGAAAATAAGCCCGACAATTCGAAGAATATTGATTGCATTATTGAGAAAATATAAACATGTGTTTGCATGGTCTTATGAAGATTTCAAGGCATATAGGGAAGATTTATTTCAACATGAAATCCCGTTGAAGCCAGATGCAAAGCCATTTAGGCAAAGACAAAGACCTATTAACCCAACATTGGAACCAAAAATGCAGGAGGAATTGGTAAAGCTTAGAGATGGGGGTATTATCAAACCAATTAGGCATTCAACATGGGTTTTGAATCTAGTTCCTGTGAGGAAGAAGAACGAGGATATCAGATTATGTGTGGACTTCAGAAATTTAAACATGGCATCTCTCAAAGAAAATTATCTTCTACCTAATATGGAAGTTGTATTACACAAAGTAACAGGGTGTGAGCTGTTATCTATGATGGATGGGTTCTCTGGTTATAATCAGGTCAAAGTAAAAGAATCTGAGCAGTACAAGACAACTTTTACAACCCCATGGGGAACATACGTGTATATGAGAATGCCATTTGGTCTCACAAATGCAAGTGCAACCTTTCAAAGAGCTATGGACATAGCATTTGCAGATTTGATTAATAATATCATGGTTGTGTATCAAGATGACCTTACTACTTATTCAAAAAGGGTTGAAGACCATGTAGAACATCTTGAAAAAATATTTATCAAAGCTTTGGAGTATGGTATCAGTCTGAATCCTAAAAAATGTCATTTTGTAGTCAAAAAAGGAAGACTCTTAGGACATATCGTGTTAAAGGAGGGAATTAGAATAGATCCTGAGAGGGTTGAGGAAATAGATAAAATACCTATTCCTAAGACTGTCAAAGCTATTCAATCATTCTTTGGACAGATCAATTTTGTTAGGAGATTTGTATCTAATTTTGCTGAAATTGTGAAGCCCATATCAAAGATGTTAAGGAAGGGGCAAAAGATATAATGAACTACAGAGGCATTGGAAGCTTTTATATCCATCAAAAGGGCCATCAAGGAAGCTCCTGTCCTTAAGTCTCCAGATTTTTCAAAACCTTTTCAAATATTTTCATTTGCTTCAATGCACACTATTGCTACTATTATTTTACAGAAGAATGAGGAAGGTCATGAGCAGCCTGTATCTTTCTTTAGTAAGTCATTGCAGGGGTCAGAATTAAAATATGATATCATGGAAAACAAGCGTTTGCATTGGTAAAAGCCACAAAAGTTTTTAGACCTTATCTTGTTGGAGCCAAAGTGACTGCTTATGTCCCTCATGCAGCTATTAAAGATATTTTGACACAGTTAGAAGTAACATGAAAGAGATGTAGGTGGATTAATAAAATTCAAGAATTCAATATGGAAATACAAATCACCAAGTTAGTAAGAGGTTAGGGTTTGGCCAAGTTAATGGCAGAAGCAAATGTTGAAGCAAATCAAATTTGTAATGTAGAAGATGAAGGAAATGCAATTGCAAGTATTGAGCATATTGCTTGGTATACAAACATCATGTACTACCTTAGATACATGAAGTGCCCTAAAGGATTAAGTGACAATCAGAAAAGAACTTTGAAGCTGCAAGCATCCAAATATGTGTTCATGGAAGGTTATTTGTTTTGGAAAAACATGGACAAGATGTTATTGCTATGTCTAGATGAGTCACAGGCTAAGTGTGTTCTGAGAGAGATGCATGAAGGGGTTTGTGGAGGCCATTATTCTGCAAAGACGATTGTACACAAGATTCTCAGGGCAGGTTATTACTGGCCAAAATTCTTCAATGATTCTTTTTCATATGTAAGAAAATGTGAAGCATGTAAGCAGTTCTTAGGGAAAATGAAGTATCAAGGAGCTTTACCATTCAGACCTATGCAGGTTGAAGCCCCTTTTCATCAATGGGGAATTGATTTTATTGGGGAAATACAAGATAAATCAAGTGGAGGACATAAGTGGATACTGGTGGCTACCAATTACTTCACCAAATGGGTAGAGGCAGTCCCAACCAAGCAAGAAACAAGCAACAAGTAAAGTTGTAATCAATTTTTTTAATGGATAACATCATTACCAGATTTGGTACACCATTAAGATTGATCACAGATAATGGGATGTGTTTCAGATCTGATGAGTTTAAAGATTTTTGCAGTACATATGGTATCACTGTTTCTTATGCAACTCCTTACAATCTGCAAGCCAATGGTCAGGCATAATCTAGCAACAAAAGTCTTCTAAAAATCATGAGGATGCTAGGTGGAAATAAGAAGGCTTGGGATTCAAAATTGAGGTTGGCTGTGTGGACTGATAGGATAACTGTAAAAAAGGCAATTGGAAAATCCCCATTTGAGTTGGTATATGGAACACAAGCTAGAATGCCTTTACAAAATTTATTACCAGTTTACAATTTTATCCTTCAAGAAGATATAAACATTCCTGAACCAATGGAGGAAAGAATGGAGTAGCTGGCAGAGCTTGATGAGATAAGAAGAGTAGCTCAAAACCAAAATGTAAAGTTGCAAGCACAAATGAAGTATTTATTTGATAGAAGAGCAAAAGATAGAAAATTCAAAGAAAGTGATATGGTGTTAATGTGGAATGCAAGGTGTTAGGAAAAGGGAAAACATGGGAAATTCAAAGCCTTGTGGTTGGGACCCTTTGTTGTTGTTGGAAAGAAAGGTGAAGATTCATATTACTTGCAAAATATGACTGGTGAAGAACAAGAGTTGCCTGTACATGGGAAATTCTTGAAGCATTTTTCTCTTGAGCAATGCTGAGGATTAAGAGTTGCCAGTGCATGGAAAACTTTTGATAATCCTCTCAAAAATTTCTTTTCCATGCACAGTAGTTTAGGAATTTTAAGGAACATGAATTGCCAGTACATGGACAATCCTGAGATTCCTTCTTTTAAAATAAGTCTTTCCATGTACAGTAGTTTAGGGTCTTGTTCATCTCCATTTCCATTCATTCCATCCTGCTCATTAGTCCATGCCATTGAAAGTCTGGTCTGCTCACCTAAAGGTCTAAATCCTTGCGATGATCTTACAATCATCCATCCCCAGACAGAGCCACCATTAGAACTGTGAAATTTTGAGAAATTTTATGACTTCCTGTACCCGTAAAGTCTCTCGAGAAGCCCATGCCATCCATTGAGTGACATTTTTGCTCATACTTCTATTAGTTTTCATTGTTTGGCCCCGTAAAATTCACCTGGCCCTAAGCATTTAAACTTATAAGCCATATCGGCATGAGATGATGAGGGTATTCCCGATCCATAGAGCCTTTTGTATTAACGTTTGTCTTTTTACAGACTATCGGCAAGAGGTTGGAGGTGTTTCACTAATGAAAGATTCATATCGGCATGATGCAGTTCACTGTCTTAACGACAAAAGGATTTTATCGTCGAGACAATGGTTATCGGTATATGTCATAATGAGCCATTGTAAGTCATACTGATTGAAATGCAAAGAGTTGTGTCGCCAAGATAGTAGTCATCGGTGTAATGTCTTGCAGCATTTGTTTGGTCTCGCCGATAAAGCCGAAGGTGGGTCCCGTTGTTGCCATTAGAATGAAGTGAGGGAGTCTTACCGACCCCTATGTCATGGCGACAAGATTTAAACTTGGAGGTACGTTTGGCGAAACAGGTTTTATTGGCGAGAGCTAGGAGAGTCATGTTGAGTATTGCTTCATCGGCAGGAAAATTGTTAAGTCTCGGCGATCAGAAGTTGAACCTGAGGAGATGTTTTGGTAAGACACAAAGTAATCTGTGGAACATTTTTCCGACCCCTTAAGTCATAGCGATGGTTTTTATCGGCGTGAGTCTTAGCGATATAAGCAAAGATACAAAATAGTGATCAGGGAGACTTGAAGTGTCGGTATGACTGCAGGAAATCAATGCGATATGTAACCTGTTGGTTGTCGAAGAGACTCAGAACGTCGGGGAGACTATGTGATGTCTTCACGGAAGTCCAAAGAACAGTGGTAAAGGCCCGAATGCAAGGATTGCCCAAGATGTGAATATGAAGGGACGCGACTCTTCAAATAGCTGATGTATAAATACTTACTTTTGACAGCGAATGGGGGGTTAGATAGATTGCGAATAGAAAATACAAAAAAAAAAATGGTTTTTGTATGAGACTATGACGCATGTAAGAAATAATGGAGATGTAAATGGAAATCATTTGATTCTGCGGAATTTTTCTGGTTTCAATTGTTTGCTGTATTAATTGAAAGCATTGCTGATGTTGTCTCCAAAGTTGGTGTTTTCTAGTTATTTAAACTGATATGTCAAGGATATACTTCAGTTTATCAGGGCACATTTGCTATATCTGTGTGATTGGATTAATTGGTTCTTTCAAAGAAAGATTAAGTCCTTTTAATCAATCATAGTAATTAGTGAATCCCATTTGGATCATTAAGAAGAACTCAGTAGTCATATTCCTGCATGCTTATACCACTTATAAACTTAAAAACCTATATGCCAAACAATTTGAATTTCTGCTAGAGAGAAGTTACTCATTTCAAATTTTCATTTGACTTCGTGCACCCAATAAGGCACTAGTCTCTACCATTTTGTTGTTAGTTTCATTCAGTTTTTTTTCATATGAGCATATTAGATTTTTGCCTTGATATTGCTTATACAATTTATACCAAATTTAGACTCATTTATCCACTCCTATTTTCTAGTGTGGGTAAATTGCTTTAGGAGATAAAAAAAGGTCAAGTCTGCTTCATTGCTATAGGCATACCCACCTAGGTCTGGCAACACCTGAAGAGAAGAAGGTTCAATTCGTTTGGCCTTGTCTATTACCCCGAAATGTTGTGAAAGCTTGGCTACCTTTCGTGGTTCAAACCTACGTTTTTGAGAGCTAACAACATACACACCTGTGATCAAGACTAATTTGGCTATGATGATAGCTCTATGCGAGAGATGGCACAGTGAGACCTCATCCTTCCACCTTTCGATGGGTGAGGTGATAGTTACTTTGGAGGACGTGTGGTGGATATTGCGTCTACCTATCCACGAAGACTGTGTGATTTACGACCTTGATGTTGGATTCGATGTCTGTCTAGAGGTGATGGAGATGGACCAGATTGCATTGGTCACTTCATAGATTGATTTAGAGACATACAGAGGTGACATGCTGACCTTTAGATTGATCCTTGCGGCCTTCATTTTAGGTTTGGTGGCTCTAGACAAATGGGGCAGAATTTTCAGTCTAGGATGGGGTTTGGCATGGTAGAGGATACTATACAAGAGGAATATTTTTGCATGGGGGCCTGTGATGTTGGCCTCCTTATACCATGATTTACATGATTTTGTTTACTACAATGGGAGAGCCCTCGGTGCAAGTGTTACTCTTCTTCATATCTATGCATGGGAGCACATTGCCATTCTTTGACCCATTGTACAAATGGCAGACATGGAGCTAGATGATCCTGTCATATGGAGATATCGAGGTGCCATCACACTCAGGCACACTGGACAAATTGGGCTCCCATACCGAACATAGGTGATTGATGATATGACCGTTTTCCACTTTTGCTCATGGCTATAGATGCCGCCATGGTTCGATGATATACAACAACTTTACTTCGCTAGACAGACCCATTGCATGCAAGGTCGAGAGCACATCATGATTGAGCGGTATCTTCCTAACAGGGTAGCCAGACAGTTTGGCGATGTACATGATAGGCCCAATGATGCCTATAAAGCCATTTTTGCTAGATCGACTAGGGAGGTTCCCACATGGGGACCGATGATTCTGGATCCAGAGGTCGTTGACAACTTCTGACAGTTGGTCTCCCAACCTTGGGAATATGATTAGGGTCAACCCATACCACAAACCACTCCAACTTATGATGCATGGTTCGTCCCTTTGAGATGACTTATAGATCCAACAGGTGATCCTCTTAGAGGGAGATTGCGAGGTAGAGGTGCCAAGGGCAAGGGACAAGGAGATCAAGATGGCCATGATGGATAGGTTCCAGGGGCTCCTCCAGTTATATAGCAACAACCTCCTCAACAACCTCTAGTAGTTCAACAACAACCAAGATTGCCACTACCACCACCACTAGATGCACAAGATTTATAGATTCAACATCTGTAGTAGCAGGCATAGGCATTGACAGGTGAGCGGGACTAGGCCCACTAGCAGGTTTTGGTTCTTACTGTTTAGTGAGACCAGGCTTGACAACATGTGATTGCGGTGACAATTGAGAGGGATGAGACACTATAGAGAGTACAAGCTGTCATTGGAGAGAGAGATCAGGAGGTGGTGAGGTGACAATAGATCGAGGTTATGGTAGTAGCCACACATGGTCAGACCGTTTCAACACAGTTGTATAGAGAGGCTATCACAGAGGCTACATATTACAGACAACATTATCACTGGGATGTTCCAATTTCTCTTTGTCAGCCAAATTTTTTGCAGCACATCCTCGTGCAGAGGATCAGCCTGAGCAGCAGGCTGGAGAGGGTAGCAACCATGAGGGCTAGCTTTGTGATGTATAGAAACTTTTTTATTTTTCCCCATTCTATATACTAATATACATTCATGGGCTCCTTTTTGATAGCCTCGTGGATATTGTACTTATTATCGCTATACATACACTGACCCAAATTTTGAACCATGACACATATTTTTGATATATATATGATACAAATACAGATGATTCATGCTTTGATGTGTTGAATTTATTTCATGTATGGATGATGTATGGATGCTTATATATGATCATGTATGGATGCATTTTATTTTATTCCTATGTGATTGCAATGATCATGATATGGATGGATGCAATATTATATTCTTTTTCATTATCTTTTCACGATATGATATGGATGAATGATTATGATATGCAGATGTTATGTATGCGCATGATATGGATGTATTTCTTTTTTTGTATATTTTCTATGCATGTTTTGATGATGATGTATGCATATGGATGCAAATGCTTATGATATGCAATGATTTAAGATGCTTAGAATAAAAAATCTATATTATTCATCACAACTTTAAATGATAATGCAAAATGTATGATGTGATATGATCATGAGATGTGTGATTATGCTGATGGTTTGTGGATGCAAGGTGGATGTATTGATGATTTTCTTGTTGACTGTCATAATACCAGGTTAGCACAAAGAGAAGATAGAAGAATAAAGAATGAACAACCGTTGCTGATGATGACTGCTTCAAAAGATCCAACAAGTCCTTGATCCATCGAGAATTTATTAGAGATGGTGACAAGACAATGCAAAATGCAGGATGAAATGTAGGATGGGTTCTCACACTTTGAGATTGGGATTTTTTGTCATTCCTTATTGTTTGATATAACACATAGACACGATGCATCAAGGTATTGAAAACCAAGACGACATTGTATCTACTGCAATGGAATTTGACTTGATAAGCAGATAGGACAGTTCTTGTTCACATCTTGACATATGAAAAGGTAGTTGGAATGCAAGTTAGAAGCTTAGAACATATTGGACCAAAGCATACACAATAGTCAACAACATACTCCAAATGACCTTCCTACACACAACTAAGCAAGTATTCGCCAAGATTATCTTACAAGAGTATCCAAAAGCACAACAAATGAAAGATAATGATCGATGCTCCATTCCTTTCTCTCTAAATCATTTTAGATAGACATCATTGAGAGGTCCTTGGAATGGGTCATTAAGATAAATCATAAGAAAAAAATCAAAGACAAACAACCAGTGTTATCTATAGCTCCTTCCTAGTTTAAGTTTAGCTAAAGTGATATATGATATTGATGTCCATCGTAGGAAGGATACATCCTAGGACATGTTGATCAGAGGTTGTTTGATTTTGGGATGATGATGTTAAGATAAGCTATTGCTATAAACTTCATTGACACATTTACCTATGATTTAGACTTAGATTTTGACTTTTGGGTTCGCACTTTATGACTTTCTATACTTTCTTTCTACTTGTTTTGCCAAAGGGTGAAGGTGACGATCATTTTATTATGGGTGAAAGTTTATTGCAGGTGCAAATGAGATGGGATGGATGGGTTTTGGTGTTTTTTTGGAATATTTCAATGTTTTTGGTATTTTGAAAATGTTGAGGCTGATTTTGGTCTTTTTGAAAGTTTATGTGAATATTTAGGATTTTTGAATTTCTGAGGCTGTTTAGGGTTTTATGAATATTTGAGGCTTTTTAGATCTTTTGAACGTTTTCTATTGTTTTTGTGTTTTCTGAATATTTGGATGTTTTTGGTATTTTTGAGATATTTGGATGTTTTTGGCTTTTTTGAGTTTTACAAATGTTTAGGGGTTTTCTGAGAATTTCCAAGTTTCAACCAAGAACCTAACCTAAAGACCTATCCTAGGGGCCTCAGGGGCTGATCATAGATTATCCTTGCCTACGTTATACATGCAAAGACCACGTAGTTCAACTGACTTGACCCATTTACAAGACAAATATGAACAGATGAGAGACGACAGCTAATTATAACGGACCACTAAAGGACTGACCTAGGGTGTCTCAGGGGCACATCAATGATGGCCTTGTGTATGTTCAAGCTCAGAGACAATGTAGTTCGACAAGAGGACATTGTTTTTTGGTTTTTCAATTTTTGACCTTTTTAGGGTTTTTGATGTTTTCTGAATGTTTTGGATTTTAGTCTTTACAATTTTTTGAATGTTTTTGGATTTTCGCTGTACAAGATTTTGTAAATGTTTTTCAATTTTTCTAGACAAGATTTTATGAATGTTTTTGGTGTTTTCTGATAAGATGTTCCATGACCTCAAGATATACAAGAACCCAATTGTGACGCATAACGAAATGCCCCCAGTGTGATATGTTAGCCTACTTCAATAAAGGCAGGACAAACTGACCTTGGGAATATGCCAAGTAGTGCTAAAGAGTTCATGATACCTTACAGTGACAAGTCATGATAAGGACATAGATGAGGGATGAATGGTGGTGCAAAGAATGATAGACCAAAAGAGTCAAAGACTGGATGGAGATGCTTTATTTACACAAGGTACTTGTTTTCCAGGTTTTCACCAAGGTACTTTCCCAAAGTGCCACTAAAGTGGTTTTCACTAGAGGATGATTTTTTTCTTTTCTTTTTCAATCCTTTTTCTCTTTTGTTTTTGGATTTTGATCATTTTTTGATTTTTTTTTGTATTTTTTGATTTATACCCTTCATGTTTAGGCATAATTTTTTTTGAGGTGCAAGCTATTGATTGGATCCTGCAAGGGTTCACCTTCAGGGGTTGACAGTTAGTAAGCTTCTGATCCGTAGCTCGCTGTGATGACAAAGGGACCCAACCAGTTAGGCTCAAACTTTCCTTTGCTATCTTGATCTGGAAGGTTCTTTTGATTTTTCTTTAAGACAAGATCGCTTACTTGAAATGATCAACATTTGATTCTCTTGTTATAGCTCCACTTTAGTCGGTTTTGATATACTTGCAAGTGATTAAGGGCGTGAAAACAACATTCATCTAGGAATTCTAGCTCATTCAGTCGAGACACTCTATATTCTTCCTCAGTTATTAGATTTTTCAGTGACACTCACAATGATGGGAGCTCAACCTCAATAGGCAAGATGGCTTATGATCCATAGACCAGGGAGAAAGGGGTTTCACTTGTAGGAGTGTGGATATTGGTTCGATAAGCCCAAAGAGTGATATTTAGTTGCAGATGCCAGTCACGACCAACTTCATTAACTATTTTTGTTAGGATTTTCAGGATAGTTTTGTTTGTCGCTTATGCTTGGCAATTTCCTTAGGGATAGTACGAGGTAGAGAATTGATGTTGGATATTGAATCTTTGGCACAACTCTTTTACATCCTAATTCTTGAAAGGGGTTCCATTGTTTGAGATGAGGGTTTGTGGAATTCCATAACGACAAATTAGGTAATTCAAGATAAACTTGGCTATCTGCTTCCCTGTTATGTAGGTCATAGGAATGGCTTCAACCCACTTAGTAAAGTACTCAATGGTGGTTGTGATAAACTTATGGATATTGGATGAGGTTGGAGTGATTTTTCCTATGAGGTCAAGTCCCCACTGCGAAAAAGGCCATGGTGTGATCATTGGTTGCAACTCGTGAGTTGGAGCATGAATTAGATCCCCATGATGTTGACACTAGATTCATTTCCACACATATTGATGAGCTTCTTTTTCCATGGTTGGCCAATAGTACCCCGTCCTCAACAATTTCCTAGCTAAGGTCATGCTACTAAATGGGACCCACATATGCCATCGTGTACTTTTGTTAAAGAAGTTAAGGATTCCTCTTGGTTAAGACATCATAGTAATGTCCCTTTGATGCTTCGATAGTAAAGGGTATCACCTAGGATCACGAATTGGGATGCCTTTTTAACAAAGGTATTTTTAAGGTTCAGGGTAATGTCTGATGGAAGAGTTCCTCTATTAAGGTAAGTAAAAATGTCATGGTACCATGGGGATCCATGACCAAAAATGACACACACTAATTCAGATTCAGGGATTTCAAAAGTTGGTACGAGAAGTTGTTCTACCAAGAATTCACATTGGAGGATGTTGTTCAACATGTCTAGTAGTGATCTGATTATTGTCATGGCATCTACTGCTCTATTGTTCATGCAAGGAATTTGTTCAAAAGTTATGTCTATAAAAATATCTTTGAGATTCTCCACCATCTTCTTGTAAGGAGTGAGATTGTCATGTTTAGTTTGATAGTCGTCATTGAATTGGTTGATAACTAGCTGTGAGTCTCCATAGACTTTCATTTCTTGTATTTGCCACTGAACTGTTATCTTGAGACTTGTGATCAAAGATTCGCACTCAAAAATGTTATTGGTGCATGGGAATGATAGCCTATATGACTTTGGGATGCAATTACCTTGGGGGGTGATGAAAATAATGCCGACTCCTAATCCATGTTGGGTGAATGATCCATCAAAGTACACCTTCCACTGAGTTGCGAGATTAATAAGGAACACTGATTCATCAGGAAACTTAGATATTAAAGGGTTCTCATCATAAATAGGTGCTTCTGCTAGCTGGTATGTGATTACTTTACGCTCTACATACTCTATGTCAAACTCTGTCAAGATCATTACCCATTTTTCCATTCGTCCCGTGAGGGTTGTTTTGGATAACAAATATTTTAATGGATCAATCTTTGTGATGAGCTTGATTTGGTGTGACAAAATGTAATTATTGGAGTTAAAATGACACTGAGAGGTGAATCAGTGTCTTAACAGATTCGACCAATTTTCACAAAATTGAAAAACATAGCTCAGATATTTTCTCAATATACTCTGATTAATGCATTCATGAGTTGAATGTAATCACTTGTAAACAGAATTGAGAAAAGTAATAATCAAACAATGAACTAAATGATTAACAACACAGTAAAGCAAAGGGAACTCAGAAGAACAAGAAGACTCCAGATTTTACCGAGTGGAAAACCCTCCTGGGGTATAAAAACCACTCCCTAAATGCCTTCCTGGCTTAATATTTTAAACAAAAGTTCACAATGCCTTATAGGCTGATTTCTGAGCACCCACTCAAGGAGCACTAGCCCCTCATTTTGAGACACCCATCTCAAGGAGTACCAACCCCTCAAATTATGTTTTGAATAATAATAGTGACTCAGAGGATTTCTCTGTTTTCAGTTAAGCACATATCTTTCTGCAGAGTTCATTCATACATTTCCATACAGACAAGAAATGATACTCTCAGAATTACAATCAACAACACTTTACAGTTTTCAACATAGGTATTTATTTACATTTCAAGTATGTCAGTTGTGAAGAAATCTTCAAAATCGTTTTTCACTAGATCTTCTGATTCTCTTGCTGATTTTTGAATATAAAGCTGAATATTGACAGACTGTAGATGATGATAAAAAATCAATATTAACACTTATCTAGAGAGCTGCAAATCATCCTATTAAAACAAAAACGCAACTGCTCAAAGAGGAAACTCAATGAATATGCTATCATGTAATAGGTCTGAGATTTGATTTAATCGATGATGTCAGCCTGTAACTGTATTTTGAAGTTTCCATAAATGGCCACAGAGTTTGAGTCTTCGTAACAATTCGCTGAGACAAGCAGATAGTTATGTCGAAAGAAATTTATAACGCAGTCAGTCATCCTCATAGATATCGCTATGACTCTGTGAAGTCGCTGTAGCCTAAAGATTCTCTCACCGAATGCATCCTTCTATCTGTTGCTGTGACATCCTATTGTTAGGGAGACGCTTTGTATATTTCGCTATGTTTCACTGAAAGACTTGTTCGTTGAGACATAAGGAAACTCTCATCGATGTTCTTTTGTTTCAATCACAGTCGCCATGACTTATCACACTCGGGGAGACCTTTCGTAGAGAACACTAAGTCACATTGAAAAACCTTTTTTTACTTTTGAGAGTCACTGTAGCCTTCAACTTTCAGAGAGACAACTTGTAGATAGGTCTTTATTTTACCGAAAGACATTCGATACACATTGTCACTGTAACATATTGTTTTTCTTACGAAATAGACCCTTTTGTTTTCCATTCACTATCGCTATAGCCTTTTGACATTGGAGAGACCTCTCAGAGATTACTTTATGTTATACTGAAGGTCTTTTTCATTTCTAAGTTGCCAAGACATTATCATTTTCATACCGATGGGGATCTTTATACAATCCCTTGTGATGTCGCTATAGCCTACCGTCATCGGGGAGACCTCTTGTAGAATATATTGAGTCATACCGAAACACTTCATTCACTTGGAGTCACTATGACATTTCAATCTCGCTGTGACTTCACACCGATGGCATTACACTTTGCTGAAAGAGAATACTTTCTGTCGCTGAAACACAATAGAAGTCTTGCCGACTGCAGCCTGAATGATAAATTCAATCGCCAAGACTTCTGAAATGTCTTGCCGAAAGGAAACTCAGACATTTCAAAGTGGATCGAGGAGACTCTACAAACAACCAAAACCTGTGATGTGCAAGGAGAACCATTCTGAGACAAATTAACAATGATTCTTTGACAAATTAACAATTAGAACAAACTGAAAGAGATTTTGTCATCAAGGACAAACTGTAAACACAACTAAGATTCAACAAACTCCCCCTTTTTCCTTGATGGAAAAACACCAAAGACTCTCCCCCTTTTTGCCTCAAGGCAAAGAATAGTAGAACACATTTGAAAAACTAATCAAATTCCATGAGAAACAGCTGCCAAAAAAAATAACAGAGTGCAGCAACCAAGATTGTAGGAGAGCTGTAAGTGAATCAAAACATATAACATGCTCCCCCTAAGCCAATGCATGGAAAATTAGAGAAGTGAAGATTGAGAGATAACTCCCAATCGAAGTCTCAACCTTTCAAATAACTCTTTAGCTAAGGGCTTAGTAAAAATATCAGCCACCTGATCTTGAGAGCCAACAAACTGTAAGCAAACTTCATTAGCCAAAACATTTTCACGAAGAAAGTGAAACTTGATAGCAATATGTTTAGTGCGGGAGTGAAAAACAAGATTTTTGGATATACTTATCGCACTTGTGTTATCACAGAGAATAGAAACAGGTTTAGGAATTTCAATACCCATATCAGATAGAGTTTGACTCATCCAAAGAACTTGAGGACAACATGAAGTGGCCGCAATGTATTCTGCTTCTATAGTAGAGAGAGAAACAGATTCTTGTTTCTTGTTGTGCCATGCCACTAAACGATCACCAAGAAAGAATGTAGCACCACTGGTGCTTTTCCTATCATCCAAACAACTAGCCCAGTCAGCATCAGTATATGCAATTAATGAAAAATCAGTGCTTCTAGGACACCAAAGTCCATAATTAAGAGTGCCCTGAATATATTTAAAAATCCTTTTAACAACAGTGACATGGGATTCTTTAGGTGATGCCTGAAACCGTGCAACAGTGCAAACTGCCTGCATAATGTCAAGTCTAGAAGCAGTTAAATATAACAGACTGCCAATCATTGATCTGTATTCAGTTTGATTTGTATCAGGGGAATCATCAACTTTAGTAAGTTTGCATCTAGTAATTATTGGAGTGCTAACTGGATGGCATTCATCCATCTGAAATTTCTTAAGCATCTCTCTAGCATATTTGGTTTCATAAAGAAATATTCCATTTTCACGTTGAGAGATTTGAAGACCCAAGAAGAAATTTAATTCTCCTAATAATGACATTTCAAATTCAGATTCCATTAGTTGAGAGAATTTTTTACTCAATGTAACATTGTTGCAGCCAAATATAGTGTCATCAACGTATATTTCAACAACCAGAATATCAGAACCTTCAATTTGAACATAAATATTGCTATCTACACCTCCTCTAACAAAACCATTTGAAAGCAAATGACTGTCAAGCCTAGAGTACCAAGCTCTAGGTGCTTGTTTTAAACCATAGAGGGCCTTTTTCAATCTGTAAACATGATCAGGCTTATTTTTGCACATAAATCCTTCAGGCTGTTCAACATAGACCTCTTCATCTAAATAGCCATTTAAAAAAGCATTTTTGACATCCATTTGATAAACAGTAAAGTCTTTATAAACAAAATAAGCCAAGAATATTCTGATAGATTCTAATCTAGCAACGGGTGCAAAGGTTTCACCAAAATCAATACCTTCTTGTTGAGCATATCCTTTGCAGAAAAATATTGCTTTGTTGCGAATGACATTACCATTTTCATCAAGTTTGTTTATGTATATCCATTTGCCTCCAATGACATTCTTGTCATCTGGTCTTGGGACTAACTCCCAAGTCTGATTTTTCTCAATTTGATCAATTTCTCCCTGCATAGCATTAAGCCAACATGAGTCTGTGAGAGCTTCATTAAAATTTTTAGGTTCAAACTAAGTAACTAGATAGAAAGCTATTTGTGCCTTTTCATCAGATTCTACAACCTTTCATCTAGTTTGAACTCCTGCATTTTTATCCCCAATAATTTGATCTTTGGGGTGATATTTAGTTAGAGCTTTTGATGCAACCTTTTCAAAACTTGCTGTTTCAATTCTAGGGCTTGCTGACTCAGTTCCTTCTGAAATAATTTCTAGTTCAAGTTCTTCTTCCTCATTATTTCAGAACTTGCTGTTTCAATTCTAGGGCTTGCTGACTCAGTTCCTTCTGAAATAATTTCTAGTTCAAGTTCTTCCTCATTATCCTACAAAGATTCA
Source organism: Sequoia sempervirens (assembly GCA_007258455.2). NCBI lineage: Eukaryota > Viridiplantae > Streptophyta > Pinopsida > Cupressales > Cupressaceae > Sequoia > Sequoia sempervirens. The sequence goes on from VDFB02000003.1 coordinate 89,569,067, forward strand.
ACATACAAATGTGATCTCTCATCAAATTTTACATTAACAACAACTATCTTATTAAGCCTTTTGTTAAGGCATTTATAAGCTTTGCTGTGAGTTGAGTATCCCAAAAAGATACCCTCATCACTCTTTGATTGAAAACTCCCAAGATTATCATCATCCTTTTTGATAAAACACTTACTTCCAAAATTTTTAAAGTATTTGAAAGAAGCAGTTTTTCCATTCCACAGTTCATAAGGTGTATGTTTAGATTTTACTCTAATCTGCACTTTATTCAAAATGTATACAGCTGTATGAACAACTTCTTTTCAGTACATATCAGGAAACTTAGCTTCATCTAACATTGTTCTAGCCATTTCTTTTATAGTTCTATTTTTACATTCAACTACCCCATTTTGTTGAGGTTTTTTTGTTGCAGCATACTGTCTTTTAATGCCGTGTTGTTCACAGTAATCAATAAACTCTTGAGATGTGAACCACCTCCTTTGTCAGATCGCAGACATTTAAGTTTCAAATCAGATTCCTTCTCAACCAATTTACGAAAGATTTTAAACCTTTCAAATGCTTATGATTTGTGCTTAAGAAATGTGACCCAAACCATTCTAGTATAATCATCCACAAACAACATAAAGTACCTTTCACCATTAATAGACCTTGTTCTGGTTGGTCCACATAAATCAGTGTGCACAAGTTGTAAAGGTTTTGATGAAGAGTGTTCTTTTGTTTTGAAGCTGATTTTAGTTTGTTTACCACTTAGACATTCTTTGCACATAGAATTTTCTGGCTTGTTAAGAATTGGTAAACCTCTAACATTCTGATTCTTACTGATTCTAACAAGATTTTCAAAATTTATGTGTCCTAATCTTTTATGCCATAACCAGCTTTCTTCAATTTGGCTCATTAAACACATACCTTGATTATTGTCATTGCTTGATGTGTCAAGAAGATTGTACACATTTCCTTTTGTCCTCCTTCTAGCTGCAATAGCCTTTCCAAGCTTGTTTTTAATCTCACATCCCTGCGAAGTGAAAAGAACATGATAACCACTATCATAGATTTGACTAACACTTAGAAGATTGTGCTTGAGACCTTCCACATAGTACACATTAGAGATAGGAGTGTCTTCATTCAGAAGAAGTGAACCTCTACCTTTAATTTGAATACCAGAGTTATCACCAAACTTAACATATCCACCTATATAATCTTCAAGATTTACAAACTTATCCTTGTCGCCAGTCATATGGTTAGAACATCCACTATCCAGGACCCATAAGTCCTTTTTCTTGGAATGAAAAGTTGTTTGAACCAACATAGTTTGCTCAATGTTGTTGACAGACTTAGGTTTCCAAACCTTTTTAAATTTCTGTTGTTTAGATTGCAGATCAGCTCTGCACTGTTTGACATAATGTCCCAAAGCATTGCATTTAAAACATTTGATTTGTCTAATAAAACCATAGTGTTGCCTAAGACCAAACCTAGGATTCATAAGCCTGCAAGTGCTCACCTTATGGCCAAATTTGTTGCAGAAAAAACAATAACCATAGAAGAAAGGATTGACTCTATATGAAGATCTATTACCTCTTAAAGACTGAACATGATCCTTACCAAATTCTGAGTGTTTTGAGCCAAAACCTTTGACTTCAGAAGAGAGGTTTTGTTTTGCATTGTCGAATGAGCATTCACCCTTTTCAAAACCAACACCAGTTTTATCTTTGTACATCTTCTGCTTGTTGAGCATCTCATTCAAGTTTAGAGTGCTTTCATATTTTTCAATTTCCTTCCTAAGACAGACTGCTTCTTGTTCCAGTTTTTGAATTTCTTGATCTTTGCAGCTTACAGTCTCTTGAAGACAGTATTCAACTCTTTTAGCTTCTTCAAGCTGAGTTTTCAGAGAGATTATTTCTTGATCCGGTTTGTGTTCTTGAGAAAGGACTTGTTTTTTGAGTTTTCTGACCTCTTGTAAAGCACATTTCAGCTCACTTTCAAGATCTACTACACCTTCTTCAATGTCAAATGTGTTAGAGTCATCTTGCTGAGTAGTTTCAGCCATGAAAAAAGTTTCATCTTCTTCAGCTGATGAATCTTCAGACTCAATATCAGATTCATCCTTACTAAACAAACTTTTCTTCTTTTTGAAATTGAAGTTTCATTTAGGTTTGAAGGCCTTTTTTATAGGCTGTTTTTCAGTTGACTCGTTGTCACATATTTGATCATCATAGGGACACTTTGCAGCAAAGTGACCTATTTTGCCACAGTTAAAACATTTAAAGGGAAGTTTTCCCTTATATTTTCCTGATCCCTTTTTAAATCTTCTAACAAAATGGGATTCTTTAGACTCAGACAACTCTGAATCATTGACTTCGACTTTTTCTTTCTTTTCAATGTTAAAGGCAATTTCTTTACTTGTAGAATTATTTTTGCTAGTTCTCATTTCATAGGTAGTAAGTATTCCTTGTAGGCTGTCTAAGGTAAGCTTGTCAAAGTGTTTCTTTTCTTCTAGGGAAAAAACCTTAGATTCAAATTTGGATGGTAAGGTTCTAACAACCTTTGTGACCACATCAAATTCATTAACCTCTTGACCTAGACCTTTCATTGAATTGACAATTTCATCTACTCTTAGGAAATATTCAACCACCTTTTCTTCATCCTTCATTTTCAACTCCTCAAACTAATGTTTGAGTGTAATGATTTTTGACAGTTTGACTTTCTCATTCCCTTGATATATAGTTTCAAATTTTTCCCAGATTCCATGAGTAGATTTGCAATGCATGACTTTAATGAACACATCTTTAGTTAACCCACACAAGAGGGCATGCTTAGCTCTGGCATTTGTTTCATACTTCTTCTTTTCAGCAACATCAGTGGGAATAATGGCTGGTACATTGTAATCTTCTAAAACAATGCACCAAACATCAACATCAAAAGAAACAAGAAAAGCTTCCATTCTGATTTTCCAGAACACATAATCAGTTCCATCAAATAATGGAGCTCTAGATACTGAGGCACCGTCTTGAGTATGTGCCATTAAAAGACAAACTCCAAGACCAAGATCAATCCAAGGTAATTAAACCTATCAGAGGACCCTATGCTCTGATACCAATTGTTGGAGTTAAAATGACACTGAGAGGGGGGGTTGAATCAGTGTCTTAACAGATTCGACCAATTTTCACAAAATCGAAAAACATAGCTCAGATATTTTCTCAATATACTCTGATTAATGCATTCATGAGTTGAATGTAATCACTTGTAAACATAATTGAGAAAAGTAATAATCAAACAATGAACTAAATGATCAACAACACAGTAAAGCAAAGGGAACTCAGAAGAACAAGAAGACTCCAGATTTTACTAAGTGGAAAACCCTCCTGGGGTATAAAAACCACTCCCTAAATTCCTTCTTGGCTTAATCTTTTAAACAAAAGTTCACAATGCCTTATAGGCTGATTTCTGAGCACCCACTCAAGGAGCACTAGCCCCTCATTTTGAGACACCCATCTCAAGGAGTACCAACCCCTCAAATTATGTTTTGAATAATAAAAGTGACTCAGAGGATTTCTCTGTTTTCAGTTAAGCACATATCTTTCTGCAGAGTTCATTCATACATTTCCATACAGACAAGAAATGATACTCTCAGAATTAAAATCAACAACACTTTACAGTTTTCAACATAGGTATTTATTTACATTTCAAGTATGTCAGTTGTGAAGAAATCTTCAAAATCGTTTTTCACTAGATCTTCTGATTCTCTTGCTAATTTTTGAATATAAAGCTGAATATTGACAGACTGTAGATGATGATCAAAAATCAATATTAACACTTATCTAGAGAGCTGCAAATCATCCTATTAAAACAAAAAAACAACTGCTCAAAGAGGAAACTCAATGAATATGCTGTCATGTAACGGGTTTGAGATTCGATTCAATTGATGATGTCAGCCTGTAACTGTATTTTGAAGTTTCCATAAACGGCCACAGAGTTTGAGTCTTCGTAACAATTCGCTAAGACAAGCAAATAGTTATGTCGAAAGAAATTTATAACGCAGTCAGTCATCCTCATAGATATCGCTATGACTCTGTGAAGTCGCTGTAGCCTAAAGATTCTCTCACCGAATGCATCCTTCTATCTGTCGCTGTGACATCCTGTTGTCGGGGAGACGCTTTGTAGATTTTGCTGTGTTTCACCGAAAGACTTGTTCGCTGAGACATAAGGAAACTCTCATCGATGTTCTTTTGTTTTGATCATAGTCGCTGTGACTTATCACACTCGGGGAGACCTTTCATAGAGAACACTAAGTCACATCAAAAAAACTTTTTTACTCTTGAGAGTCGCTGTAGCCTTCAACTTTCAGAGAGACAACTTGTAGACAGGTCTTTGTTTTACCGAAAGACATTCGATACACATTGTCGCTGTAACATATTGTTTTTCTTACCAAATAGACCCTTTTGTTTTCCATTCACTATCGCTGTAGCCTTTTGACATTGGAGAGACCTCTCAGAGATTACTTTATGTTATACCGAAGGTCTTTGTCATTTCTAAGTCACCAAGACATTATCATTCTCATACCGATGGAGATCTTTATACAATCCCTTGTGATGTCGCTATAGCCTACCGTCATCGGGGAGACCTCTTGTAGAATATATTGAGTCATACCGAAACACTTCATTCATTCGGAGTCGCTATGACATTGCAATCTTGCTGTGACTTCACATCGATGGCATTACACTTTGCCGAAAGAGAATAATTTCTGTCGCCAAAACATAATAGAAGTCTTGCCGACTCCAGCCTGAATGATAAATTCAATCGCCAAGACTTCTAAAATGTCTTGCCGAAAGGCAACTCAGAAATTTCAAAGTGGATCGAGGAGACTCTACAAACAACCAAAAACTGTGATGTGCAAGGAGAACCATTCTAAGACAGATTAACAATGATTCTGAGACAGATTAACAATGAGAACAAACTGAAAGAGATTTTGTCATCAAGGACAAACTGTAAACACAACTGAGATTCAACAGTAATGCCTAAACTTTTGTGAATCAAAAAATACCGCTAGGTATGCTTTTTCAATGGGTGAATAGTTCATCTCATATCCTACCAAGGTTCTGCTGATGTAGTATATGGCTCTTTCTTTTCTGTTCTCATCATGTTGTGCTAAAAGAGCTCCTAGTGTTGTTGGTGTTGCTAAGATGTACAAGATCAGTGGCTTGTTTGGTATCGGTGGCATGAGCACTAGAGGTGTTAGTAGATAATCCTTGATTTGCTAGAAAGCTTTATCATATTTGTCATCCCATTTGTAGGTTATTCCTTTATGAAGAAGATGCGAAAAGGGATGAATCTTGTCTGATAGTTGGGCTATGAACCTTCTGATGGACTGCAACCTTCCCTATAATTCTCTCATTTGTTTCAATATCTATGGCGGTTCCATGTCTAGGATAGATTTTAACTTTGTTGGATCAATTTCTATCCCTCTTTGTGAAACGATAAAGCCAAGAAGTTTCCTTGATGTGACTCCAAACACACACTTTTTTGGATTTAGTCATACCTTGTATTCTTCAAGCTTGTCAAAGATAGGTCCTAAGACTTGTATGTGCTCATTTCTCTTCTTTAATTTTCCAAAATATCATCCACATAATCTTCAACTGTTTTGTGGATCATCTCATGAAAGATGAGGGTCATTGCTCTTTGATATGTAGCTCCTTCATTCTTCAACCCAAATGACATCACATTCCAATAGTAGGTTCCCCATGGACAAGTAAAGACAGTTTTATGTTGATCCTCTTTGGCGATTATGATTTGATTGTAGCCTGAAAAGCCATCCATGAGTGACAACATTTCATGCCCAGCTGTTAAATCCACAATGAGATCAATGTTGGGAAGAGGGAAATCATCCTTCAAGCATGCCTTGTTCAAATCTATGAAATCAATGCATATTTTGATGCCCCCAATGGGTTTTGAGACTAGTACCAGTTTTGAAACCCACTCAGGATAATCTATTGGTCAGATGAATCCAACGTCAAGAAGCTTTTATAGTTCTAGTTTAACCAAGAGTGCTATCTGAGGGTGCATCTTCCTTAAGTTTTGCTTGACTGGTTTGGCGTCGGGATAAACTGCTAAGTGATGTACAACCACTTCTTGATCAAGGCCTGGCATATCTATGTATGACCAATTTGCAAAATTAGCTGTTCTCTCTTTAAGGAATGTTGCTAGGTTCTTCTGTTCTTCGTCCATCAAGGATTCAACATAGAAAGTGATCTTAGGTGCTTCTTCCGTTCCCACATTGACTGGAGTAGCCTTTTCTACTAGTATCGTTGACTTTTTTAGATGCATAGCACTAAGGGGGAGATTGAATCCTTCACCCTTGGGTGCCCTAGAGAGGTTTTCACCATCAGATGCATCCTTTGTTTTTACTATTTTAGGACCAGAGAGTTCCACTAGGTGGTTTTCACTCAAGGATCTGCATGTTAATTGCATTTCATTTATTTTTGCGATTGAAGGATTCAATCGTCTCCCCATAGTATGCCCATGTATCAAGCTCTATGTCAAAGCCTAGTTTATGATTTTCCCATGATAAGTTGTCTCGAAGTCCCATGAATTATGAGATCGCTTCATCATTTTTGAATAAATCTAGAACTAGTGGTCCTTGTTGGTCCATGTCAATGAGTTGCAGATATACTAGGCGTATTTTAGTTGGTTGGTCATTTGAGACAAAGGATGTTATGGATATCATGAAGAGGGTGTTGTTCTCAAATAGGTTAGAAACATCAAGGGGAAAGTCATCTAAGGTTGTATCACATGATGTAGGTGACCAAGAGGAAGCATCAACTCATTTAGCAACAATACCTTTGCTAATAAGTGTAACTTTTCTAGTAGTACAACCTAAGCCAATATTTTTTAGTCGTTTCTCAAGAATGGTGGGTTCTAGTAAACCATTTTCATTCTATCCTAGCTTCTCATTCTTGTTATACCCCATACTCTACATTTGAGCTCACTAGAGAAGACATTTTAGAACATCAACCTTTTGAAAGTGTAGCTCCTATATCCCAATGTTTGTAACACAAAGTTTAACACAAGATTTCACAACTCTATCACAAGGGCTAATTCAAACATACATACCTACTCTTACAACTAGCCTTGCTAAAGATTTTGGTCATACCTCACCATTTGAAAGTAGTATACTTGTGGGTACTCTTGAAACTAATCCTCCACCTCCCACCACTGTTTGGACACCTACCTTTGGTGCTCCTCTCGTTCTTGAGGATCCAAAATAGCTACACACTCGACTTTAACTTCACTATTCCACCACCACTTTGACATTTCGGGGAAACCTTTCTTCATCCACACCTATGAGTACCACAAGTATGCCTACTATCACACAAAGTGGTATAGACCAAGTATCTCAAAACAACACACAAGGACATGTCAATACTGTATCACAAAATCAACCCTCAATGCAAATAGGGACATCTTTATCCAACCCTCCGATGGGTTCATCCATTCCATCTACCATTATCACATCACCTCAAAACAATCCCTTGGTTACAAGTTCTATCAATCCTGAGAGTACCTTGATCACGAATCCTTTTTTTACATCTTTTACACAAGGAAATCCTCAAAAAATAGGACAAGGAAATCTTTTCAATCAATGGACTCATGGTCCTAGTGTGTCATTTTGTAACAACATAATCATTTCCAACAACTCCCTTCTCCATGCCAAATCAATCAGGACCTTAAAAATAGATTCCTCCACCTCATTACACAATATTGTAAGGAATGCTAAACCAAGGGAATCCTCCACCTTTCATCAGAAATCCACTAACCACTCAAAACATCAAGGTGCTGCCACAATAGTGGTTTACACTTTCTGGGAGATCCTGATTTTTGCTGAAATCACATATTTTTAAAAAATATAATGATTTAAGCCTTGAATAGTTAAATTTAAAGGATTCCAAATGAAGAGAGCTTGATCAAACCACCTTAGACCAAGCCCCCTTGGATAGAACCCGCTAGTTTTAAACCATACCTATAACAGAGTCTCCTTTACACCTATCAAAATGCTAATAAAAAACCACTTTTGATTTACCTTTTGGGCGATCAAATGAATTCATTTAATTTATTTTTGTAAGTATGTATTCCTTATTATAAGATTCCAAAAAAGTATAATTTTAATTAAATTAAATTTGATTATTATATTTATTTTTTATTTCTTGTGAATGTAGGTTTTTCACCGAAAATCAAGCTCTTTGTTATGCACATGTGGAAAAATAGAAGATTATAATTTTTTCTTTGAAAAATATGAGTGCACTAGATATTGAAGTCCTTGATCCAACAAAAATAAATAAATTGAATTTTTATACACATAAAAAAAGTTGTGTTATACGGTCCACCTATGTCTGAATTGTAATTGGTTTGACTTCAAAACTTGATTAAGGAAAAAATATTCAATAAAACACTATGAAACCAATTATCATAGTTACAAATCTAAATTAAAACAAATAGAATTTTATCCTTCATGGAAAAAAAGTCATGTGTTATATGGTGAGCGTCACTCCTTAAAAATGGTGTTTACTGAAAAAAACTAGTTTTCAGAGGAGATGGAAAAAGAAGTGCAATATGATTCCAAAATTTTTGAAAAAAATATATTTAGAATCTACAGAAAAAATGTCACAAATCACTAGTTTGCACATCTTCAAATTCCTCGTGGGTTAGCTACTATAGGTGTCCGAAAGTGAAGATTTAGTTAGAAAAAATTAGTTTAGTGTCCAGTTTGGCGAGAAATTGTAAACCAGTATTGTGGGATCACCCATCAATATCCCTAATGCCACCTTGCAAGCACATGCCTTAGCCCTACAACAAGCACAACAAACTTATCAATAGTCCATACAACAACAACAACAAGCAACTTTAGCACAACTACAACAAGAAGCACAACAAGTAGCCTTAACAATTCAACAAGTAGCCTTAGCACAACAACAATGAAAAAAGAAATCGACCATTGCACAAGAAGCACAACAAACAACTTTAGCAACACAACAAGCTGCACAAGCACAACAAGCACAACAAGCAACTTTATTAGCACAAGCCCAACAATAAGCCCAACAACAAGCCCTAGTGGCGCAACAACAAGAAGCTCAACAACAAGCCTTGCTAGCTCAACAATACGCTCGACAACAAGGTTCCTATTATTCTCATATGAACATTATCAATCCAAATGAATTAGGAACATATTCATCACTTTCACAAAATATCACACCTTCGTACACCCCATATAAATCATATCTCATACCACCATATGTTCCTCCACCCAATCTGCAAGATGATCTAGCATCACAATTGAAAGAACTCTCATAAGAAATGCAGGACCTTTGCATAGGCAAGACAAAGAAGCCTCATACACAGAACTTGTGTCCTTACCCATTGATCAAAACATAACAATAATACCATTCCCTCCTGGTTTTGAAATCCCCAAGTTTGACAAATATAGAGGGAGAGGAAGTCCTGTTGATCATATCAAAGAATTTAATGTCATGTGTGTAAACTTAAATTATGCTAAAATAAACATGATGCAAGCTAAGTTACCATGATTTTATGCTACAAATGATCTAATTATGTTATTGCTAAACTAATATAAGCTAAAATGCTATGAAAACCCTAAATTATTTACAAACTAAGATGGATGCATGGAAGCCATTAATGGATGCTCTTAGCTATTATGCAATTAAAATGAACTAAAACAAGCTAAATAGTGAGTAAAAGATAAGTATGTGAGTGGATTTAACAACAAAATTTTGCAAAAAAGATGGATCAATTTGTCTCCAAATAGTGATCTATTTATAGGAGAGCAAATGAGGAATGGATGGTTGAGATCAAAAAGCTTAATCAAAGATTCAAGATGAAGGGGATGAGAGGCATGGATCATGGATTCTCATCAACAGATGATAATGCATGATGAAAGTTAATCAAGGGCTCACACTTGCCTCAAACAAACACACTTTTGACTTGCTCACATAGGTCAAAGGTAACTTGCTTAAGAGGTTGAAGGTTTAGCTTGTCCAAGAAGCCAAGTGAGTTGATTGGAGGAGAGAGAATATTCCTTTTGGGTGAGGAAAAAAATAATTTGTAAATTAAAACAAAGTTTTAATTGTGCAAAAAGGATAAAGAATATTCCATGTGAATATTCCCTTTGATTAGAGGAAAATTAGTTTAATTGCTAATTAAACAAGATTTAATTTTGTAATTAGGGGATTAGAAGAATTAAATGATATTTATTAAATTAGATGATTTAATAAATAGGGGAGGGGTGGAATGATATTTAATTAAATAACTTAGGGTTATTTAATTAAATAAGATGACTTAGGAGATTAAATAAGATGACTTAGGAGATTAAATTAAATATTTTGATTTATTTAATTTAATTAGATGAAGTGTTAGTGCGAAAAGAGATGAATTAACCCAATTTAATTAATTAGGCAAATGGATGAAAATGATGCAATTAATTAATTAGCTAGGATAATTAAATCAATTAAGCGAAAAGAGGATGGACAAAGAGGAAATGATGTTAGTAAATTTGATTTAAGTGTATGCCATCGATTAGGATATTTTTGAGTTTCTACAATAACAATGATGTTTCCATAGTCAATAATATTTTTTAAATATCGATCCCAAGCCACCAAGCCATGGATATCTTATGGTTTTTATTCTCCTCTTCTATTTAAAACAAATTTATTTAATTTCCCCCTTTAGAGATCTATTAGGAACAAACTAAACTATATTCATAGTTTACAGTTGGGTCATAGAAAACAATTTGTTGTATAAAATTTTAGACTTTAATAAATTTATCCATCCAAGGCCACATGTGTATCATTCTTATGCTAGTTACAATTATCACAATCAGAAGCTTTCACACTTTAATATTTATTAAATAATAATCATATTAGTAAAACAACTCTTTTTATGTTTATCTACATATATGATATCGTACAAGGATATTATGTCTTATAGTCTTCCTTGAGTTGGAAATGTTAGTTTAGAAGTTGAGAGAACTAAGAATAGGATTAAGGCACTATGAGAAGTAAACTATTGTTTCTTAAATGTCACTAGTATAGTATTGATTATCCAAAATCATTTCCAATGAACTAATGTCCATTTAAGACTTAAACATAAAAATCAAATAATTTCACTATATTTTACTTTGTAATTTATCAATATCAAGTTAATCTTCATGACCCTATCTTTCATAAAAAATCATACTATTAGGATATTGAAGGTCTATTTGACACTCAATATATCTAGATAAATATAATTACTTAGGAAAATTTTGAGTTCTTCTATTTATTACTGAATAAATATTCAATCATGTCTACAAGACTGAAACTACTAGAACTCAGTTCAAGTTTATTATCCAGATGGTTATAGTTGACTATGAAAATATAATGTTTCATACCTTGTAAGGGTTGCATTTCATAAAGAATTGCACCATTGACTTCACACGAATTGTTAACTTAATTCTTAACCAAACTTGAGTCATGCAGGTTGAATAGGAATTTAAAAGATATACTCTAAGTGTATGGAAATCACATGGAGGGACATTGCTTCTACACCTATAGTAAATAATTAGTTGAATTCAAGAACTATCCATTTTTTGCATGACAATTATGTTCCTTGTCTGTGCATCCACATTTAATGGCATATTTGGCAGAATAATAAAATAACACGAATTCCTTCAAAATTTGAGGTGCACGACAATATTACATTTCGAGATATGCTTGGTGAATCTGATTATGAGAGGGTAATATGGTCGTTTATAATATACAACTAGAGAAAAGTCAATAAAGACTACAATTCTAACTAATCTACTGCATAAATTGGTTGAGAAGAGTGTATCACATCACTTAGTTAAGTGAAATTCAATTGTAGGAAAAATTTCCACGTTTCATAGTTGGCACACCAATACACTTGCATTTGGGCAACAAGTGTTATGAGTGTCCATTGACCCTTTCTCACGTGAAGTGTTAATGTAGATAGGTGTCCTTAGAGATGTCAATTTTCTTTTGACACCTCTTCCTAAATTTTTGGTAGGCAACTTCCCACCACTCCATGAGTGAGGATTCCTATCCTCATTTCATGGAGGTTGGTTGTCTCCCTTATTCTTATTTTTGTACACCTTATTGATCTAATATATGGGTTGACTTTATGCAATTTTGTGTTCATTGTGCTTTCTTTCAATCTTTGATTATCAAAGGTTGTTTCATGGTATCAAAGCTGGACATGGATTTTTGCAGGTCGTAAGGTGAAGCATTTGATTGTATTTTTTAATCAATTTTTCTCTATACAACAATCCACTGGAAAGGCATTATCGACTTGAGCTTGCAGGCTAGCATTTTTGGAGGCATGATTAAACCCTGTGAACCATGCAGTTTATCTGTAGTTTTGATCATTCATCTAAAGGAATGATTAAGGGGCGAGTTTCGTCATCACAGGTGATAATTTGTTCATTGCATGCCAAAATTCCCTCTATAGCAGGTTCATTTTTGGCATTTACATTGGTTGCAAGCCATGACTAAGAGGGGAAGGTAGAAAGTTTGGGACACCAAATATGGGAAGATACCTCCACCTCACATGTGCTTAGGCACACATTAACCAAACGCTTGTGATTTCTTCATAGAGGTTGTGTTTCATTTTGGAGGGCCATTTAATTTCAAGATCATTTGTGGAGGCACGCTTGAATTCATAGAATCGATCAATATACATGTAGTGAATCATCTTTGGTAGGCCGCAAAGAGTCTCTACTACATTTAAGTGAATTTATAGGTCATGAATCAATTGTGGCAGGCCGTGAGGAAACTATACCATGATTTAATCGCGAGCCATTTGTGTGGTGACTTCTAGGATTTTAGGAACATTCAAACTTGGTGACAATGTTTTTCATTTGGGAAGCCTACCGAGATTTTACGAAGAAAGCCCTTTGCATTTTTTAGAAACTTGTGATTTCTCAAAGAGACTTGCGACTTGTTTTGTTATAGATCCAAGGTAGGTGGGGCATGACATTGAGGCTCTTTCTTGGTGGTAATGACTATCAAATTCGATGGAAGGAAGAACACTATTGTTCACCTCCCTTTTTATGCCAATTCATTGATTTCACCTTTTACCATAGGGCTTATGTCAGCAGTAGAGGAGAAGGGAAAACAATATCAATTCTAAGCCCTTGGTCACATGGTATTCCAACCTGAGGGGGTTTAAATCCTCTCTTATTTTTCCTCTCTTTTCTATTTTTTTTCAAAAAATCTAAAATTCTTTTTTCAAGGAGGATCAATTATTTTGAAAATGTGAAAAAATTCAAAGCTTCATAACTTTTGCTCCGTAGCTTGAAATTGAGTTTCATTTTTTGTAAAAGTTCTTATTTTTTCACAACACTTCCAACGAGCCTGTTTGGACTATTTACAAAAGCACTCCTATAAAGTGCCAAATTGGGAGGTGGGAAGGGTTAATGGACACCTAAGTCGGCTTAAAAACTATGTGTATGTAATATATACACTAACATAGATGCTATCAAACTAATTTTGGGATGGAAATATGTGAAGGGGAGTGAACGATGTAGAGTTAATTCTGACATTACGTCAAGATTTTTTTTCTTTGCTTGATTTGTAGGAATCCAAAGGAGTGATTTTGGAAATGGTGAGACTTCTCATAAAATTTGAGTTTCTCATTGGGGTGGAGGACATTTTGGTATGAGAAATTTTGGGGGAAGGGATCCCTTGTTTGCATGATATCCACATGTTACTTGTTTCAGGGGCACAAGCAAAGATGTACTTGTTTATTCTAGACATTAAGGATGCGAAATTGGTAAGACATAGGATACAAGCTACTTATGCCACTAGATTTTTGAAGCGCTATCTAAAATTGGAGGCGTACCAAAATTTTGAGTGGATGGAGGAATTTGTGAATTTCTTACAAACTATCACAGACAGAGATGTTTGAAGGGTGGTCTAAGGTGGCCAAAATTTTTGTGCAAAGGAGGAAATAATGGTGTTTACAACATTCAAGGGTTGGATTTGGAAAAATACATTACGGGTGATCCCACAATAGTGGTTTACAATTTTTGGCCAAACTGGACATTGAAATTATTATTTTTAACTAAATCTTCACATTCAGGCACCTATAGTGGCTAAACCGTGAAGAATTTGAAGATGATGCAAACTAGAGTCTCGTCACATTTTGTCTGTAGATTCTAAAAATATTTTTTTCAAAATTTTTGGAATCAGATTGCACTTCTTTTTCCATCTCCCACGAAAATTGATTTTTTCAAAAACAAAATTTTAAAAGTGACACCTGTATAGCATAATTTTTTTCCATGAAGGATAAAATTCTAATTCTTTTGAATTTAGATTCGTAACTCTGATATCTAGTGCTTCCACTTAATTAGACAGTTTTTATTTAATATTTTTTCCTTAATCAAGTTTCAAAGTCAAACCAATTACAATTCAGACATAGCGCGACCGTATAACGCATACCTTTTTTTGTATATATCAATTTTTTTTTTTGTTTGTTTGTTGGATCAAGGACTTCAATATCTGGTGCACTCATATTTTTCTATTTTTTTTTTGTTAATCTGCTATTTTTCCACATGTGTAGAACAAAGACCTTCATTTTCGATGAGAAACCTATGTTTAATAAAACTAAAAAAAAAAAACATAATAAAACCAAAACATATTAAAATTATATTCATTGGATAGCTTGTTTCGAGGACTACTTGATTCAAGTTGGGTTTGTGAAGATTCATCCATTTTCATCCTCAACTCGAGCTCCAAAGTGCCAAAATTTAGGGTTTTTTTGTGTCTCAGAGGGGATGAGGAATAAGGGGGGTTCGAATGAACCTCTAGGGGTTCGCTCGAACCAGGGTTCATTCAAACCCCCCTTTTATAAGGGGTTTTGTTGGCTTTTTTGGCGGGAAAGCATTAAAAGGGTTCGCTCGAACCCAGGTTCTAGCGAACCCCTAATGGGTTCGGTCGAACCAATAGGTTCGTACGAACCCCTAAAATCAAGTTTTTTTCCATGCATTCATTTTTTGTGATTTTTCCTTCCTCACTTCAATTGTAAACCACTATTGTGGCTTCACCCTTACCATATGCCGATGATGATCAATTTTTTAGAGAGCAATAAAAAAATTGGATGTGCCTGAATTATATGTTTGAATCAAATTGTAATCCGAGGAACAAAAAGGGTTGGAAATCTCAACTATTGAATGTAAAATCTTAGACCCTATATTGTTGATGGTTATGGGGGGATTTTTTGATGGTAATCTCTGTTTCAAAATCAATGACTCTTCCATGATAATGGTTGGTTTATATTTTTTGATACGGGAGGGTAAATGCTTTTGGGTTGTAGAGGCACCCACATCGATGTAAAACTATTTTGATATTTAATAAAATAATCACTATCTTATGATTTAAAAAAGAATGTATTTCAATTTCTTCATATGATTAAAAATAAATGCACAAAATAATTGCATGTTTGAAAACACAGTGTGTTGTGAGTTATTTCATTCTTCTTGTTGAAAGCTCAAGGGTGGAGAGATCAAGGAGGAGTTACAAGTGGGGGGCACATAAAAAATCTAAATTGAGGTGAGGGGTGACTAACCAATTGGTTTCTTACATGTCTTATTGTTTAAAAATAGTTTGTGTCTTATAGGTTTCATAACACCAATTGCAACCTACAATGTCATAGACAACATGAATGTAGTGAAAACCTTTTGTTCTTAACAAAGTAAAAATGCAATGAAAGTCACCTTCAAAATTTATCACAATTGCCAATTAGAGTAAAAATTGCATTTAAATTTCTTCATAAGTTTCAAAAATAAATGCTTTCTTATAATAGACAATGCACTAAATTTTTGAATGTTAACTGTTTGTAATAGTTATAGTCAGTTGAGGTTGCAAATGGTGGTGTATTTTGGAAACCATTTTGAAAAATAAGGTTAGAAAACATACCTACTTTTGAAACCTAGAATTTACGATATCAATCACAAGGTTCTTAAATACTATTTGTTGAACATGCCTGGATACTAAGAGGGCGGTGAATCAATATATTCAAAATGTAAACCCTTCAACATAATGTAAATTTAGACTCCTAACAAGATCAACAACCATTAAAAAAATTCAACTCTTAATCAAATCAACAACAATGAGAGATAATGAAATGAACACACATGCACAAGATAACACCAGATATACATGGAAAATATATGAAGGAAAAAACCACAGATAAATCTCATAAAATATGAATAAGATTATAGTTTGTTTTAAGGTTCACTACCTAAAGAAAAAAACTACTCCTTGAAAGACTTGCAGGCTAAGGCACACAACCTTAGGGAAATATACAAGGAATTGCATGCTAAGGTGCACAACCTTAGTGCAAGATACAATAACCTACTAGGAAGACTCACTATCTTCAAGCAGGATACATGAAGATTTCAATTTACAACATATGTCAACAATACACTCTGCCGACTGAGGCATTGAAGCACATCTAACTTATATTTTCTACAACTCACATTACTTATTGCATTTTTCCACTCTCAAACAACTTGCAATTAATTTTTTCTTGCATTTATATCCTCAACAAGTAAGGAAAACACCAAATTAGGTTGGCCATAGCAGGAGACAAGCAATGACCTCAACAAGTCAACCTCAAAAACATGAATATGGCAATTTGGTGGTCCTATATAGGATACATAAAGAACCTAAAACAACTTATTACATATTCCAATGTGATCCAAAAATTAAACATGTTGGCACACATCATCCCAAGTCAGCAATAAGGAACCATGTAGAAGAAACACTAGCAACATTACCAATCATCCAAAAAACACATCTTCCATCTAAATTTACTCAATGTGATTCTCAACAGGATAGGGAAAGACCTAAAATCATCTCAACACAATCTCAATTGCTAGCACAAACCCCCAAGCACATAGCACAAGCAAGAGAACAAGCCTTGTCGGCCACACATCCACAAATCACTCAGAGAAACAAATCAAACAATATGCAACAACAAAGAGATCAATTATTGATCTATGGACCACAAAGAGAAATTCCATGAATGTCTAGTAACACTTCCATATAATTCTTTCACACTTTCATGCCAAAAATAGCTAGCACAAAGCAATTCATCTTGAAAGCTCAGAAGAAACAATCATGAGATAAAACATTTACAAACCAACTTGTGGTAAACTTCAACACATGGAAGTTGAACTGAGACACTGCAAAAACACTAAAATCATGATCACCAAGATACAAGAATAGAAACAATAATTTGAAGAATTATGGAGCATTTTCTTAACCATTCTTGATAAGCGACCAAACTGCCAAGCCACTGCAATTACTAGAGACCTCCTTGGTAACACTGGTGACCTAAAAAGATAAGAGGGGAAATCCACAAAGGGTCAAGGTCTTCATTTAAGTCAACACACTCTAAACAAGTACACTTCTCCTTCAAGAAAATATACATGCTACCCCTATCAACAACAACCAACCAACTACCTACTCCCCCTGAGATGTAGCTTACATTAATCTAGGAGAAAAGGATATGACATGAATTTATCCCCCTAGATGGATGCACTATCTATTCATATAGTTAGGAGGGGCAATAAACCCTAATTTTTTTTGGAGATACCTAAAAGTATCCTTTGAAAGTGCCTTAGTGAAGATGTTTACAATCTAATCCTTAGTAGGAACATACTCCAATATGAATTCTTGCTCTATAGTCTTTTCCCTTAGAAAGTGATAATGGATAGAAATATGTTGGTCCTTGAATGCATCACCAGATTCTTAGAAATGTTTATTGCACTAATATTATCACATAATATGGGAATGGGTTCATCATACACCACCTTTATATCCTTCTAAGTCTGCTTCATCTAAACCACCTTGGTATGTCAACAAGATGTTACAACAATATACTGAGCTTCTACCATGAATAAGGATATTGATTCATGCTTCTTCCTAAACCAAGGAACTAATTTGTCTCCTAAGAAAAATGCACTTCCATTGGTGCTTCTCTAGTTATCCACTCATCTTGCCTAATCAACATCAATATAAACACTCAAAGAAAATTTATCATCCTTCTTATACCATAAACCATAATCTAGAGTTGCCTTTAAATATCTGAATATTCTTTTTACTTCCTTCTCATGAGTTTTCTTAGGATTAGCTTGAAATATGGAAACCAAACACACTGCATGCATAATATCAAGTCTAGAAGCAATCAAGTATAATAAACCTCCAATCATAGACCTATAAAGAGTCTAATCAACCTCAGGTGACTCATCAACCTTTATCAAGTGACAACTGGTAACCATAGGAGTACTTATTGGTTTGGAATCCTCCATTCCAAACTTCTTGAACATATCTCTAACATACTTAGCCTAAGAAATAAAGATACCATCATCAAGTTGAAAAATTTGAAACCCAAGGAAGAAAGACAACTCACCAATCATAGATATCTTAAAATATGTCTACGTCTCTTCTACAAACCTCTTACACATATTATCTTATTCACCAAAGATGATATCATCAACATATACAATAATTATCAAAATCTTATCTTTCTCTACCTTAATATAAAGATTACAACCTTACCGAAGTAAATACTTATCCAACTGAGCATACCAAGCTCTAATAAATTTCTTGAGCTTGCACACCATGTCCAAATATTTTGATAGATGGAAAACATTTAGTTTCTCAATTAGACTTCTTCCTCTAAATCACCACTCAAGAAGGTTGATTTGACATCCATCTAATAGACCTTGAAATTCTTGTGAGAAGCAAAGGCAAGTACATTATGATTTCCTCCATTCTAAATATTAGAGCAAGAGTCTCCTCGAGATCAATACCTTCTACTTGTGAATAACCCTTATATACAAATTTGGATTTGTTCCTCACAACCTCACTATCTTCATTCAAATTGTTCCAAAACACCCAATTTGTTCCTAAAACATTCTTATCAGCTGGGCTGGGAACCAATTCCCATGTCCAATTATTTTCTATCTGATTCAATTATTTTTTCCATTACCTTCATCCATCCTTCATCTTTGCTAGCATCAATAAAGGTCTTGGGCTGTACCTTTGAAAGTAAGCACAAATTCACTTGCTCACTTGCTTTTAGAAGCCTTCTCCTAGTTTTCACACCTTCATTCTTATCTCGAATGATCTGATATGTCGAATGGTTCTTTTGAACATACTTTTCTAGAGTCTTAGGGGCCTTTTATAATCCTTGTTCCTTTTCTTCTTTCTCTTCTTCTTCTTCTTCTT
Source organism: Sequoia sempervirens (assembly GCA_007258455.2). Lineage (NCBI taxonomy): Eukaryota > Viridiplantae > Streptophyta > Pinopsida > Cupressales > Cupressaceae > Sequoia > Sequoia sempervirens. The sequence continues at coordinate 89,588,362 of VDFB02000003.1, forward strand.
CTTCTTCAATGTAGGGAGGTATATCATATCCACAAACCTTAGGGTCTTGTGAGATCTAACACAAATATTTATCAACCTTAACCTTTGTGCTTTCAATCATCTTTCACAATCTCTTGTTGTAGCCATGATAACTCTTTTTGAAACTAGGTTTTTGCAAGAAAATTTGAGAAATACCTGCCCTAGTTGCTCCCGTATTAAATGCATTTTTGTTGTTAACACAAGTATATTTTTGCTCCTGCATTAAATTTTCAACAATTAAAATTTGTTCTTAAATTTATAAGAACATATCATTTTTTTTTAATTTAAAAAAAATACAAGAATAAACTTTATCAAGAATTCTACATTTAATTAGTTTACATCATTTTGAAATTCAAACATAAGAACCACTTTTATTTGGTTGAAGTTGGGAATTTTTATTTGTGTTGGCTAATTCCTTTATAAAAGTGACATAGGTTTTCATTTTTACCCATTTATAAATTATGTTTTGTAAGCATGTAGCCATTATTACGAGCTTTCTAAAAATTATAATTTTGAATATTTTTTATTTTATTATTATATTTATATTTTATTTCTTTTGAATGTAGGTTTTTCACCAAACATCAAGGTATTTGTTTCATACACTCAAGAAAATAGAAAAATAGAGAAAAATTCTAAAAATATGTGTGCATTAGGTATTGATATCCCTATTCCAGAAAATAACAATTTTAATACATACAAAACAAGTTGTGTTATGACATACACCTATGTCCAAATTATAATTACTTTGACTTCAAAAATTAATTTTAAAAAAATGCAACAAACAATTATGAAAAATAATCCATGCACTAGATATTAATGTTATAAATTTATATTTTAAAAATTATAATTTTATCCTTTCAATAAAAAAATTATGTGTTATGAAATAAATAACATTTAAAAAAAATGTTGTTTACTATAAAAAAGTTATTAAAAATTACACAAAGAATTCACAATTTACTTCTTTTTTTTAAAAATATATATTTATAATCTACACACAAATCTTCACAAAACAATAGTTCACAACATCTACAAATTATTAAAGTTTAGTTGCTATAGGTTTCATAAATTGAAATTTTGGTGAAAAATGTTGATTTCAAAGTCCTACTTTGGCGAAAAAGTGGGACACAGTATTGTGGGCTAACCCTACTTGATCTAATGACCTTAAAACATTCAAAATAAGAGGGAAAAGACTTTTAAAGACCATTTGAAAATATTATCAAAGGAAAATCCAAGTTTTTCCAACTAGGATTCCCTCATCCCAAATTCTAACTCCCAAATACCTTAGGAAAATAAAATATAAATTTTACAATGCAAAAGAAATCACATTACAACATTAATTACAATTAAAGGCCTTAGTCTCCTTCATGGATTAATGGCCTTAGTCTCCTTCATGGATTAATGGCCTTAGTCTCCTTCATGGAATAAGGTCAAGACATTTCTGGGGATAACATAATTAGAGTTTTCTTAGGGGACTTCTAGTTTCTATTGGCCATAAAAATTAATTACATGCTTAATAAAAGCCATTCATATGTCCAATATAATAGCTAAAGCAATCTGAATTCAAAATGCATACATAATCATTTACTATACAAAACCATGACTCACAAGGCGATCTTAATCAATTTTACATCGTATTGTATATCAATTCAATTCTAATTTTACAACAACACAAGATAATATCTAACATACTATGCATAGATAACCCTTATTAACTCCAACTCAAATTAGGTTAACACAAATAATTCAAATCCTACTTGAAACTATATTTCAACTTCAAAAAAAGTCAATTAGAATGGGAAAATGTAAAAAATATTCATCACATAAAATCAAAATAGACTTTTAACTATCAATAAATTAGATCATTTCAAAAATCATATGGAATTGAAGCTATTCTACACATGAAATAAATGTCTTTTATTGTCAATCACCAAATTCATAAGTCCAAAACCTAATAATGTGAAATCAATCATGGAGTATCAAAACAATAAGAGGTCCATTAGCATAGTTGAACAGGCCAATATAGATTGGGCCTCAGAAAAGGCTTAAAAAAAGTTCAACTAGTTGGTACTATATAGACCCTTCAATAATAAAGGTGTTCCGAGAGTCACGTATAAGGCTAGGCCTCATAGTGTTAACATGCACGATAAGAGATCAACCCAAGAAATGAGTAAAATCATCATTCCAAAATAGGCCATCTTTACCCCAATCCCATGGTGAAAATATATCCATATTCAACATTTGAGTGTGAATTTTGTCCAAGGTCTTGGATCCTCATTGATAATTGTGGACGGTTATAATAGGCCATCCCTTTTAAGTGTGGATTCTTAAAGGATAGCTAGTTTTCCTTCTTTTGTACTATTATTACTAAATCAAATTTAAAACATCACACAATATAAATGTATTGATTTGATCTTATAAAAAATAATACAGGACTTGTGGAATGAAAAAGTGCACAAAGAAACTACAAATAGAATGTGTGCACTTAGTATGTGATTAATTTGATTGCATAAATGAGATGAGGAGACAACACATGTTTAGTGAAATTTTGGACATTGTCATATATTTTTTATAAAGTGTATGTTGCTAATTTTAGTTGGGAATTACAACCCCTCCTAAGAAAGGTGTCTTTGTGTCTGACAAATCCATAAATTTTAGAATTTGTTTGCCTCCAATTCTTATTCTTTTTCTTACTTGTATAATATTGACATTGACTCTTGACAATGAGATAATTTGAGATGAATTTGATGACTAAGGTGAAAAAGTGTTTTATAGGATATTTTTATTGTGTGTTCCTTATTAGGAGTATTCTAGCCTCCACAAAGCACTATTAGATAGATTCAAAGTGTGCAAAAATGATGGTCACTATATCAAACCTTAGGGAGAAAACTAGAAAAAGTGGTGTATGAGGATGTGATGGATACAAAGGGATATAGAAAATGGGCATAAGAGGATTTTCAAGTGAGGGAAAAGAGTCCAAGTTTGTCTTTGAGGGAAATAGAGTGAGTTTGTAGATTAAGGGTTTGGTTATGAATAAAGAAGTGTGTTCCTAATGGATCTCTAGTGATGGAATAGAATAAAAATGTGTTAAATAGCCAAGAGGAATAAAAACCACAAAATATCCATGACTTGGTAGCTCCAAGGGGTACCCACAACTTTAGATCTTTGACATTCACCTTGCTGCCCTATTTCTCTTATGATGATCCTATAATTTAACTTGTGTTAGAGGATGAATGATGATAACAAGTTTTCTAATTTGTATCTCATGAATGGTTGGAGGGAAAAAGAGGTCTGAAAACTATCCTATACTAATTTTTCAACAAAATGGTCATGGAAAACATAGTATGTTCCAAGATAGGAAGGGGTAGGAAACTTGAATTTTCAAAATTTGACTATGGACATTACTACACATGAAAATAAGTGTTTGTGCATGGTGAAGAATCCAAGTTATAATTATATATCAAACTACATAAATTAAACCATACAAAATATATTTTAAATCATAAAATAAATTTAGATTAACTTATAATTACTAAGTTTTATTATATATTTAACAAATTAAATTTAGATGATTCGTCCCATACACCTTGGATCACCCTCCTCACCTGCATCCCTCGAGAAGTTTAAATTGTAATGCACCTCAAAGCCTTATTCCTTCTTTGAAATTTGAAATTATAAAAAATGAGAAAGCAACGGGTATTTTTTTATATTTAGGAAGTACCCGTTACACCATTGTCCAATTTGCTTCAAATTCATCATCCTTGAACCCGGTACTCTGTCATTTCTCTCACGGTCCCAATTTCTACACTCTGCAATTCCTTTTTCTGCCTGGTGGAAATACCCATTTGCAGCGATTTATTGATTGATTGACGATTCGAGAGTTTAGCAGATTAGATCTCATTTCTTTAAGATGGGTGCTGATGAAGGCAGTGATTTGGTTTTCATGGTATTGTTCTGACTCTTCTATTTACTGCTGCCACTTGTACGAGATGGTGGATCCCTGGTACTAGCCATTTGTGACTTCTTTGGTTTTCATTTGTGTTGTTCTGCACAAGCTTATTGGGGAAGGCAATGTTGTAAAGATCTTGCAGAAGGACAAGACTGATTTGAGGGTTCCGAGCAGATGCATTCAAGAGGTGAGGATGAAGGGCGTGACCCTTGATTTGTCAAAAGAGCCTCAACCTGCTAAGAGGTGGAAGAGCTCTAATGTGGAAGATAATTTCATGCAGCTAACTAATTGGTAAGATGATTGTATGTGGGGTGATTTATGTTTAACAGCAGAAGAATTTTAAACACATTATGTCTAAGGCTTATTGTACATGGAATTTTTGTGCAGTGGAAGAGCAGAAGTGAGATGTCTGATTCGCTTTCCTGGATAACTTATTGCTTTGTTGGCTGTTCATGAAAATATTCAAGCCTGAGGTATGTCTTCAACTTTTGAATGTAGAATAATGTATTTCTTGTCGAATGAGGTGTTTGTGATAGAAAGGCTAGTTCAGTCCCTGGTTTGAACAAAATAAAATGGCAGAAGATTGACAAACCTAGAGGTATACCCAGTATAGGAATTTTTTTCATTTCTTTACAATTGATTTTCAAATTGAGATTTACCCTGTTGTGAAATGTGAAGTTGCTGATATCCATGTGGTGTGTTTTCAAAGTGTAAGGGTTTTATAAGCTCTCTGTTGATGATCCTAATATATCAGTTATGCATTAAAAGCATAGTTAGCAATTGCTGAAGTTCTTATAACTGAGATCCATAAAAAAATTACCTGTCTTCTGATGAGTCCTGAACCCTATCTGCTTTTCTTTAGCACTGGGGTACAACACAACACCGAGCTTTAGTGTTTCTTGTTGTGCTTTTCATCCTCAAACAAACCTACATTGCACAACATCCTCAAACAAACTGATGCCCAAAGGCACACCCATTATAGGGAGTTTTTCATTTCTTTGAAACTGATTGGGAGTGCCAGAGATCGATTTTAAAAATTCACATTTGCCCTGTTCTGAAGCTACTTTTTATTTATAGAGATTTGTCAAGTACCTACTGATGATATCCATTAGGTGTGCTGTCAAAGTGAGATTTACATTACTTCATGGCAAAATGTCCAACATAAAGGTTTTATCAGTCCTTTGCTGTGCATATGTGAATAAAAGATTAAGAAGCAATTGTCAAGGGATTTTTAGAGCAGAGGGGATTTGTGAATCAAATCATAAACAGATATATTAGTAGTTGTGTTGTTCCTCCTCCCATATTTCCCCATTGAGCACGTCAAAACTCTAGGCCTGAATTTGAAGTAGGTAACGCATGCAATATAAAATAACATCTTCATGCTTTCTCAGTAAATATCCATGAACAAATGCTTGCAGCTTCACCAAAATTTCCACAAAAGCATAAGCCACATTTAAAGCAATGGTATCCACATTCCTCTGGAAGAATTATGTTAAACAATTGGTGTTCCTTGGATAGTGCCTTCTCAAGAATGAAGGTTTGTAATAATTGCATATACATGTAGTACAGAATGTGTGGTGCTAAATGAAAATCAACAAAGAACTTTTGTTCTGCCAAAGCTAAATTATTCTTACCAAGAGGGAAATATATTTATACTTTCCAATCATATTTTCTTGAAAATCTTGAAAGCATTTTCAAAAAGTTCATTATGTGCATATCTTGCTATATTTGTGCATTCTTCCACCTTTTACACGCATGTTTAGAAAATCAACTACAACTACAATGTCAGATGGAAATCCTTTCCCAGCTATTTTATGGATGGATTCCCATATCCCAATTCAAATTTTCCATTTTCGCACAGGTTGTGAAAATGATGGTAATGGTTTTAGGGTGTGGAATTACACCTGCCAAGAAATTTTATTTTAACAAACCCATTTTATGTATATTTTGCAATTATGGTATTCCATTTAACCGCATTTCTTTGAGGATTTTTGTCAAACAATTCACCTGTCTCCGCTTTCTCTGCATCAAGGACAAATTTAAATGAGAATTTAACTCATTATATGTAATTAGTTTTCTTTTTGTTTTGTCTTTTTTATCTGCTCGCATATACGCTGAACTGCCCAACTCGCCTACGTTGTTATTTTATCTGTTAAAAATGATCAATGCTGACAACTTATTTGCATGACTAAGAAGCCCCGTTTTTGATGAGTGGTTATTATTTTCACCTAATCTGATATCTGAATGTGGTATTTTCTGTTTATCCTTTGTTTTTATTTATTGAATTTAGTGATGAAGCAAATTATCTACTTTGCTCTTTGATCTAGTTTATATTGATATATGTATATTTATATTTGTATATTTTGGAAATTGCAGAACCAATTTTCTTTTATCCTTTGTTTTTACAAGTTAATAATATGTAACCACATGATGATAATCTTAAGTTGGTTAAGTTGAGTTGTATATCTATTAGAACCAGTGAATTATCTACTTTGTTCTTTGATCTAGCTTATATTTATATATTCATATTTATATTTGTATTTGTATATTTATATTTAAATAAACAAATATATTTATATTTGCATTCGTATTTATATTTATATATGTCTATTTTTATTTTTATTATATATAATATATTTTCACGTCCAAACCATACGTCATAAAAACATAAACCATCATATTACACAACCTTAACGATACGGTAAACACCATCTAATCATCATACAAACCATCATAATAACATAACACATCATCTAACAAATAAAACCATCACATCACTATCACATGATGAATGACATATTATTAAACTATTTTATTATGACATAAAATGACATATTTACGATGAAATGCCGCTTTATATTTATTATTTTATTACATTATTCATGCATATATTTATATATTATGAACAGCATATTGCTATAAAGACTATATGATGATGGCGAATGACATGTATATTAACATATGTGATGGCAGAGATGCATAAGCAGAGAGATGCATATGAGGAAACGGGGAGCAAAGATGAGATGATGTGATGCATATGTATTATATATGACGGAGGAAATGGAAAGATGATGAACAGATGGCGATAGCGATAAGCAATGATGTGATGGAATGAGGGGACAGGAATGGAGGGGAATGGAGGGGGGAAGGAGGATGGAGGGGGGGTGGAATGGAGGGAAGGAGGAGGGAAGGAAATGGAAACGGAGGGAAGAGGAGGGGGGTGGAGGGACAATGGTCAAACATTATTGCAAAAGATGCCAGATGATGCATGACGGGGACATTTTAAAATTTATTATGTGATGACATATGATGGAAACGAACATATTGTCCATATTTACATGCATTTACATGACATATTTATTATTTTATTATGCATTGTGATGATGCAAAGATGCAACAGGCACGATGATCGAAGATGATGACGTGATGCATGATGATGACGATATGTGATGACAGATGTGAAATGATGATGATGACCAAAGATGGGGATGATGATGACGGGATGGATGATGGAAATGGAAACATGATGATGTGATGAACATGATGATGGACAAGATGAAATGGATGACGGACGGATGGAAGGATGGACATGATGGACAGAATGAGTGGAGGAGGACAATGGATGGGGATGGAGTTTAAACGGTTTTATGATGTGACCTGATGATGATCTGATGGAAAACGAAACATGAGTTTTATGATGGGATGATGGATGGAGGATCTTATTTGTGATGGAAACATGGATAAAGATGGACTGATGATGAATGGAATGATGGAAATGAAGATGGAATGGAGGGAGGGATGGATGGAATGGAAGGAGGGGATGGAGGAAGGGGAAGGAAGGAAGATGGATGGACGGATGTGATCAGAAAAGATGATGATGACATTATGTGATGATCATGATGACCTGATGCAAAAGATGATTAAAATGATGATGTGATGGAAGAAAAACCAGACATTGTTCAGATGATAAAGACATAAAAAAGATGCATTTATTTATGATGACATGCAGATGATGTGAATGATGCATGATGAAAGATGATGTGATGATGTGATGAGTAAGAAAAGATGGATAAGGAGGATGTGATGGACGGATGGGACTGATGAACGAGATGGATCAGGAGGACAAGAGGAAAGGAGGAGGTGGAGGAGGAATGGAGGAAAGGAGGACAAATTGCGACGATGACATGGCAAAAGATGATATTGTGCTGATATTTAAACATGATGACATGATGATGCATTTTACATACGCATTATTGATGCATGACAGATGACGATGATGATGCGCGATGATGGCGATGACAGATCTGATGAACACGATGATGATGATGATGTGATGATGACATTATGACCGGATATTTATTACGCATTTATGATGATGCGTCTTTAAGATGATGACATGCAGATGATGATCAACGAAAGATGATGATGATGATGATGATGATGGGGATGATGTGATGACATGATGATGAACGAGGCAGATGAAAACCAGATATTTAAGCCACAAGATGATGATGATGATGATGATGATGAAACATGTGGATGATGATGATGATGATGAGATCGAACATTATTATGCTGCTATGCATTATTTTAATAATCTATATTTTAAAACATCTATTATTATTATATATATTTGTATTACATGCATTTATTTATTTTATTATTTTATTTTTATTAATGATGATTTTTTATTTTTACTCATGATATTTGTCATATGTGATGTAAATGACATATTTTATTATGACATGCATATATTTTATACATATACATACATATTATTACATTATTACATACATATATATATATATATATATACATATATATATATTATTATTATTACATATATATATATATATATATATATATATATATATATATATACATATACATATACATACATACATATTACATACATATATATATTATTATATACATATACATATATACATATTACATACATATATATATATATATATATATATATATATATTATTACATACATACATACATATATATATATATATTATTATATACATATATACATATATATACATATATATATATAATTAGACATACATTATTATTGCCATTATTATTACATTATTACACATATTACACGCATATTTATTTTATTACGACGCGATGCACGTGAAGATGACAAACGACGATGCATGCATATTTTACATACGCATATTATCGTGATGACAGACGCACATGCATATTATGACCCGACATGCATTATTATTATTTATTTTATTACGCATTATTTAACTGACATTTTACGCATTTACACACCACCTATTTGCCATTGCCCCATGACGGCATGCATTATTTACATATTTTACGCATTTACGCATTATTATGCATTTTATTACATGCATACGACATGCATTTATCCAAAGATGATGACGGTGATATTTTAATACATTTATTATTATTTATTATTATTTTACGTGATGACCACGCTGACCGACGATGATGATGATATTATCGTGACGTCATTCAGGCATTATTTTAAATGACATACGGTTTCAGATGCATTAACGTTATTATGACGAGAGAGATAGAGATAGGAGAGAGAGAGTGGGGAGGAGGGAGGGATGAAGAAGGGTGGACATAGAGGGGGAAAAGACTGAGGGGGGAGGAAGGGAGAGTGGAGGGGAGGAAGGAGGGAGAGGGGAGACAGAGAGAGAGAGAGAGAGAGAGAGAGAGAAAGAGAGAGAGAGAGAGAGAGAGGGGAGTGATAGGCTGTCGTTAGGTCCTATCGTTTAGTTGAAAAATGCATCAAATGTATCGACTGGGTAGTGTTCGGAGGCTATATGCAATAGGAAACATCTTGACTAACTCTCTCAATTTTTTTAAATGTTTGGGATAGTTGAAAACATAACTTAAAATAAAGAGGCCACTAATCTAGAAAGCGTAAGTTGTCTAAACTAGATAGCAGGAAATTATTCACCTAGAAAGCATAAGATGACTAAACTAGAAAGCATAAATGATTAAACTAGAAAGCATGGAAATTACTTGAAAATAAGTACTTGCAATAAAACTATGATTTGAAATGAAAAAAACCTTTAACTAACATCTAGCTGTTAACAAAAAATAAACTTAACAACCTAAAATTAACAACCAGAGTGGGTGCTCCAGAACTTTAGATGAATAAAACTAAAGATTACAAACTCAAACTATAGCATGCAAGAACAAATTAATAGAGCTCGACACATACAAATAAATTTCACTCAAACTTATCATGCATGAAATAAAAACAACATAATTGAAGATGAAAATACTTATCTATTTATTCTATGATCCCCCGAGTGGCCAACTCTTGGGTGCTAGTATGCTTAACTCATATCACATAAACTCTATATCTTTGAAATTAATCCATCCAAGATAATTTCATTGCACAATACTACTAACTCACAATGAGAGAGGCAAAGCTTATTTTATTCATATCAAAAGTATAACTCAGAAACATAGTTTTTAAGAACACATTATGATAGCAAAATGATATCTAGTATCATTATTTCTGGTGGTTACATATTTATACAAAAACTGCTAACAAAATCCTATAATTTAGATGGTGAAGATCACCACTAAAAAAGTCTTCAACAAAATTCAAACAACTAACGGACTTAGGTCCATAACATAAATCATTTAAAAGGCTTAGAGTGAACCATAAAGTCTTTGACTAGAAAATAATTGAAAGATTTAAAAGATTCGATCCATTATGCACTTCCTAACATTCCGGTGCCTATACTTTCGGTGCTTGTCTTTAGTTGCATTGAAGTCTGCTTTAAAATACACTTGGATGGGCATAATGACTTGTACAATACTAAAAAATATACCATTATGTTAGCGTTGGTCAACTTATTTCAATCAATTTTAGAAAATAAATATTATACATTTTTTCACAAAAAGCAAGCAATTACCTATCCTAAAGATAAATAATTGGCAGGGTAAAAATGATTGGGAGAAATAAGGAAGGGTATTTGGCTTATTATATTTACGAGGTTATTTTTACCTCATTAGGGAGAAAGGGAGAGATATGGAGAGAGGGAGGGGGAGGGGGAGAGAGAGAGATAGGGAAAGGGAGAGAGGGAGAGGGAGGGGGAAGGAAGAGGAAGAGAGAGAGAGAGAGAGAGAGAGAGAGATACCCTTTACTAGAGAGAGAGAGAGGGGAGAGGGAGAGGATGGAGAGGATGGAGGGAGGGATGGAGGGATAGAGGGAGGAGGAATAGTGGAGGATGGAGTGGATGGTGGAGGGAAGAGGAAGAGAGAGGGAGAGAGGAGAGGAGAGGAGACAAATGTATGGAGGGAGTGGGGAGAGGAAAGGGTGGGAGAGGGGAAGGGGGAGAGGGAGAGAGAGAGAGAGATGAAGAGAGGGAGAGAGAGAGAGAGAGAGAGAGAGAGAGAGAGAGAGAGAGAGAGAGAGAGAGAGAGAGAGAGATTTGTTAATCAAAGATAACTAGAGGGTCTTATCATAATATCTACGATATCATAAGCCAAATGTATACTTACATGAATTTTAATGTTGGGAAATGGTATGATATAGAAGTGTTATGTTGAGATTTATAGTTTATGATGTAATGTAAATTTGTGTTGGTAATGAGGTTTGTTCCTAGGATTAAGATCAACCAAGGTTGGGAATAACCTAGTTGTTCAGTTAGATCAATTGAATGTTATATCACTTTTTGGAATGGAATCTTATTATGTGTTGTTTCTAGTCAAGATTTATTCATGGTCATTATAGTTTCCAAGTCAAGTGAGGGGGTGGGTGAACATACAACACCACTTCATATAAAGTGGGTTTGATTTAATATCAAAAATTTGGCCAAAGTAAGTGTAAGTTGCCATTGTGTACACTTGTCGATTCATTGTGAGCTAGTAGGGAGTGTCATGCATGTAGGTGGGTTTCCACTATATGGCAACACTAATTATGTAAGGCAAAAAACCATGCTCGGATAGGATTATATTTGAGGGTTTCCATACCAATCTCTTTGTTGAAGAGTAGGGCCATATTACCAGTTAGGAAAATTTGTGGGGGACTGCAGTAAGTCTGTGGTTGGTGGAAAAACACTTGGGTGATGCTCTCCCTCATGCAGTTGGTGGTTGATACTTGTGAAACATGAAAAAATGAGGATGTATACTCCAACAGGGGACATCTAGACCAATTGTACTTTTGATCCATTAAGCTCTTGTAATCTATGTTATGCAATTATGATCTTGCATCTTTATGTAAAATTTATTTGAAAGTTGAAATCATTACTTGGGATTATGTAATGTTATTTTATTCATGAAATGTAATTTGGAATGGATTTATTTCGAATATGTATCTATGTTGTTGAATGTAAATTTTTATTTCTATGTGTCACTTAACTTAATCTTTTCAAATATGGGTTAAAACATAGGTTAAAACAATAGGGTAAATATCGAGCTTGTTACACCAACCTGTGATTATTTTGTACATTTTTTTTCCATCATATGAGAAAAGTAAAATGAAATTTTTACTCTAACTAATAGTTATGGTAAATTTTGAAGGTTTCTTCCATTAAAATATTACTATCTACAAAACAAAAGGTTTTCATTCCATTCATATTATTTGGAAAAATTGCAGGTTGGAAAACACTACGTGTTATAAAACCTATAACCCACATACTCTTGTAAAACTCTCTACACATAACAATCCAATTGGTTAGTTACCTCTAAGCTCAATTTAGTTAGTTTTATGTATTTCCCACCTACAACCCCTCTCCAATCGCTTCATCCTTGAGCTTTGAACAAGAATAATGAAATAACTCACAACCCATAGTGTTTTCCTACATGTAATTATTTTCTGCATTTATTTTTTGATCATATGAAAAATTGAAACATAATTTTTACTCTAAGAGTTTTTATAAATTGTGAAAGTGACTTCCATTACATTATTACTGTCTATAAAACAAGAAATTCATTACATTCATATTATTTTGCAAAATTGCAGGTTGCAAAACATTGGGTGTTATGAAACCTCAACCCACATACTATTGTAAAACCCTCTACATGTAACAACCCAATTGGTTAGTCACCCTCATGTCAATTTGGTTAGCTTTATGTATCCACATTTGAGCTTTGAACAAACACAATTAACTATCTCACAACCCATTGTGTTTTCCAACTTGCAATTATTTTGTGCATTTATTTTTCGATCATATGAGGAAATTAAAATAAAATTTTTAGTCTAACTAATAGTTGTGATAAATTTTGAAGGCTTCTTTCATTACATTCATACTATCTAAATAATAATTTTTTTAAGACATTCATACTATAAATAAAATTACACGTTGGAAAACACTGGGTTTTATAAAACGTGCTATCCACATACTGTTTTAAAACCCTAGACATGTAACAACCTAATTGACTAGTCACCCCTCAGGTCAATTTGGTTAGTTTTATGTATCCCCCACCTACAACTCCTTGTGCTATCCACTTTTTATCTTTAAACATGCCGAATGAAACAACTAATAAGCCACATTGTGTTTTCCAACATGTAATTATATTCTACATTTATTTTTCCATCATATGATGAAATTGAAATGCAATTTTTACTCTAAGAGATGTTATAAATTTTGAAGGTGAATTTCATTACATTCTTATTGTCTACAAAAAAAAGGTTTTCATTATATTTATACTATTTTATAAAACTACAGGTTGGAAAACAATCGATGTTATAAAACCTGCATCCCACATGCTATTGTATTACCCTAAACACGTAACAAACCAATTGGTTAGTCACCCCTTAGCTCAATTTGGTTAGTTTTATGTATCCCCCACCTGCAACTACCCCTTGGGCTCTCCACCCTTGAGATTTGAATAAGAAAAATGACAACTCACAACCCACTATGTTTTCCAACTTGCAATTATTTTGTGCATTTATTTTTCAATCATATGAATAAATGGAAACATAGTTTTTACTCTAACTAAGAGTTGTTAAAAATTTTGGAGGTGAATTTAATTACATTCCTACTATTTTATTATTAAAAGGTTTTTCATTACATTCATATTGTTTTGTAAAATTATAGGTTGCAAAATCCTGGGTTTTATGAAACCTATGCAACCCGCATACTATTGTAAAACTATCTACATGTAAATACTCGATTGGTTAGTCACCCCTTAGCTCAATTTGGATGGTTATATGTGTAGATGTCTAAATTTGGACAATTAATTTATCCAAATTCATCCCCTTTCATCTTATTTTCGTTAATTAAGTAATACTAATATTATTTAATTAATAGCTTTAATTCTGCCGAATCCCTAAGGTATTTAATCAATAATACCTTATCTCTTTAATCCTCCTTCCATCAATTGAATTAAATAAATATTCCATTTATTTAATTCCCTTCATGTCACATCCTCCATCATTTTTATCTTATCTTAATCCTTCTTCTAATCTCATCATTAGGATGTGCACATGCCTAATCCTTGATTAGGAGGTGTCACATCCTCCAACTTTTGCAAGTTGGCCTCTAATCTCTCTTAGCCACCTAACCATCCTCTAACCCCTCATCGGCTAGCCTAATCAACCTCTCAAGGAATTTTTAATTCCTTTTATCCTTCCAAGGAATATTAAATTCTTTTCTCTTCCCCATGTGATCTTTGACTTGTCACATCAAGTCACATGTGAGATCTAACCCTCTTCTAATCTTCATTAATTAATCTAATCAAGTACTTGCACAATCCTAATCACCCCCTTTAGTCAACTCTCCCCATCCCCCAAGGAATTTTTAATTCCTTTTTATTTATCCTAGGCTCCTCTCTTCCCCATGTGAATTTTTAATTCACCTTTTAATCCCCCAATGCACCCTTTGGAATTTAAAATTCTTTCCCATCTCCCCATAAGGATATTTGAGGAATTTTTAATTCCCCACTTGTCCTCTCTCACATGGGGACAAGTACCTCCTTTATGAGGAGATCTTGTCCAATCCCAAGGTACTTTGTACCCCCTCCATGTCATGTCCTTTTCCTTCCACCTCATGTCCACTTCACCTTTTAGGGCTATCTCACATGCCACATGTCAAGATGTGAGGGGTTGTGAGTTCTCAACTCACCTTAGCCCTACATCTTGATATTTGGTGGATCAATCTCAACCGTCCATTTCCCCTAGGATTTCCCAAAAATCCTATAAATACCCCCTCTTTTCTCTCATTTTGGGGAGATCATTTTGTGTAGCCAAACTCTTGCAGTTTTACTTCTCAATCCAGACTTAGCTATTTTCATGTTTCCAAGCATCATTTGCATCTCACATCACACATCTTGTGCCATCTAAGGAGCATACACATCCAAGATCGAAGGGCCAACCAAAGGATCGACTCAACGCAAGGTATAAAGTTCCATTTCGTGGCTGTGTCTTGTTTTGTTTCCAACTTAGGCTAATCTCGAAGTGTAGGTTGTTTTAAGTTGTTTATTTGCACTCTTTACTTGCTGCTTGTTTTCTAACACCTATTTCGACCTATCACATTTCTGGCACGCCCGGTGGGACCCACAAACGGGTCTATTTTCTTCACGTTTTCTATTTTTGCGTGCGAGTCGGAGTTGCGAAGTGGCGGACTGTCCTCTGCTGATGGTGGTGGTCTGGAGTGGCGGACTTTGTCGAAGCATTAGGCTTTCGTCCTAGTGGCGGGCTGTCGATCTTTGATGCTTGGACTATACTATTCGATGGTGTTGGTCCTAATTGATGGCGGGCACGTCAGAGTCGCGATGCGGACTGTCTTTAATTGATGGCGGGCTGTCGATTGATGGCGGACCTGTCTAATTGATTAGGCGAAGACTGTCGATCTGATGGCGGACTGTCCTAATTGATGGCGGACTGTCACTGAATGGCCGGACTGTCCTCCAAAAGGTAAAAAAGTTTCAAGTTTTCCCAATTTGCTTTTGGTAAAAATAGGAACATAGTCTAACTAAAAGAAGTGTCGATAGACCTTGCTTGGCGTGTTTAGGAAAGCTATTTGACGTATCCAATCCCCTTGCGCTATTTGGTGATCCTGGGTGACGAGAAATCGTAGCTTTCCAAGTCCTTTTCTGTCACCCTTTTCAATTTCTTAGTGGGACCTGCTTGGGGATTTCATCACCCCAAGGGACGATTCCAACCATGCGTACTGGCGGGGTATATAAAGGGGGGAGAGCGAAAGCTGTACCTCAATCCAACCACGTTGTAATTGGCGAAGCGTCGGGATGACGTGAAGAGTTGGTTCGAGCCTTTAGTATCTCGCTAAGGTTCCCGACTCACGCTTGTAACGGGTTGGTGTTCACGGTTTGGGCCTCACGTACCGGGTGTATATCGAGGACTCCTTAGCAACCATGTGCATCCTAGAGTAGAAGACTTTGTTGACCATACCCCTTTCTACTAAATCTTAGGGTTGTGTTGTCTGAATTGTCTTTCTCGTGCAAAACCAGTCATTTTCAGTCTAGCCAAATCTGTTTAACAGTGTTTGCTATATTTTTGGTCCTTTGCCTTTGCCATCCATCAAAACATCAAGCTTAAACTTATCCTTTGGCGGACTTGACCTTATCCTTTGGTGAACCTATTTTCGTGCTGTGGCGGGCCTGTCCCAGTGCAGTGGCGGGCCTGTCCTAATCCGGTGGCGGGCCTGTCGGAGTGCTCTTTCTTCCTGGGGCCGCCATTTCCACACCGTTTATCTGATTGACTCCGTTCAAAGGCAGTTCTTCTCATTTTTCCGTGCTCTTTCCAACGACATATAACACTTCATACTTTTGAGCAACTTTATCTCCGGTGGCGGACCTGTCCTAATTCAGTGGCAGACTTGTCCTAATTCAGTGGCAGACTGGTCCTAATTCAGTGGCGGACCTATCCTAATTCAGTGGCGGACTGGTCCTGGAGTGCCAAACTGGTCCTAGTGCAGTGCCAAACTGGTCCTTCTGCAGTGCCAAACTGGTCCTAGTGCAGTGCCAAACCGGTCCTAGTGCAGTGCCAAACTGGTCCTTCTGCAGTGCCAAACCGGTCCCTGTGCAGTGGTGGGCCTGTCCCAGTGCAGTGGCGGACCCGTCCTAATCCGGTGGCGGGCTTGTCCTAGTGCAGTGGCGGGCCTGTCCTAATCCGGTGGCGGGCCTGTCTCAGTGCTCTTTCTTCCTGGGGCCGCCATTTCCACACCGTTTATCCGATTGACTCCGTTCAAAGGCAGTTCTTCTCAGTTTTTCGTGCTCTTTCCAATGATATATACCACTTCATACTTTTGAGAAGTTGGTTGGGGCACCTTTTTCTTCATCATCTGCCTCCTCGAAGGCAGTATACCCTACCATTCTCTCAGTTTACTCGTTCCGAGTAAACATTCATCCGTTTCACATATCCTTTCATCATTCCGAACTCTGGTTCCATCATTCCGATCATCCGTTTACTTGTTCCGAGTAAACAATCATACATTTCACACCTCCTTTCATCATTCTGAACTCTTGATCATCCGTTTACTCATTCCGAGTAAACAATCATACATTTCACATCTCCTTTCATCATTCCAAGCTCTCATCCTATCATTCTGATCATTTTTTTTACTCGTTCCGAGTAAATATTCACCCATTTCACATATCCTTTCATCATTTTGAACTCTCGTTCTGTCGTTCTGATCATTTTTTTTACTCGTTCTGAGTAAACATTTATCCATTTCACATATCTTTTCATTATTCTAAACTCTCGTTCTATCGTTCTGATCATCCGTTTACTCATTCTGAGTAGTCGTTCATCCATCCCAATCAACCGCTTGCTCATTTTGAGTATTTGTTTGTCCATTTCTATCATCCAGTTCTCCAATCAAATAATCGTTTTCCCCATCCAAATCCCTTAAACTTCGTCTTGGGTTATTATCCAAATTGACCGAAGTGTCTGATCTGATCGTCATCATTAACATCCTCTTAGGATTGTTATCCATCCTAAGTTAATCATCGTTGGCCCAATCAATTCACCTTCAATCTCAAGGTGGATTCGGTGCTGCAATCATCCATTTATCCTTTAATCCGATCAATCAGTATCCTAAGTCATCTAAGATAATCTCTGAACGGGATTTGTAGTCTCTTTCATCATCCATCAATCGATCTTATCAATCAATCAATCGATCAATCTTATCCAACCCAATGCAATCACATCCCCATCCAATCACCTTTGACCCAATCAATCTACTTCCATCTCGAAGCAGATTCGGTGTCGTAATCATCCTTTGATCATCCAATCCAATTGTCAGAATCAATCCAATCCAATCATCCAATCATCCTAATCTGAGCTTTAATCCAATCATCCTAATCTGAGCTTGTCCTAAATCCCGATTTGAGCTTTAGTCCGATTCCATCCAAAATCTTTCATCCATCATCTTTATCCTTTCATCATCATGAATTCTTATCCTCCATCAATAGTGGTCAAGGGAAACCCTAATTACATCGACGACAATAACGAAAGTCTTGTTGATCAAGAGGTATACGACATAGATCCCCTTGACACTATCATTGCTAGTAAGCTTTCTCTACCCACATTCCAAAATCCAATCACCCCATCGAGTTATCCCATCATGTCTTCATCTGTACTTCTAATCACCCCTTTTCCTTGTTCCATCCATCCATATCCATATCCTTCCCTCCACCCATCCTCTGTCTACCATCCATCCATCCCTCCATCTTTCATCCCTCCAATCTCCTGTCTTCCATTCCTTCCCTATCCATTCACCATCTTTTTCAATCCATTTCCATCTCTCCCTATATTAATCCGCCACCTCAATCTTCTCATCCTCATCCACCATCCCCATACCCTTACTACAATCCACCACCCACCTCCTTGTGTCCTAATCCACCATCCCAATACCTTTATTACAACACGCTGCCCATATCTTCTACCAACGATCCACCGTCTGTGTCATCCTATCCTAATTCCCCCTGCCCATGTCCTTACCTTAATCCCCCATCCAGTCTTAATCTTCCATCTAATCCTAGTCCACTAATCCATAAACCTTCATCCACTCCCACCTCGCCATCTCAGCCTAGCATATCCAAGTTTCTCCAAGGACTTATAACAGAGGAAACATCCCCCACTCCACACATTGCAGTCGTGGAACCATGCCATCCCAACCCATCATCCAGGGTCGTTAGTGACGAGACCCCTCTCCATCCAACACCTATCATTGATGATACCATCACATCCTCTGAATCCATTGAGTCCCCATCTCCTGCCATCCCATCCTCTGAATCCACTGAGTCCCCGTCTCCTACCATCACATCCTCTGAATCTACTAAGTCCCCATCTCCTACCATCACATCTTCTAAATCCGTTGAACCCCATCTCCTACCATCACATCCTCTAAATCCACCGAGTCCCCATCTCCTACCATCACATCCCTTGAATCCACTGAGTCCCCATCTCCTACCATCACATCTACCAAATCCATTGAACACTCACCCCCTACTTTGAGAGTCGTCGAACTTATCGACGACACCCAAATCCAATCCACTTCTTCCACTCCTAGTATCCATTCCCAAGAATATTTTGAATCCTCCATCCTTCCATCTTCCCCACTTGCAGAGTCCCCCAATGACTCCATTATCATACCTCCCGCACACGATGAATCATGCCAAGAGCCTGATCCAAAGCATGCCAACATATCCCCTCCTCCAGATCAAGGTCCTACCATCCCATCTAGTCTATCGCAAGATCACAATCCCCTATCCATTCCATCCCATCATCCTCTTGAAATTCAAGATTCTACTGCTCCATCTCCGTCTCCATTGCATGAGCCTGCTACCACAAAATCAGATCCTATCATATCCCCTACTCCCTCTCTAGATACAACCCATCCAAATATTGCTATCCCATCATCTCCTTCTCAGGATCCCCCATCATCACCTAAAAATGCTATCCCCACACCGCTTGCATATCCCCTTAGTACTCTCACATTCTTCCATGGTGGCCTCCTTGCAGAAGAAAAACACAGTGTATATACCACCCATGATCCCCCACCTAATAATGGACTCGCATCATGTTTTC
>VDFB02000003.1:89608437-89678672 GCA_007258455.2 Sequoia sempervirens
TTTGGGAAGGTTGATGAGGGAATTCAAATAAGGGAAGGGTTTCAAGTTGTAGGAATCAAAGTTTTGAATGGGAGTTAACGTGATATTGTTCAAATATCAAATGGACAAAAGTTAAACCTCAAAAGGAATTTATAAAGGAATCTATGGAGTTTCAATCTTTTAGGGATGGAGGGGTGGAGGTACTTAATAGCCAAAAGTCTAAATTTGAAAGACATAAACTTTTTAGAAGCATTCAGTGCAGTTTTTTGCCTTTGAGGGTTGGTGGAATAGGCAACCAAGTTAGCAAATGTCTTAAAGTTTGACTTTGAAAGTATTAGAAAATTATTACATTACAAGGCATCAATGAATCAAGGAATCAAAGAATCAAAGATGAAGAGGAATATATATTGAAGGATGGATGGTTGAGGAACTCTAAAAGTTTGATGGGTCAATGATGTTAGCATGATTTTATCATATCAAGACTACTAACATTAGCATGGCATCAACATGATGTCATCAAGGAGTTGATATCAACATGACATTAGTATGATGTCATTAGAGGAAATGTAAACATTTAGGATGTTGGGGTTGGAAGTGATAGGATGAAGATATGGGAAACTTTAAAAGTCCATAAGACTTAGAGGAATCTTGAAAAATATTTCATGGAATATTGGGGTATTAGAATTTTGGGGAAGGAATGACTAAGATGACAAGTTCGATAGGGATGGATGGATTTGAAACTTTGAAAGGTCAGCAACATTTGGGAAATTTTTGACAAAGAATAAAGCATAGTGTTGGGACTTCAAGGAATTGAAGATGGAGAGGAATTAATCTTGAAGGATAGAATGGATGAATTTTAAAAGACCGACGGGATGATGGTGTCATGATGACATCATCACATTAGGACTATTGGCATCAGCATGACATCATCAAGGTGTTGATATCAACATGATTTCGTCTAGATAAAATGAGGTGTCAGGGCTTTGGAGATGGATAGAAAGAGTAGGAATGGCCAAAAGTCTAACTTTGACATAATTACTTAGACATTTTATGATTTTCAGACTTCAAGGATGAATGGAAAGAGATGTGAATGTATGGGAAACTTTGAGTTTGAAAGGCTGACAAAATCAACACTTAAGGAAAATGCTAGGAAGAACCCAAACTTAGAATTTTATGATATTTTGAATTCTTGGACACTTAGAGGACCCATTTAGAATGTCTTAGATTGGTTGAAAATGATGGGTCAAATCAGGCATGAAATGGAAATAAGAACCAAACACTATGATCTAATAAATATCATCAATAACATGAGGAAAGCCATTGTTAGGGCAAGTTATGGACACTGATATCTTGATAAGGAAGACCTCATAAGGAGCTACATAGATAGAATAGAAAAAGATCTTAGAAGTGATAGGTGGAAGAAGATTGAAATTGTACATAGGAGGAAGTTGAAATGTCCAAAATATAATACAATCCTTCTCAAAAATTAAAGTCATTTGAAAGGATGAAAATCATACTAGATTTTGTAGATCATTTGGGAGTAATGCCACCATTGATAAAGTTTGTAGAAGTTGATGTATTAGGGAGAAACATATAAGAAATATTTTTTTATGAAAATCACCTCATCTAGTGCATTAGTCTTCCAACATTTAATGGAGCATGTATCTAAAGCAATATTACCTCATATAATGACATCTTCTCACCTTTCTAATCTATATTCAAAGCTCCTATAATTTAGTCATCTTCGATACAACATCAACATTAAAGAGAAAGAACACGTTCAAGAAAATATAAGCTTTGATGTTTTTGAGGATTTTGTCTCCAATGATTCCATTAGAGAAGTTATCTCTCTTCTTATACATAATTGGTAGATTCAAGCCAATTTAACTATACTTATCTTCTTTGATGAAGATGATGTGGATGAGGATGCAAGAAAGAAGGTATGTGATGAATTCATCAAAATAGATGAAATCTAAGTAATAATTGTAGAATTAGGATAAAGGTCCCAAAAGAGACACACAACTAAAAGAGAACATGCTAAATTGATGGGAGAAGAAGTGGTTACAACTGAAAGTTCATCATCAATTTATGAAGTGAACATTGAAGGCGTGACCCCTCAACAAGAAAGAAGGTTAATAAAATCACCTCATATATAAGTGATAAATCTCAATTCACCACTGTGACACTACAAGTGATAAGTCTCAATTCACCACTGTGACACTACAATAAGATGCTCCAAACAATTACTAAACAAAATATATGCAATTACATAATCAGAAGATGCCTTCCTATTTTGAATTGTTCATTTTAGGCCTGCAAGGACCCTCTATTTCATGAAATTTCAATAAAACTTCAATTATCAAGCCGATTTAAAGTCCAATGCTTGTATTTAAAACTGAAAACATCATGAAAGTCTCATATAGTCATATACAAAGTAGCAGTTTTGGTCTGAAATTCGACCTCGAGATTCTTATATTAACTTCAACTTCAAATTGATATAGCCCATGGGTACTACCATTTTTCTTTGCAAAATGCAGTGACAAACCTCATTGTGTAAAATTCCTAAAGAATAGATCAATACATCAAAGTCATCAGTGCAAGTATTTAACTGTAGACATTACAGATATATGGGATGTTTGTTTTATATGTACATATAAAACAAGGACAACTATACAAAATAATTTCTAATGTCTGCAACAAAAAACTATACACTCCCTTTCAAATTATTTCCATAGCTCAAATGGAAAACATGTATTTAGGAGCCTAGAAAACGAAGAATGATGGATTTCTGCAACTGTAATTTATTGGTGGTGTTCATTCCTGGCATGGAGAGGTCCATTTGTTAATGGAGACTGCTGTGAATGGTTGGCATTCGAATTGGCATTATTGTTGTTTTGAAGAAGAGAAGTGATAGCCGCTGCAATGGCTGTTGTGAAGTTGGGATCAGCTGTTATAGCAGTGACAGTGTCTGCTAGTGAAGGGTGTTGGGCAGGTTGGCCATTATTGAACCCCAATGGTGTTGCTGCTGTAACTCCACCAGTGTTGGGAACCTGCATCATTAATGGGGGCCGTTGCTGTCCTGCCAGGGGGGCAAACATGGAATCATTGCCATTGTAAATAGGATGCCCATATGTCTGAGATACTGAATTGGTAAAGAATTTTTGTGCTGGAATCTCTGCTGCTCCTCCAAAGGGCAATGACTGAAGGTCTGTAAGTACCCTTGGGTGAAAACCCATTTGACCTGGTGGAAGCTGGTTGGGGTTCTGTGTGAGGTCTAAGGTGATGGTGGGAAATGGAGCTGAAGCTGATATGCTGGCACCTGGAACATAAGTGGAAGGCATGAGAGCACCAGCCATGACAGCTGCAGCTGCTGCACTGAATCCAACATTATCAGTGGATGTGGAAGAACCAGAAAGAAGCATGGAGGCGGCAGCAGATGTGGTGGATGCCATGGCTGTGGCTGCTGGAGGAAGCGGGTGGTTGTGATTTCCTTCATACGTTGTGATAAGTATGGATCTGTCTTCTGCCAAGCGTTGCACTTGTTTTCTCACAGGACACCCTACTGACATGGTGCATCTATAATAAGCTCTCGGGCATGGATTTCCCTTGGCCATCTTTTGTCCATATTTTCTCCACTGGCAACCATCGCTTATCTGAGAACAAAAAGTCATTTTGCATCAGGAATCACTTCATGGAATGGCTGCAGCCATTGTAGGATCTCTCCTTAGAGTAGAAAGTTTCTATTGGTAAAGAGTCATATAATTTTAAAATTGAAAATGCTTTGACTGTTGAACGCTTTGATCCTTCGAAAAGTTACTAATCTTATGGTAAAAAATAAAACAAAATTAAAACTTGTGTTTGACTACTCCAGGATGACATACCATGGGTGATTCAGTTCTAGCTCTGACTGAAACTCGGGCCTTTCTAATGGTCGCCTCACTTTGATGTACAATCTTCTGCGCCTTGCTGGGCCTTCCATCCAAGTTATCCTCCCTTGTATCAGTCTGCAGTTCATCTTCATGATCATTCAGAGAATGATCTGGAGAAGCTAACCCATCAACAGTTTCATTGCCTGCATGCACCTAAATCTCTTTAGTAATATGTTTTACAAGGCTGGATTGAGCAAATGATTTTCATAAACACTTAGGAAGAAACGTAAACTTCTTATAGCAATTGAATTTGAACATCAAAAATACCTCTTAAACTCGATTCATGGATTTTATGCATATAGCTGGGCTTCATATCGATATGATTCAACATCTCTAGAGACTTGGGGGCCTCCTCAACATGGTCTTCGAACATATGAGAATCTCCATGCCCATCAGTGCTACTAAGCTTTGACGGATCTCGGGCTTCTAGTAACTGTTTCTGTAGGAAGGTTTTGTTTTGTCCCACTTTTCCAGCCACTCCCATAGGAGGGTTTTCCAACTTTTCTTCACTCTTAGATGGTACCTGCAAAATCCAGGATTGTTGTAAGAAACAAGGGTAGGATTGAAATCAATGGAAAAATAAGAATTCGAATGGTAGATCGGACATAGAAAAGTTTTTATACGTTACTTTCATCAGCTTTCCTATGCATAAGTGAATGGAGTTCAAAAGCTGTAAATCTTCTAAGTTATGGTATGTTATTGCAATCTCGAGAATATTAGAGAACATATATCTCACCTGATCTGAAACTGTATTATGAGAGTGACGAGACTGCTCCATTAAAGAAGTAAGGTGGTTCTGCAAGTTAGTGTAGTTGGTGGTTATGTGGTTCAACATGAATTTCAATTTCTGATTTTCTTCATTGATTCGAGTTAGTTCCCTCTGAAGCATGCCCACCTGCATCAACCAAAGGTAAGATGGTAAGAAACAAAGATTAAAATCTTTCTATTATATCTTTATGACGGATCACAAAGATGCAAAAACTTTCACACAATCCAATTAGAAAACAACAATCAATATTATAGATTATAAAAACAGTAATGATCAATATTATGAATTGTGAAAATATGGTATAATTAATATCTTAACGCGCAAGTCAATGTGCTGGATATTTCAACGCGGAAACCTCGCCAATGTCATGTTGTCAAAAACTAATCAAATGCAAACCAGTCATAAGAAATTGTTTAGCAAATCCCTGAAGTAATACCTCATTTCTTGGATCACGATCTGTGTCCTCTGGATCAGAAGTTTGGGGAGAGTGGGTTGGAGACACACAATCTTCCACAGTTGACCGATCACTTGCACAATTTGGTTGTGCAGTCACCAATTGCAATCCAGTCTTCACAAACCAATTTTCAAAGAAGAAACAACTCATCAGACCCCATGGAAAATGCAACCTCAACCCTGAATTCTCCTTCACCCTTAAAACATCCCACAACCTAATACAACATACATATAATTCCAGATAAAATCCTTACCGAGATATTCTTATGCAGATCATGGTCCTCAGTAGCAGCGCCATTGAGGTCTGCAGTCACCAATTGTTGGGTTTCATCATCTTGGAGCTCATTATCATTATCATTTGAGAGGAGCTTGAAACTCAGGCCGCCGTTGCCTCCTTCCATTGAGAAGAAATCCTTACAATTGCTGTAATCAGAGCCACCATTCGAGCCCTCTTCAACTTTGACAGAGAGATCAATCCCCATGAACCTGTCAAACCTCACACCATTCATGATTCCACGCGGCGCTCTTGAACTACAGTTATGCTCACTAAATCTGTCGGCCAAAAGCTTTTCCCCCATTAAAAACTATCAATCCCTGAACCCACAGATCTGAAAAGGCCAAATACAAAAAAAAATGGTCCAAATGTTATAGCAGGCAAAAAGAAAAAGAGGGCGTGGGATCCAAAGAAGGGCAAGAAAGACCGATTTTCTAGCGATGGGAAGTTGGAAGTTTGAGAAAAAGCAGGGAAGCAATGAATAAAACACCCCCACATCTTCCCAGCCAATTTCCTACTCTTGAAAGAGAGGTCACAAGTTCAAATCCTGCAGGGGGTAAGGTATGTACACCTCATATTGTGGAGCACGAGTTGGGTGCCTCCCTCAGATTTGGGAGTATGAGGAGTCCCATATATACTGTAAGCTGTCTGTAGACCCAAAAACAGATCGCCTGGTATTCGTGGACTATAAAATAATATTATTATTATTTTCCGGGGTGACGTGTCACACCTGCATTAGATGAAAAGTTGTCAAGTTAGAACGCTGGTTCAACGCGTCTTAAAGCCCGCCATTCCCGCAGCCTACTCGACGGCTGGGATTGAAACTACTATTCAGCCATGACTTTGAATACAATAAGGCCACTTTAGCATTGACGGCGTCAGCGTAGAGGTGATGGCCTTGACCCGCCGGTCCTTTTTCCTTTCACAGCCTGGCCCTCCTTTCACTTTCTAGAAGATTTGTTTTTCTAACTACTGGATTACAGAAGTGTCTGTACCTTTGATTTTATACAATATTATTACAAAGAGTAGTATTGAAATAATAATAAATTCATTCAATTGGGTTTAGTACAATTTGTGAGAGTGATGGTATGTTGATTGATTACGCCATCTATTAAGATTCAAACTTTTAGATGTATGATATAAAAGGTGAGAGCAGTATCGTATTATGGACAATTTTGTTGGAATGAATACCCCACAATTCTCGACTCTGAGAGGAAGAGATACCAACCCTTCAGTCCTTGTCTCTCAAACGAAGAGATATCAATATAAACTTGTGCTTTTGAATAACAAAACGAAAGCATGAATCTGCCAAAATTTCAAAAACTTAACATAATTTATTATCCTTAACCTAATCTCAAAACAAAATTATGAGGATAGGACTGTGTAATGGGCAATGTTGGTGGAATAGATAACCCAGTCTTTGACCCTCAGACGAAGAGATATCAACCCCTCAGTCCTTGACTCTCAGACGAAGAGATATCAATATACGCTCGTAGTTTTTTGAATAATGAAACGATACCATGAATCTGTCAAAATCTCAAAAATTTGACCTAATTTATTATACTTCTAGAAAATTTACCCCAATGACTAATACAGTGAAAAATTAAGCCTTCCAAATTTTCTGAAGGTTTGAACGAGAGTTTCAATTTTGCTTTTAACAGGCAAACTTCCTACAAACTTTGAATTTGGGTTTCTACAGCAGTTCTTTTCAGACTTACCATATAAGCTGGTTGTCTTAATTAAAGTTGGACTTTGAAGCTGAGAAGATATTTATTTAATCAGCATTATTGGCGGCGCACGTCGAGATGATGCTGAACGCGGAAGGGTACCACGTTGAGCCGGACCTTGTGTCCAATTATTTTTACACAATCAATGAATGGGGATACCAAGTCAAAAACTGTAGGTCCCTCACAAGAGATAAAAGTTTATTTGACAATATCCATACATTTCCTCCTCATTTCCTTTCCTTCAAACACAAGCTACCCATATTCGTCAATGCCCGCCTCTTTGCTACAGTGAGATGGGTTGAAGCAAATTTCTACCTTGGTGAAAAACATTCTTCTCAAGTTTTGAGGAAAAAATGTTGTCTTGAGAGCTACCCCTTTGATTTGTCTTCTAACATTTCAAGGTTTTTTTCTCACCGAGAAATTAACACAGTTGACTTGTATCCTTGAATTGTATTATGGTCGACCACGTGGTGGACAAAAGAGCCTTGGTTTGGTGAGAAAAATGGAGAAAAATGGAGGATTCAAATTATAACTGACACACGTTATTATCCAGCTACAACCATGGACGCCACATTCATATTTATTCCACAATGTTATAAATCTCCACTACAGCCGAACACGTTTCATGTTTTTCTGAGAAAATAAGTACAAAGATTGACCAATTAGATAGGCTGGGAGATCCAAAGCACCTTAGAAAATTCTAAGCATGGAGACTTAGAAGGGTTTTTCATTATAAAGATGAAATGGCCTTGGTTTGGGAAATGTAAATACATGCTTTTATTTTTGGAGCCTTAGTAATGAATTGAATGATGGGGTCACTTTCATTCCTGCGTCCACCCCCAAAACAAAACATGGGACATTTATGTGATGCTTTCCCATGTAGATAGAGAACACTACCTTTTTTTTAGTTTATATTAAACACATAAAATTGTTTAGTTATTGGAAGTATGAGTCTTAGATTAATTTTTTTTTTTGATTGAGAGTCGATTGATGGGTATCTATTTCATCAATGCCATCTAAGGCATGATCTCAATCTCATCTTTTATGGTGTCAGAGTACGTGGTGGACACGTTCAAAACCCAATCTCATCCCTTATGGTGTTAGAGTACTTGGTGGACTCGTTCAAAACCCAATCTCATCCCTTATGGCATTAGAGCCTTGCATTGAGCAAGACTTGATCCTTGGTGAACTCATTCAAAACCATTCAATTTCATTGGTAGATCAAGGACCCATTGAGAAGGACATATTTTTTAATTCAAAAAACAACAATTAAGTTAAAAGATATTTTTGGGTAAAGATGTGATATTTGAATAATTTATGGTATAAATTGCAAAGCTTTTGGTATAAAATTGTGTACATTTTTTGTGCATTGACATTTTTATCCTCATCCTAATAATGAACTATGGAGTGTGATCCAAAATGTTGATGCTCAAAAAATTATGTGCAATTTTCTACCAAAAGATTTACAATTTATATTTTTGGATTATTTTCCACTTTTAAGTATTTTTATTGAAGTATCAATCTCATAGATTTGGAGAGTTTTAGTAAAATTAAAATAATTAATTTTTTAGTGTTTTCTATGTTATAAATAGTTTTATTGAAGAGATAGTCTACAAGAGGAAAATATGGATCCATAAAAGGAAAAACACCAACACTAGTCTGGAAAAAAGATTCCATGAACATGAAGGAAGGAAGGAGCGTCATCAAAAGAAATAAAATCACACAAAATTAAGATTACTCCCTAAGGCCTCCCGAGGTATGAACATTAGAAGGATAAAATCATAAAGTATAAGTTTCCACATCATTGTATGCCATATACATAATGATACATAGAAGAACAAACATGGGATAACACATCATAGCATGCAAAAGCATAAAATTGTAGATACATTATAGGTGAAAACATGACATATAGATATAAATGGAAAATACACATCAAACCTCATATATGTGTAAATGCATCATAATGATTATCCTAGAGAGAGTTTTAATAGATATATTCATCACAAATATCATAAATTACCTTAGAACAATGAAACCAATATAAGATATCATACAAAAATTCTATATGTAAATTTTCTTATATACTATCATCTTGAAGGAACAAAATAATCATCATGAACAATCATAAAAGTATCCATGATATAAAGTCTAAATATAGTATAAAGGTAGATAATTAGAAATGATCAAATATAAAATTGAAGTCAAAACTAAAGACTAAATTCAAGGATGGATGAGAAGGGATCAAGGAGATATTAAACAATGAAATACCAAACCCAAGTTAAGAGATATCAATAAAATATAAATAAGGCTGGATCCAAACCATAATTTAATTTGAAATGTAAAATAGATAATAAGAAACATAAAATCTCAAACCTCAATGTAGAAGGATAAACACTAAAGAACAAAACCTTCCTCCTCTAGGAACTATAAGGATGTTGAATTCACCAAAATTATAATCAAATAAAATGATATTTTTATGTAAATATCGTTAATAAATTTATTTAAGTCACAATGAATAAACAACATAACCTAAGATAAATAAATTAGTAAAAATCATTAATTTAAGAACTCAATTCCTTCTTGTAACGAAAGAGGACACACCCGATTAATTAATTTAAGTTATATTTAATACAAATAATTGGTGCAATTAATTAAGCTTTAAATTAATTAATGAGTTGAGATTGATAGGTGAAAAAAATACCTATGAGAAGTTAAAATAAGTGTTTTCCTCTTTGTAGACACCTAAGATGCGATCATACCATAAGTACACTTGAATTTTACCTTTATTCTAGCCATTAATTAAATAAATGAATATTATTTATAATTTAATTAATTTAACCTTCACCTTTATCCCTTATTTTAATTAAATAAATATTTATTATTTATCTAATTAATTTATCCTTCACCCTTACCCCCCACCTTATTTAATGAAGTCTACCCTTATCCCTAAATCCTCCATATAAATTAATTAAGCGAATTAATCCCCAATACATTTTCCTCCAATATTTAATTCCACTTTATCATTTAATCCTTGTCCATTTAATCATAGCCCTTAGATTCATTCACATGGATCACAATCTAAAGTTGTCATCATGTGACAAGTGTCCCTCTTACATGACTAATGAAGACCTTGTCTAAGTTCATTGAATCTAAACACTTGCCAAAAAGTCAAACTAACTTTTCATCTCATCCATCCATTTCATACATCTCCAAATCTCAACCATTCACATAAGAAGATGTTGCCCTAATCAAATCCTAAACCTAGCCCTTATCTCTCATGTGACAATTGTCACATGACTATAACTTTTATCCATTAACCAATCCATCTTCGCCCTTAATTTCTCTCATGAAAATTATATAAATAAGAGGCTTCTCCTCTCATCTGGATATCTCTTCATATGCTATTGTTATGTTGCTCTATTTTCTATTTATTTTTTCCATATCCTAGCTAACCTTCCATTATCTTACCCTCATTTTATTCATCATAGAAATCATACCATCATGCTACTCATTGTATAAGCAAGCACATTCCTCTATTAACACATCAAAATAAAAAATCAAGTGGAGCTATAGTGCACTCTACTTCAGCTCTATCTAAGGAGAAAGAAGGGTTCTAGGTGAAGATATTGTGTGTGTATTGCATTATCTTATATATCTTATTTACCTCTAACGTTTTCTTGTCTTCACTCTTGATTGGTATTGAGATGTTGATGCTACTAATTTGACTATGTGATGCAATCACTGATCAAATCTTGATTTTTCATATCATATCCTAGCTAGTGACTTGGTTGTTAACTTGTTCCCATTGTTTTCCTTATCTATGGTGCGATCATGTCCACCCTATAGTGATTAAATTATCTCTACTATCACAAACTATAGAAACCTCTAGTCTTGTAAAGATATCTACTTTCAAAAACTAATAGTGTTAAAAAGAACCTTAGCAAACTAATATAAGAGGGTTGAGGTATGAAACTTCCTTACCTCCAAGTTTGACCCCTTTATTGGTTTTAGAATATCCAAAGACACAAAAGATTCACAAATGCGATATTCTCATGCATAGTATCTATGAATTTACTAATGTAATTTTCAAATGTTCGTACTTTATAACAATCTCAATGTAACCCTTAAATTATTATTAGATGTGGGATATGTAAGGACAATTTCCAGCGTCCTAGATCTTATCCTTAAATTTGACATCCTAGACACTAAATTTCAATATGTTTGATGTGTGACAAACAAGTGATCCAATTTAACAAAAGATTGACTTAAGATTAAAAAAGAGTATATTTGATTTTGAAAAATGTAACCACATAAAAATAAATCTATATAAATGAACTAAAAAATGAAAAACCAACAAATTTTCAACTTATATATAAAATATATGAAAAATAAGTACCATGACAACATATCTTATGAGCAAACAAGAAAATAAAATAAAGTACACTTTTATCCTCTGCACTTCTTTACAGACTGACGGTCCAATCAAGAAGAATACTATAACAAAGTCCTCCTTAAATAACAGACTAATATAATAGAATTTCTTAATGTGAACGCGCGTGACCCACTGATTATTTCAGCCACGCATTCGTTGGAAAGGCGGTGGAGCGGATTGACGACTGATACGTCGGGTGGAAAATCAGATTTTCTGTACACTTTTTCCTTAAGATATATGCATGCATTTGGCCAAATTGGATTTTGTAATACCCACGAGGAGCACAGTTTGACCAACATGTAGTTTGGACTTGTTGCCATTAAATGCCAACGTTTTCCATGTGGGTTGCTAAACTGGAACGCGTAGGAACAGCGTATAATCCCTCCACGTACGTTCACATTCAACCCAATTGTGAGCTTTAAGTTTATAGTTATCGTTTTAAACTACACAACCGACATGCATGATGCAGGTGCACCAATTTTAATGGCTTCAAAGTTGGTACAGGCTTCCATGTTATCAACGTGACGTTTAGATCTAATGACGATAATGATGAAAATTCTGAATCTTGCCCAGTTTTATTGATAATCTTGAGTGTAATAGTAAGAGAATTGGAAAAAAATCAGTAAAGAAGATTAGAATGGGCTCTTGGTGCAGACCAAACATTGGCCCAACTGGTATCCATCAGCTCTAAAAGTCCACTAATTGTTGAGGCAACGATTCAAAGTTGGAGTTACAGGAACAAAATATCTGTTAAATATTCCGTTCTTGAAGGGAAATACAATATTTAAGTCAAGAGTCGTTATTTAGAATTTTATTTTAGATGTTTTTTAGATTCAAATACTTACATTGTAAAATAACTATTGTGAAATAAAAAAACTTTTCAATCTTGATCTAAAGATTCATTTTGAAGACATGATTAACTGTATGGTCCTATGGGGGCTTGGACTTCTATTTTCATGGATCAAGCAGTCCCATGAAGAAAAAAAAAATTATGCTACAGATTAATTGGAATCTTTTCCTAAAAATAGCAGCCCCTACCTATTAGGACTGCAAATTTCAGCGGGTGAAATTGAGGCGGGGCTAGAAATTGGCCCTACAGCTTAGGAATTTTTTAGAAACTTTTTCTACCACTTGTCTATCACTTAAAATTTTAAATTCCTAAAAAAACCAAAAAAATGAGAGAATTTTTATTTATTTATTAATTTTTATCAAAATACCCCAATTTGTTCCTTAGATTTTGGAGCTCAAACTTTTAAGCTGGATTGCAAAACTGAATTCATGGGACCACCAGCTCTAAAATATTCCTAAAAACTCTCAACAGCACCCACTGAATTTTTTTAGGAAGCCCCCCTCCATGGGACTGTACCCTAAGCAATAGCATGAGAAATTCAAATGTAAAAATTCTGAAGTGGTTGAATCATAAACTAGGATGAATGGGTTGTTACAAGAAACTAGCATATATATATATGTGTTTAATAATATATATATATAATACATCGAGAGATATCTTTTTCGAGGCATCTATTTTTAATCAATTTCTCACATAAATATGCAATAGGCATCTTAAAAAGCATATCTCTCGGTGTATTTTTAATATATTATTAAATATATATATGATAGTTGTTGGGATAGGTGATATTATAATTGCTATTCTAAGTTGATAATTGTGTGTTTTCACGTTCTTTGGAAAGTGTTCTAGAGGACATGAGGGGCAAAAATTTATTTATTTTCCTATGACAAATTGTAATTGCATTCAAAGAGGTAGACCTTCTATGGTGATGGTTATAGGGAATCTCAGAAGAATGTTCCTCTTAGGTGTCCAACTTTGTGAGTGGGGACCACTTTGGTGTGCATGTCCTTGCATGTTATTTGCATGTTTTGCATGCTCTTGCATAGTTGAACATTGAAGTTTGCATGTTGGTGCATTTTCTTGCATGAATCTGTCGGAGTTGTCAAAAAGTTATGGAGCTCACTTGGTATTGACCAATTATGATTGGATGTGGGTTAGGCGCCCATGTGAAGGCCATTTGATTATTCAATATCTTATACCATGTTTATGGGTTGTCCACTAAGGGGGGCATGGGTTTTTTCAAGTGGTTCTTTTTTGTTGTTTTGGGATACTATTTGTGGTATTCTCTCCCACAAACTTCTATATATTGGAGCCTTGAGATGGTGGTTTCTAAGAATTTTTTTGCAGGTTGTCAGAGCGACGAAGTGTTGCCAAAATATAGAGACAAAGTGTTGTATTGTTGCATTTCAAGATTAATACAAACATTGGATCTCTTTAGGTGTGAAGTTTTTTCCCACAAGGGTTTATTTGCGTATATCTTGTGCCACTTGTGGATGTCAAGTTGTGGTATTGTTGTTTTTTCTTTCATGTTTGGAATTGTTAATCACATAATCCTTTTATGGTAATCTTGTAAACACAATTTCAGATTTGCATTCACTTTATTAAGTTCTATTGTTGCAAGTTTCACCTTGGATTTTCAACATTTGGTATCAAAGCTAATGGTTCTGTTGAGTGAGGGATGCCTTTCTCTTAAGTGTTGAATGTTTTTCGGTTGCAATGGAGCTTGTGCATTGTGGGTTTTGCATATTTGTGAGGAAGATTGAAGACCATGCCCTTCTACCTCTCATCTAGATATTGAGAATTTCAATGGTACTAGTTATGGAACGTGGAAGTTGAAGACAGAGGATCTCCTTGAAGGTAGAGAGCAGTGGTTTGCAGTTTCAAGTAAAAAGAAACCAAAATCAACATTTGATGAAGATTCAAACAAATGGAAAAGAAGGAACAAGAACCATTCAATTGTGTCATACATTTCATCCTCCTGAATGTTAATCTAACACATTCAAGTTGTGAAGGAGGATAGGTGAAATCTATCAAACTAAAATTCTAACAAATAAATTATATTTCAAAAAATGTTTGTATTATTTGAAAATGAAGGATGGTGATTCTATTGTAGAATATTTATTTAATGCTTTTAATATGATTATAATTTAGATTGAATTTGTAAATGTTAAAATAGAAGAGGAAGATAAATGTATTTTGTTGCTTTATTCTTTACTCAAATCTCAGGAAAATCTAATTGTTTCCATAAGTGGTGGTGGTACAAAACTGAAGATGTCCATAGTCGCATTACTATACTTCTTTCATAAGAGATGAGAAATTGCATGAATGTGGGCTCCTAAGATGCCTTGCATGTGCGAGGAAGGTCTAAAGAAAAAGGAGGCCCTAAAGGAGACAAAAAGAGAGACAAGTCAAAAGAACGTTCTAAAACCCTTGGGAAGAGCAGAGTAAAGTGTTGGAATTGTGGTAAGAGAGGGCATGTGAAGGAGTATATAGAAACAAGAAAAATATTTCAAATACTAAATTCCTTAGAAGATGGTGATTCTGACAAGTTTTGTTTATTTTTGCTAAGCCTATTAGTGATGATGCTTGGCTTATTGATTCGGGTTGCTCCCACCATATGGCTCCTCACAAGGAGTGGTTTACTTCATATTTAGCTTATGATGGGGGATAATTTTTCCTTGGTGATAACAACATGAAAAATATTGTTGGTAAGGGAAAGATAAAGTTGTCTTTTAGTGATGGAAGGGTTAAAACCCTTGATCATGTTTTACATATTTTAGGACTTGCGAGAAATTTACTTTCAGTATCCAAGTTGAATGATTTTTGAATGCATGTCACATTTGACAAGTTTGCTTGTAGGTTAGTAAGGGGGAGTTTGGTGATAGCTAAAAGATCTCATATTAGGACTTTGTTTAGGATTAATGCTTCCACTTTATGTAACTTTTCCAGTGTAACTAGCATTGAAAATGTATGTATGTTATGGCACCATAGATTGGGTCACATAAGTGAAAAAGGTCTTAATATCATTTTGAATAAAAAATTGGTTGACGATATTTTTGATTATTTTATTGGGAAAAATGTTTTTTGTGAGTATTGTATGTTTGGTAAACATAATAGACCATCATTTCCTTATGGGACTAATAAAGCTAAGAGATTATTAGAGATCATTCATTCGAATGTGTTTGAACCAATGGAAGTTGACTCTTTTGGAAAATCTCATTATTATGTTACTTTTATTGATGATGTGTCAAGATACACCTAGATTTATTTTATGCATGCCAAATATGAGGTTTTTACTAAGTTTAAGAAATTTAAAGCCTTAGTTGAGAAGCAAACTGATTATAAGATAAGGGTGGAGATCTAACAATGGAGGTGAATATTGTTCTATGGAATTTGATGAGCTTTATAAGCATGCAAGTGTTGTTTGGAAAAAAACTACACCATATACACCTCAACAAAATCTAGGGTAGCATAAAGAATGAACTAAACCTTGATGGAAAGAGCTAGGAGAATGTTGAGTGGTGCTAAGCTTGATAGATGCTTTTGGATCGAAGCTATAAGTATTGCATGTTATTTGGTTAATAGATCAACTTGTTTAGTTCTTATTAATAAAAATCCTTAATATGAATTGTGGATAGGTAGAAATCCTTCTATTTCACATTTAATGGTCTTTAGTTGTGAGGATTTTGTTCATATGACTAAAGAGAAGCATTCTAAATTAGATCCAAAAGCACATAAATGCATATTTGTTGGTTATGGTGAGAATCTATAAGGTTATAAGATTTGGAATCCACTAACCCATAAAATGGTTTTCTTTAGAGATGTGATTTTCAGGGAGTTTAGGGCTTACTCGAGTGAAGAACAAAGGAGAAAGATAAGACAAAAATAATGCACTTTGAGACTGTAAATATTTAAAATCAGGAAGATGCACATGTGGAAGAACAACTAGATGGATTAGAGGGTGGAGAAGAAGAAGAGGGTTCAGAGAGTTTAGATGATGTATAGGATGAGCATGTAGAAGAAGAAGAGCAACAAGAACCCCTTACTCCTATCTTGATAAAATCCACAAGACAGTGGAATCTAGTTGACAAGTATATCCCATCCAATTTCCATTGTGTATTTTCTTTGTTGAGTACTAACGATGAACCTAGATCCTATAGGGAGGCTCTTCCTTCAAAAGAAACTGAGTCTTCGATGCAGGCCATGTAGGAGGAGATGATGGCTTTGGATAGTTGTGATACTTGGGATCTTGTGAGTTTTCCCAAAGGAAGGAAGTTGATGCAATGGCATCTACCAAAACACCATACATATTCTAGGGAACTTTTGTCCCAAACACAATTGGAGAAGATTAAATTGAACAAGCATCTTTTTTTCACTAATCTTTTCATCAAAATCTCATGTACAATTTCACTTAATTCTTCATTTCACAAAGCCATCCACTTAGGCTCCAAACCTTTATCAACCCCAAACTCATTAGTACAAACAACTTTCTAATAGGAACAAAACCAAAACTTCATTAGAATTAATTGAACCAAACAATTCTTCACTTTTCAACAAATCACTCATCAATTCCACTTGCTTTTACAAGGAAAAATAACCACAAAAACAATCATTATTTTCTTAGTAATGTTCTTAGACACTTTTTCAGATCACATTCCTATCAGGAACAAATCAATAAGACACTAAACTATCATAACCATTGATATTTGTAGTCAAACACTATTCTTTCACATAGGGACATCTTGCTCAATACACTAAAACCATCAAACCTGCATCTTAACCAAGCATAGAATCATCTAAAATATCATCAATGAGACTGATTCCAAGCATTAGGTAACATTATTTTCCTTGTTTTATCAGACTTACAGTTTTAAGCAATCTAACCCCCATATTCCTTATAGCATTGCAACATACCTAAATCGGGTATATTAGTCAATCCACTTTGAATCTCTACAAACTATTTACTATTTTAGGAACACATTTTGGAAAAAAATCACATATCTCAACATCAGATAGTCTTGTCTTGAAACAAATATCAGAAAATATGACTGTATGCTGCCAAATCACACTAATTAGCCAAAAATTCCAAAGCAACCACCCTAGAATCAACTCAAAACCATCAAATAACCCAAAACAGTCTTTAAACAGATTGAAAAACTCAACAATCATCCATTTTTAGGGACTAAAAAGCCTGATTTAATGTTGATCCACAAAACCCTTAATAATAGGCTTTTCAACACAAAAAGGTGAGGGTTTATTGAAGATACACATTGCTAACCTCAAACCCATCTGCAAACTATTCAAACATGTGAAAGTATACTTGCCTCAACTTAATTTATCATTGCTAAGTCGAAGCACATGATGTTTCTCCA
This sequence comes from Sequoia sempervirens, assembly GCA_007258455.2. NCBI lineage: Eukaryota > Viridiplantae > Streptophyta > Pinopsida > Cupressales > Cupressaceae > Sequoia > Sequoia sempervirens. Next base: position 89,626,226 of record VDFB02000003.1, read on the forward strand.
TTTTCATGATTGTAACCACCAACTTTTGGAAGAAAACTCAAAATTTCTGATTAGGAAAACATCAAAAACCTTGCTCCTTAAGTTCCCCTACACAAATCAACTCTCACACAACATAAAAAATCTTAATTCACTCTACTTCGGTGATCTACAAGGCCTAATTTGATGGAGTAGGCTTCATTTTCTTATTTGACTCTCAAAACCCTATTTAAGGGTTCATAGGCAGAATTTTAAGTTTCTTGCTCTCTACACCCCTAAATGTGATTTAACCTCTTCTAAATGCCTCAAATTTGTTACCCACTCATTGATCCAGGTAAGCAAAGAAAATATGAAACTACTTTTCTATTGTACAACCCATACAATGGACTGGTAAAGAGAGAAAACATAGAAATTACAAAAACGTGGACTTTATTTACTATCTTTCTTCCAAGAATACAAAACTTTTGGGTGATCCCACAATAGTGGTTTACAATTTTTGGCCAAACTGGACACTAAAATATTTTTTTAAACTAAATCTTCATATCCGGGCAGCTATAGCAGTTAAACCATGAGGGATTTGAAGATGATGCAAACTATAGTTTCATGACATTTTGTCTATAGATTCTAAATATATTTTTTTCAAAATTTTTGGAATCAGATTGCACTTCTTTTTCCATCTCCCTCAAAAACTAGTTTTTTTCAGAAAACAACATTTTTAAAAAGTGACGCTCACCATATAACGCATAACTTTTTTTCCATGAAGGAAAAAATTATAATTATTTCGAATTTAGATTTGCAACTCTGATATCTAGTGCTTCCACTTGGTTAGATAGTTTTTTATTGAATATTTTTTCTTTAATCAAGTTTTGAATTCAAACCAATTATAATTCAGACATAGTGTGACCGTATAATGCGAACTCTTTTTGTATGTATCAAAATTCTTTTTTTTTCTTTGTTGGATCAAGGACTTCAATATCTAGTGCAATAATATTTTTTTTTTAATAATCTACTATTTTTCCACATGTGCAAAACATAAAGCTTGATTTTCGGTGAAAAACCTACATTCACGAGAAATAAAAAATAAATATAATGATCAAATTAAATTTATTTAAAATTATACTTTTTGGGAAGCTTATAATAAGGACTACATACTTGAAAAAAATAAAAATTAAATGAATTCATTTGATCCCTCAAAAGGTAAAACAAAAGTGGTTTTTTATCAGCATTTTGATAGGTGTAAAGGAGACTATGTTATAGGTATGGTTTAAAACTAGCGGGGTTCTATCGAAGGGGGTTTGATTTAAGGTAGTTTGATCAAACCCTCTTCAATTGGAATTCTTTAAATGGAACATTTCAAGGCTTAAATCATTATATTTTCTAAAAATATGTGATTTCAACAAAAATCAGTTCTTCCCAAAAATTGTAAACCACTATTGTGGCAGCACCCTTTTTTGTTGTATCGACCTTCCAAAGCTTTAAATAGATGTTACTGTTACCCAATTTTCACCTACGGGCTCAATCAGGCAGCGCAACCTATGTTTCAGGTGTTATGAAGGCCAAATGGGGATGTTGTTGTGCAGGATTAAATCATATATCTGATGCCAAGTCACAAGGAGCTCAGTTGGAAATCCTGCCTTAGTCAAGTTCGGCATGAAAATCCTCTAAGGAGTGAGTCGCCAAGACCTTCAAATTGTCTTGCCAACAAGCAAGGGTTCTACTTATTTTGAAATGTCTCATTCGGCCAGGCATTTTCATCGCTAAGAGGTCCAGGCGTGCCAAAAGGGTCTTACCGAAGTCAGCGGTCTTGGCAAAAGTTGGGGCTCTCGCTGGGATGTCTCGGTGACTAGCAAGGGTCTTGGCGACAGGAGAGGAGCTCGGCGAGAGGTCTTGCTGACCGTTGGTGGTCTCCCCGAATGAAGGTCCGAGCTCGCTAGGACATGAAGATCTTGACATGAGGTCTGGCTGAATGGGCAAAGTCCCGCCAAAAGAATGGAGCCCTCGGTGAGATGTTGAAATCGGGGTGAGGTCTCAGCGAAGTGAGATGTCATTGCGAGGAAAAGAAGGGCCTCGCTAAGAAGTCTTGCCTACCCAAAAGGGTCTTGCCGAAGTAGGGTGAGCTCGGGGCAAAGGAACGTAGAGTCGTCGTGATGTCTCAATGAAAGTATGAGGTCCTGCCGATACTAGAGGGGTCTTGATATGTGTTTTTCCTTCGGCAAGAGGTCTCACTGATAACGAAGGGTCTCCCCGACATGGATGACATTGATGTAGCATCTGGCCGTCAGAGTGATGTCCTACTGATTACTTAAGGTCTCGGTGATGATATGGGGGCCTCGCTATAAGTTCTCACCGTCAAGGTGAGGTCTCACCGAAGTGAAGCGGTCTCAACAAAGGAAGCAAGCTCGGCGAAAGGTCTCGCCGATGACGAATGTCTCACAGAAGCGAATGGTCTCGGGGAGATGTCTTCCCGAAATTATGGGTTCTCGGCGAAAGTTGGTGCCTTCGCTATAATGTCTCCCCGACCAATGGAGGTCTCCCCGATATGAAAAAGGTCACCCAAAGATATTTCCTTTGGCATGAGGTCTTCTTGACCCGATGAGGTCTTGCCGACAGATGATGAAGCGATCTTGCCAGAGGATTTTTCCTTCGACATAAGGTATTGCCGATCAAACGAAGTCTCGCCGAAAGCATAAGATCTCAATGCAATATGGGGGCTTCGCTATAAGGTATCACTGACGGGGTGAGGTCTCACCGAAGTGAAGCAGCGTCGGTGAAGGAAATGAGCTCGACATGAGGTCTCGCCGATAACGAAAAGGTCTCGCCGAGAAAATTTGACTTTGGCGTAATGTTTGGTCATCGGAGTGATGTCCTGCCGATTGTTGGAGGTCTCAGAAAAATGAAGTGAGCTCGGGGAGAGAAAGGGAGCTCGCTATGAGGTCCTGTCGAGAGAATAGTGTCTCGGCAATAGGGAGCTGGCTGCGATGGGACTCATTGCCGAGAGGAGGAGTTCGATAAGAAGTCTTGCCGACCCGATGGGGTCTTGCCGAGATGAAATGGGCTCGTCGAGAGATATTGCCTTCGACATGAGCTCTTGCAGACAATGGAAGGTCTTGCCGATAGCGATCAACTTGCCATGGAAAAGGATATCGGTAGGACTCTTAGTATTCACTATGATTTCCTATCGACTAATGATCTCTTTCCAACCCGATGTGTCTCTGACGATAGTCTAGGCGATGACGAGGGCGAGATCGGTATGAATTTTGCATTCGATATAGGGTCTCACCGATTGTCGTGTGTCTTGCCAAATGCTGTTGTGATGTCTAATCACATTGGGGAGACACGATTAGTGTCTCACCGACATGCAATTCTGATGAGGTGACCTTTGGCCATCTGGGAATCTACGTGGCACAAGTTCAACCAATCAGAGGGAGCTAAGGATGGACCATGAGCCGTTTGACTGATTGATTACCCCGACAAAGAAGATGAACAGAACATAAACGATATGGATCTGCTCTATGAATAGAGCAATGAATTAGTTCGATATAGAGGTGGTGGCATCTATAAGAATCTAGGAGGAAACTGAAGACTCATTCCGGAAAAAGGTCAAAATGTAGAAGGATCTGGAGCAAGAGGAAAGCTGACAGAAAGGAGAAAGCCTCAAGTCTGTGACACCTAGGATCGTTGCTGGTAGAAGAGTCGATCTACATTTATGGTAACACTCAGGAGCATTCAAGGCAGCTCGGCAAGGAGATTCGAAGAGGGACACGAGGACCTGAAGTTAATGCTGCAAAAGATCTTAAGGCTTCCCCTGAGGGCGATCTGTCACCAAGATGGACATGAGAATGCAATCGGATGCAGAATTAATTTCATTTAAAAGATCTAAGGGCAGATCTTTATGAACGGATATTTTTGTAAGCCCAGAGGGGCCGACATCTTTTTGTATATATGGTATTTTTGCCTCTTTGGAAAGGAGTTCTCCTTATGCTTTTTGAAAGTCTATGACTTTTGCAGTCCTTTCTCAGATTAGCAAACTTCTGTAACTCATTTTGGAGCATAGTATACAGAGTTTACCTTGGTCACTGTTGATGTTTCAGATTACCCTCTTGTTCTTGCAAAGTGTTGTGCATTTCAGGTTCATGATCAAGTTATTTTCGTGAATTTCTTTCATTCCTTTATAACTTTATCTTGTGTTTCATGCCTTCTTTTGCAAAAAGTATCATTATACAAATCACAAGCTGTGTTTATATAATCGCATACGGATTCTATTCTGTGAAAATCTTTTCCTTTTTTCAAAAAGTGTGTGAATCAAACTTGTTTGTGAAATATTAATGCTAAGCTTATAGAATTTGATGCGTAGTCTTACGATCATTATCAATTTTCAAGTGCAACCTAAGTATCACATTTCTCTTCTTAGTTCGATGTATCACCATAGCATTAGTTTTATTTTTATGCACTCCTTCTCCCTTTCCCTTTAAAGAATCAGTAGTTTAGGTGACACCAAAGGAAGTCGGCCTTCTCCGGAGGTTGACCTTTGTTTACAAGAAACCCACATCTTTAGAGGTCTTCCCATGTTACACTAAGGTGTTGAACATCAGGTTCAACAGGGTGCAACTTCAGATTGATAACAGTTTTGGCATGCCCGGTGGGACTCCGTGAGATGCTTCTCAGTTTATGTTTATGAATTTTATTGCTGCTATTTGGTGTGTGCAGCAGTAGTTTCAGCCTTTTGGAGGCATTTTCTTTACATACCTAGTGACTCCAGGAGAATAACAACTGGTTTCAAGCAGATTAAGTGCTGGTATGTTCTTATTTCCTGGAAATCAGATCTAGTTTTCTTGTTTTAAAATTTTTTTTAATGCATTTCCAGTTTCTATGAATGCTCCAAAATGTCTACATTTTATGAAGACATGTTCTATCATCTAGCTTGTTATGAAACTGCTAATCATCCCTCATTTCATGAAAATTCTGCTCATATACCCAATTATCAGTCATATCAAAATGAGTATGCAGCTATTTTTAGTCCAAGTATCTTTGCTACAGGAGATTATCAATATTCCCCACAAGTTTTCCACCCTCCCACCCCTACTCAGTTTGTGCATCATCCTAAATATGTCCAACAGGAGTCTCAGCAAAACCATCATAATGCCAACCAACATGTTTGTTCACATGCCCAATTTCAAGGAGTTAACAACATGTGCATCGATGACATAATCATTGATTTTCAAAGACAAATGTTGGAGATTGAAGGACAACAGGAGATCGATTCAACAAGAACAAAAAGTTTACCAAGCTCAGACAAGTGAGCAGGAATGGGAGGCCAAAAAGAGGCAATTTGAAGAGAGCCTTATCTAGCAGCTGGCTGCAAAGGATGCAAAAATGAGGCTAAAATTCTCCAAACAAGAGGTTCCCAAATACAAGTTTGCCAGCTTTAGGAAAATTCAACCTCTCAAATCCCCTAGTAAGTCTTCTCAGTTTGAAATTCCAAGCTTTAAGGGATTCAATTCAATGCAAGAGAATGCAGTACCTAAACAAGATCAATCCATCATCCCTCAAGAGTGGCCCATTGATTCAGACGACTTACTCCTCATGGAGAGGATCAGCAAAGTAAATCCTTGATGCAGTTAGCTGTAGCATGTTACTGACTAAAGCAAGAAAAGCTCAAACAGGAGGAAGAGCAGAAAGTAGAACATCAGACAGTTGAAGAAGGAAAGGATGCTCAAGTTCAAATTTATGTTTGTTTATTTGACGAACTTCCACAATTTATAGGTGAAGACGAGCAGTGCTTGACTGAACTTACCCCAATGCCCAATTTTGAGCTGCAAAGTGATGAGCTCACAATAGATTGGCTTGTTGAACTTCCTAGTCTTGTGGGTGATGATAGAGACACCCTGCTTGAACTAACACGAGTGTTAAAGCTTGGACAACCAGAAGATGAAATTCTCTTTGATAGGTTGTTCATTCATCAAGAGGAAGATGGGGGCATCCTGGTCTTAAGAGGTGAAAGGGTGGGTACCTGTGAAAACATCCATGAAGAGGGGCATGATCAACAAAAGCATGTTTTGAAAGGTACGGGTACTCCTTTAAGTGTTCAAGGAGAAAATTATGAGATTGATGTAGGACATTTCATGCATAAGGAAGTTGATCAGGAACTTGAAGAGGATATGTTTTCAATCTTAGTGGAGGAGTTTTGCTCAAAGCTTGATGCCAAGCCATCATTAACTAAATCCAGAGAGGGTGAGCAGCATAACCAAGTGGAAGGACTGCCATAGTTTCATTTGAATCACACAAGGTAGCTCATTCTAATCATCATGGGGTTATGACTGTGGAAGTAGCTGATCAAAGTAGACACAGCAGGATTGGCTTGGAGGCTATTCTTTCACAAGGATGTCTGATTAGACATCTAGCCAAAATGGAGACCAGCAAAGATATTGATACCTTGCTTGCACCCAAGCATGAGGGTACTGCTGAGGAGGAGCACACTCAAATTACCTTTCCACCTCAGAACGAGAATTTTTACATTCCATATGAAAGGGGTAGTAAGCTTGAATATGTTCTGGAAGAAATCTTGCAGCTATTCGTTGAATTGTCATGCATGCTTCATTTATTTTTAGTTGTTCTCTAGCGTAGCAAACATTGTAATTTTTTTAGAAAAGGCAGTTATTTTACCCAACTTGTCAATGGGTTCGTTTGACCAGCTTCTTTGCTTGTAAGAATAGGGTAGGTTAGTTTCATTTTAAATGCATCTTTGTTTTCCCTAAGTGCTTTTGAGCATAGTTAGATAGTTTGTTTTTTTTGTGTTGGGTTTTCATAAATTTCAAGGGTGTCTCTTGCTGCTCTGTTGAGTTATAACAATTTTCAATGATGTTTTCAAGTGGTGTTGGTTCTCTAATGACTCCATGTCCAATGGACAAGTTTAGGCTATTGGTTTTCATGTTTAGCATGCAAACATCCAGCAAAGGTCGCCAAAAATGTTACCCAATTTTCACCTACGGGCTCAATTAGGCAAGGCAACCTATGTTTCAAGTGTTATGAAGGACAAATGGGGATGTTGTTGTGCAGGATTAAATCATATATATGATGCCAAGTCACAAGGAGCTCACTTGGAAAGCCTGCCTCAGTCAAGTTCAGCATGGAAATCCTCTAAGGAGTGAGTCACCAAGACCTTCAAATTGTCTTGCCGACAAGCAGGGGTTCTATTCATTTAGAAATGTCTCATTCAGCCAGACATTTTCATCGCTAAGAGGTCTTGGCATGCCAAAAGGGTCTTGCCGAAGTCAACAGTCTTGGCGAAAGTTGGGGCTCTCGCTGGGATGTCTCGGTGAATAGCAAGGCTCTTGGCGACAGGAGACGAGCTCGATGAGAGGTCTCGCTAACCATTGGTGGTCTCCCCGAATGAAGGTCCGAGCTCGACAGGAGATGAACATCTCGACATGAGGTCTGGCTGAATGGGCAAAGTCCCACTGAAAGAATAGAGCCCTCAGTGAGATGTTGAACTCGAGGTGAGGTCTCAGTGACAAATGAAGGTCTTAGCGAAATGAGATGTCATCGTGAGGAAAAGAAGGGCCTCGCTGAGAAGTCTTGCCAACCCAAAAGGGTCTTGCCGAAGTAGGGTGAGCTCGGGGCAAAGAAAAGTAGAGTCGTCGTGATGTCTCGGCGAAAGTATGAGGTCCTGCCGATAATGGAGGGGTCTCGATATGTGTTTTTCCTTTGGCAAGAGGTCTCACCGATAATGAAGGGTCTCCCTGACATGGATGACATCGATGTAGCGTCTAGCCATCGGAGTGATGTCCTGCCGATTGCTTGAGGTCTTGGTGATGATATGGGGGCTTCGCTGTAAGGTCTCACCATCGGGGTGAGGTCTTGCCAAAGTGAAGTGGTCTCGGCGAAGGAAGCAAGCTTGGTGAAAGGTCTCGCCAATGACAGATGTCTCGCCGAAGCGAATGGTCTCAGGGAGATGTCTTCTCGAAAATATGGGGTCTCGGCGAAAGTTGGTGCCTTCGCTATAATGTCTCCCCAACCAATGGAGGTCTCCTCGATATGAAAAAGGTTGCCCAAAGATATTTCCTTCAGCATGAGGTCTTCCCAACCCGATGAGGTCTTGCCAACAGATGATGAAGCGAGCTCGCCAGAGGATTTTTCCTTTGGCATAAGGTCCTGCTGATCAAATGAAGTCTCACCGAAAGGGTAATATCTCGATGCAATATGGGGGCTTCGTTGTAAGGTATCATCGACGGGGTGAGGTCTCACCGAAGTGAAGCGGCATCGGCGAAGGAAATGAGCTCGGCATGAGGTCTCACCGATAATGAAAAAGGTCCCACCAAGAAAGTTTGACATCGACGTAACGTCTAGACGTCAAAGTGATGTCCTATCGATTGCTGGAGGTCTTGAAAAAATGAAGTGAGCTCAGGGAGAGAAAGGGAGCTCACTATGAGGTCCTGTCGAGAGAATAGTGTCTCACCGATAGGGAGCTGGCTGTAGTGGGACTCATCACCAAGAGGAGTTTGATAAGAAGTCTTGCCGACCCGATGGGGTCTTGCCAAGATGAAATGGGCTCGCCAAGAAATATTGCCTTCGGCATGAGCTCTTGTTGACAATGGAAGGTCTTGCTGATAGCGATCAACTTGCCATGGAAAAGGATATCGATAGGACTCTTAGCATTCACTATGATCTCCTGCCGACTGATGATCTCTTGCTGACCCAATGTGTCTCTGATGATAGTCTAGGCAATGATGAGGGAAAGATCGGTATGAATTTTGCATTCGATATAGGGTCTCGTCGACTGTCGCGTGTCCTGCCGAATGTTGCTGTGAGGTCTAATCACATCGGGGAGACACGATTAGTGTCTCACCAACATGTGATTCTGATGAGGCGACCTTTGACCATCTAGGAATCTACGTGGCACAAGTTCAACCAATTAGAGGGAGCTAAGGACGGACCATGAGCCATTTGACTGATTGACCACCCCGGAAAAGAAGATCAACAGAACAGAAACGATATTGATCTACTCTATGAATAGAGCAATGAATTAGTTCGATATACAGGTGGTGGCATTTGTAAGAATCTAGGAGGAGACCGAAGACTCATTCCAAAAAAAGGTCAAAATGCAGAAGGATCTGGAGCAAATGGAAAGCTGGTAGAAAGGAGAAAGCCTCAAGTCCATGACACCTAGGATCGTTGCTGGCAGAAGAGTCGATCTACATTTATGGTAACACTCAGGAGCATTCAAGGAAGCTCAGCAAGGAGATTCGAAGAGGGACACGAGGACCCGAAGTTAATGCTGCAAAAGATCTTAAGGCTTCCCTGAGGGTGATCTGTCACCAAGATGGACACGATGATGCAATCAGATGTAGAATTAATTTCATTTAGAAGATCTAAGGGCAGATCTTTATGAACGGATATTTTTGTAAGCCCAGAGGGGCCAACATCTTTTTGTATATATGGCATTTTTGCTTCTTTGAAAAGGAGTTCTCCTTATTCTTTTTGAAAGTCTGTGACTTTTGCAGTCCTTTCTCAGATTAGCAAACTTTTGTAACTCATTTTGGAGCATAGTATACAAAGTTTACCTTGGTCACTGTTGATGTTTTAGATTACCCTCTTGTTCTTGCAAAGTGTTATGCATTTCAGGTTCATGATCAAGTTATTTTTGTGAATTTCTTTCATTCCTTTATAAATTTATCTTGTGTTTCATGCCTTCCTTTGCAAAAAGTATTATTATACAAATCACAAGTTGTGTTTATATAATCACACACAGATTCTATTATGTGAAAATATTTTCCTTTTATGAAAAAGTGTGTGAATCGAACCTGTTTGTGAAATATTAATGCTAAGCTTATAGAATTTGATGTGTAATTTTACGGTCATTATCAATTTTCAAGTGTAACCTAAGTATCCCATTGCTCTTCTCAGTTTGGTGTATCACCATAGTGTTAGTTTTATTTTTATGCACTCCTTCTCCCTTTCCCTTTAAAGAATCAGTAGTTTAGCTGACACCAAAGGAAGTCGTCCTTCTCCGGAGGTTGACCTTTGTTTACAAGAAACCCACAGCTTTAGAGGTTTTCCCATGTTACACTGAGGTGTTGAACATCAGGTTCAATAGGGTGCAACTTCAGATTGATAATAGTTACAATTAGTTAAAGCAACTTCTTTACAAATTTTCACTTTCCCACAAAAGACCTTTCAACTTCCTGGTTTTTTGCTTTTAACATCTTTTTTGCATTTTTGTACATTTTTGCAAACTTTCTTTCTTGACAAACAAAAGACCTATTTGAGGTCTCTAATACATTAAATATTACTTTTATATAACCCTTTACCTTGCTTTACAATTGAAAATTCAAATTTTGAATTTTTTCCTTTTGAGGACATTTAATGTCAAGGTGCTCTAGCACCATACAACCAACCAACAAAAACTTTCCAAGTCCCTTGGAAACATATTGTATCAACCTTTGCTTTTTTATTTCACCTGCATATCAACTTCAAATTGTCTTGGACTACTTCCTCTCTCTATCTCTTCAATCTTCATCTTTTTCCTTTACTTTGTGTTCAACTTTGTCTTCATCTCTGTATTTTTCCAACAGTTTCTCTTTCTCTACTCATCAAGTTCTCAATCAACTTCTCTTTCAAAAGGACATAGGACTGTCCTTTCACAAAGTTCTCATCTTTCCTCTGACTCTTTTCTCAACCAAGGACACAGTACTGTCCTTGCAAACTTTCATCTTTATCACAATTCATCCTTGACCTTCTCTGACTTCTTGTCTTCATCTTCTCATTTACTCCCATCAGTGGAGTACTCTTCAATGGCTGCAAACTCAAGTGCTTCACAACTAGGTATCCATCTCTCTTCAACCCACAAACACAAACTCAAACACCAACTCAACAAACCATCCATCTTACCGAACAACAGATCCTAGAAGATGCCTCACTCTCTTTCCTTGCACCTTCTACCCAGCTTAATATCCATTGGAGGATGGTGACCACAAACCTTTCCTAGTCTTCCAACACACAACTTAGAACTCTTCCTCTCTGCAACATAGATGGATCAAGCACCTACAACCAAACTCAACAACAACTTAACCAACCATCAGAATCGACTAGTTCTGATACCAATTGATGCAAGAGCATCAATCAAATCACCATACATCTAGGGAACTTATGTCCCAAACACAATTGGAGAAGATCAAATTGAACAAGCATCTTTGTTTCACTAATCTTTTCATCAAAATCAGAAAATCTGATTGTATGTTACCAAATCACACTAATTAGCCCAAAATTCCAAAGCAACCATCCTAGAATCAACTCAAAACCATCAAATAACCCAAAAAATTCTTTAAATAGATTGAAAAACTCAACAATCATCCATTTTTAGGGACTAAAAAGCCTGATTTAATGTTGATCCACAAAACCCTTAATAATAGGCTTTTCAGCACAAAAAGGTGAGGGTTTATTGAAGATACACATTGCCAACCTCAAACCCATCTACAAAATATTCAAACATGTTAACGTATACCTTCCCCAACTTAATTTATCATCACCAAGTCAAAGCGCATGCTGTTTCTCCATTTTCATGATTGTAACCACAAACTTTTGGAAGAAAACTCAGAATTTCTAATTAGGACTACATCAAAAACCTTGCTCCTTGAGTTCCCCTACACAAATCAACTCTCACACAACATAAAAAATCTTAATTAACTCCACTCTAGAAATCTACAAGGCCTAATTCGATGAAGTAGGCTTCATTTTCTTATTTGACTCTCAAAACCCTATTTAACTAGGGTTCATAGGCAAATTTTAAAGTTTCTTGCTCTCTACACCCCTAAATGTGATTTAACCTCTTCTAAATGCCTCAAATGAGTTGCCCACTCACTGATCTAGGTAAACAAAGAAAATATGAAACTACTTTGCTGTTGTACAACCCGTACAATGGACTGGTAAAGAGAGAAAACATGGAAATTACAAAAACATGGACTTTATTTACTATCTTTCTTCCAAGAATACAAAACTTTTGTGTTGTCTCGACCTTCCAAAGCTTTAAATAGATGTTACAAGTAGTTAAAGAAACTTCCTTTACAAATTCAATGACCCATCCTTCACTTTCCCACAAAAGACCTTTCAACTTCCTATTTTTTTGCTTTTTACAAGTTTGGCAACGTTTTACATCTTTTTTGCATTTTCATACATTTTTGAAAACTTTCTTTCTTGAACAACTAAAGACCTATTTGAGGACTCTAATACATTAATATGACTTTTATATAACCCCTTTACCTTGCTTTACAATTGAAAATTCAAATTTTGAGTTTTTTGCCTTTTCAAGACATTTAATGTCAAGTTGCTCCTACACCAGAAGCCCATCGATTGCAAGTGGGTATTTAAAAATAAATTTGGTGTTGATGGTTGGTTAGAGTGGTACAAGACCAGATTGGTTGCCAAGGGATACTCCCAGAGAGAGGGAGTTGATTTTGGTGAAATTTTCTCTCATGATGCTAAGTTAACTTCTATTAGATTCTTGTTATTTATTTTTGCTACTTATGATTTTGAAATAGAACAAATAGATGTTAAAAATACTTTCTTGCATGGGGATCTTGAGGAAGAAATTTATATACGATAGCCTGATGGTTTTGTTGTGAAAGGAAAAGAACACTTGGTTTGTAGGTTAAAGAGATCTTTATATGGTTTGAAACAATCACTCGGGATGTGGTACGAAAAGTTTGATGCATTTGCATTGAATTTGGACTTTGTTGGAATGAGGAGGATCATTGTGTTTACATTAAGGTTATAGATAATTAGATACTAATCATTGTCTTGTATGTTGATGACATGTTGTTTATGGGTAACAACAAGGTGATGATTAGGGAGCTTAAGAATCATCTTTCCAACATATATTTGATATGAAGGATTTGGGGGTTACAAAATATATCCTTGGGATGGAGATTAGTATAGATTGGGTTCACATAAAGCTTTGGTTAAGTCATAGTAAGTATGTTGATACCATTTTACAGAGGTTTAGTATGCATGAATGTAAACCAATAAATATTCCATTTCCGATTGGTACTAAGTTGATTTTAGACATGTGTGTCATAATTTTGATGGTGATTTTGAAGAGATGTCTAACATTCCTTATACTAGTGTCATTGGTAGTTTGATGTATACAATGGTTTGCACTAGACTAGATATAGCTCAAGCAGTGGGATTTTTGAGAAGGTTTGTGTCTAACCCTGGTAGAAAACATTAGAATTTTGTTGAGAGGGTGTTTAGATATTTGCATGGTACTTTTGATTACTGTTTGTTTTATTATGGTATTGATGATGTGGTTAAGTCATTGGACATATAGGGTTTTGTTGATGCAGATTGGGCAGGTGATTTGGATAGTCGAAGGTCCACTAGTGGCTATGTTTTTACTTTGTTTGGAGGTGTAGTGAGTTGGGTGAGTAAGAGCCAGCCTACAGTTGCATTTTCCACCACCGAAGCAGAGTATATGGATGCTACACATGCCTTTAAGTAGGCAGTTTGGTTATAGAGACTTGGTAATGACATTGTTTTCTATTGTAGGATGGTGAGGATTAGATGTGATAGTCAAAGTGTCATATATTTATCCAAAAATCCTATGTATCATGCTCATACTAAGAATGTTGATGTTCAGTATCACTTTGTGGGAGAAGTGGTTGAGAATGGTAAGGTTCTGATTGAGAAGGTTGACACTTTGGATAATGTTGCAGATTCTCTCATGAAGCTAGTGACCATAGATAAGTTCTCTTGGTGTAGGAAGGCCATGGTCCTTGATCATTGTACTTGATTATATGTTGTTTGTATCTCATGGATGTAATTGTAATGTATAATGTCAAGTGGAAGAATGTTAGGATAGGTGACATTATAATTTCTATCCTAAGTTGATAATTGTGTGTCTCCACCTTCTTTGAAAAGTGTTCTAAAGGACATGAGGGGAAAAATATTTATTATTTATTTTCCTATGCAAAATTGTAATTGCATTAAAAAAGATGACCCTCTATGGTGACGGTTATAGGGCATCTCAAAAGAATATTCTTTTTGGGCATCCAACTTTGTGAGTGGGGACCACTTTGGTGTGCATGTCCTTGCATGTTATTTGCATGTTTTACATGCTCTTGCATAGTTGGATGTCCAAGCTTTCATGTTGGTGCATGTTCCTGCTTGAAGCCATTAGAGTCATCGAAGAGTTATGGAACACTCGAGGTATTGACCAATTTTGATTGGTTGTGGGTTAGGCGCTCATGTGAAGGCCATGTGATTATTCAATATTTTATGCCATGTTTATGGGTTGTCCACTAGGGGGGCGTGGGTTCTTCCAGGAGGTTTTTCTTGTTGTTTTTGGATACCATTTGTGGTATTCTCTCCCAAAAACTTGTACATATTAGAGCCTTGAGATAGTGGTTTGTAAGAGTTCGTTTGCAAGTTGTCAGAGCAACAAAGTGTTACCAAAATACAAAGAGGAAGTGTTGTATTCTTGTCTCTTTTGAAGATTAATACAAACATTGGATCTCTTTGGGTGTGTAGTTGTTTCTTGCAAGCGTTTTCCACATATATCTTGTGTCACTTGTGGATGTCAACTTGTCGTATTGCTATTTTTTCTTTCATTTTTGGTTCAATTGTTAATCATATAATCACTTTATCGTAATCTTGTAAACATAATTTCATATTTGCAACCACTTTATTTTAATTTCCATTGCTACAATTTTCACCTTGGATTTCCAACAATTTTGAACTCTTAATTTCCACCATTTATATAAATATAATTACATATAAATATAAATATATATATATATACACACATATAGATAAATATATATAGGAATACGTATTGCTACCTGATTTTGATTCCAGTTAAATTAGGTAACTTAATATTGTGTTTTCATTTAAACATTAAAAGATACATCATTTTCTATTAAATTTCATTCATGTGCATAAAGGAGATTGTCAAACAGATTGCATTATTCTAGTTTTGCAATTGCATAAAATAAGAAAGAGAACCAACATGTATTGCAAATGTAATCTTTATTGATGATCATAAGTGTATAATGTCCCTCACAAGCTGAGGGACTGACTATTGTAATGCTTATGAAGAAAAGACTATACGCTTATAGATAAAAAGAAAGAAATGCACATAAAATGAAAAGGGACCCATCATTTCCTGGAATGATGAATCTCGTTGGCCTTGTCCTGCATCATCTTAGTCTTCCCTGCTTGTCCTAATTTTGTTTGACGCTCTCCTCACTACTCCTAGGTTTCTTGCATCTAAGAAAAGAGTGTTGTTAGAGCAATGAAAATTCATTGATCAGAATATGTGCAAAACATCCATAAACATGTAATCTGATGTCCATAAGCATTAAAATAGACAACATACCATAAGTGTCTAGGAAAACAAGAAAAGAGTAATCAAACACACCTATGATATGCTTTGTTTATCTAACTTGTTTTTCCCTTGTGTAGATATAAGACAAATCTTTGATTACTATTTTGATTCAGCTGATTACAACATGTGGAGTAAAATGCAGCTCCCATGAGGGTTTAACCTAGCATGCTACCCTCTTATGTTTTAGTAGGAATAGGGAATTGAGAAACTTGATCAAATCAATGATAAACATATTCTTGATGCATTAAATCAATATGGAATCACACCAGTTGATCAACTTTCATTATTAGATTTAAAAGATGCAACAAACAATGTGAACTGTCAAAAAGTTACTTTCTCATCTTTTCACAATGAATCAATCAATAGGCTACCATCATGTCAAAAAGGGTAGTACTTTGTTGATATGTCTTTCAATCTTCTTAAGTGGATCCAAAATCCTTTTTATTAAAGAAGAAAATGATTTATGTGAGCACTGAAGTACAACTGCATCAAGCTCAATTATAGATGCATCAAGTTCAATTAAGCATCCATCAATAAATAATGGAGGAGCTATCAAGTTCTATCTAAAATCATCATGACTTACATGAAGAAACACAAGGTGAACAAATGAATGCAAGATAGTCATGAGGGGTGGCCTTTGATAAGGCTTTGATTGGAAATCATGTCAAGGGCAGTCAACGCCATGCAAAAGAAAAATAAAAACCTTAATGATAGTGACCATTTGGCATCATGATAGAGTATAGGAACTCATAAGAAAGTCCACAACCATGTATGGAAGACAAGTTACAGGACAGTCCACAATGATCTCATGCTACAGGGAAACAAAGGTTCTAAGTTCATAATACAATACCCCTATAGTGCACACTTTGTGTCAAAAAATCAATACACAATGTCTCATGGTGATGTACCAATCATAGTGATCTTAATGCATGAAGAGAATGAGCATTAAAGTACAACAATAAACAGAGATAGAAGTCCACAAAATGGAACAGAGCATCAAAAATCAGTGAGCCATGAACATCCTGATATGACAATGATATAAGTCATGAAAGAGAAACAAGGAACAAGCTACTTTTATCAAAACTTGAGGATGAGAATTCTACATACTCTTGAAACTTCTAGTTCTCAAAAGAACATCCTTTGATAGTGCATGCATGAAAAAGAAAAAACACGGTGATGCAAGTGAGTAGCTGAAATTACATCGGCAATCATCATGTTGCTTTTGACAGAGGGCAGTCACTTAACAAATCACAGAAAGAAGCATACATGGCAGCATGATCATCACAAAGGGTGGAATGCATGGGATAAAGGGGTAGAGCTATGCACTGTTCACATTGAACAATTAATAATTATTCACTAAACAGAGGCACAAGTACAGTCATTTGATGCTACAGGACAAGAAGGATCAATGGACAATGCATTTCAAACAACTATGAGCAAAATGGTAGAAATAACATTCATTGAAAGTGCAATGGAGGAAAGATTCGGAATAGCTACCATATACATCAGGAGACCACACATGAAAGATCAAACAGTGAGAGATGCTCATTCAATAATTTGAATGGTAAAAGGTATTGAACATGTTTTGTTTTGTATCCAAGATGATATCATTATTTTCATATGTTTCTTTTCAAATGGTCAAGTAGGTTGTTTCCTTTCAATAAGTCCAAATGCTTTCATTTAGAGACAAAGCAAGCATTTTAAGAAGGAATCAACAGTGAGCATCCATTTACATTTAAACACAACCATACAAAAGAGACAACCACACAGTCATGTAGGAAAATGCAAACATGAGAATTTTAAATGGAAGCCCAACAAAAGAGTTGGATATGTATATTGGAAAACCAATAACAAAATTCTAGTATCCAAAACTGGAAACATGAAAAGGTGTGCTACAATGTTCTAGCCAACAATATAACAATAGCCATGATAATAGGTTGGTCAATGCATGAACTGTCCATACATGTCTGAGAAAAATAATCCATCCATAATAGAGCACAATACACATGCATTATCAATTGATCAGTCCCAGAAGATACAATCTCATGATGATGAGAAAGGGACAACAACATTATAGAAACAAGCAAGCTATGTTTGTACAACATCAATTGAAAAATGAAGAGCTAGAACTGTAGTCAAAATTGTTGTTTATCTCTTTATAACAAAGAAAGTCTAAATACAATGATAGTCATATGGAGTTGTGAAGTAGTAATGGAAATGATAATTACAGTTGCAATTATGAAAGAAATATAGTCATGTTGTTCTTTTAATTAAAGAGCAATATTTTCCCATTCCTACTTTACCATGAAGCTAATAATGCATCCTCTTTAAGGCAGTGAAAGTCTACATGTTATGAGTGAATGGAGCCAACCAACAATACTATCATAACCGTGTTTTATTTAGCATGAGAATGAAAGAAAAATTACTTAAACAGATGATAGCAAATAAGAACAAGTGCATAGGCCAATTGATTAATGAGATACAATTTCATCAAGTTTTATCATTTTCTATGTGAGTGTGATGTACTGGCAGTGAATAGAATCACTTTTCTAAGGATAGGATGGTGCATTTGCAGAGTTTGGACCGAACCATGAGGGTTTTGTTTGAATAAGAGGTCTACATGATGAAACAAAAAATATATAAGGTGTCATATTTTCTCAAGAAAATACATGGAAACACCTAGATTCAACCATGAAGGGTCTTTAAACCCTTAAAGTAGAAAAGACTTTCAACCTTGTGCAAATTACAAAGTTTTTCTTAGGCAAATGAAGATGTGAAACTTAGAATGCAGAAAACCCATTTATGGTTTTGTCTTAAACTTTTCAGACCCAGAAAAAAATTCTTAGTCTCTTGCAAGTACATGTAAGACCATGGCAAGATGCAAGAAACAAATGAAAGCATCGAGAAAATGTGAGCATGAAGGTTAGGTTTTTGGAAAACCCAGAAAAGATGAATTTTATCTATGCAAGGAAATGTGCTATCAAATCTCGTGGCTATTTAAATAACATAATTCTATTTTGCAAACAAAGTGATATACAAAGAATGGAAACAAATGTTCATGGGTAAAGAAATGCATGATACAGAAGATGATTCAAGGAACAATTCAAATTCTTGCACAAACAAAACCCAGATAGTCGCGACCTAGTAAAAGTCATTTTTTTTACAATGACAAGAACCCACTTGTCATTTTGAATTAAATTGCAAATACAAAAGAAAAAAACTAAATATTTTCACCGCTTTTTCACTGTATGGAGAAAGCTTGAAATGAGCTTTAATTTACTGAAAAGAAAGGAGAAAAATCAAGATATGAACTAGATTGGAGCTTACTTGAGCTCAAATTTCTTTTTTCTCATGAAATATGCAAGTTACTTTCAACTTTAGAGCTTCAATAAATCACATTAATGGCAGCCCAAATGCAAGAGAATCTTTCAGCAATAAAAGAAAAACAAAAATTTGCATCAGAAATGTTATAGTTGTGGCCTTGAAGGCTCGAATGGCTTTCAAATGAAGAGAAAAAAGCCAGATTTATGTTAAAAAGAAGCTTTTACCTCATTTTTCCAATAATTTGGCACAAGAAATCACTTGAATCTATCAAGAAATCAGCTAGAAAAAGCATTCTACAGTGCACTCATCAAAACCCCATGGCGGCCAGACCAACCTCTCTAGAATGTTTGATGGAGAAAATGAATGGACTTTTGCTTTTTCCATTATTTTTGTGTTAGGGTTAGAAACCCTATTGAGGCCGACCATCAAAGGTATTTTTTACCTTTTTTTTTTAATTTTCAAGCACAACTAATGCTACGTGGGCTTGGAATTAAAGTCTTATGCCTTAGGCAATTTTTGCCTTATGTTTGCATTTTCAAGCTTAGGCAATTTTTGCCTTGTATTACATTTTGAAAACCACCATGCCTTAGTGTTTTTTTCATTGTCTTTTGAAAAATGCAAAGTCTTCCAAGACTTAGGAGTTATCTTATGACCTCTCACATAGGCCGAACCATTGATCTTGTTTTGCATATATTTGAAAATATGAAATGTTGACCAAGTGATGATGGCAAGTCACTTTTGTCAAGTATGGCTTTGAAATGTAGAAATAGGGGTGAATTAGATTTTATCAATGCCTTAGAGGGGTTTGAGTTGGCTTAAATTTTTTTACAAGAATTTGAAGTGATTGGGAGTTCATTATTATTTTTACATTTGTTCAGATTGTAAAACATTATTTAAGTGATTTGCAAATCACTATATTTAATGTTACTTATAATGCAAAATGTTGATATAATTCAAAGAATGGTGGGGCCTATTATTCTGCATTCTCATTTTGAAATGTAAAATAATTTGGTTTAGTGATGTTATTACAAGTCACTTAATCAAATTATTATCTTATTATGCATTTTCTAAATGCACCAAAAGTGTGGGTCAAATAGGTTGAAAACATGTGTGAACAAAAGTGATGACTTGCCAACATGGAGAAAGTGTGGGAGGATTTCTTTGACTGTTTTTGAAGGGAAAAGACTATTTAGAGGTAGTTTTGTCACACTTTTAGTGTGACTATGGTCTTGGCTTGACCTTGCTTCATGTGGAGGACAGTTTGGAGTGATTTTAGAAGGATCTTTTTGGCCTTTTTTGCAGCATCTGACCAGAATCTTCTAGATGGACTTGTGTGAAGGAGTTGTTTTATTTTTTCTTAAGTAACTTCAAATTGTATTGTTGAAGTTAGTTCTTTCTTTCCAGCAAAGTGATAACTTATTTCTAGAGTTGTCTTTATAGCAGGAGTAATATTGTAACTCAGAGACAAATTTGTATACTAGTGAGGACCTTGAATCAATGATATTGAATATTTTCCTTCTCATTTCATTTTTTCTTATGTACATTTAGTGGTTGATCAAATTACTTGTGAAATTTAGCTTTTCCTTGTAGTTTTGTCTCATTGTTATGCACCTGTTTAGCAAAAAAGTGTATTGTTGGAGGTTATAAGTTGTGTTAGTGAATGCAAATTCTTTTAGTTGTGAAATTTTTTCCTTCTAAGAGTTTTAGCTATAAAACCTCCTTATAAAATACTTATGCAAGAATGCATGCAAAAATTGAGCTATATAAACCAGGTTTTGTCATTGTTTTGAATGTGTGTAAGTTGTTTGTAGGTCTTAGTTTTTTTGGTGTATCACCCTTTGAAGTTTCAATTAAGTTTCATTTTGATGTATCTTTTTACTCTTTCCTAAAGAAATCATTAGTTTAGGTGACATCAAAAGGGGAGCCAACCCATAATCTAGAGGTCTACTTTCATGATAGGATACCCATAGCCTGAAAGTAGTCCCATGTTACTCCAAATTTGTTGAGTTCTTTCACAACTTGGTAGAGGAGTGCAAATTTGGATGGTTAACATGTATATATATATTTATCTATATGCGTGCATATATTTATATATATGTGTGTGTGTTCATATATATACATATATTTATTTCTCTATTTTACAATTATAATAGTATCTAGTATTCAATCATTTCCAAGAAAAGAATAAACTTTTATATTATTCGAATAATAGCTTTTTTTTAAATGAAGTAGTTTTCTTATCCTTGAAGCATGCCTTTTTAATTGCATACAAATATGTTTAATCATGCAACTTTCATTTTCTTTTAAATTTTGATAACATAAGATCAAAATAAACAATTGAATAAGAAGTCACATGTATAACATTCCTCAAGCCTACTTTTCAAGTATTGAATCATTTCGAATCAAGTCAATATAATTTCCTATATGAAATTTCAAATGCAAATAGCATGTCGTTTGTGGTGTGTGCACCCAAATTCCATCAAGCTTACCATTCAATCCAAATAAATAATCCTAACTCAACTGTGTTCTCATCCTTCAACTTGTTTCCATGCATTTGCACACACTTGCACTTACACAATTCATCAGTAACGTCAATCATGATTAAGCATAAGATAGTTCAAAATCTCACATAGTCCAAAGACAGACAACTTCTTTTAAACATTTCAAAAATATCAATTTTTTTCTATTCAACATATTGAATTTCCTCAATAATTCAATTTATCATATTATAATTTAAATGTAATAAAAATTAGGTTATGACATCCTTCCCCTCTTGGAAGAGACATTGTCTCGATGTCTATTTAATCAAAATCTAAGCATATATGTCTATTTCAACATCATATCATACTGTTTCCAAGTAAAAACATTATAATATTCAATCCAAAAGTTTTAAACAAAATTATCAAAATTCTCTTTCTGTAGATATGTAAAATATACTGATTGACATGGTGCATCTGATCCTGACTTACTAACATCGTTTCTTCCTAAATTATCCCTTGGTCTAACCATTTAATAAAACTCCCCTATCTGATTAAATTCATCAATAGTCCTCTCTTAATTGAATAAATCATTTTATCTAATTAAGTCAATCCCTTTTGTTAATTAAATCAATCCGTCTGATCTAACTATCCCTATTTAATTAAATAATCAATTTATTTGATTAAATCTCTAAATTCTATCCATTAAATTAAATAAATTAAAACCTTATTTGATTTAATCTAACACCATCTCTTTTAATTAAATAAATCAAAATCCTTATTTAATTAAATCTCTAGTCATATTCCTCTCTTATTTGATTTAAATAAATCTATAAATTTGAATCAAATAGGTCACATCATCTAATTTTTCTCATTAAATTAATTAACCCTTGATTAATTTAATCTCATCTCATGTCACATCCTCTAGATAATGCAAGTTGCATATGAAAATAGATTTAATTCATTTATTAAATCTCTATTTTCCTCACAAGGCATCTTTTGGAATATTCTCTCAATTTGAATTCAAAAATTCCAAGTCAACATGTACATCCAACAAGGCAATAAATTCATCTTACATGTCCTTTTCCTTGATCCAAGTGGCATTTATTGCATTTTCCCTTCCCTCTTACATGTCATTTCAACAAATTTGAAATTCAAAATTATGCATTTATTGGCACAAACCCCAAATCTTGCACATCCTTCATCCATTCATAGCTTGACAAGTGGCATCATGCCATTGGATGAATGTTAGTCCCACATTGTTCAAATTTGGACATTCATCCATCTTGGAATTCTATAAATGAAGAGCTCATATCCTCATTTGATCATCCACAATCTAGGAAAAGTTACCATGCTCAAATATCTCTTGAATTTCATCCATTCTCATTGAGTCATAGCTAGGTTTTTGCAGATTTTTGGCTTGGAGTTCTCATTCTTCACCAACAAAGTGAATCAATCATCTTCAACATATCAAGCTTGCGTCATAGGAATTGGGAAAGGGCCAATTTTCACATCAAATTGGCACCAATTCCCCCATGGGATCATGAGTTTGCACATTTAATTAGGATTCAATCTTTGTTTTATCATTTCTATTGTGTTCTTTAATATTTTCTTCCTAGTTTGAATGTTGTAAATGGATTTCATGGGGAATCCTTTTTTTGGCTTGCTATCTCTTGTCTAACTTGTTTATTCTTGTTGTTTTGCAGGTACCAAGGTTGGGGTTCGCACACTTTCTAAGAAAGAAAATGTGGGAAGGAGCATTTTATTTCTTTTGCATCCTCCCAAGTAGCACTGTCTTTAGAATACTAGTCCCATTGGACCTTAAGCTGAGCAATATCTCTACTCCACAACTTAATGTTGCATCTATCCAAGATTATAATGGGATCCACTAGCACCACTCTTGGGTCCATACCTATAAATTTTTCCAATCAAGCACATGAGCTACTTCAGGATGATATGGCTTAAGCGAAGAAACATGAAACACATTATGAAGTTGAGCCAGAGCAGGTGGTAGAGAAATTCTATAACCAACTAGGTTGATTACTTCCAAGACTTCAAATGGACCCACATATCTCAAGGCTAACTTGGAAGACTTTCCAAAGGTGATGGAACTTTTATGAGGCTTGAATCTTAAGAAGACTTTATCCCCTGCCACAAACTATCTAAGGGTTTTATTCTTGACAACATAACTCTTCTATCGGTCTGCCGCCTCCTTCAGTCTTCTCTTAATAACTCTCATTTGTTCTTCTATATGCTTAAGCATTTCAAGTCTTACTATGATCCTATCTTCCAATCTATCCCAACTGATGGGTGTTCGACACTTCCACCTATAAAGAGCTTTGAATAGTGCCATACCTAGAGATGTGTGATAAGAGTTATTGTAAGCAAACTCTACCAATGATAAATATTATTCCCACTTATACTATTGGTCCATGTAGTACATTCAAAGGAGATCTTTGACTACCTAATTTACTCTCTCTATATGTCTATCGGTCTGAGGATGGTTAGCCAAACTGAAATTTAACTTGTTTCCCAATGTGGCATTCAAGGTCATCCAAAATATTTAGGTCATCTGGGTGTCCCTATCAGAAATGATAGTCTTTGGAACTCCATGTAAGTGAATTATCTCATAGAAAAATTTCTTAGCCAAGGTCAACAATCCATCCTTAAGGTTTCTTGGGATGAAGTACTTCACCTTGGTCAACTTATTGATCACAACCAAGTTAACATCATGTCGATTCTTGCTCAAAGGAAAGCCCTATACGAAGTCCATACTGATCACCTACCATTTATACTCAAGTATGCCATGAGGATACATTAGCCCTACCGAATGTGCATTCTTAGCCTTGAATCGCTGACACTCTAAGCATCTGGCTACATACTCCACTACATCCTTCTTGAGTTTAGGCCAAAAGTATATAGTTTTCAATTCTGTAATCATTTTGGATACTCAGGGGTGTCCTGAATAAGGAACATTATGAACTTCCTCTAGAATCAACTTCCTCAACTCTCCAGAGTTTGGAATGTACATTCTTCTCTAGTATCTCAAAATTCCATCCGACTTGATCTCATACCCATCAAACCGATTCTAATCGCATTCAAATTGGTAGTATTAATGATCAAGGTAATAAGTCTATAGCACCTCCTAACTGAAACTTCTAAATATTGACTAATTCAATGCCAAATCATAACATTTCCTTTGTCAAATCTAGAGAAACTAAGAATGTTGTGATGAATGTTGACACAAATGATGAAAACATGAAAGACAATGAGGAAAATCCTATGGATAATTTGGTTGGAATCGTTGAAGTTCAACCTTGTAAGGGCCTAACCAAAATGTCCCTTGGCATTGCTTTCTCACAACATGACATAAAAAAACATGCACCTGATGGTCTTCTTTACAAAGTTGGAAGAATCAATAACAAACATACTAATGGGATATTAATTGATCCTATTTGTGTAGAGAATGTGATCATTGAATAATTCTTGTTTGTGCATGAGCTTTATCAAGATACTTATGAAAAATTGAAAGCATGGATCAAAACATATAATGGTTTATCTTGCCCTATGATAGGTTTGATAACTCTTCCTTTAAAAGTTGGACCAAAAACATTAAGTGTCTCATTCTCCATCATTCCATCATTGAACCAATTTCGTGTGAAGTTAGGCTACCATGGCTTCGCTCCATGAAATTGGTCTTGTCGATTGTGCATAAATGCTTAAAGTTTCCATTTGGCAATGAGATCTTTACTATGCACCATAGTGGCTTTAATCATGTGTCTTCTCATGGGAATTTATCATTGGATTTCTTTTGGACCAAACCTATAGAACCTATTAGGCCTTGTGAGGACTTCTTTTTCAAATCCTATCAAAAGTTTAAGGAAAAATGCATAGCAGAATTATGCCTTCGCAATATGCCTCAACCCACGATTGAACCTCCTATCCTTGATGAAACCTTGATTGATCCAAAACCCCTTTCAAGTAACCAAGACCAAAACATAGAAAATCCTCCACCTATTTCATATAAGAGACCACAAAATAACCAAATAAGTCTCGTTATGCCTCCTAAAATCAAACAAGTTTATAAAGCTAAAGAAAAAGTGGTTGAACAACTTCCCATGGTTACTTCCATTCCTCCCTTAAGGGAAGAAAAGAAACCTACAATTGATAAACCCGCTCATACACAATCACAACTTGAAAACCGAATAAAAAGAAACCAAAATGCTAGAGAGAATAAGTGTAGATGACATTCTATTGATCATTTGTTGCAAGAAAAAGAAGAAAAGAACAACATAGAAAATTAAAATCCAAACTTACCTTAAGCAATGCATGATGTTCCTCCACCTTCGCTGAAACATGAAAATCCTAAACCTTGACCACAAAAAGAAAAAGAATCTTCTATGGATATTATCATTAGACCTTTTGTTGTGATAAACCTAGATGATGATAATGAAATTGCAAAAAATGATGAGGAAGTGCATAAATAGTTAAATTTATTATTTTCCTCTTTTGTGAGCTTAAATGATGATTCTCCTAAAATGAGTGATTCACCATATGCAGAACTTGGTGATTGTCCTAGTTTGGCACTTGATGTTGTCCCTTTGGCTAGTTGCTCACCTTCCACATATACTGAACAATATTGGGATGTAGATGACCTATTATAGGTTGACTCGCATGTGCCAAACTAACTTTTGTCTTTGTTTTCTTTTCATGTTCTCTTTGTGTGATTGCATGTGTGTAATTTGATCCCTCGTACTATTTTGTTTGATGTGTCTTTATGTTCATTCCTTTATTTGTATCTACATTCTTCTATATGTCGTAAACCTTTTATCTTTTTTTTTGTCTTGTGTTTTACTTTTGGGGATGACACAAGGCATCAATACATTTAGGTCTCTTCCATGTTGACCTAATTTTTTATTTTTTTTAATCTCTATGTGTCAATCCTCCTATTCCATGAGTTATTTGGGGAATGATGATGTTTCTGAGCTCTATAATATCATTGTAGTAAACTCATATGCCCTACTAAAGCTTAAAAATCTTCCCACAAAAATTAGATCTATGAAAATGTCCTAACAAGCCTAACTTTGAAAAAAAATGCCATTTTTAGTAATTTTGTATTTAAGCATGGATGGGAATCAAGATAATTGCATAGCCTCTACACAACTAAATGAGTCTTATGATTAAATTTTAACCCAAGATCACACTTAAAAACTAAATTATTGAGTTAAAAAAAAACAATTTTTTTAAAACATTTACAAATTTTGACCCTTAGATGGTTGAATTTGACCCCAATAAGTATTAAAACGAGTTGTAAGTAGCTAGAGATGGTAATGGTGATGTGGAGATCTCAAATGGCTTCCATGCTCAAAATTTATCATCTTTGCAAGTTTTGGCTCCTACATCAAAGATGAATTTCAAAACTTGGTCAAAGATGAATGGATCAAGTATAATAGTAACATGAGAGGTACTACTATTTTCAATTTTATCAAAACCATTTAAAAATAAAGCCTTATATTATTAAGTGGGATTGTCAAAAATATAGACAACAATATCTCATACATACACAAAATGTGGGAGCGATCTATTTTTTATGATACCTCAAGTTTAAGGGAGAGTTGAGTGAGGTCTTGTTAAATTAAAAATTTGCACCTTGGAGGAAAAAAATGGCATTATTTTTAAAGATGATAAGGCTATCTAGTTGGAGGCTAGTGATGAAAATACATTTTTTTGTAAGTATGCTAACCATGTGAAGAACATTAACAAAATCTAGAATAATTTCTGAACAAATGGTTCAGTTTATATGACTATTGAGGATCTTATTTATTTAGGGTTTTCTCATTTCTAGAATTTATATATAGAGAGAAATAGGATTAGTGGAAACTATTATCAAGCATACTACATTTTTCTAGTTGTATCAATGGTGAAACTAATTTGATGTGTTTAGAAAAGGTAACCAAGGAAGAGTTAAAAAAAATCATCAATAATTTTTTAATGGACAAAAATCCTATGCCAAATGGGTGGATAGTGAGTTCTTCATTGGTCTTTTATTTAATTGGGAAAGATTTGATATAGGTAATTGAAAAGTCTAAGGAATCAAGGAGAATGCCTAAGAAAATTGATTTTTATTTTATTTCTTTGATTTCTAAAAAGGATAGTCAAAACTTATTTCATGATTTTAGGCATACATCTTGTTGAACACACCAAAATATTGAGAGGGGGGAGGTGAATCAGTATACTTCAAATTTTAGTCTCAATTAATAAATTTTGAAGCTAAGTTATGTTAGAGTGCAGTTAACACTGAGAGGGGGGGTGAATTAGTGTTAATGATCAAATTAAATTTTTAATTCTTTAAATAATAATTAGATCATGAATGAACTTATGCTGAAAATATGAAATGAATAGATAATGAACAAACACATTTAAAAGATTGACACAGAGTTTTTCTTGAGTGGAAACCCTCCTAGGGAATAAAACCACTCGAATTTGGCCTCACTGGCCTTATCTAAAAAATATTCTTTGTACAAAGCCTCACTGGCTGATTTGTCTCACTAACAATGATGTTATCTCACTGATATTCTTGTGAGAATGTACAAATATGAAGCAATTTAAATACAAAGTTGATCTCTGTTTCACTAATCACATACTCTATTCTATCATGACTTTAGAATCAGAGTTACAATGTTTCAGATTAAAAACCAATATATATATATTGTCTTTTTTGAAAGATATAACCTATGTTTATCAAAACCTCTCATCATTCTCTTTAATGAGCATTACAAAACATTTTATATGATCTTTGTTTTGAAGCAAAGAAACTATTTGAAAACCGTATGAGCAACTTCCATCAGAAACCATATCTGAAACTGCCCTTGCTAGTTACAAAATCACATCCTTTAATGCAAGTCTTCAACTATAATTCCTTAGTACACAAACTTGCTTAACTACCACATAATTTGTAAAGCCGACAAACCATAAACAATGACAGGGTTTTCTAATCAAAGGAAAGCATATGATATTTTACAAGACAAATACCCTTATCACAAAAGACCTGAAGTGAGGTTTTTAAAGAAAGAAACATTTTGTAAAAGACAAAACCTTAATCCTCAACAACAGGCCTGAACAAGAGATTAGTGTACAACGTCATTAATAAAAGCATAAACATTTGCTTTTTTTTGCTTAAGATACTCAATAAATAAGAAACTATGTATTGAAACTAGCACCTGATATACCAACTGCCATGATCATGCTCGAGTCCAAGCTGACACATTTCCTTCCAAACCTGTCATGCCATGCCAAGAATGTTAATTCCCTAACTATTTCAGACCAAGCCCTAGCTCGAGAGAGCTCTTTTAATAAAAACAATAATGAAATAGGCTCAGGCTCTTTCATTTATTTTTCAAAGACCCTTGCAAACAAATTTTGAAACAAGCTTTCCTTTTTACTAGCGCCATGATTAGGGTAATCAACCCTAACAAAATGAATCAAAGATCGATGATGCATATCCAAGTCTTCAAAGACTTTAAATCCATCATAATGAAATTTCACATCTGGGAATTATGATGGGAAATAATTCCCATTCAACAAACAAATAATTACCACCGACAATATAAAGATTCTTTTAATCTTTGACTTTAAAAAACTTTATCATTCCCTCCTTTTATTATTTTCTTTTTGAGTAAAGTCAATTTTCCACCTTTTTCAAAGAACTCCTCACAATAATTCAAGTCTTTTTTTTTTAAGAATGATATGTTTCCTTAAAAATACAATGTGTTAATGCCTTTTGAATAATTCTTAGCATATAGTATTTACCACTGCATCTGACTAATATGCAAATAAATGTGCAAATGGATTTTAGTATTTCAAACCGATCATAGGCCAAGTTGTGAAACATACCAACCACTGAAATATGTCAAATGCAAGTGATAATACCAAGATAGACCAGCATGGATATATAAACTCATGCAAGAAGAAAAGAACTGAAATATCACCTCAATGTTATTACATTAATGCCAAATAATACTGAGGGACAACAAAATCCCCCTTTGGCATTGATGTCAAACACAAAAGTTGATCAATAATATCATAACTATAATATACATGTTCTGAGCATGATAACTGCATGAAGTACATATCCATCATGTCACATATCAAAGAAACCATCAGATACAACTAAAAACTGTATAAATAGATAAAATCACCAAAAACACTGCATATTCACTGTTGGAACACATGAAATTTGAACAACTGCATGTCATTGTGAAACATAGCACTGGAAAAAAACACAAATTGCCAAAATCTCCAAAGAAACCAAATTCTCTATCAACATCACTGCCAAAATCTCCCCCTTTTGACACAATGCCAAAGACAAAAAAACTGAGCCAAACATGAAATGTACTCTGCAATGCCAAATAGATACTAAGGGATATAGAATATGCAAGAACTGCTCCCCCTGACTCCATGCACTGGAATTAACATGGAAGACAACTGATAGAGACAACTCCAAGCTTGTCTCTGAGGGTCTCAACTGAGCTTTAGGAAGGGGTTTAGTAAATATATCAGCTACCTAATCATTGGATGCCACAAAATCTAGTATAACTTCATTGGTCAACACCTTTTCAAGCAAAAAATGATAACTTATATCAATATGCTTAGTTCTAGAATGTTGCACAGGGTTTTTAGAAATGTTAATAGTACTTGTATTGTCACATAAAATTTGAACAGGTCTAGCAACATCAACCTGTATTTCTTTCAAGGCCCAAACCATCCAAAGCACCTGAGTACAATAGGTAGCAGCTGCTATATATTCTACCTCAACAGTTGGTAAGGATACTGAATCATGTTTCTTGCTATGCTAGGCTACTAATCTTCTGCCAAGATAGAATGCACCCCCTAAAGTACTTTTCCTATCATCAATATTTCCAGCCCAGTCAGCATCAATGTAAGCAACCAATGTGAAATCATTGTGTTTAGGGTACCACAAACCAAAATCTTGTGTGTCAGCAACATACTTCAAAATTATTTTTACTGCATTCAAATGTGACATCTTAGGTGCAGACTGAAACCATGAAACCAAGCATATAGCTTGCATAATATCAAGCCTTGTGGCAATTAGATATAAGAGACTACCAATCATGGATCTATACATGGTATGATCCACATCAGCCTGATCAACTTCCTTTGAGAGTTTGCAGCCGGTTTCCATAGGAGTCCCAACTGGTTTACACTCAATCATTTGAAATTTTTTCAACATTTCTTTAGCATATTTTGTTCGTGAGATAAATATCCCTTTATCAAGTTGACTAACTTGAAGACCCAAAAAGAAAGAGAGTTCACCAATCATTGACATTTCAAATTTAGACTTCATGATTGCTGGAAATTCAAAGCACAAAGCATCATTATTACTACCAAATATAATATCATCAATGTAAACAACAACAACTATAATACTATCATCTTTCACTTTGAAGTATAAATTGTTGTCTACTGCATCTTTTGAGAAGCCCTGTTCATGTAGATAGGTGTCCAATTTTGAATACCAAGTTCTAGGAGCCTGTTTCAAACCATAGAGGGCCTTTTTCAGCCTATATACATAGCATTCTTTACCTGCAACAACAAATCCTTCAGGTTGTTCCATATAAACTTCTTCTATCAAGTCACCATTGAGAAAGGAAATTTTAACATCCATTCAAAATACTTTAAAACCTTTATACACAGAGTAAGCCAAAAACATTCTAATTGCTTCTAATCTAGCCACAGGAGTGAAAGTTTCATCAAAGTCCAATCCTTCAACTTGAGAATAACCTTTACAAACTAATCTAGCTTTATTTCTAACTATATTCCCTTGTTCATCCATATTGTTCCTAAAAACCCATTTTGTACCAATGACATTTTTATTTTCAAGCCTAGGAACTAGTTCCAAGTTTTATTTTTTCAATTTGAGCAAGTTCATGCATAGCTTTAATCCAGCAGCTATCACTACTAGCCTCAGAATACGTCTTAGGCTATATTTCTGAAATCAAAGATAAATAAACTTGTTCATCATTACCTTTTGTACCTGAAAGTTGTCTTCTAGTTTAAACTCCTTTTGACATATCACCAATAATCTAATCAGTAGGATGTGTCTTTTTCATTAATCAAGAAGACAACTAAGAGGGTTCAACAATATTATCAGGCACATTTTGTTCAGTGAACTTCTCAGATTCTGTTGAACTTGAAGATTTATTTTGATCTTGTAGATCTGTATCAGGTGTCTGCATAATAAATTCTTCATCATCATCAAAATTCTTTTGCTATTCACAATTCTGTAAGGTTTCATCAACCTTCACATTGGCACTTTCCACAATTTTCCTTAATATTTTATTGTAACACTTATATTCTTTACTATGTGTCGAATATCCCAAAAATATACCTTCATCACTCCTTGATTGAAAGCTTCTAATGCTATTAGTGTCTTTTTTTATAAAGCACTTGCTGCCAAATATTTTGAAATATCCTACATTAGCAGTCCTACCATACCATAATTCATATGGTGTATGTTGTGTTTTAGTTCTTATCTGAACTCTATTTAGAATGTAAATAGTAGTATGCACTACTTCTTTCCAATATGTGTTTGACAGAGTTGCATCATGCAACATAGCTCTTTCCATTTCCTTCATTTTTCAATTTTTGCATTCAGCAACACCATTTTGCTATGGTGTCCTAGAGGCTGAATATTGCCTCTTTATTCCATGATCTTCACAATAATCAACAAACTCTTGTGAGGTAAATTCACCTCCTTTATCTAACCTAATACACTTGATTTTTAGATCAGATTCATTTTCAGCCATCTTTCTAAAAACTTTAAACTTATGGAAAGCTTCTCCCTTATGTACCAGAAATGTTACCCAAGTCATACGAGTATAGTCATCTATAAAAAGCATGAAATACCTCTCATTATTCAGGGACTTAGTCCTTGTTGGTCCACATAGATCAGTGTGAACATGTTGTAGAGGTCTGGTTGATGTGTATTCTTTAGTTTTGAAACTTTCTCTAGCTTGTTTTCCTTCCTGACATTCTTTGCAAATTTGATTATCTGGTTTAGATATTATAGGCATATTTCTAACATTTTGATTTTTACTTATCTTTACCAAATCGTCATAGTTGATATGACCCAATCTTCTATGCCATAACTTAGACTCATCAATTTGACTCATAAAGCAAACATTACTTTCTTGCTTATTATTTGAGCTCTCTTGCAGATAATACACATTACCATTTGTTTTGTAACTTGTTGCTACTGTTTTTCCAGATCTCTTTTGAATTTCACACCCTAAGTCAAAGAACTTTATTTCAAAGCCATTTTCACAAATTTTGCTTACACTCAGGAGATTGTGAGTTAGCCCTTCCACATAATAAACATCATTGACAAGGATTTCATTTTCAAGCAAAATAGTACCTTTTCCCACTATAGGAATACAGTGATCATTACCAAACTTAACAAAACCACCAGAATAGTCCTCATAGTCTATAAATTTGTTTCTCTCACCAGTCATATGATGAGAGCAGCCACTATCGAGAACCCAAAAATTTCTCTTAACAAAATGAAAAGATGTTTCAACTATCAAAGCTTTAATACCTTTAGGCCTCCAAACAAATTTGGTTCTATTAGCTTTGTTTGACTGCACTCTTAAATCGGATTTACAAAATGCTGCTATATGACCTACTTCTTTGCATTCATAACATTGAAGATTAACAATAAATTTATAGAGATTCCCATTAAAAATAATATAGCTTCTCTTAGATAAAACCTTGCAAATACTAGCCTTATGACCAAATTGTTTACAATTGAAACAATAACCATTGAAGCTAGAATTATTATCAGAAATCTTACCTTTTCCTTTTCCATCGTGATTTGAACATTGACCCTCATCAGGAGAGGCAAGTTGATTTCTCAACTTGACAACTTCTCCCTCCAAAGAGCAGCATCTATCCTCCTTATGTTTCAGTTTTTCTTGAGTTATCTCAAGAAATTTTCTGGTTCCTTCTCCTTTAAGAGTTAAATCAGAAATAATTTGTACACTTTCCTAGTCTTTATCTTTCAAAGTAACGGCTTCTTTTCTCAATTTCTTAATTTCTTTGAGAGTAGATTTCAATTCTCCCTCAAGATCAATTTCTAATTTAGAATTTGATTCAACTTGCTTTATAGGAACAAACTCAACCATAAATAAAATTTCTTCAGTCTCATCACAAGATTCAATTGAACCACTATCAGTCACATCAACATAAAGACTTTTCTTCTTTTTAAAGACATTTTTCTTTTTGAAGTTTGGTTGCTTTTTCTTTGAGGTCCTTTTATCATTTTTGTCATCACTGTCAAGATCTGTGTTAGGACAGTTTGCTGCATAGTGTCTTATCTTTCCACAATTAAAGCATTTAAAGGGTAATTTTCCTTTATACTTGCTTGAGCCTCTTTTTAGTTTACTTACAAAAGATAACTCTGTTTCATCTAAGGCATCAAACTTTGTTTTATCATTATCCTTTTTAACAGCTTTAAAAGCAGATTCCTTACTTACAAAGTTATGTTCATTCAATCTCATCTCATAAGCAGTAAAGAAACCATGGAGATCATCAAGAGTTACCTTATTAATGTCTCTTTCTTCAACTGTTGCAATCTTTGGGTCAAACTTAGTGGGTAGAGATCTCAAAACCTTTTGAACAACAAGCTTTTCAAAAAAAAATTCTCCAAAACCTCTTATTGCATTTACACTTTCTTGAATTTTCAAGAAAAAATCAGCAATCTTTTCATCCTCACCCATTTGTAGACTATCAAATTTAAACCTATATTTTTGAAGTTTTTCTTCTTTAACTTTCTCATCACCTTCATAGATATTGGAAAATTTATCCCATATAGCTTTAGCATTCTTACAATCCACTATTTTTGTCAAGACATCATTAGTAAGTCCACAACAAATAGCATTTTCAGCTTTTGCATTGCAATCATATGCTCATTTATGATCAGCACCAGAAGGGAGTGATGTAGCAGTATATGCATTTTCTACTACTTCCTACACACCATATCCTAGAGAGTTAATATGTTTATGCATCCTAAACTTCCAGAAGGCGTAACCAATACAATCAAAGAGTGGTGCTCTGGTTGTAGAAAAACCTTCTTGCATTGCCATTAGCACTCCTAAGCAGGATCCCCTAGTTGACTCAACAACAAGGTTTGGGTCTAATACCAATTGTTGGAGTGTAGTTAACACTAAGAGGGGGGGTGAATCAGTGTTAATGATCAAATTAAATTTTTAATTCTTTAAACGATAATTAGATCATGAATGAACTTATGCTGAAAATATGAAATGAACAGATAATGAACACATTTAAAAGATTGACACGTAGTTTGTCTTGAGTGGAAACCCTTCTGGGGAATAAAACCACTTGAATTTGGCCTCACTAGCCTTATCTAAAACATATTCTTTGTACAAAGCCTCACTAGCTGATTTGTCTCACTGATAGTCTTATAATGTTGCTATCTCACCGATAGTCTTATAATGTTGCTATCTCACTGATAGTCTTGTGAGAATGCACAAATATGAAGCAATTTAAATAAAAAGTTGATCTCTGTTTCACTAATCACATACTTTATTCTGTCATGACTTCAGAATCAAAGTTACAATCTTTCAGATTAAAAACCAATGTATATATTGTCTTTTCTGAAAGATATAACCTGTGTTTATCAAAACCTCTCATCATTCTCTTTAATGAGCATTACAAAACATTTTATATGATCTCTATTTTGAAGAAAAGAAACTATTTGAAAATTGTATAAGCAACTTCCATCAGAAACCATATCTGAAACTGCCCTTGGCAATTACAAAATCACATCTTTTAATGCAAGTCTTCAACTATAATTCCTTAGTAAACAAACTTGCTTGATTGCCACATAATCTGTAAAGCCGACAAACCATAAACAATGATAGGGTTTTCTAATCAAAGGAAAGCATATGATATTTTACAAGACAAATACCCTTATCACGAAAGACCTTAAGTGAGGTTTTTAAAGAAAGAAACATTTTGCAAAAGACAAACCCTTAATCCTCAACAACAGGCCCGAACAAGAGATTAGTGCACAACATCATTAATAAAAGCATAAACATTTGCTTTGTTTTGCTTAAGATACTCAATAAATAAGAAACTATGTATTGAAACATAGCACCTGATATACCAACTTCCATGATCATGCTCAAGTCCAAGCTAACACATTTCCTTCCAAAACTGTCATGCCATGCCAAGAATGTAAATTCCCTAACTGTTTTAGACCAAGGCCTAGCTCGAGAGAGCTCTTTTAATAGAAACAATAATGAAATAGGCTCAGGCTCTTTCTACTTATTTTTTTCAAAGACCCTTGCAAACAAATTCTAAAACAAGCTTTCCTTTTTACCAACGCCATGATTAGGGTAATCAACCCTAACAAAATGAATCAAACATCGATGATTCATATCCAAGTCTTCAAAGACTTTAAATCCATCATAATGAAATTTCACATCTGGGAATTATGATGGGAAAGAATTCCCATTCAACAAACAAATAATTACCACCGACAATACAAAGATTCTTTTAATCTTTGACTTTAAAAAACTTTATCATTCCATCCTTTTATTATTTTCTTTTTGAGTAAATTCAATTTTCCACCTTTTTCAAAGAACTCCTCATAATAATTCAAGGCTTTTTTTTTAAAGAATGATATGTTGCCTTAAAAATACAATGTGGTAATTCCTTTTGAATAATTCTTAGCATATAGTCTTTACCACTGCATCTGACTAATATGCAAATAAATGTGTAAATGGATTTTAGTATTTCAAACTGATCATAGGCCAAGCTGTGAAACATACCAACCACTAAAATATGTCAAATGCAAGTGATAATACCAAGATAGACCAACATGGCTATAAAAACTCATGCAAGAAGAACATAACTGAAATATCACCATGTGCACAATCAGATACCTCAACCTTGGTATTATGACATTAATGCCAAATAATACTAAGGGACAACAAGTTAAACCTTCAACATAGAAAATATGGTACTCTCTTTTCACTTCTAGGGTTTTGGACCTAAAAGGAGAGAGGTTATTTTCTATCTTTCACTCAAGAAAAAACCTTTGAGATTTCAATGCAAAAGAGATTGAAATCTAATGAAGGGAGAGTTCTAGGGAAAGGATAACAACAGTTGAGGATTCACCACCAATTGTAAACTTGTAAAATGCAAGATGTTTGAAACACATTTTGTGATGCGTGAAGATTAGGCTGACCTCAGCTGATGAAAAATATCTTGATCCTTCAAAACACCTAGATCTACAATCACACAAAGAGAGATAGAAAATGTTGATTGTTAGGGAATAGGGGTTTGCCTTGGTCAAACCTCTTTTAGGTAATTAAACCAAAATGATGAAATAAGATAATGAAGCATGAATATGAAGTAATCCAATTAGAACCTTTCCATGATGATGGATCTTGAGATTTTGCAACAATGGATGAAGAATCTACCCTTGAATGCCTTAGAATTGATCTTGATTGCTATCTTGATGACTTTGTAAATACTTGAAATGCTTAACCCTGGCTTGCTTGACTTGATAACTAGAATGGATGATGAATGAATGAAATAATGATTTGAGAGCTTTTTTATATAGGAAATCTACTCAAATGGTCGTTAATTTGATCTCTAAGGATGACATTGAAGAAAATTAAACTTAAAACCCTTTTTTTCCTGCTCAAACCTCGAAAATGGCCCCCAAATGGGACTCATTTGCCATCCTGAGTGAATGAGTCCCACCTATATGGGACTCATTCACCCAAAGTGGTGAATGGGTCCCACATGAGCTATTTTTCTAGCTGGGATGTTGGGGAATGCATAAATTAAGTTCATGTATTGAGCTATTTGGGTTTTTGATCAAAATAAGTCTCAAGATGCACAATATGGGGTCATAGGGGCCTATTAATGATGATATAAAGGGTGATTAGGGCTAAGGACACAAATTTCAAGGTGAAAGTGCAATTAAATACAATCTACAACACTTAAATGAGGTCCACATAGCCTAGAAAGGCACAAGATCTAATGTGAATGTGTAAAAAACATTACAACACTAGATTGAAACTAGGTTTAATTTACAAGCCTTCTAGATTAATGTGAGAATGCCATTAAATATATTTTACAACATTGAATTAAGGGAAAAAATAGGTCCATTAGACTTAAATGCTTAATAAAAATCTAGAAAGGTGTGAAAGTCATTTACAACACTTTACAACACCTTTAGAAGACATTGATAAATGCATTTTATTTAGTTTGCAAGGGCCTAAGACCTAATGCGGATGTGTAAAATGCCTCACAAAACTAAATCAAGGCATCATTAGGTCCAATTTATCATTAATTATTCCTAAATCAAGCAAGGTGATCTTTTTTCTATGCTACATTTAGCCTCCACTTTAGTGAGAGGATTAACTTTCTTCAAAGTCACACTAAAGTAGACATTCAAGAGGGGTCCAATTGTACCAATGCGGATGATCTAGGATAACAAAGATGAAGGAGGCAATCAAGCCCCCAAGATCTAGGATCCTAGGTCAAACCAACATAAGTGCAAAAGGACACACACAAGATGAATGATTTGCAACAAAACAAGATACGCGATCATGCAATGGAAATAACTAGAAGGAATAGAAGTACAAATGAGAAAAATTAAAAAGGTGGATCAAGCTTTGACCATTTTTCCAACACAATGTGGATCAGATCTTGGTTGTTTGTCTAAAAATTCATACTCACTCTGAGACAACGAAACTCTTGGTTGTCTGCTGGGTGAGAAGTCCTAAAAGGTGAGAAACATACACTCATGGTTGGTATGCACTCACACACATGCAAGTGGCTATGGGGAAATTCATGCCTCGAATTGGGCTTCCCATTCAAACCATACCAAAGTTATACCTCCTGATAACTTTAATAAGGAACCACAAAAGAAAATGACTTTTGAAGCTTCATGAGATAAGAAAAACTTTGTATGCTTGAAACTCATAGATATTGTAAATGCAAAATGGTGTAATATTTATTCAAAGGGATTTTGCTTAGTTCATGCAAGATCTCATCTTAGGGTACATTGTGCTTAACGTCTCCAAGAGAGGAAAAATACAAGTTCTCATCTTGTTTTCAAGAGAGAAAAATTCAAAGAAATATCATGCTCTTGGAGGAAATCAAGCCCAATGACACTACCAAGAAAAAGATGTATTGCAAGAAGAAAGAAATCATGCAAGGAAATATGAGTTTTGATGTATGCCCCCACTTTAAAGTGATTGCTAACATTCATTGCTATGAGAAATTTCTTTAAAGTAGAAGAAGACATGAGAGCTTATTTGGAAAGCCCTATGCCAATTCATATGTTTTTTATAAGCTACATCATGAAGTGGTAGTATGTCACATGTGATCCAACTTAGGGCATGTCTTCCACATCCCAAGATTGATCTTTATATTCATGAAAGGTTAACGGCTAGCCAAAAGAGGCAAGAACAACTGACATACACAGACAAGTCCACCTAACCCCTTGCCCCCACTTAGTGTAGGACAAGGATGAGCCAAAATGATTGATGAGAAACATGCTAGAGTGAAAATCAGTATTGATTAGAGGAATGAGGTGCCCCCACATAAGGAAGAGCACCAAACTCCTTAAGATGTTGGATTTTACTACTTGAAGCCTTACATTCATTAGTAGCATGACCATGAACTCTATGATATGCACATAATGAAGTCTTGTAATAAAATTTATTTTGAGTTCTTGGAGGGAGAGATATCAAGTGATCTTGGAGGAGTCTCGACAAGATACCCTCTTGATCAATAGAAGATGTTCCTTTATTATGCGACAAAGATATCTCTTGCTTAGTATTATTTGTCATACCTATCCAAGGCTCTTTAGATTGAAATATTTTGTTCTCCCCTTTACAGGAGGGTGTAAAATCTAATGAACTCAAATCATTAGTGTTTTGCGAGATGACATTGACATTAAGTGAAGATGTATTTTCTTGTTTCATTTTAGACAAAGGATAACAACCAAGACTATTAGTGTCTATCATTTCAGGATGCATTACTATTAAAGTTGTCTTAGAAGAATATTTTGTGAGAGTTTCAATGTTAAGTGAAGGTTTGTTTATTTCTATCAAAGGAAAATAACCAAGACCATGAGTTGTTTATTGTGTGTTAGGCTCTAGAGGGTTGTGGATACTTGTTCTCTAGCACCACATCCTTTTCCAGTATGTAGCCAAGTTGTTTCATAAGTTCATAAACTTTTACATAAAGATTTTTCATCTCTTTTGGATTTGGTGGTTGTTCGTGGTTGAGTTCATCAAAGTTTGTCATGTAATTTGTTGTCTTGTGTTCTGAAGTGGTTGAGGCAGAAGCTTGCAAAGGGTCTTCTAATTGTTGTGTTGACATGACTGCTTTTTCGTTTCCCTTATTTTAATCTTTGTTTATGATCTTGTACTCACCCATGAATGTATGTTCAAAATCTAAGGAACCCAAATCATCTTCTAATAGCTTTGTGACTTGGTCAATGTGTTTTTCTTTTTCTGTCTATTGTACGAGTTCCACTTATGTAGTTTTTGTTAATGTTTCCAAAGGATTTTCCTTGTTTTTCTCAATGTTCAAACAACTATTTGGGTCAGGGTCAGCTTCAAGTGTGTACACTTTGTTATTGTAGATGTATTTCATTTTACGATGAAGAGTAGAAGGCACACTATTTGTTGCATGAATCCATGGTCTGTCTAAGAGAATATTAGATGAGAGATCATGTGGCATAACATGTGTCAGTGTTTCCAATGTGGCCTTCCCAACTATAATAAGCAAAGTGATCACACCAACCGGTTGTTTTCCTACATTGTCAAATCCCTTAATAGATAAAGAGTTTGGTTGAATTTTTGATTTATCCACATGAAGCCTATCCAAGAGGTTTACACTACACACATTAAGGGTTGAGCCATTGTCAAAAAGAGTTCACTTTATCCCTATCCTATTGTATTGAGCTCTGATAATGAAAGAATCATTATTTTTGCACTTTTGAAGGGGGGAGTTCACTTTGGTGGGAAAAAATTCCAGCATTTATTCCTTGGATCATGGCTGCTATGTCATTTGGTTGCACATTAGAAGGGATAGGAACTTGTTGTAAGTCTATTTGAATCATGTTGTGGTAATGAGGGGAGGCTTGAATAAGGTCCCATAATGATATCTTAGCAGGAGTATTCTTAAGTTGTTCAACAAAATTATACTCCTTTCCACTATGCAAAGGAAAATGAGGAGCATTAGGCAATATGGGATTAGGCAAAGGTAAGGGTGTCAGGGTTGGTTTTTGTGGTTGTGGATTGTTTCTAGTGTTATATGTATGAGCAATGATATTATGACTCGATTGCTACAAAACATTAGGCTTAGGTGGGTAAAGGATAAGTTTGGGTTGGTTTTGTGGTTGCTGATTGTTTCTAGTGTTATATGTATGAGCAATGATATTATGACTCGGTTGCTGCAAAAAATTAGTCTTAGGTGGGTAAAGGGTAAGTTTGGGTTGGTTTTGAGGTTTTGGTGATGGGGGCTAAAGGATGAGTTGAGGTTGAATAATATTAATGTCTCTTAGTGAAGGAGAGTCTAATGTTACTTCATCATCTTCATCTAAGGGCCTAATATCATTATTGTGAATGCTTTCCTTTTGTTGCACCATGATATCCTCCCTAGGAGGAGAGTTTTTAGGAGAACTAGAAACCACATGTTCTTGACATTCGAGGGTTGGTTCTTCTAAAATGACTTCATCACAAGTAAGGGAATGATCAATGGTTGGATTTTCTTGTTTATTGATAGTGGGGAGATTAGGGGAAGGTCCTATTTGATTGTCATTTTTCTCTAAGATCTCATTCTCTTATGTCATATTATCTACCCTAGTAGGAGAGCTTGTGATATGTTCATCCATGGTTAAATTTTGTAAAGCAATTTCATCACAAGTAGGGGAGACATCAAGAGAACTATGTTATTCATTCTTATGAAATAGATCTTCCACAATGGTAGGAGCATTGGGGAAGGAAGGGACAAGATTCTCATGACTCTTAATAGGTATATCTTCTAACACCAACCTATCCTCTTTTCCTCGAGGAAGGATATTAGGAGAAAGACAATTTTGAGTGTCATGGCTATGGAGACTAGGTAAGTTGATGTTTAGAAATTTTTTGATGATATCATCTTCTTGTTGCCTAATATCTTCCAAAGGGCGATGAGGAGAGGGACAATCAAGACCCTCAATGCTTTAATCTTCTTTCACCAAGATACCTTCGTCACTAATAGGAGAGGTATCAGGAGAAGAATAAGTGTGATTGTTATGATTGTCTACATTACCATCCTCACCAATGGGAAATGAATATTAATGATTGTGTCAATGGTTTAATCATAACTATGATTAACATGTTTCTTAATGACCTCATTGTTGCAATGAAAATTGAACTCATAAGAGGGGATGTTGTACTTATGCAATCCATTTTTAATCATATCAAAGCCACATCTTTTGAAAGAAAAAATGCTATCATGAAAA
The DNA here is from genome assembly GCA_007258455.2 of Sequoia sempervirens. Lineage (NCBI taxonomy): Eukaryota > Viridiplantae > Streptophyta > Pinopsida > Cupressales > Cupressaceae > Sequoia > Sequoia sempervirens. The sequence goes on from VDFB02000003.1 coordinate 89,667,957, forward strand.
AGTAAAGAAAGTGCAATGCAATGACCTAAAGTGAAATTTTTAAATGCAATTTTCAGATATGTGTGGACAATGATTTTGGTAACCCAAGGGTTCTCTAACTCTTCTAGGTTTTTGACCTAAAAGGAGAGAAATGGGCTCAAAATGCTAATGTCTACACTCAAGATTAATGTAAAAGGGATGCAATGTATCTAAATGTAATGTACTAATGCAATAAACAGAAAGAAATATGATTTATTTATGCTAAATATAAGAAATGCAAAGCACTGGAAAACACACTATGGTATGCAAAAACACCTAAGAATGCAAGTAAATGATGATAGAATTAAACAAAACTAGAGAGGTGCACCTGGAATTTGAAGTCTAATGCAGAGAGGCTCTGGAATCTTGCAGAGTTGACTGGAAATGTTGATTGGGACACTTACACCAAGCTGAGCGACTTAGTCTAGTTTCAGGAAAAATCTATCAGAACAAGAATCTGCCAAATGGGTGTCCAAAAATGTAGAAACAACATTTCAGACCAAGCAGTGGGACTAATTTTCCACAGATGGTGGCTTAGTCCACCTAGAGATTTCTAGAATTTTAGGATAGGATTTTGTAGCTTTTGGTCTGCACTTCCTTTTCTGATAGGTGTTTGAATCTGAATCTGCAGAAAATGAGATGAAAAGAGTCTCCAAGCTTCAATTAGGGTTATGTTGACTTTGATGGATTTTTGACCACTTTTTGGCATCAAACTCTTTGACAAATTTGCATACAAGGCCTGCAAACACACATGCAAAGAGGGCGAAAAGGGTTAAGGGTTAGAGTATAGGGGTTTTCCTTGGTCAAACCCCACTTTGGTAATCAAACCCTAGATAATGAAATGAAATAAAGATAGAATGATGAATAAACAACATGCAATGTAATAAACTCACCAAACCCTTGATGTTGAAAAATGAAGATATGCAATGAACTGCTCCAATGGATGACTTGATTATGCTTAGAATGCTTGAATTCTTGAGAATGATTAAGTGAATGGATGAATTGCTTGAGTGAATTAATGGGGGCTAAAATGAGAGGAAAAACCATTATTTATACTTTATTTTCCATTATTTCTCAAAAATAATACCTCATAGGTTGACCTCAAGAGTAAGAGAATAAAACCCTGCCAAGAAATTAAAATTATTTTGTTTTTTGTGCCCAGTAGGACTAAGTTTCCCCAGGTGGCGACTTGGTCCCACCAAGGCAATTTTACTAGGTTTTAGAAATTAAAGTGCATTAAATAATGTTTAAAGGGAATATCCTAAAAAATTCACTTAAGTAGGTCCAAAAAGTGCATTAAGGGATCATTTAAACATGAGAAAGGGTTGAATTAGTGATGACAAGTCTAGAAAAGTGTGAGAGTTTGTTACAAATCTTTACAATACTTTGAAATAAGACTTGGTAAGTGATAAAAAAAGGGATATTTAAGTGAATTATAATGAAAGGGTCCTAGAAAAGTGTGAAAGTGGGTTACAACACTTGACAACACCTTTACAAGACAACCTAGAATTCTTAATGATTCACAAGGATCCAAGACCTAATGTGAACATGTTGACCACATTACAACATTAAATCTAGGAAAAATCAAGACAAAATCCATAAGAAAGACTCAATTCAACACAAAAATGTCAACTATACATTTTTTGGCAACACATTAAGCCCCCACTTTAGTGAGAGGATGAACTCGCTTCAAACTCACACTAAAGTAGCCCAACATGCACATTGAGAGGGATCCAAATGTACTCATGTTGATAAGATGAGACAACAATAATCAAGAGGGGTGATCAAGCCCCTAGGATCATGATCTCATGGCAAACCAAACATAAATGCAAAGGAACACACATGAAGATGATGAAAAAGAATGAAAGAAAGATTCATTAATTTTTCTATCCCATTGTGGATCAAATCTAGGTTGTTTGTTTGAAACAAGAAATGTGTACTCACTCTAGGGTGACATAACTCATGGTTATCTTTCGGGTGAGAAGGAACGAGTATACTCACTTTGGGGCCACGAAACTTTTGGTTGTCTGTGGGGTGAGAAGGCTCAAAAGGTGAGAAACATATGCTCACAGTTGGTATGCACTCTCACACAAGCAGGTGGCTATGGGGAAAATTCATGCCTCAGAATGGGCTTCCTGCTCAACCATACTAAAGTTATACCTCCTGATAACTTTAATAAGGTGCCACAAAGGACAATGTCATTTCGTGCTTCATGAGACAAGCAAAGCTTCATATGCTTAGAACTCATGAACAAATGAAATGGCACCATAGGTATGCAAGATGTGTTATGAAAGGTGGCCATACAAATGAAAAATGCAACATGCAAAAGAATGTTCAAAGGAGTCTTGTTAAGTTCATGCAAGGTCTATAACTTAGGGAACATTGTGTCTAATGTCTCCAAGAGAGGACCAATCAAAGAATAGAAAAATCACAACATAGGAGATGAAGTGCATCACATCAGGCCACCAAGAGGAATGTAATATGCTAAGATAGATCATGCTCATGAAGGACATCACACCCAATGTCATCCACAAAGTGACAAACATATCATATAAAGTAACAAGGCTACACTAAGAACCAAGAAAAAAGAAAAATTCAAATTGAATAATGCCAATGTATGCCCCCACTTTAAAGAAATTGCTACACACCGTACCGTGAGAAATTACTTTAAAGTAGCAAATGAAAAATGCAAAAAGAAACATGACATGAGAGCCAACTTGGAAAGCCCCTATGCCAAGTCATACATTTCTGAGTAAGGTTGCATCATGCGAAAAGAAACAAAAGAAAGAGGGGTTTCCCCCAAAAGGAACACACCAAACACATAAGGAATCTATGGATTTGGGTTTAGTATGTTCATTGTTGTAATGTTTTAATTAAAGAGCTCAGAACTCTTATCATTCCCAAAATACACATAGAATTGGAAGAATGACACAAGGAGAGTGAAAACAAAAGAAAAATCAAATCTGTTTTGAGTCAACATGGAAGAGACATTGTTGTCTCAATGCTTTGCATTGTCCCCAGAAGGAAAACACAAGCAAAATAAAATAAAAAGGCGAAAGAAAAAGGAAAAAGCTTTTGGGTCAACATGAAGGAGACATTATGGTCTCAATTCCTTGTGTCATCCCCAAAAGGAAAACAAAAAACAAAAGCGAAAAGGAAAAAGAAAGACCTTTGGGTCAACATGGAAGAGACATAGGGTGTCTCGACGCTTTGCATCATCCCCAACAGGAAAAACACAATCAAAAGGAAAAGAAAAAGAAAGGGGGCCTTTTGGGTCAATATGGAAGAGACTTAGGACGTTTCAACACTTTGCGTCATGCCTAAAAGGAAAACACAAAACAAAAGTGAAATGTAAAATCAATGTACGACATATAGAAGAATGAAGGTACACATAGAAGAATGTCACAAAGAGAAGAGAACATTAAATGTCACATCACAGGGGAACATGATATGCACATATAAAAGAAAAGAAAAAGAAAAATACTAGTAATGCAAGTCAAGTTGACCATCAAACAAGTCATTCACCTCCCAATCTCAATTGGTATAAGTGGAAGGTGAATAACGCAACTAAGGGACAATGACAAATGCATTACTAGGACAAGGCTATCGAATTCTTGCCGCCAATGAGTGCAAAGAAAGAATGAGCCGTATGTGATGGGAAAGGTCGTGCAATAGTGAGAATGGAAGATTATACAACTATTGCATGATGAGGGGAATCAGTAATGTCTTAAGGATTTATTGGATAGCAATTATCACCATCAAAATGATACTTGCTCAATATTTCTTTCAATTGGTGACACTCATCACTTCTATGTCCAAGAACACGATGATAAGTGTAATGTGGAACATTAGCATCTTTAGGGTAGATTACCAACCTATTCATAGGTGGTAATAAGATGAGTTTGTTATTTAGGAGGATTTGCAATTTTCTTTCACATTCAGGTGGTGGATGGAGAGGAAACTTTAGTTTTTCAATTTATATGGTCGTTTGCATTTAGTAGATTCACCCTTTTCACGAATTAAAGGAGAAAGAGGACCCATGGGGATCCTGTTATCCTTGTCATTGGTATCATGTAATGGTTGTTCATGAGGAAGAAGGAAATTTAGATCGGGGGGGAATCAAATATCACCGTGCCATCATCATGAAGTCTCCAATGTTCTATAGGAGGCTTGCTATCATGAGGAAGATCTTGATAGCCTAACCCTATTGTGTTTTCATATGTTGGTCTTTGTTCTAAAATTTGATGAATGTCATGTTCAGTTGTTGTGTCACATCCTTATTTTATTAAGATGGTAAAACCTTTTCCACATGTTTCTTCAAGGTTGATTGGTGTGTTGGTAACTTTGTTATAATAAAATGGTTGAGGATTTTCTTGGTTAGAGGAACTAGGTCCACCTGTTGGAGGGAACTTAGGTCCATCATTTGTTTCAAGATGTAGGTATCCAAATGTATCAGGAGGTGAGACTATAGGAAGGTCTTGCTATTTCATGGATGGATAAAAGGATGCATTGGCTTCAAGGTTGTCAAGACATCCGTTTAAGAACTTAGTCATGATATTATTATCTTCTCCAATGATGTCAATAGCATGAGGAGGACTTTCATGAGGATTTCAAGGAGCATGAGGAAGCTCAAGGTCATTAGGATTAGTTCCAAAGGAACAATTTGACATGTCCACTAAAGATTTTAATGACATCCAAAACCTATTAAAGCAAAAAGCCATGATGAAAGAAAAATAAATGAAATAAACAACAAATTTGGAAAGTATGACATAAGACAATAACAAAAAACATAAACACAAAAAATGTACATAAAATACCATAAATTACAGTGCAAATTGTGTAGAAGGACTAAGTCGCCCAATGTGGAGAATTAGTCCCAATGAGGATTTTTTTGTGATTTTTAGAAACTTTGAATGCAATTTGATGTCTTTTAGATGCATGGATGTAGCTATAGTATGAAAATGCAAAAGTTTGGTTTTTTCAATGAAATATGATGCAAAAATGCAAGCTATATGAGCTTTTCACTAATACAATTTTTAAAACCCTGGGATACAATTTAAACAATGCAACACTTAATGCAATGCTAATGCAAGTTAAACCTAGGATGCACTTGAAATCAGAAGTAAAAATGTTCAAGAGTCGGGTTCACCAAAATGTGGAAAATGATTTTGGTAGCCCAAGGGTTCTCTAACTCTTCTAGGTTTTGCACCTAAAAGAGAGAAATGGGCCCAAAATTCTAATGTATACACTCAAGATTAATGCAAAAGGGATGAAATGTATCTAAATGTAATGTACTAATGTAATAAACTGAAAGAAAGATGATGTATTTATGCTAAATATAAGAAATGCAAAGTGTTGGAAAAGACACTATGATATAAAAAAACACCTAAGAATGCAAGTAAATGATGACAAAATTAAATAGAACTAGAGAGGTGCACCTAGAATCTGAAGTCTGATGCAGAGAGGCTCTGGAATCCTATAGAGTTGATTGGAAATATTGACTGGGACACTTATGCCAAGCGCCACGACTTAGTCCAGTTTCGGGAAAAATCTGCTCGAACATGAATCTGCCAAATAGGTGTCCAAAAATGCAGAGAATACTTTTCAGGCCTGGTAGTGAGACTAATTCACCATAGATGGCGAATTAGTCCACCTAGAGATTTTTGGAATTTTGGGACAGGATTTTGTAGCTTTCGGTTTGCACTTCCTTTTTTGGCAAGTGTCTAAATCTAAATTTGCAAAAAACAAGATAAAAAGAGTCTCCAAGCTTCAATTAGGGTTATGTTGACTTTGATGGATTGTTGACAACTTTTTGGCACCAAACTCTTTGACAAATCTACATACAAGGCCTGCAAACACACATGCAAAGAGGGGAAAAAGGGTTAAGGGTTAGAGTATAGGGGTTTTCCTTGGTTAAACCCCACTTTGGTAATCAAACCCTAGATAATGAAATGAAATAAAGATAGAATGATGAATAAACAACATGCAATGTCATAAACTCACCAAACCCTTGATGTTGAAATCTAAAGATATACAATGAACTGCTACAATGGATGACTTGATTATGCTTAGAATGCTTGAATGCTTGAGAATGATTAAAGGAATGGATGAATTGCTTGAGTGAATGAATGGGGGCTAAAATGAGAGGAAAAACCCTTATTTATACTTGATTTTCCATTATTTCCTGAAAATAACACATCGCAGGCCGACCTCAAGAGTAAGAGAATAAATTCCTACCAAGAAATTAAAATTATTTTTATTTTTGTTCCCAGTGGGACTAAGTCAGGCGAGGTGATGACTTAGTCCTACTAGGGCAATTTCACTAGGTTTCAATAATTAAAGTGCATTAAATAATGTTTAATGGGAATATCCTAAAAAATACACTTAAGTAGGGCCAAAAAGTGCATTAAGGGGTCATTTAAACATGAGAAAGGGTTGAATTAGTGATGACAAGTCTAGAAAAGCGTGAGAGTTTGTTACAACTCTTTACAACACTTTGAAATAAGACTTGGCAAGTGATAAAAAAAAGGGATATTTTAGTGAATTATAATGAAAGGGTCCTAGAAAAGTGTGAAAGTGGGTTGCAACACTTCACAACACCTTTACAAGACATCCTAGAAGTCTTAATGATTTACAAGGGTTCAATACCTAATGTGAATGCATTGGCCACATTACAACATTAAATCTAGGAAAAATCAAGCCAAAATCTATAAGAAAGACTCAAGTGAGCACAAAAATGTCAACTATACATTTTTTGGTGACACAATATGAAACAAGGTAATTTGTTGATTACATTATGTAAAAACCTAAAAGATGAAATATTGTAAATGCAAATTTTCAAATTGAGCAATGCATGAAATAAGCTAAGTTAAGCTAGTTCCAATGAAATACATGTAAAAAAAAATCAACCAATTGATACAGTTAGTTAATGGCAGCAAACAAAAGTGCAGAAATAGGGTTTTCAGTGCTGGCATGAAAGGCAGTTTCAGGGGTGGAAAGGGACTGATTTGTTCAAGGTGGTGAATGAGTCCCAATGGGGATTTTTTTCAAAATTTTCAGAAATTTTTAATGGATTTTTATGCTTTTTATGTTTTATGATGTATATCCTAAGTGCAAATGAAGATTTCATATGATTTTCAATGATTTAAGATGCAAATGAACCTATATGCATTTTTGCTAATGCAAAATTTTAGAAACCCTAGATGCCAATTAACTAATGCGTCCTCTAACGCAAAGTCAATGCAACAGATCACATTATGACCTACATCAAAAAAAATAAGTATTCAAATGCAGTAGTTCAATTAAAATGAATATAGAAAATGGGGAATTTCTAGGGTTTTGGACCCAAAAGGAGAGGTTATTTTCTATCTTTCACTAAGAACAACTTTGATTTCAATGCAAAGGAATGAAATCATGAAGGAGAGTCAGGAAGGATAATAGCAATGAAGTTCACCACCAAGATTAAAACTGGAAACAAGATGTTTGAAACACCTGCAGTGATATGTAAATGGCTTAGGAAATGACTCTAGAAATGCAAATAAAGCAAACAAATGTTATGAAATAGAAATGTGCATGGAAATGTACGTGCATTAGAAACAACATTAAAATTTTGAAATGACTTTAGGTTTGATGGGAATCATTCACTATTCCAGGCTAACTGGGCTCGATTTTGGAAAACCCAAGAACGTGAGTCTTGTTAGCCAGATACATCCAAACCACAAAAGTATCTAAAAATAGTACAAATTTTATCGCTATTGATGTGAAATGAATCCACTTTGACTTTCAAACTAAGTAATCTATGCTCATCTTCTTTTGTCTCTAAGTGTTCGGATCAAACTCTAATTTTAGGACCGTGATTTTTTGTGAAGATTTCACTTTCATTGTGGGAGACTCTATTGAAGTTTAAAACCTAATATTCAATCATCTTGAAGCCTTCAAAACACCTAGATCTACAATCACACAAAGAGAAAGAAAATGTTGATTTTTAGGGAATAGGGGTTTTCCTTGGTCAAACTCCTTTTAGGTAATTAAACCAAAATGATGAAATAAGATAATGAAGCATGAATATGAAGTAATGTAACTAGAACCTTGCCATGATGATGAATCTTGAGATGCTGCAACAATGGATGAAGATTTTTCCCTTGAATGCCTTAGAATTGATCTTGATTGTTATCTTGATGACTTTGAAAATACTTGAAATGCTTAACCCTAGCTTGGTTGACTTGATAGTTAAAATTGATGATGAATAAATGAAATAATGATTTGAGAGCTCATTTATATAGGAAATCTACTCAAATGGTCATTAATTTGATCCCCAAGGCCGACATTGAAGAAAATTAAACTTAAAACACATTTTTTCCTGCTCAAACCTTGAAAATGGCCCAAATGGGACTGATTCGCCATCCTGGGCGAATGAGTCTCACTTGGATGGGGTTCATTCACCCAAAGTGGCAAATGGGTCCTGTAGGGGCTATTTTGCCAGTTGGGATGTCAGGGAATGCATAAATTAAGTTCATATGTTGATCTAGTTAGGTTTTTGATCAAAATAAGCCTTAGGATGCATAATATGGGGTCATAGGGGCCTATTAATGATGATATAAAGGGTCATTAGGGCTAAAGACACAAATTTCAATGTGAAAGTGTGATTAAATACATGCTACAACACTAAGTTGAGGTCCACATAGCCTAGAAGGCACAAGATCCAATGTGAATGTGTAAAACACATTACAACACTAGATTAAAACTAGGTTTAATTTACAAGCCTTCTAGATTAATGTGAGAATGCCATTAAATATATTTAACAACATTAAATTAAGGGAAAAAATAGGTCCATTAGACTTAAATGCTTAATAAAATTCTAGAAAAGTGTGAAAGTCATTTACAACACCTTTAGAAGACATCAATAACTGCATTTTATTCAGTTTGCAAGGGCCTAAGACCTAATGTGGATGTGTAAAACACCTCACAACACTAAATCAAGGCATCATTAGGTCCAATTTATCATTAATTATTCCTGAATCAAGCAAGGTGCACTTTTTCTACACTACAAAAACATTTAAGCATTCACCTACTTAATCAGAACAAGAAAGAAGATAAGCATCCACACAAGAACACAGTTGACACCAGATTTGCATGGAAAACCCCATAGGGGAAAACCACGGTGATAAAATCTAGTAGGAACTACTATCCTAATCCAACCTCACAAGTAAATAATAGTTACAACTTTGATTTAGGGCTATAACCAAAGGAAGCTACTACTCCCTATTTATATGACTTTGTTTTAGGGCTACAACACAAGGAAGCTACTACTCCTTGATAGAAAACAACTAAAATATGACTAAATTTATGGCTTCAACCATTGATATTCATCAATTCTACACATTAGGTCCGTAGCATATATTGTCATGCTCTACTCATGCACTTATACATCTTCGCACACTTCCATACTTCTCTTCTCATCTTTTATCTTCTATATATATCATTTGCACGTGTGCAAAAACAAATTAAGTTGGTCATAAACAAGCAAATATGAACCTTGTAATATGATAAGGTGATATTGAATTTTTTCCCTACAGTTCTTGCTAAGTTTGGATTTAATCAATTAGTGATCAATCTAATAATGGAATGTGTTACCATGGTTAAGTACTATTTTTTGTTTAATGGTTCTCCTTTCAGGTTTTCTCATGTTGGGAGAGGTATTAGATAGGGTGACCCCCTCTCACCATATTTGTTTATAATGGTGGCAGATGTACTAAGCAAGAACTTCTCTAATATGTTGTCAGAGGGGTCCATTAAAGGAATTAAGATTGCTTCTTCACTTGGACCGACTGTGATCCAACAATTTGTGGATGACACTTTTATGTTTGGGAAAGCCTCAATGTTGGAAGCCAAGAAATGGAAAATTTGTCTCAACAACTATGCTGCTTGTTCTAGACAATGCATTAACTACAATAAAAGCATGATTTACTTCTTTAACAACACTCCTAACCTGCAAACTTGGGTGACTATTGTTCTAGGCTATCTAAGTGGTTCTCTTCCTTCAGTTTATCTTGGGCTACCCCTAACTATCAAGGAAGTTACTCCTGAGTTTTGGAATTCTATTCTCGAAAGGATTCAAAGGAAACTTGTTGGGTGGAAAGGCTCTTTACTCAGTCATGCTAGTAAATTACAACTTAACTTTATTGTTCTTCAAGGTATCCCTATCTATTTCCTATCCATTTTTAGGATACCTAGATATATTGCTAATAAATTTGAGAAAATCCAAAGGTCTTTCCTTTGGTCGGGCAACGAGGAAAAAATGAAGCTCGCTATGGTTAAATGGGATAAGGTTTGTCAACCAAAAAGTTGTGGTGGGCTTGGGATAAGGACCATTTCTAATTCTAATAAAGCTCTTATGGCCAAAGTTGGCTGGGATCATCTGAGGGATAGGAAGGATTGGTGTGAGATCATGAATGCCAAGTACCTTCAGAACCGGTTGTTGATTGACTGCCTTTCAGAGGCTCACCCTTCAGGGTCCTTGGTTTGGAGGAGTATTTGCAGTCTACAGGATCTAATGAGGAATGGGATCAAATGGAAGATAGCTAATGGTAATAAAATCAAATTCTGGGAGGACACTTGGTTACTTGACACCCCACTGGAAAATTTTGAATTCAAGTATCTTAAGGGTTTGGCTCAACAAGTGTTTGGCATATATATTAG
>VDFB02000003.1:89678772-89759433 GCA_007258455.2 Sequoia sempervirens
GAATATTTTGACCTTTCCAATAGGGAGATGAACCTAACAAGTTTAAAACCTAATCTTCAATGATCTCCTTAAGCCTTCAAAACACCTAGATCTGCAATCACACAAAGAGAGATAGAAAATGTTGATTGTTAGGGAATAGGGGTTTGCCTTGGTCAAACCTCTTTTAGGTAATTAAACCAAAATGATGAAACAAGATAATGAAGCATGAATATGAAGTAATCCAATTAGAACCTTTCCATGATGATGTATCTTGAGATGTTGCAACAATGGATGAAGAATCTACCCTTGAATGCCTTGGAATTGATCTTGATTGCTATCTTGATGACTTTGTAAATACTTGAAATGCTTAACCCTAGCTTGCTTGACTTGATAACTAGAATGGACGATGAATGAATGAAATAATGATTTGAGAGATCATTTATATAGGAAATCTACTCAAATGGTCATTAATTTGATCTCCAAGGATGACATTGAAGAAAATTAAACTTAAAACCCTTTTTTTCCTGCTCAAACCTCGAAAATGGCCCAAATGGGACTCATTCACCATCCTTAGTGAATGAGTCCCACCTGGATGGGACTCATTCACCCAAAGTGGTGAATGGGTCCCACATGAGCTATTTTTCCAACTAGGATGTTGGGGAATGCATAAATTAAGTTCATGTGTTGAGCTATTTGGGTTTTTGATCAAAATAAGTCTCAAGATGCACAATATGGGGTCATAGGGGCCTATTAATGATGATATAAAGGGTGATTAGGGCTAAGGACACAAATTTCAATGTGAAAGTACAATTAAATACACTCTACAACACTTAAATGAGGTCCACATAGCCTAGAAAGGCACAAGATCTAATGTGAATGTGTAAAAAACATTACAACACTAGATTGAAACTAGGTTTAATTTACAAGCCTTCTAGATTAATGTGAGAATGCCATTAAATATATTTTACAACATTGAATTAAGGGAAAAAATAGGTCCATTAGACTTAAATGCTTAATAAAAATCTAGAAAGGTGTGAAAGTCATTTACAACACTTTACAACACCTTTAGAAGACATTGATAAATGCATTTTATTTAGTTTGCAAGGGCCTAAGATCTAATGTGGATGTGTAAAATGCCTCACAAAACTAAATCAAGGCATCATTAGGTCCAATTTATCATTAATTATTCCTAAATCAAGCAAGGTGCACTTTTTTCTATGCTACATTTAACCTCCACTTTAGTGAGAGGATTAACTTGCTTCAAACTCACACTAAAGTAGACATTCAAGAGGGGTCCAATCGTACCAATGCGGATGATCTAGGATAACAAAGATGAAGGAGGCAGTCAAGCCCCCAGGATCCAGGATCCTAGGTCAAACCAACATAAGTGCAAAAGGACACACACAAGATGAATGATTTGCAACAAAACAAGATACATGATCATGCAATGGAAATAACTAGAAGGAATAGAAGTACAAATGAGAAAAATTAAAAAGGTGGATCAAGCTTTGACCATTTTTCCAACACAATGTGGATCATATCTTGGTTGTTTGTCTAAAAATGCATACTCACTCTGAGGCGATGAAACTCTTGGTTGTCTGCTGGGTGAGAAGTCCTAAAAGGTGAGAAACATACACTCATGGTTGGTATGCACTCACACACATGCAAGTGGCTATGGGGAAATTCATGCCTTGAATTGGGCTTCCCATTCAAACCATACCAAAGCTATACCTCCTGATAACTTTAATAAGGAACCACAAAAGAAAATGACTTTTGAAGCTTCATGAGATAAGAAAAACTTTGTATGCTTGAAACTCATAGATATTGTAAATGCAAAATGGTGTAATATTTATTCAAAGGGATTTTTCTTAGTTCATGCAAGATCTCATCTTAGGGTACATTGTGCTTAACGTCTCCAAGAGAGGAAAAATACAAGGTCTCATCTTGTTTCCAAGAGAGGAAAAGTCAAAGAAATATCACAATCTTGGAGGAAATCAAGCCCAATGACACTACCAAGAAAAAGATGTATTGCAAGAAGAAAGAAATCATGCAATGAAATATGAGTTTTGATGTATGCCCCCACTTTAAAGTGATTGCTAACATAATTGCTGTGAGAAATTTCTTTAAAGTAGAAGAAGACATGAGAGCTTATTCAAAAATCCCTATGCTAAGTCATATGTTTTTGATAAGCTACATCATGAAAAGGTAGTATGTCACATGTGATCCAACTTAGGGCATGTTGTTCACATCCCAAGCATGATCTTTATATTCATGAAAGGTTAACGGCTAGCCAAAAGAGGCAACAACAACTGACATACGCAAACAAGTCCACCTAACCCCTTGCCCCCACTTAGTGCAGGACAAGGATGAGCCAAAATGATCGATGAGAAACATGCTACAGTGAAAATCAGTATTGATTAGAGGAATGAGGTGCCCCCACATAAGGAAGAGCACCAAACTCCTTAAGATGTTGGATTTTACTACTCGAAGCCTCACATTCATTAGTAGCATGACCATGAACTCTATGATATGCACAGAATGAAGTCTTGTAATAAAATTTATTTTGAGTTCTTGGAGGGAGAGATATCAAGTGATCTTGGAGGAGTCTCGACAAGATACCCTCTTGATCAATAGAAGATGTTCCTTTATTATGCGACAAAGATATATCTTGCTTAGTATTATTTGTCATACCTATGCAAGGCTCTTTAGATTGAAAGATTTTGTTCTCCCCTTTACAGGAGGGTGTAAAATCTAATGAACTAAAATCATTAGTGTTTTGTGAGATGACATTGACATTAAGCGAAGATGTATTTTCTCGTTTCATTTTAGGCAAAGGATAACAACCAAGACTATTAGTGTCTATCATTTCAGGATGCATTACTATTAAAGTCGTCTTAGAAGAATATTTTGTGAGAGTTTCAATGTTAAGTGAAGGTTTGTTTATTTCTATCAAAGGAAAATAACCAAGACCATGAGTTGTTTATTGTGTGTTAGGCTCTAGAGGGTTGTGGATAGTTGTTCTTTAGCACCACATCCTTTTCCAGTATGTAGCCAAGTTGTTTCATAAGTTCATAAAAATTTCCATAAAGATTTTTCATCTCTTTTGGATTTGGTGGTTGTTCGTGGTTGAGTTCATCAAAGTTTGTCATGTAATTTGTTGTCTTGTGTTCTAAAGTGGTTGAGGCAGATGCTTGCAAAGGGTCTTCTAATTGTTGTGTTGACATGACTGCTTTTTGGTTTCCCTTATTTTAATCTTTGTTTATGATCTTGTACTCGCCCATGAATGTATGTTCAAAATCTAAGGAACCCAAATCATCTTCTAATAGCTTTGTGACTTGGTCAATGTGTTTTTCTTTGTCTATCTATTGTACGGGTTCCACTTATGTAGTTGGTGTTAATTTTGCCAAAGGATTTTCCTTGTTTTTCTCAATGTTCAAACAATTGTTTGGGTCAGGGTCAGCTTCAAGTGTGTACACTTTGTTATTGTAGATGTATTTCATTTTACGATGAAGAGTAGAAGGCACACTATTCATTGCATGAATCCATGGTCTATCTAAGAGAATATTAGATGAGAGATCATGTGGCATAACATGTGCCAATGTTTCCAATGTGGCCTTCCCAACTATAATAAGCAAAGTGATCACACCAAGTGGTTGTTTTCCTACATTGTCAAATTCCTTAATAGATAAAGAGTTTGGTTGAATTTTTGATTTATCCACATGAAGCCAATCCAAGAGGTTTACACTACACACATTAAGGGTTGAGCCATTGTCAAAAAGAGTTCACTTTATCCCTATCCTATTGTATTGAGCTCTGATCATGAAAGCATCATTATTTTTGCACTTTTGAAGGGGGAGTTCACTTTGGTGGGAAAAAATGCCAGCATTTATTCCTTGGATCATGGCTGCTATGTCATTTGGTTGCACATTATAAGGGATAGGAACTTGTTGTAAGTCTGTTTGAATCATGTTGTGGTAATGAGGGGAGGCTTGAATAAGGTCCCATAATGATATCTTAGCAGGAGTATTCTTAAGTTGTTCAACAAAATTATACTCCTTTCCACTATGCAAAGGAAAATGAGGAGCATTAGGCAATATGGGATTAGGAAAAGGTAAGGGTGTCAGGGTTGGTTGTTGTGGTTGCAGATTGTTTCTAGTGTTATATGTATGAGCAATGATATTATGACTCAGTTGCTGCAAAACATTAGTCTTAGGTGGGTAAAGGATAAGTTTGGGTTGGTTTTGTGGTTGCGGATTGTTTCTAGTGTTATATGTATGAGCAATGATATTATGACTCGGTTGCTGCAAAAAAATAGTCTTAGGTGGGTAAAGGATAAGTTTGGGTTGGTTTTGAGGCTTGTGTGATGGGGGCTAAAGGATGAGTTGAGGTTGAATAATATTAACGTCTCTTAGTGAAGGAGAGTCTAATGTTACTTCATCATCTTCATCTAAGGGCCTAATATCATTATTGTGAATGCTTTCCTTTTGTTGCACCATGATATCCTCCCTAGGAGGAGAGTTTTTAGGAGAACTAGAAACCACATGTTCTTGACATTTGAGGGTTGGTTCTTCTAAAATGACTTCATCACAAGTAAGGGAATGATCAATGGTTGGATTTTCTTGTTTATTGATAGTGGGGAGATTAGGGGAAGATCCTATTTGATTGTAATTTTTCTCTAAGGTCTCATTCTCTTATGTCATATTATCTACCCTAGTAGGAGAGCTTGTGATATGTTCATCCATGGTTAAATTTTGTAAAGAAATTTCATCACAAGTAGGGGAGACATCAAGAGAACTATGTTATTCATTCTTACCAAATAGATCTTCCACAATGGTAGGAGAATTGGGGAAGGGAGGGACAAGATTCTCATGACTCTTAATAGGTATATCTTCTAACACCAACCTATCCTCTTTTCCTCAAGGAGGGATATTAGGAGAAAGACAATTTTGAGTGTCATGGCTATGGAGACTAGGTAAGGTGATGTTTAGAAATGTTTCGATGATATCATCTTCTTGTTGTCTAATATCTTCCAAAGGGCGATGAGGAGAGGGACAATCAAGATGCTCAATGCTTTTATCTTCTTTCACCAAGACACCTTCGTCACTAATAGGAGAGGTATCGGGAGAAGAATAAGTGTGATTGTTATGATTGTCTACACTACCATCCTCACCAATGGGAAATGTAATATTAATGATTGTGTCAATGGTTTGATCATAACTATGATTAACATATTTCTTAATGACCTCATTGTTGCAATGAAAATTGAACTCATAAGAGGGGATGTTGTACTTATGCAATCCATTTTTAATCATATCAAAGCCACATCTTTTGAAAGAAAAAATGCTATCATGAAAAAGTAAAGAAAGTGCAATGCAATGACCAAAAGTGAAATGTTTAAATGCAATTTTCAGATATGTGTGGACAATGATTTTGGTAACCCAAGGGTTCTCTAACTCTTCTAGGTTTTTCACCTAAAAGGAGAGAAATGGGCCCAAAATGCTAATGTCTACACTCAAGATTAATGTAAAAGGGATGCAATGTATCTAAATGTAATGTACTAATGCAATAAACTGAAAGAAATATGATTTATTTATGATAAATATAAGAAATGCAAAGCACTGGAAAACACACTATGATATGCAAAAACACCTAAGAATGCAAGTAAATGATGATAGAATTAAACAGAACTAGAGAGGTGCACCTAGAATTTGAAGTCTGATGCAAAGAGGCTCTGGAATCCTGCAGAGTTGACTGGAAATGTTGATCGGGAGACTTAAACCAAGCTGAGCGACTTAGTCTAGTTTCAGGAAAAATCTATCAGAACAAGAATTTGCCACATGGGTGTCAAAAAATGTAGAAATAACTTTTCAGACCAAGCAGTGGGACTAATTTTCCACAGATGGTGGCTTAGTCCACCTAGAGATTTCTAGAATTTTAGGATAGGATTTTGTAGCTTTTGGTTTGCACTTCCTTTTCTGATAGGTGTCTGAATCTGAATCTGTAGAAAATGAGATGAAAAGAGTCTCCAAGCTTCAATTAGGGTTATGTTGACTTCGATGAATTTTTGACCACTTTTTGGCATCAAACTCTTTGACAAATTTGCATACAAGGCCTGCAAACACACATGCAAAGAGGGGGAAAAGGGTTAAGGGTTAGAGTATAGGGGTTTTCCCTGGTCAAACCCCACTTTGGTAATCAAACCCTAGATAATGAAATGAAATAAAGATAGAATGATGAATAAACAACATGCAATGTCATAAACTTGCCAAACCCTTGATGTTGAAAAATGAAGATATGCAATGAAGTGCTCCAATGGATGACTTGATTATGCTTAGAATGCTTGAATTCTTGAGAATGATTAAGTGAATGGATGAATTGCTTGAGTGAATTAATGGGGGATAAAATGAGAGGAAAAACCATTATTTATACTTTATTTTCCATTATTTCTCAAAAATAATACATCATAGGTTGACCTCAAGAGTAAGAGAATAAAATCCTGCCAAGAAATTAAAATTATTTTGTTTTTTGTGCCTAGTAGGACTAAGTTTCCCCAGGTGGCGACTTGGTCCCACCAAGGCAATTTTACTAGGTTTTAGAAATTAAAGTGCATTAAATAATGTTTAACGGGAATATCCTAAAAAATACACTTAAGTAGGGCCAAAAAGTGCATTAAGGGATCATTTAAACATGAGAAAGGGTTGAATTGGTGATGACAAGTCTAGAAAAGTGTGAGAGTTTGTTACAACTCTTTTGAATACTTTGAAATAAGACTTGTAAGTGATAAAAAAGGGATATTTAAGTGAATTATAATGAAAGGGTGCTAGAAAAGTGTGAAAGTGGGTTACAACACTTGACAACACCTTTACAAGACAACCTAGAAGTCTTAATGATTCACAAGGATCCAAGACCTAATGTGAACATGTTGACCACATTACAACATTAAATCTAGGAAAAATCAAGCCTAAATCCATAAGAAAGACTCAATTCAGCAAAAAAATGTCAACTATACATTTTATGGCAACACATTAAGCCCCCACTTTAGTGAGAGGATGAACTCGCTTCAAACTCACACTAAAGTAGCCCAACATGCACATCGAGAGGGATCCAAATGTACTCATGTTGATAAGATGAGACAACAATAATCAAGAGGGGTGATCAAGCCCCCAGGATCATGATCTCATGGAAAACCAAACATAAATGCAAAGGAACACACATGAAGATGATGAAAAAGAATGAAAGAAAGCTTCATTCATTTTTCTATCCCGTTGTGGATCAAATCTAGGTTGTTTGTTTGAAATAAGAAATGTGTACTCACTCTAGGGTGATAGAACTCATGGTTATCTTTCGGGTGAGAAGGAATGAGTATACTCACTTTGGGGCCACGAAACTTTTAGTTTTCTGTGGGGTGAGAAGGCTCAAAAGTTGAGAAACATATGCTCACAGTTGGTATGCACTCTCACACAAGCAGGTGGCTATGGGGAAAATTCATGCCTCTGAATGGGCTTCCTGCTCAACCATACTAAAGTTATACCTCTTGATAACTTTAATAAGGTGCCACAAAGGACAATGTCATTTCGTGCTTCATGAGACAAGCAAAGCTTCATATGCTTAGAACTCATGAACAAATGAAATGGCACCATAGGTATGCAAGATGTGTGATGAAAAGTGGCCATACAAATGCAAAATGAAACATGCAAAAGAATGTTCAAAGGAGTCTTGTTAAGTTCATGCAAGGTCTATAACTTAGGGAACATTGTGTCTAATGTCTCCAAGAGAGGACCAATCAAAGAATAGAAAAATCACAACTTAGGAGATGAAGTGCATCACATCAGGCCACCAAGAGGAATGCAATATGCTAATATAGATCACGCTCATGAAGGACATCACACCCAATGTCATCCACAAAGTGACAAACGTATCGTATAAAGTAACAAGGCTACACTAAGAACCAAGAAAAAAGAAAAATTCAAAATGAATAATGCCAATGTATGCCCCCACTTTAAAGAAATTGCTACACACCGTACTATGAGAAATTACTTTAAAGTAGTGAATGAAAAATGCAAAAAGAAACATGACATGAGAGCCAACTTGGAAAGCCCCTATTTCAAGTCATACATTTCTGAGTAAGGTTGCATCATGCTAAAAGAAACAAAAGAAAGAGGGGTTTCCCCCAAAAGGAACACACCAAACACATAAGGAATCTATGGATTTGGGTTTAGTATGTTCATTGTTGTAATGTTTTAATTAAAGAGCTCAGAACTCTTATCATTCCCAAAATACACATAGAATTGGAAGAATGACACAAGGAGAGTGAAAAATAAATAAAAATCAAATCTGTTTTGAGTCAACATGGAAGAGACATTGTTGTCTCAATGCTTTGCATTGTCCCCAAAAGGAAAACACAAGCAAAATAAAATAAAAAGGTGAAAGAAAAAGGAAAAAGATTTTGGGTCAACATGAAGGAGACATTATGGTCTCAATTCCTTGTGTCATCCCCAAAAGGAAAACAAAAAACAAAAGCGAAAAGGAAAAAGAAAGACCTTTTGGGTCAACATGGAAGAGACATAGGGTGTCTCTACGCTTTACGTCATCCCCAACAGGAAAAACACAATCAAAAGGAAAAGAAAAAGAAAGGAGGCATTTTGGGTCAATATGGAAGAGACTTAGGACGTTTCAACACTTTGTGTCATGCCTAAAAGGAAAACACAAAAAAAAAGTGAAATGCAAAATCAATGTACGACATATAGAAGAATGAAGGTACACATAGAAGAATGTCACAAAGAGAAGAGAACATTAAATGTCACATCATAGGGGAACATGATACGCACATATAAAAGAAAAGAAAAAGAAAAATACTAGTAATGCAAAGTCAAGTTGACCATCAAACAAGTCATTCACCTCCTAATCTCAATTGGTATAAGCGGAAGGTGAATAACACAGCTAAGGGACAATGACAAATGCATTACTAGGACAAGGCTATCGAATTCTTACCGCCAATGAGTGCAAGGCAAGAATGAGCTGAGATATGTGATGGGAAAGGTCATGCAATAGTGAGAATGAAAGATTATACAACTATTGCATGATGAGGGGAATTGGTAATGTCTTAAGGATTTATTGGATAGCAATTATTGCTAACAAAATGATACTTTCTCAATATTTCTTTCAATTGGTGACACTCATCACTTCTATGTCCAAGAACACGATGATAAGTGCAATGTGGAACATTAGCATCTTTAGGGCAGATTACCAACCTATTCATAGGTGGTAATAAGATGAGTTTGTTATTTAGGAGGATTTGCAATTTTCTTTCACATTTAGGTGGTGGATGGAGAGGAAACTTTAGTTTTTCAATTTATATGGTCGTTTGCGTTTAGTAGATTCACCCTTTTCACGGATTAAAGGAGAAAGAGGACCCATGGGGATCCTGTTATCCTTGTCACTGGTATCATGTAAGGGTTGTTCATGAGGAAGAAGGACATTCAGATCGGGGGGGGAATCAAAGATCACCATGCCATCATCATGAAGTCTCCAATGTTCTATAGGAGGCTTGCTATCATGAGGAGGATCTTGATAGCCTAACCCTATTGTGTTTTCATATGTTGGTCTTTGTTCTAAAATTTGATGAATGTCATGTTCAATTGTTGTGTCACATCCTTATTTTATTAAGATGGTAAAACCTTCTCCACATGTTTCTTCAAGGTTGATTGGTGTGTTGGTAACTTTGTTATAATAAAATGGTTGAGGATTTGCTTGGTTAGAGGAACTAGGTCCATCATTTGTTTCAGGATGTAGGTATCCAAATGTATCAGGAGGTGAGACTGTAGGAAGGTCTTGCTATTTCATGGATGGATAAAAGGATGCATTGGCTTCAAGGTTGTCAATACATTCGTTTAAGAACTTAGTCATGATATTATTATCTTCTCTAATGATGTCAATAGCATGAGGATGACATTCATGAGGATTTCAAAGAGAATGAGGAAGCTCAAGGTCATTAGGATTAGTTCCAAAGGAACAATTTGACATGTCCACTAAAGATTTTAATGACATCCAAAACCTATTAAAGCAAAAAAGCCATGATGAAAGAAAAATAAATGAAATAAACAACAAATTTGGAAAGTATGACATAAGACAATAACAAAAAACATAAATGCAAAAAATGTACATAAAATACCATAAATTACAGTGCAAAATATGTAGAAGGACTAAGTCGCCCAATGTGGAGAATTAGTCCCAGTGAGGATTTTTTTGTGATTTTTAGAAATTTTGAATGCAATTTGATGTCTTTTAGATGCATAGATGCGGCTACAGTATGAAAATGCAACATTTGGTTTTTTCAATGAAATATGATGCAAAAATGCAAGCTATATGAGCTTTTCACTAATGCAATTTTTAAAACCCTGGGATACAATTTAAACAATGCAACACTTAATGCAATGCTAATGCAAGTTAAACCTAGGATGCACTTGAAATCAGAAGTAAAAATGTTCAAGAGTCGGGTTCACCAAATTGTGGACAATGATTTTGGTAGCCCAAGGGTTCTCTAACTCTTCTAGGTTTTTCACCTAAAAGAGAGAAATGGGCCCAAAATGCTAATGTATACACTCAAGATTAATGTAAAAGGGATGAAATGTATCTAAATGTAATGTACTAATGTAATAAACTGAAAGAAAGATGATGTATTTATGCTAAATATAAGAAATGCAAAGTGTTGGAAAAGACACTATGATATGAAAAAACACCTAAGAATGCAATTAAATGATGACAAAATTAAATAGAACTAGAGAGGTGCACGTAGAATATAAACTCTGATGCAGAGAGGCTCTGGAATCCTACAGAGTTGATTGGAAATATTGACTGGGACACTTATACCAAGAGCCGCGACTTAGTCTAGTTTCGGGAAAAATCTGCTCGAACATGAATCTGCCAAATGGGTGTCCAAAAATGCAGAGACTACTTTTTAGGCCTAGTAGTGAGACTAATTCACCACAGATGGTGAATTAGTCCACTTGGAGATTTCTGGAATTTTCGGATAGGATTCTATAGTTTTCGGTCTGAACTTCCTTTTCTGGCAAGTGTCAATCTAAATTTGCAAAAAATGGGATGAAAAGAGTCTCCAAGCTTCAATTAGGGTTATGTTGACTTTGATGGATTGTTGACAACTTTTTGGCACCAAACTCTTTGACAAATCTGCATACAAGGCCTGCAAACACACATGCAAAGAGGGGAAAACGGGTTAAGGGTTAGAGTATAGGGGTTTTCCTTGGTTAAACCCCACTTTGGTAATCAAACCCTAGATAATGAAATGAAATAAAGATAGAATGATGAATAAACAACATGCAATGTCATAAACTCACCAAACCGTTGATGTTGAAATCTAAAGATATGCAATGAACTACTACAATGGATGACTTGATTATGCTTAGAATGCTTCAATGCTTGAGAATGATTAAGTGAATGGATGAATTGCTTGAGTGAATGAATGGGGGCTAAAATGAGAGGAAAAACCCTTATTTATACTTGATTTTCCATTATTTCCTAAAAATAACACATCGCAGGCTGACCTCAAGAGTAAGAGAATAAATTCCTGCCAAGAAATTAAAATTATTTTGATTTTTGTTCCGAGTGGGACTAAGTTAGCCGAGGTGATGACTTGGTCCCACTAGGGAAATTTCACTAGGTTTCAATAATTAAAGTGCATTAAATAATGTTTAATGGGAATATCCTAAAAAATACACTTAAGTAGGGCCAAAAAGTGCATTAAGGGGTCATTTAAACATGAAAAAGAGTTGAATTAGTGATGACAAGTCTAGAATAGCGTAAGAGTTTGTTACAACTCTTTACAACACTTTGAAATAAGACTTGGAAAGTGATAAAAAAAGGGATATTTTAGTGAATTATAATGAAAGGGTCCTAGAAAAGTGTGAAAGTGGGTTGCAACACTTCACAACACCTTTACAAGACATCCTAGAAGTCTTAATGATTCACAAGGGTTCAATACCTAATGTGAATGCATTGGCCACATTACAACATTAAATCTAGGAAAAATCAAGCCAAAATCTATAATAAAGACTCAAGTGAGCACAATAATGTCAACTATACATTTTTTGGTGACACAATATGAAACAAGGTAATTTGTTGATTACATTATGTAAAAACCTAAAAGATGAAATATTGTAAATGCAAATTTTCAAATTGAGCAATGCATGAAATGAGCTAAGTTAAGCTAGTTCCAATGAAATACATGTAAAAAAAAATCAACCAATTGATACAATTAGTTAATGGCAGCAAACAAAAGTGCAGAAATAGGGTTTTCAGTGCTGGCATGAAAGGCAATTTCAGGGGTGGAAAGGGACTAATTTGCTCAAGGTGGTGAATGAGTCCAAATGGGAATATTTTTCAAAATTTTCAGATATTTTTAATGGATTTTTATGCTTTTTATGTTTTATGATGTATATCCTAAGTACAAATGTAGATTTCATATGATTTTCAATTATTTAAGATGCAAAAATGGAACCTATATGCATTTTTGCTAATGCAAAATTTTAGAAACCCTAGATGCCAATTAACTAATGCAACCCTAATGCAAAGTCAATGCAAGCTAGATCTAGGATGATAATGGACTCCAAATCAAAAAAAAGGTATTCTAAATGCAGGTTCACCAAAATGAAACATAGAAAATGGGGTACTCTCTTTTCGCTTCTAGGGTTTTGGACCTAAAAGGAGAGGTTATTTTCTATCTTTCACTCAAGAACAAACCCTTGAGATTTCAATGCAAAGGAGATTGAATTATGATGAAGGGAGAGTTCCAGGGGAAGGATAATAGCAAATGGGGGTTCACCACCAAGATTAAACTTGGAAAATGTAAGATGTTTGAAAACACGGTGTGATATGCAAAATGGTTTAGAAAATGACTTAGAAATGCAAATAAAGCAAAACAAAATGTTATGAAATAGAAAGTGTGCACCTGGAAATGTATTGCAGACTGGAAACAACTTTGAAATTTTGGAAATGTTGATTTTTAGGCTTGGTGGGAATCATTCACTATTCTAGGTGAATCAGTTTCAATTTTGGAAAACTGCACCGGAGCTTGTTTTGGCCAGATGGGTATCCAAATCCACAAAAGTATCTAAAAAATAGGTACAGTGGGACTCATTTGCCACTAATGGTGAATGAGTCCACTTTGACTTTTCTAGAAACTTAGAAGTGGAATCTATAGCTCTCGGTCTTCTCTTTCTGTTCCTCCAAGTGTTCGGATCTGAAACTCTGATTTTTAGGACTGTGACTTTTTGTGAAGATTTTGACCTTTCCAATAGGGAGATGACTCTAACAAGTTTAAAACCTAATATTCAATGATCTTGAAGCCTTCAAAACACCTAGATCTACAATCACACAAAGAGAGAGAAAATGTTGATTTTTAGGGAATAGGGGTTTTCCTTGGTCAAACCCCTTTTAGGTAATTAAACCAAAATGATGAAATAAGATAATGAAGCATGAATATGAAGTAATGTAACTAGAACCTTGCCATGATGACGAATCTTGAGATGCTACAACAATGGATGAAGAATTTTCCCTTGAATGCCTTAGAATTGATCTTGATTGCTATCTTGATGACTTTGAAAATACTTGAAATGCTTAACCCTAGCTTACTTGACTTGATAGTTAAAATTGATGATGAATGAATGAAATAATGATTTAAGAGCTCATTTATATAGGAAATCTACTCAAATGGTCGTTAATTTGATCCCCAAGGCCGACATTGAAGAAAATTAAACTTAAAACACATTTTTTCCTGCTCAAACCTTGAAAATGGCCCAAATGGGACTGATTCACCATCTTGGGTGAATGAGTGTCACCTGGATGGGTTTCATTCACCCAAAGTGGAAAATGGGTCCTGTAGGGGCTATTTTGCCAGTTGGGATGTCAGGGAATGCATAAATTAAGTTCATATGTTGATCTAGTTAGGTTTTTGATCAAAATAAGCCTTAGGATGCATAATATGGGGTCATAGGGGCCTATTAATGATGATATAAAGGGTCATTAGGGCTAAAGACACAAATTTCAATGTGAAAGTGTGATTAAATACATGCTACAACACTAAGTTGAGGTCCACATAGCCTAGAAGGCACAAGATCCAATGTGAATGTGTAAAACACATTACAACACTAGATTAAAACTAGGTTTAATTTACAAGCCTTCTAGATTAATGTGAGAATGCCATTAAATATATTTAACAACATTAAATTAAGGGAAAAAATAGGTCCATTAGACTTAAATGCTTAATAAAATTCTAGAAAAGTGTGAAAGTCATTTACAACACCTTTAGAAGACATCAATAACTGCATTTTATTCAGTTTGCAAGGGCCTAAGACCTAATGTGGATGTGTAAAACACCTCACAACACTAAATCAAGGCATCATTAGGTCCAATTTATCATTAATTATTCCTGAATCAAGCAAGGTGCACTTTTTCTACACTACAAAAACATTTAAGCATTCACCTACTTAATCAGAACAAGAAAGAAGATAAGCATCCACACAAGAACACAGTTGACACCAGATTTGCATGGAAAACCCCATAGGGGAAAACCACGGTGATAAAATCTAGTAGGAACTACTATCCTAATCCAACCTCACAAGTAAATAATAGTTACAACTTTGATTTAGGGCTATAACCAAAGGAAGCTACTACTCCCTATTTATATGACTTTGTTTTAGGGCTACAACACAAGGAAGCTACTACTCCTTGATAGAAAACAACTAAAATATGACTAAATTTATGGCTTCAACCATTGATATTCATCAATTCTACACATTAGGTCCGTAGCATATATTGTCATGCTCTACTCATGCACTTATACATCTTCGCACACTTCCATACTTCTCTTCTCATCTTTTATCTTCTATATATATCATTTGCACGTGTGCAAAAACAAATTAAGTTGGTCATAAACAAGCAAATATGAACCTTGTAATATGATAAGGTGATATTGAATTTTTTCCCTACAGTTCTTGCTAAGTTTGGATTTAATCAATTAGTGATCAATCTAATAATGGAATGTGTTACCATGGTTAAGTACTATTTTTTGTTTAATGGTTCTCCTTTCAGGTTTTCTCATGTTGGGAGAGGTATTAGATAGGGTGACCCCCTCTCACCATATTTGTTTATAATGGTGGCAGATGTACTAAGCAAGAACTTCTCTAATATGTTGTCAGAGGGGTCCATTAAAGGAATTAAGATTGCTTCTTCACTTGGACCGACTGTGATCCAACAATTTGTGGATGACACTTTTATGTTTGGGAAAGCCTCAATGTTGGAAGCCAAGAAATGGAAAATTTGTCTCAACAACTATGCTGCTTGTTCTAGACAATGCATTAACTACAATAAAAGCATGATTTACTTCTTTAACAACACTCCTAACCTGCAAACTTGGGTGACTATTGTTCTAGGCTATCTAAGTGGTTCTCTTCCTTCAGTTTATCTTGGGCTACCCCTAACTATCAAGGAAGTTACTCCTGAGTTTTGGAATTCTATTCTCGAAAGGATTCAAAGGAAACTTGTTGGGTGGAAAGGCTCTTTACTCAGTCATGCTAGTAAATTACAACTTAACTTTATTGTTCTTCAAGGTATCCCTATCTATTTCCTATCCATTTTTAGGATACCTAGATATATTGCTAATAAATTTGAGAAAATCCAAAGGTCTTTCCTTTGGTCGGGCAACGAGGAAAAAATGAAGCTCGCTATGGTTAAATGGGATAAGGTTTGTCAACCAAAAAGTTGTGGTGGGCTTGGGATAAGGACCATTTCTAATTCTAATAAAGCTCTTATGGCCAAAGTTGGCTGGGATCATCTGAGGGATAGGAAGGATTGGTGTGAGATCATGAATGCCAAGTACCTTCAGAACCGGTTGTTGATTGACTGCCTTTCAGAGGCTCACCCTTCAGGGTCCTTGGTTTGGAGGAGTATTTGCAGTCTACAGGATCTAATGAGGAATGGGATCAAATGGAAGATAGCTAATGGTAATAAAATCAAATTCTGGGAGGACACTTGGTTACTTGACACCCCACTGGAAAATTTTGAATTCAAGTATCTTAAGGGTTTGGCTCAACAAGTGTTTGGCATATATATTAGTGATTATCTCATAGGGCCCCTAGGAGCTAGAAAATGGAATGACATTGGCCTATGTTGTCCTTTATCCCCTAATCTACGTCTGCTTTCCAAGACGCTACAAGAGTTACTCTCCCTCACCAGACTACCCCCTTGTTACAGAGGGGATGATTTCTTTTGGATCCATGATAACCAGGGTGATCTTACAGTTAAATCTACTTACAAGATGCTAACAAATCAAGGTATTGTCAATGATCTGTGGAAGAAGGTTTGGAATCGATACATGATACTGAAAGTTGACTTCTTCTGGTGGACTATCTTCCATAATAGGATTCTTACTCAGGACAATCTAAGGAAAAGTGGATTCTAGATCCCTAACAGATGCTTTTTGTGTAAATGCAATGAAGAATTGGTTGATCATTTGTTGTTACACTGCCCTTTTGTTGGGGAGGTGTGGGAGTTGACTTTAGGTAGATTGGGGATTCAGTGGCTTATGTGTAAGGACATCATATCTTTCATCTTGAGCTGGTCTGGACCATTTACCCATCCTTTAACTGGTTAAATATGGAACCAAGTCCCTCCCATTATATGCTAGTGCTTATGGAAAGAGAGGAACAATAGGATCTTCAAGAACACTGAGATGAACCCAAGAGGTTTTTGGTATTGGAGCTCATCTAATTGTGGAAAATATCTCTCTTCAAAGGGAAAACCCCTTACAAAGGACCTACTGAGATGGAAATAAGCACAACTCAAGCTTGGCACCAGAACTTAGATGTCAATTCTTATGACAACTCTAGGTTTCTCGCACAGAGAGCCACTATTTGGAAACCCCCTAATAGGGGCTGGTTTAAACTTAATTTTTATGGGGTGGCTAAGTGAAACTTGGGAAGAGAAAGTATAGGAGTGATCAGGGATCATAGAGGGAAGTTTGTTTCTAGTTATGTTGGGGGGATTGGTATTCATTCTTCCATGATAGCAGAAGTTAGAGCGTTGTTAAAGGGCTTACAGATAGTTGTCTCGTTGGGGATTGAGAACCTCCATATTGAAGGTGACTCTAAGTCCATTATTGATGCTATTAATTTTGATAGACTAATAGGGTGGAGTACTAAAGACATTCTCCTAGAGATTTGATTCCTCGTGTCTAAGACAAAATTAAAAGTGGGTAGTCATATTTATAGAGAAGGGAACCAAGTTGTTGATGCCTTAGCCAATTATGACACACACTAGAAATTTTTTAAATGCTAGCGTGATCAAAGTAACCTTCCTCCTAGCATTCAGAGTATTATAGTGAAGGAACAAATCCCTTACTTGACCAATGATGAAAACTCAACATCTGTCTAGCTAGATATTCGGGGGGTCCACATGCTTATCTGTTGGGCTATGTGGTCTTATTGTTTTGATGAGATGGATGAAAAGTTGTACTGATGGGATGGACAACAAGTGGCATAATTCAAACTATGGGATGGAGCCCATTTTGAAAAAGGAAATCATGATTTTCTACGACGAGTACCTGATGATTAATACTAAGTTGGATCATACCCTTCGTAATCTCCTTATGGGGATCTTATTAAGCTATCAGTTTTTCAAGTTCTTTGTTCTTGATTTTGATGTGACTTGTAATTATGAAATAAAGCTCCTTTTTGTCTTATCTTTATCCACTATTATGGTTTCATGCCTTATAGCTTCTATTAGTGGTATTACTAAATTAGTCCAGCCTCTGAAAGCTATCAACGTAGATGTTTCTAACTCTGGCCCCGCGGCTAATTTTCCTAGATTTCTATGTTTCTTCTATGTCGAAGGCAACCCTTGCCTGCCTTTCATGTCCTATAAATGCTTAGCCATTTGTGTGAGGAGGTCCTCAGTAATGCTTCCACTAAGATTGATTCTAGGAAATTATTAACTCTTGTGTGCGACCTATCCTGAGGCTTGATTTCCAAAGTCTATCATTTATGGCTTAAATTCCTTGATGTGCAGGTGATTTTTCACCTTTCTATTATCTATAACCTTCTATTTTTTTAAGGCTCCTAGTTATACTATGTGTAGAGAGGAATCATGAGAGATGATAGGGTGCGGACGAAGCCAGATAATTGCAGTGAATTTTGCAAGGATCCATTCGTCTGGAACATTTGTGTCGAAGGTGGCCTTTCTCCTCTGATGGAGAGGCTTGTGGGCCATGACCCTAGTCTTTCTACTCAGTTCATCAACTCTTGGAAGAATCGACATGTGACTTTGGGTGGAATATCTTTTACTATGGACGAGGAAGTGATAGTGCAAGCGACGGGTATCTAGAGCACTGGTATTAAGCATCCAAAACACTTAAAGACCCAGGACAACGAAAGTATGAACAATTTTTTTGTGGGGAATGACACGTCAGTGCGCAACCAGTCAGAGTTTGAACGGGAGGCTCTCCCTTAGCTGTGGAACTAGGTGTGTCTTTCCTTGATGAAATATGTCATGCTAGAAGGTAGGTACAAGACCTATTAATTCTACCATTTCCCTCTATTGAATTACCTCGAGCATAATTTTTTATTAAGCTTTCCATTTTTTTGTTTACAGACCTCAAAAATTTTGTTGAAAAACGTGTTGAGTCTGTTGCTCTAAATCCTAAGGAACCTACTCCCCTGCTGCTCCACCAGGGTCTTATCCTAAGACTACCACTTTCATCTGGCTTTATGCCTGCCTAAACCCATTTTGCTCGTTTGCATTGAATAAATTAAGCCTCCCACTACGACCAACTTATCTTCGGCTGAATCTAAAGGCCCTGTCAGGAAAAATCACCCAGTCCCTACTAACTCTCAAAAACCCAAGCCCACTGCTAAAAAGCTTAAAGGGTGTGAGGTAACTACCCAAACTAGTGTGGCAGCTAACCTATGTGTTCTCAAGTCTACCCCTGCTAAGACTCCTAGTAAGCCCACCCCGAAAAAGAAAGGCAAGGTAGAGAAGGAGCCTCTAAGCAAAGGGAAAAATGTCATGAGAAAGGACTCGTTGGGTGATATGGTGGTTGTGTAGACTGTGGTTATTGGTTGTGATGCTATCATTTGGTGCTTTGGCAGGTTGGCTAAGAATAGGAAAAGAGTGTAGGTTAAATATTTGGACACTGAAGAGGAGTTGTCAGATAGCAAAGATAGTAGGGTTGAAGAGGTGTCGGAGGGTGAGGAGGGAGAGAAGGTCAGAGGTCCCTGCTCCATTCCTGACAAGGGAAAATATTAGAAGGAGGTTTCAGCCTCTCACTCTTTGAAACCTCTGGATATTGAGCAAAATGATCATGACTACAATGTAGACGGTGTGGAGGAGCTCTGTGTGTTGAAAGAAAGAATGGACAAACTAGACAAAAAAAATTGTGGGTTGACCCGCTTCACGGTCAAGTTGGTGCACCATATCACTAGTACCCTATCAGTGATCATGAAGGATGAGATGGAGATGAAGAATACTGAAGACCATCAGGAGTGGGTTGGAGATGATGTGGTTCATCTTTTTTCCAAGAGCTGGGAGGATGTGCTCTAGTTTGCTATTGGTTTACTGTTTGTCTGTGTGTTGTTAGTCCGCGTGTCTATTTTTTGGTTTGGTGTTTTTTTTATGATTTTTGATCTTGGACTTTATTGGCCCTTGTGGCTCTTTGTGAAGGGTACAACACCTTGAAAATGTTGCTTACTTTATCAAAAATATGTCATCGTTTATATCCATTGGCAATATAAGAAAACTATAAAACATTATTTACATTTCTCCCAAATGAGTCGAAATGACTCATACAATATCTTCAATGACTCCTTAAACATTTCTTAAGCTTGAATTAGTGGCACACACCACCAACATACCTTAGTCAACCTTAGCAAAAACATGACTTCACAAAATGACTTGAAACCTTTGTGCAGTACTAGAAACAAGAAAGATCTTCATGCACTTCATACCTTAGACACTATGATACATGTGGAGTCTCCACACAAACTCATGCAACTGAACTTTACAAATTTCTACTAGTGTAAGTATCCAAATATATGTTCTAGTAAACATTAAGCATCTGGAACCAACTGAAGCAAATTGTCACTTTGAAAACTAAACTTGTGGAGCACGAGATCACTTGAAACTTTAATATAGCATGCATTAGACATCACTGAGTATGTCATCAAAATCGCTTAGCCAAAAATTCACATCTAGAGGAATGCAGAGCATTCTAACAAGCCTTTTGAACTACTTTTCTCTACCATAGTACAGATAGAACTCTGTCACTTCTAACTTTCACTGTGGAAGGTTTATTGACATGAAACCTTGGATATAACACCTTCACATCTCTATGAGCTTACCTTCTGAACCGCAAGAGTAAATCTTGCTCTATTGAAGGATGTAGACCAAAATATTATGTTTCTTCCCTAGAGTATACATTGTGAATGCCTCAAACAAAACTTTTGCAACTTGTCACTAGGTGTGATACACCAAACTAGTAAAATATCATTGTAGGCATACTAAAGACACATTAATACATGTGCACCCATATCCACATCATACATAAACATCAATTTGACTACTAACCTTCCATACACTACAATGTTAACCTATACCATTAGATATCTCTACATACTAAATTTTTTTGGAGCATATACAATCTTAAGCACACTTTTGACATCAATGACAACCAAGCTTATCAAGCTGCAAAAACTCCCCCTTTGTCATTGATGGAAAAACCAACTGATGTGCACAAACACTCCCACTTAGATGCACATTTCTCTCCCTCTTTGAAATCAAGGGAAAAGGGTAACACAACTTTTTTTGTACATACAAAACTTATAAGCTCCCCTTAATCTATACAACGTTTACTCCCTTTGGGATGAATTCTAGTTACTTCATCCACAAAAGTATCCTTATATATGTTGAATAATCTACCCTACATATACATAAGAAAAAGAGATATATCTTACATCAAGAATCAAGCATAGCTCACTTGGATGGAAAAATGCTCTTGTAAATTGTCTTGAGCTAGATCAAGCTACTGTCTTATTATTTTTTTGTAGTGGTCAAGGTCTGGACTTGACAAGTTAACTACACATATGTGTCTTCATCTTCCTCCAAGGAAGATGATGCATGGTATTTATGAATCACACCATTAGCCTTTAGCAGAAGTCCAGTGAGTGAAGCCAACCTTAGGCTCACTACTTCTCTTAATTGCTTCACCTCACTTTTAAATTTCTCCCTTTGATCTTGTAGTTATTGTATCTAGGAGTGAAATCTTTCCACTTGTACCCTTATGGCACCATCATTGTCCTATATAGGAGCATAAGTTTCAGCCACATTAGTGATTTGAATTTCAATTACATTGATATGATCCTTTATACTCTTTGTTTTTTCAGCCACTTCAAACAAATAAATACAATAATTTTGTTTTCTTAGGCACTATTGAATGTTCCTAATACATGATTCCAACTTTTCCAATGTCTGTCACACTTTTTGAAGGCATCTTTCAATATATTTTCATTGAAATTTTGTTCTACCTACTTCTCCAGATGGGATGAATGTTTCAAAGGACTCCATGAGCTACTTCATTTGTTGTGTAGGGGACAAAGATGTATCCTTTTTTGCTTCAAGCAATTTTTCTTCCAATATCTTCATCACTTCTTCCAAAAATTCTGCACTCTCCACCTATTGTTGTGGAAACTCTTGCCTTATTGTGGAGTGGAGTACATTTCCAAGCTCTTCAACTTGTGAAGGGGAGACATACTAGAAAAATTGACTCGTCCATAAAATGTAGGAACATGTAGTAACTATGTAGATACCGCTGATTGTATTTGTACTTCTTGTGCTAAGAACTCCTTGATTGAGTCCACTAGAGAGGAATATGCTTTCTCTGAAGTTTCTTCTTTGTCACTTTTCTCCTCCTTCTCTTTTTCCTTCTCTTTTTCTTTCACCTTTTCCTTTTATTTCTCCTTTTACTTCTCCTTCTCCTTTTCCTTACTAGAGACATCCTACTCCTCTTTCTGAATGGATACACCTTGCTCTTTTTTTCTGATCAAAGACAATATGCTTATTTATACTCTCTAAAGGGATTATATCTGAAGGCTCATGTGCATTCAATTCAACATTAGTTTGCACTTCTTCAATGATCTTCTTTGTGAATTCTTTTGTTTCCTTCTAAATATTCTTTCTAACATCATCGTCCATGCTCATAAGAAGTTCTATTGTAATCTTTGTGTAGAGCTATTTAGCTTGCTTCTAAACTATCTTTTCCTTTTCTACTTGGGAGATAGAGGACCTAGCCTTGTTGATGGCTTGTTGTCTCAACTCCTCATCTTCTTTGATTTTATTTTCTCTTATTTTTCTCAAA
The DNA here is from genome assembly GCA_007258455.2 of Sequoia sempervirens. Taxonomy (NCBI): domain Eukaryota; kingdom Viridiplantae; phylum Streptophyta; class Pinopsida; order Cupressales; family Cupressaceae; genus Sequoia; species Sequoia sempervirens. Next base: position 89,701,169 of record VDFB02000003.1, read on the forward strand.
GCTTGAGCTAATCTTTTCGAAGCCTTTTCAATGATGTCATTGAAAGATATGTTATTCTTGAGCATACATATAATGATAGCCTTTTCAATAGTCTTCTAATCTTAAGAGGGACATCTAAATGGAGCTCTATGGTTTCATTCAATAGACCATAACTAACAATTAAATTTAGGATAGCTTCAAATTCAAGGGGCTCATGTGGAACCAAAGGAGTTTGCTCTATTTTCTATTTTTCTATCTTCTTCGCTTTGTTTTTTGTGTGGAGGTACCTTCATCTCCAAATTATTCCTCCTCTTTTGATTCTTCCTCATCCATCTTCCTCTTTTCCATTTTCTTAGGCCTAGCATGGCCATTTTTTGTGGTCTTCTTTTGTGGAGGATTTTCTAATGCAACTCTTCTCCTTGCACTAGCTATTTGTCTAGATATGAAGGGTTGCAAAGAAAATGCAGCAACAGAAGTGGATCTACCAGACTTTCTTGGATCCATGTTGGCTTTTAGAGGAACATATATAGCTTTAGAACTCTTTGTAGGGGTATCAAATGTAGACCTTGGAGGAAGACCCCATTTCTTGTAAAGCTCATCTTTGTGTTTTTCTAAATTCTCCTTTGCATGCTTCTTATAAAACTTATCCATTATCTCCTTATATGTGCCAAATATTTATGCTTTAGGATCTTTTGGCTTTTCCAACAGAACATCAACATAACCTTGGATATACTCAAATGCAACCTCATAAGGTAACTTACGAACCCATGAGGTTTTAGTTTCTATAGCTTCCATGTAATAACAATCCTTGTCCACCATGAATATTACCTCATTCTCATACTTCCAAACCAAATTTGATGGAATTATCTTTCTCTTTTGCATCTCTGTTTGTAGATTCTTAAAGAATCCCTAGTAGAATGTATTTTATGCTTACTTATCTTGGAAACCTCCTATGTGATTCCTAATTTGAGTAGCTACCAAAAAGAACTTATCCCATAATTTTCCTTTAAATATAGGCACTTCATTCAAGAAATAGAATGTAAGGAAAATAATTAATGAACCAAACTTGAAATTGTATCCAATTTCCTTTTCCCTCTTCAACAACTCACATAGATCAAAGCTGGTACCTTCCTTCACCATCTGATATTTTGTGTGAACTACAGTGGCAGTGGTAGAACCTTCTCTATTTATGAAGTATATTTTGTGTGCAATCCCCATTGTAGCATAGCGAACTCTAAGATTGGTGATATATTTCACTATTAGGGTTCTTTTGTCAAATTTTGCTTCGATAAGCTCGATAATCTTTCATTTTTTATTGACTTCATCACTGGGATTGGTTCAGTGGCACAAGGACTAGTAACAACCATAACAACCTCTTTTGTTATCATGTAGGGCTTATCTAAACAAATGAATTCTTCATGAATGAAACTTAGAATAATCCTTACACATTCTTTACAATCAAAAATATAGAAAATATTTCCAAATATCTAACCCTTTTACTGCCACATTTGCATATTCAAGCTTGTACATACTATGACCATCTAGTATTTCATGTCGAAGAACTTCAAAAGATGATGTGTGATCAATTTCATTGAGTAGGGCATGGATATAGATTCTTATATCTTCACAACAAACCACATTTGCAAGAACCTATGAAAATGCACCATCTTTATCAACCTCCATCACCTTGAATGGAAACTTCTTGTATTTTTTCCTGGGTTTCTCCACAACATTAACCAACTATGGGGTTAGCATTGATATTTCTTCAAAAATCTTCAAACACTATTGCTAGGGATTGGCATAAAATCACACATATAGCTTGAAAACCTTTTCACTCTTCTCTGCTTTCAAACATAATGATTTTGATTGTAAATGAGAAAAAATCATCCAAATAAGACATAAAAATTATTCCATTTTCCCTAATTTTTTTCCATTAATTCATTCATACTTGTTAGGTAAACCTTTTTCTAGAATTCTTTGTGTCATCAAAGGGATAAAAATATTCTTAGAACACCTCTATAACTCATTCCTTTACTTTGGAACCTTAGTAAAAAGGTTCAATCTACTCAGTGGACCTACATACTAGAGGAATTGATCCAATTTAACTTTCATGCTGAAATGTTCAACATTTTATCCTTTTCAAGGGGCTAAAGGATTTACAAATGATAACTCTGCCTGAGATAATGATCTATCTCAGTTTGTCACAAGATCTTGTGTATAATGCACAAGCATGGTATCATCCTTCTTCACATTCTCCTAGCCTTTCTTTTCTTTCCAAACTTTTTCATTTGGACCTTTTTTTGTTGATTTAGGGTTTCTTCCTTCTTCCAGTTTTGAACAGGTGGTTTCACAAAACGATTCCTATAAAAAATTTCTTTATTCCCAACCTTATTTCAATTGTAGAAAACAATGTTGTACTCTAGAAAAAAGTTGTTTCTCCTAACTTTAGTTCTGCACTCTATGGCCTTATGACCAAAATTTTTGCATGCATAGCAATATCTATAAAAAGAAATAGAATCATATCTTTGAGGCACAAATGGTTTTCTACCCATGTAGTCATTTCTTCTTACCCTATATCTAAAATTAATATTCTTATGCCCAAATTTATTGCAATAATAACAATAACCTTGAAAATATTGAGTAAACCTTGTAGGGACATGTTGACTAGTAGGTGGAGGACCTTTGAATCTTATTTGTCTATGGAATGGGATAAATTCACCTTCTTTATTCTTGCTATCTTGATCTGATTTTGCATTTTTGGGGGGTGTCTTCTTAGGCTCTTCAGTGTAAAAAATTTCCTCTATTTTAGACTTTCCTTCTTTAAAATTCTCATATAGGTCTGTAGATGTACTAGTTATTGGACTTTTACCTTTCTCAAAACCAAGACCGAATTTTTCTTTTGAAGGTTTTTTAGAGATGATTATCTCATCAAGAATGTCACAACCTTCTTTTAGTTTTAGACCCTTGTCAATCTATTCTTTTTCTTTATCCAATTATTTCCTCAAGGAAACAATCTCTTCTTCAAGCTTGGAGGATTCAACAGATTTATCATTGAGCTTGGTATTTAGGAAATCTACAATTCTTTTACATTCCTCAACTTGAACTTTCAACTTTCCAATTTCTTTCTCTAATTTTTCAAGTTTGTACTGGAGTTCTTTATTCTTTTCTCTTTCTTCATCTAGATCATTTAGAGAAAAAATGATTTCTCCTTCATAATCCACTAGACAATCTTCTTTATTGAATTCAAAGTCAAATTCATCCTCCTCCTTATGGAGTATGTCCTTTTTTTCCTGAGAGCACTTCTTGGGCACTATATCATTCCCCATGTATTACAAATATATGATCTACCTCAGTTGTTAGGCTTGTATCAAGGAACCTTGCTCTGATACCAATTGTTGAACACATTAGAATACTAAGAGGGGGGTGAATCAATATAATTCAAGTTTTTGTCCCAATTAATAACTGTTGAAGCTAAGTGAAACCATTTAAGCATTCACCTACTTAACTAGAACAAGAAAGAAGATATAAGCATCCACACAAGAACACAATTGACACTAATTACATGGAAAATCCCATAGGGGAAAAACCACAGTGAGAAAAGTTGCTAGAAGCTATTGTCCTAATCTAGCCTCACAAGTAAATAATAGTTACAAATTTGATTTAGGGATACAACCAAAGGAAGCTACGACTCCCTGTTTATATGACTTTATTTTAGGACTACAACCCAAGGAAGCTACTACTCCTTGATAGAAAATAATTGGAATATGACTAACTTTATGACTTTAACCACTGATAGTCATCAATTTTTTACATTAGGTTTGCAGTACATCTTGTCACTCTTTTCTCATGCACTTATACATCTTTGAACATTTCCATATTTATCTTCTCCTATTTTATCTTCTATATATATCATATGCACACTGAGAGGGGGTGTGAATCAATGTTGTAGATTTCAAAACTTTAATTTACTTTCTTTCAACAAATCTGTAAACAAAAATAATGATACTGACAACACTTAATCATTTTGGCATGCTTCATCAATATAAGAATCTAAATACTAAATAGTAATCAATACAAAATGCTTAGACATGAATGATAAATAAATCACACAATAACTAAAACCATGAAACAATAAATTTCAGGAGTGGAAAACACTCATGGGGTAGAAAAACAACTCAGAATTGCTTCACTGGCTTATCAAAAATGCCTCACTGGAAAAGCCTCACTGGCAACACAAGCCTCACTGGCTACGAATGCCTCACCGAAAACACAAGCCTCACTGGTTACAAATGCCTCACTGGAAACACAAGCCTCACTAGCTACAAATGCCTCACTAGCAACACAACTGCCTCACTGGGAAAAAGGTCATCTTTGTATCATTGGCATGACCTTACAACACAATTTTCAATCATGAAGAAAATACATTATAGAGGGTTGCTCTATTTCACTACACAACATTTTTCCCTTTCAATCTAATGCATTCCATATCCTAGAGACTCATTCACTTGGAATCTTTAAAATATAAAAGATATCAGTTTATACAATCCATTGTTTTGTACATTTCTTGCAAAACTTCTTTACTGAATTTTGTTTATGCATTCATCATAATAACTCTGTGAAAATCACTAAACATCAAACAGTGATAAATGACTGTTTAAATAAGCAATCACTAATGTATATAATGCTTCCATCTATCATCAAAATAAACTAACAAATGAAACCTTTAAAAACTATTCCATAACTGTCCCTATAGATTCACTATGTGACTACTCTTTGAAAAACTGCCATCTTGGTCTGCTTTCACTCAAAACTGAAAGTAACTTACAAATCCCAACTACACAAATAAAATTTCAACTTCTTTAACAACTTTTGTTAACAAACCTTAACCATATTCGCATATGGGTTAAAGGAAATATCTTTAAACTATTTATATTTACCAAACCCTAACCCATATTATCAATGCTCAAACAAGTGTAACAAATATTTGCAAATTATCAAGAACCCATGCCATGTAAACACCAGGGTTACTCAAACCCAAAACAATTTTATTTTCTTGCTTAATAAAACATTAATCTTTTCATCATATAACTATTAAGAAAATATAAGAACAACAATAACCAAGAAAGATATCACCTGAAAATGACTTGCAAAAATCCAAATCTTGTGTTGTTCCCTCGAATTGTAGTGATAGATAACTGTCTAGCTCCTCTTCAGTCTTCCCACTATTCACCACTAGAGTCAAGCTTTGTCATTTCAAAAAACCTCATGATTATTCAGGATATATTAAAAAACACTTATTATCATTCAAACCCTAAGCTTGAGACCTCATTAACCAAGTTGCAAACTTTACAAAATAACACATGAATATGCTTTATGCTCGACACTGAAAGTTCATGTTTTCCCTAAAAGGGCTAGTAACCTCTTTACACACAATTCTACCTTTTACTTGTTACTAGATGTTGAGACCTTTTGATCAGGTCTATCACTTTAATATGATATGTGATTTATCACATTGAACCAAATGAAACCATAAACCTTAATAACCCTTAACTCAAAATGGTGTCCACTTTATCACTTAGCATAGTGAATAATCATTATTTCCTTAGTTAACAATCAAGGCATGATATACTTCTAATCAATAATCAACACAATGATGAATACCACACAATAATGTGACCAACATAATAAGCTTGAGAATTGAATGAAACATTCTTATCAAAACATTGTATTATTACTTTTGTTTATTGCAATAAAATTGACTTCATATACCTTGTGCAAAACAACCATCTTGTGAAACCATTATACCTTGTGACACAGTTTGAAATCTATGCCAAATCACTTCCAATGTTAACATGCTTGAATCAATCAACACAAATGTCATATTGCAAAAAATATGTCACCTAAAGGTGTGCCAAACCAATCTGACCATGTCTTCCATATGCAGTGAATGTCATAATGTTGTCTCATAATCCCTTCAATGAATACCAATACTATAAATTCCAAAAAAACCCTTGACATCAATTCCAAAAACAATGTCAAAGGGGTCAACAACACTTGCAAAAATAAATTAAGTCAACCATAAAAAAGAAAATATTAACCTTGTAACATGTCGACCTTTATATCCATTGGAAATATACAAAAATGATAAAATATTAATTACATTTCTCCCAAATGATTTGGCATGAATCATACAACATCTTCAATGAATCCTTAAACTTTTCTCAATCTTCAATTAGTGGTGCACACCACCAGCATACCTTAGTCAACCTCAGCCAAAACATGACTTCACAAAATGACTTGAAACCTCTGTGTGATACTAGAAACAAGAAAGATCTTCATGTGCTTCATACCTTAGATACTATGAGAAATGTGGAGTGTCCACATAAACTCATACAACTAAACTTTACAAGTTTCTACTAGTGCAAGTATCCAAACATATGTTTTGATAAAGATTAAGCATCTGAAACTAATTGAAAAGAACTATCAATTTGAAAAATGAACTTGTGGAGCACCATATCACTTGAAAATTAAATATAGCATGCATTAGACATCACTAAGTATGCCCTCAAAACCTCTTGGCCAAAACTTTACATCCAAAGGAATGCGGAGCATTCCAACAAGCCTTCTAAACCACTTTGCTTTGTCATAGTACAAAATGGAACTCTGTCACTTCTAACTTTCACTGCAAAAGGGTTATTGAAATGAAATCTTGGATATAACACCTTAACATGTCTATGAGCTTAACTTGCGAACCACAAGAAAAAAAAATTCTCTTCTAAAGGATGTGGACCAAAATACTATGTTTTTTCCTTAGAATATACACTGTGAATGCCTCAAACAAAACTTCTACAACCTGTCACTGAGTGTGGTACACCAAACTAGAAAAATATCATTGAAGGCATACTGAAAACACATTAAGACATGTGTACCCACCTCTACATCATACATAGGCAACAAAGAGAGTTTAATGTGATAGAGTTGTGTTCAGTGTTCTGCTCCACATTTCTTCATGGTTGAAGATATACCCATGTGGTTTGGACATGGTGATCAAATTTTTTCAAAGACAGTATATCTAGAGTTTCAAGTTCTAGATTGTATCACAGTGGAAGATGTGTTTGATAGTATATCTTTCTAGTGAAACAAGGTGTTTGGGAGAAATGAGATTGCTCCAAATTTCTCCATAGTAAATTTTCTGGTGTTGTGGATCTAGGAACATGCTTGTAATGTTTGTATCTACCTTCCCTTAAAGTTTCAAGTGTTGGGTTGTTCTGCAAAGTTGTCTGGTGTGTTGGATATTTATGCCAATTTGCCTAGTTGCATAAAATGAAGGTGTTCTTGAGTATCAAGTGGTTGCAGTAGTTGTGGTGAATATTTTGATGATGTGGAATATTATGAGATGATATTGTTACCCAATTTTCACCTACGGGCTCAATCAGGCAGGATGAATTATGTTTCTGATGTTCACAAGGGCCAAATGGGACATTTGCATCGAGGGTTAGGTCATGCATCAGATGACATTTCACAAGGAGTTCAGTTGAAGGTTGGCCTCAATCAAGTTTGACATAATTTTCCTTTAAGGAGAAAGTCAGCAAGACCTTCCAGTTGTCTTGCCAAATAGCAAGGGTTCCATCAAGTCTGAATGCTTCGCCTACAGGTTCCTATTGGGAAGACATCAATCATCGTCACGGCGACTAGGAATTTCCTATTGGCATGAAGGTCTCCTTTAGATAAGGTCTCGGCGAGATTTTAATGTCTCACCAACTGGCGACAAAAGGATATGCATATCAGCGGGAGATTTTCCTTCGAGGTGAGGTCTCAGCGACTTCTTTGGGTCTCACCGACTAATCGCATCGGGTAAACATTTTGGAAGGAGTTGTCTTCTTCGATGGGTCATCTTGTCGAGTCCCTTAAGTCTTGCCGACCACCGATAAAGATATGCATCTCGGTGAGAAACTTTGTGGCAGAGAGATGTCTTGGCGAATGCATTTGGTCTCATCGACAAAGCACAAAAAGGTTCTATCGATATGAGGTCTTGAAGTCTCACTGACCAGTGATAGTCACACCGACATGTTGCTTCATTAGGGAGAGAATGAGATTGTCCTGGCGACCAAAAGTGAACATATAAAGGTTTTGGTGAGACATAGCGTATCTACAGGACGTCTCCCTGACATGAGGTGTTACAACAATGCATATGAACGTAGGAATACATATCAGCGTGACTATGGAGAGGTCTCCCCAAAATGAAAATATCAGCAAAAGGTTATGCCTTCGGCATAAAGTATGGCCGATGTGCTAGAGTCTCGGTGACATAGAAGAGATATCGCCATAGGTTTGCTCGAAAGAAGAAGGCCCCACCAAAGTTTCAGTTTGGTGATAATTTATTTCTTCGGCAGTAGGTCTGGTCAATAAGCATGGTGTCTCACCGAGAGTACAGGGGATTCAACGTGATGTCATGACGAGGAGATAGAGGTCTGGCCAAAATGAAATGAACTCGGTGAGATGTCTCACTGATGGCTGTTGGGCTCCCGAAGTGCTCAGGGCTCGACGAAAGAAGGCTTCAGTCAGTAAAAGGTCTCACCGACCGAAAAGGTCTTGCCGACATGAGGTAATATCGGCATAAATCTTGCTAATCCATCAAAGTCTCAATGAATGAAATGGCATTGGCAAAGAAAGTTTTCATCGCCACGAGGTCTTGGCGATTAGGAGATGTTTCACCAATAGAAGGGGGACCCCACCGAAAGAAATAGAGTTTGACATAAGGTCTTGCCGAAAGGTTGCTCTCGACAAAATAAAGTAGATTCGCCATAAGGTCTCGGCAAACAAAGCTTGTATCCCCAACTGGAGAGAAAGTAAACTCATCATCGAAAGATAAGGAGCCCAGCAAGAGGTTTGGCCGATAGGCCAATGTCTCGCCAGCAACAAAGGGAGCCTTCGGTATAACATTTGAAGCTCGGGAAGATGTCTTCCCGACCGGCGGGAGTTAGGCTGAAAGGAAAGAAGTTGGCCGAAGGTTCATAGCTTGGCGTAACATCTCGACAAAAGGAGGCAGAGCATAACAAAGGAATGAAGACCTCAGTGTGAGGTCTCACCGACACATGATTGTCCTGCCAAAGGAGTTTTACTAGTTGGAAAAGGGCTTAATCAGTGTAATGTCTCACCAACCGATGGAGAGTCTCATCAAATGGAATGAATGGAGATCGGGGAGAGCAGAATGTGCTCGGTAAAAGGTCTTGCCGAGGGGTGAAGGTCTCAACGATGAGAGAGATATCTGTGTGACTCCTAGGGGTTCGCCATGAGGTCTTCCCGAAAGCGATATGTCTTGCCGATGTTCTGAGCAATGACAAAGATGACTTTGATATAACTTTGGTGGCTCGATAAAAACTCTCATCGACAGTTTCAAGCTATGCTAATAATCGCGGAAAGGTATAATCGCATCGGGGAGACACGATTAGTGTCTCACTAACATGCAATTCTGAAGGGAGAACTTTTGACTGCTCGAAGAATCTATGTGGCATCCGTTGACCAATTAGAGTGAGCTAAGGGTGAGCCGTGGTGGTCTAACCAGGGAGAAGAAGATCAACAGAATGAAAAGCAACGTGTATTTGTTCTAAGCTCAAGAGCATTCAAAGCAGCTCGGCCGAAGAGGTTCAAGGAGGACATGAGGACTAGAAGTAAATGCGTTTGGTAGCTACAAAAGATCTAAAGGGCTTCTCCAAGGAAGGACTCTTGACCGACATGGACAACAAGGACATGCAGGGGTGCAACATTAATTCCATAAAAAGATCTGAGGAAGATTTATCCCGAAGGGAGATATTTTGTAAGCCCTAGGGGCCGACACACTCTTTGTATATAAGTCATTTTTTGCCTTCTTGAAAAAGAGTTCTCCTGGATGCTTTTATGAAGTCTGTGACTTCTAAAGTCCTCTCTTGGATCAGCAGAATTTTGTAACTCGTTTTGGAATATGTTATATAAAATTACCTTGATTACCATTGATGGTTCATTTTTTGCCTTCTAGTTCTTGTGAAGTATTGTGCATTTTTTAAGTGATTCATCAAGTTACTTAGTGAAATATTTCTTTTCCTTATAGCTTTGTTTCTTGTTAGCATTCCCTTCTTTGCAAAAGTGGTATCATGTAGGTTATAAACTATGTTTACTCAATTGCACATGAGCTTTTAATTTATGAAAGTCTATTTTTCCTTCTTGAAAGTGTGTGCATGTCTAACCTATTTTTTTGCATAATCCATAGAATATTGTTGTGCAGCCCCATCTCCATCATCAGTATTCAAGTGTAACTCAAGTATCTCATTGTTCCTGTCAGTTCGGTGTATCACCTTATGATTTAATTTCTATTTTTATGTTTCTCCCTCTCCCTTTTCCTTACAAGATCATTATTTTTAGGTGACACCAAAGGAAGCCGGCCTTTTCTAGAGGTTGACCTCTGTTTATAAGAAACCCACATCTTTAGAGGTCTTCCCATGTTACACTGAGGTGTTGAACATCAGGTTCAACAAGGGTGCAATTTCAGGAGATAACAGTTTTGGGACGCTCGGTGGGACTGTGAACTGCTTCTCAGTTCATGTTTATGCATTTTGTTGCTATTGTTTGGTGTGTGCAACAGTGGTTTCAACCTTTTGGAGGAATTTTCTTTACATACCTAGCGACTCTGAGCTCAAATATTTTGGTTTCACAGGCACAAGTGTTGGTATGTCTCAAAAGAATTTGTTATTTTTGAGTTTCCAGCTCTTTCAATAAAAAGATGTCCAATATTCATGAAAGTGCTTACTATTACCCTCCATACCATGAGAGTGTTGCCCCTACACCTTATCATTCACATTCAACCAACTCTAATGTTGGTTTTAGCCCATCTTCCCTTGCAACAACAACTAATCAGCATTTTCATCATGTTTCCCGCCCTCCCACTCCGGTTCAGCCTTTGTTTCAATCACCATTTGATCAAAATCAACCCCAAGAGGAGGTTTCTGAGGTTAACTAGTATGATTATTTATATAATCAGCCCCAAAAGCATCCATACCAGAACATATTGGACCTACTCCAACAAATTGACCATATGTTGTGGGATCTAAGTCAAGATCTTCACAATATGATGATTAATGATATTAGTAAGGTGCTTGCATGCCTATCTATGATGTTGGTTGATATCAAGGTGCAGAAGGGTATCATTATGCAACAGCAGGAAGTGGCTGAACAAGTCTACTTTTATGATCAAGAAAGAGTGCAAGAAATAATCCAGTTTAAGGGAGACCTTGAACAGGAAATAGATGCTAAGGAAGAACAAATCAAGTTGCTCTCTGCTCAGGTGCATAATACTCAAGCTTACTCAGATTATCAACACCAACTAATGGAGGAGTTTCAAAAGAGGCAGCTTGAGGGGAGTTCCAAGGAAAAGAGAGTTGTTGCAGAAGAAGAGCAACCCAGTGATCAAGTTAGTTCATTCACCTGGGAGGAGACTAGAATTCCAAATCTGTTGCATCTAGCTATGGAGGAATATAGAAAGCAACAGCAGCAAATGATTGAACATCAAGAAGACATTAGAGAGTTGTTGATAGATGATAATCAGCAAGACAATGGGGCCTTAATTCAGGAGGAAAAGCCTGAATTTGAGCCTAACTCTATCCTCCAAGGTGAGAATTTTGATGTTTTTGAGCATGTTCTGGGTGAGGAAGCCAATGTTGAGCTTTTTGAAGAGTTGTGCACATGTATTATTGAATAGTTTTGTTCAACATTGGATGGCAAAGAGTCAGAAAAGGCTGATAGTCATGATGATCTGGAGCAATAGGTTGAACAAATGTTGAAACAACAGGAGAAGCCTCGTGATCTTGATTTACAAGGTTATATCTGGTTAGAGGAGCTTCCATTCTATTGTGCAGAAGAGCTTGAGATTTTATCATCACTAGAATTGTTGCCTTCCTTTATTGAGGAAGATAAGCTTGAATTGGAATGTAATTCTTCCAGTGATGATGAGAATTATAAGCAGCTTCCATTCTGGTCTATAAAGGAGCCTGAGGTTGATGAATTGATTGAAAGTGTGTCGGAGGGAGCCATCTCATTGTTCTCTATTGAAGAAATGAGTGTTCATTTGGGAAAGCATGAACATACTGAAGAGGTTTCTATTGTTTCACCAATTCAGTCATAGAGATTAGATCTAAACCAGTAAGGTGATGAAGAGGCTGCCCATGAGCAAGAGATCAGCAAGGAAGGTTCAAGCTTTACCCTTACCAAAGGTTGTCCAATCATATACCTGGCTCAGATGAAGTCCAATACAACACCCAGGACTAACCCTGTACCTGCACATGAAGGTACAACAAAAGAAGATATCCAAGATGCATTGATAGCCAAACAAGAGTATGTTCAGCTTACTTGTCCTCCTTTGATTGAAAATGCATATGATCAGTTTAAGGAGGTAAGTGAACTTGTTACCCTCTTTCATGAGGCAGTGCATTTCTTTTTTAAATATTTTTCAGTATACCATCTCTATTCGGCTGCCATTAAGCTTGAGAGCCATTTCATATTGAAGAGAAAGGGCAGCTATTTCAATCATCCTATAAATGGTTTTGTTTGATCAATTTCATACTGGTTAGTGTAGGGTAGGTTTAGATGCAGTTTTCATTCCCTAAGTGCTATCCCAGCACAGTAAATAGTTTTATTTCAATTTTTCCCTATTTTCAATAAGTACCTGTTGTGTTCTATGAGTCTCAAGTGAGTTGCAGTGATGTAGAAAGTTTCTCTTGATATGATTCTGAGTTGTCCCAATGACCCCGTGCCCAATGGATAGGCCTAGGCTACTGGTTTATGTGTTTAGCAGGCAAACATCTAGCAAAGGTCACCAGAAATGTTACCCAATTTTCACCTACGGGTTCAATCAGGCAGGATGAATTATGTTTCTGATGTTCACAAGGGCCAAATGGGACATTTGCATCGAGGGTACATCATGCATCGAATGACATTTCATAGGGAGTTCAGTTGAAGGTCGGCCTCAGTCAAGTTTGACATAATTTTCCTTTAAGGAGAAAGTCAGCAAGATTTTCCAGTTGTCTTGCCGACTAGCAAGGGTTCCATCAAGTCTGAATGCTTCACCTATAGGTTCCTATCGGCAAGACATCGATCATCATCCCAGCGACTAGGGGTTTCCTATCGGCATGAAGGTCTCCTTCAGATAAGGTCTCGGTGAGATTTTAATGTCTCATCGACCGGCGACAAAAGGATATGCATATTAGCGGGAGATTTTCCTTCGGGGTGAGGTCTTAGTGACTTCTTTGGGTCTCACCGACTAATCACATCAGGTAAATATTTTGGTAGGAGTTGTCTTCTTCGGTGGGTGGTCTTGCTGAGTCCCTTAAGTCTTGCTAACCATTGATAAAGATATGCATCTCGGTGAGAAACTTTGCAGTGGAGAGATGTCTTGGCGAATGCATTTGGTCTCGCCGACAAAGCACAAAAAGGTTCTATCAGTATGAGGTCTTGAAGTCTCACCGACTAGTGATAGTCACACTGACGTGTTGCTTCATCAGGGAGAGAACGAGATTGTCCCAATGACCAAAAGTGAACATATAAAGGTTTCGGTGAGACGTAGGGTATCTACAAGATGTCTCCCCGACATGAGGATGTTACCGTGATGCATATGAACGTAGGAATACATATCGGCGTGACTATGGAGAGGTCTCCATGAAATGAAAAGATCGAAAAAAGGTTATGCCTTCAGCATAAAGTCTGGCCGACGTGCTAGAGTCTCGATGACACAAAAGAGACATCATCATAGGTCTGCCCAAAAGAAGAAGGCCCCACCAAAGTTTTAGTTCGGCGATAATTTTTTTTCTTCGGCAAGAGGTCTGGCCAATAAGCATGGTGTCTTACCAAGAGTACAGGGGATTCGATGTGATGTCATGATGAGGAGATAGAGGTCTGGACAAAATGAAATGAACTCAGTGAGATGTCTCACCGATGGTTGTTGGGCTCCCGAAGTGCTCAGGGCTCGGTGAAAGAAGGCTTCAGTCAGTAGGTCTCACCGACCAAAAAGGTCTTGCCGACATGAGGTAATATCGACATAAGTCTTGCCGATCCATCAGAGTCTCAATGAATGAAATGACATCAGCAAAGCAAGTTTTCATCGCCATGAGGTCTCAGCGATTAGGAGATGTCTCGCTGATAAAAGGGGGATGCCACCAAAAGAAATGGAGTTCGGCATAAGGTCTTGCTGGAAGGTTGCACTCAGAAAAAGAAAGTAGATTCGCCATAAGGTTTTGGCAAATGAAGTTTGTCTCCCCAACTAGAGAGAAAGTAAACTCAATTCTGAAAGATAAGGAGCCCAGCAAGAGGTCTGGCTGATAGGCCAATGTCTCGCCGACAACAAAGGGAGCCTTCAGTATAACATTTGAAGCTCGAGAAGATGTCTTCCCGACCGGCGGGAGTCAGGATGAAAGGAAAGAATTCGGCCGAGGGTTCATAGCTCGGCATAACATCTTGGCGAAAGGAGGTGGAGCATAATGAAGGAATGAAGACCTCGGTGTGAGGTCTCACCGACACATGAGTGTCCCGTCGAAGGAGTTTTACTCACTAGCAAAGGGCTCGGTTGGTGTAATGTCTCACCGACCGATGAAGAGTCTCATCAAATGGAATGAACGGAGATCGGGGAGAGCAGAATGTGCTCGGTAAAAGGTCTTGCCGAGGGGCGAAGGTCTCAGTGATGAGAGAGATATTTGTGTGACTCCTAGGGGTTCGCCATGAGGTCTTCCTGAAAGCGATATGTCTTGCCAATGTTCTAAGCGATGAAAAAGATGACTTCGATATAACTTTGGTGTCTCGATAAGAACTCTCGTCAACGGTTTCAAGCTATGTCGATAATCGCGGAAAGGTATAATCGCATCGGGGAGACACGATTAGTGTCTCACCAACATGCAATTCTGCATAGAGAACTTTTGACCACTTGAAGAATCTATGTGGCATCCGTTGACCAATCAGAGTGAGCTAAGGGCGAGCCATGGCAGTCTGACCAGGGAGAAGAAGATCAACAGAATGAAAAGCAACGTGTATCTATTCTGAGCTTAGGAGCATTCAAAGCAGCTCGGCCGAAGAGGTTCAAGGAGGACACAAGGACCAGAAGTAAATGCGTTTGGTAGCTACAAAAGATCTAAAGGGCTTCTTCGGGGAAGGACTCTTGACCGACATGGACAACAAGGACACGCAGGGGTGCAACATTAATTCCATAAAAAGATCTGAGGAAGATTTATCCCGAAGGGAGATATTTTGTAAGCCCTAGGGGCCGACACACTCTTTGTATATAAGTCATTTTTTGCCTTCTTGAAAAAGAGTTCTCCTGGATGCTTTTCTGAAGTCTGTGACTTCTACAATCCTCTCTCGGATCAGCAGAATTTTGTAACTCGTTTTGGAATATGTTATATAAAATTACCTTGATTACCATTGATGGTTCATTTTTTTCCTTTTCGTTCTTGTGAAGTATTGTGCATTTTTTAAGTGATTCATCAAGTTACTTAGTGAAATATTTCTTTTCCTTATAGCTTTGTTTCATGTTAGCATGCCCTTCTTTTCAAAAGTGGTATCATGTAGGTTATAAACTATGTTTACTCAATTGCACATGAGCTTTTAATTTGTGAAAGTCTATTTTTCCTTCTTGAAAGTGTGTGCATGTTGAACCTATTTGTATGCATAATCCATAGAATCTTGTTGTGCAACCCCATCTCCATCATCAGTATTCAAGTGTAACTCGAGTATCTCATTGTTCCTGTCAGTTCGGTGTATCACCTTAGGATTTAATTTCCATTTTTATGTTTCTCCTTCTCCCTTTTCCTTACAAGATCAATAGTTTTAGGTGACACCAAAGGAATTCGGCCTTCTCTAGAGGTTGACCTCTTTTTATAAGAAACCCACATCTTTAGAGGTCTTCCCATGTTACACTGAGGTGTTGAACATCAGGTTCAACAAGGGTGCAATTTCAGGAGATAACAGATATATGAATATTGTGGAGTTTTTTTTTGTGGTTTGCGAGATGTTTCCAGACCTCAAGAAGTATGCTTTGAGTTTCTTGTTAGTGTTAACACAAGTTTGGCCAACCTAGCATGCTAGGGCTAATTGTGGAGGATAATTGGTGATTGAGGAAGTGTTGAGAAGATTTTTTGTGTATATTTGGGTCCCAATTGAGTAGTGGCATGGTTTGGATTCACTTATTTATATTATGGAAGTGTTTAGTGCCGACCTATTTGGTGTTACATGGTTGAGGTATATATGTGTTTCCTTAAGGCCAACCTAATTGATATTGTTTTAGGTTGTGGAGGGTATAAATGCAAGGATAATTGTTGTGTGGATGATGTGAAGAGAGTATGTGATGTGAAAGTTATTAAACTTGTGAAGATTTGAGTGTGAGCCTTAATGTCTATGACTTCCTAATGTAGTGAGCAGAAGGTGTCTACATTTTAGTCTATTTGATGAGTTGTTTGTACTTCAATGGAATTGTACCTTTGAAATATGAGATGTGCATTGTTAGAAATTAAAATTGGTAGTGAGTCACCCCTTTTTCTATTCTTCTTTCTTTTGGATAACCATTCCTTTGGTAGTGAGCCATCAGAAGTGATCCTTTCTTATCTTTCTGGGTAATGAGCCTTATTGCATTTGGTGTTGCAAATAATATATTAGTGAGCTAATACTCATCGTGGTTTTTCTTTTCTTGGGTTTTCTACATAAATATGGTGTTCTTATGTATTTGATGTGTTTGAATTACTAATTTACATGTTTACATTTTGATAATGCATGTTAAGAGTTTAATGGTGGATAAGGGTTTAAGGACTAATGTAGATCTAAATGTTAATGAGGGTTTTTGATGTTTTAAAAGTATACAACTTGTTCACCCCCCCTCTCAGTTGTCTTTTTCATCTAACAATTGGTATTGGAGTTGTGGTTCCTAGGATGAATTTTATCCACTTGAGGTAGATCCAAATGGTACATAGGAAAGGTGTCAAAGCTCCCTTGTTTGATGGAACAAATTTTACGTATTTTAAAGTTAGGATTGATTCTTTCTTAGTCTCGGATTTGGTGTGGCAGTCTATTGAAAAAGGTTATACTATGCCTACAAATGGACCATCAATTGATGATGAGATCAAGGCATATGAAAAAATTGGCAAAGCAAGGAATGCAATCCTGAGTGGTCTTACTAATTCAAAACTTGTGAAGGTTATGAGCTTCAAATCTACTAAAGATATCTAGAAAAAGTTGTAAATTATCAATGAAGGATATGAAAAGGTTAAACAAGCGAAGATGCAAAACTAAAAAGCCAAATTTGAAACCCTAAGGATGTCTGAAGATGAAGATATTAATGCCTACATGCTTAGATTTGATGAAGTTATCAATTCCATAATGGTCTTCGAGGAAAGCTGGAAGAGAGCGATGTTGTGAAAAAGGTATTAAGAACTTTTCCTAAAGCTTATAGTCATAAAGTTTTTTCTATTGAGGAAGCTCAAAATATGGATAATTATTCTAGAGATAATATTTTTGGTGCTTTAACTTCTTTTTAAATGAGATATTTTGGTCAAGATACCATAAGAAAACAAACTACTTTTAAATTCTACAAAGTGGAAAAGAATGATGGATCAGCTCCAGATGATCTTGATGAGATGGAAGCAAACTTTGTGAGGAGATTGAAAAAGGGAACTGGAAAATACAAAGGTAATACCTTTCAAATGTTTCAATTGTTTAAAGATAGGTCATTATGCATCTAAATGTCCAAAAAAAGTTACTAATGACAAACAAAAGGATCATAAGGGAAAATTTGTCAAAAAGAGTTATTATGTTGAAAAGGATATTGGTGTTTCTGATGATAAAGAATTAGGTTATCTAGATGAAGGAAGTGGTGAATGCTTGTTCATGAATTTAAATGTTAGAACTAATTCTACTAATCTTGAAAGATGTGTGAAGGAAAGTACTTACAAGTCATAACACTAAAGGAATCATACTGACTACTTTTCATGCTAGAGAGGGTAATAGTTACGAGATCATTGATAGTGGATGCTCAAATCATATGATAAGTGATAAGAGTAAGTTTGTTAAGCTTGAAAATTATGATGGTGGTCTTTTTAATTTTGGTGATGATACTTCTGGTAAGATTTGTGAAAAAGCTTCAATTAGTTTTGATGGAAAGCATAATATAGATGATATTATTTATGGCAAGGGTCTTTGACATAATATTCTAAGTGTAGGAAAAATGTGTAGAAAAGGATATATAATCTTGTATTTAAAAATGGTGGCTATGGAATTAGAAAAGGAAGCTCTGGTATTCTAGTTTTTGTTGGAACAAGGATAGGTGGTAATGTCTATCAACTCAAAGGTAATGGTGTAAAGTGATTTATGTCTCAAACTAATGGAAGTTGGCTATGACATAGATGAATGGGTCATATTAATTTTGATAGCCTGGTAAGGATAAGTTCTATTGATGCTATGAGAGATTTTCCAAAGATTAAAAATCCTATCAATGTGAATCTGCAAAGAATTTCAAATTGGAAAGCAAACAAAGACAAGATTCAAGATAAAAGAATATTCTATCACAGGTCCCTTGGAGTTAGGGCATAGAGATCTATGTGGACCTACCATAATTAGAAGCTCATGTGGTGACAAGTGTTTCATGTTATTAATTGATGATTATTCTAGAATGGCTTGGGTTACATTTCTCAAAGAAAATTCAAAAGGTCTAGACAAGTTTAAAGCATTTAAGGCTATGGTTGAGAATGAAATGAATCTAAAAATCAAATGTTTGAGATTTAATAGAGGTGGTGAGTTTACTTCAAATAATTTTAACAGTTTTTGTAAAGATTGAATGGAATAAAGAATAGTTCAGGAAGCAACTAGGAAAATGATGAAGGAAGCTAAACTTTTGAATTTCTATTGGAGAGAAGCAATTCATATTGCAATCTTACCTTCTTAATAGAGGTCAAGCAAGAGAAAATAGTTCAAAAAATCCCTATGAGATGGTATGGTAAACCCCTTATTTTGCAAGGTGTGCACCCTTGATCTCCTTGTGTTGTATAGTGTAGCACTTGGGTTTGTGGCATGATTTAACTGCTTCCCATGGATTCATTAACTCTGGTGGTTGTATTGGGCATTAACAAGTCAATCTTTCAATGCAATAACAACCATCTATGCAACAATTAGTATCAGAGCTTGGTTCCTTGGAAGAAGCTTAACCACTTTGGGAAGATCTTGGAGATTAAACACATGGATGTTAGAAAATTTCCTACTCCTTTGAAAGAGATACCTGCTACTGGGTTTACAGAAGAAGAGTGCATGGTTAACATGAATGGAGAACTCAAAATAGCCCTTGAAGATCTAGAAACAACCGAAAGTGAGAACAAATATTTTAAGGAAAATTTCAAAGAAGCAGATGAATGTATCAGAAAGTTGAGAGAGAAAATCAAGAAGTTTAGGGAAAGAAATAAGGAGTTTAATGATCAGTTGAATCAACCAAATGAGAAAATTTCCAATCTGAAAGTGCAAGTTGAAGAATGAAAGAGAGTTGAAGAATGTTTAAATGCCAAAGTGAAAAGAAAATCTTAAGAATGTTCGAAACTTGAAGAAGAATTTGTGACCTTGAGATTAGATCTTGAGAAAGCAAAGAGTCATGAAGAAAAATTCAAGATGGGTTCTACAAAGCTTGATGAAATGATTTCAAACCAAAAAGGATCTAAAGACAAAGAAGGATTAGGGTTTGAGAAAGGTGAAAGCTCAAAGACATATCAAACTCCAAATTAGGCTAAAAAGAAGGCTAAGGACAAAAAGAGCAAAGGAAAATTGGTTTGAAATCAAAGGAGACACGTACCTTGTAGACAAATAAATGAGAAATAAAGTCATTAATACATGTTATAGATAAATTATTTTATTAAACAAGTCATCAATACATATCACTGATAAAGAATTCCAACCTAAAATTGGTAAAAATAAATTATTTATTATTCACATTCATTTTCCATCAAAACAACATTGAAAAATGAATTATCTTCTATATATATTTTACATTAATAAAATCTAAGACTTAAACCTCAACACTATATGCATTACATTTAGAACCACTAAACCACTAAATGGCCAAATTACTTAAATTGTCTTTTTACTTTCAACCTACCTTGAGTGATGTAGAAAACAACATCATGCTTATAATCTTATTTCCAAGATTTATAGATTTTACTTTATACTACATGTTACTCTTTTTCTTAATGAAACAAATGTAATTTTAAGACAAGGTTCCATACCACCTACTTTAAGAAAAAATAATTACATATTATAATATAAAATCTTCTCATTATGAAAATTTTGAAAAAATAATGATATCAATCAAGACAAAATCAACCTTAGATTCATGTGAACTACTCACATGCTTAAGTACATTTTTTTTAATATATAATCTTTTCATTCTAGAAAAGACTTTAAAAAATAATGGGGCCTACATAAGAATACATTTGAACATATTACTCAGTTTGATAAAGTCTTGACTTTTATTTCATACAAACATGTTTATCATGAATTAAATAGTATAGGAAATAAATAGTTCAATGATGGTCTTTCTTTAGTTATAGGACAATGAGTAAATTGGAACCTTGGATAGATTTGCATTGTCTCTTGTGCAATGATCTATATATGATTGTTAGCCTATCTTTTGTTTTCTTTTAGAATTTTATTTTTGTTGGATTTGGGTTATGGATGTGTTGGTACATATTCTTATTTTTCTTATATTTTTTGGACCCCTTTTGGCTTCCTTTCTTTATGCCTAGTGTTGTTATACATACTTCACACAACATTTTCTAATGCCTTGTGCATCTAAATAATGTAACTTATTTGTTCGTTCTTAGAACAAAAGTTGTATTTTTTCTTTAGAATACACACACACACAATTTTTTCTCAATTTTAACATGCACGTTGCAGATAAATAAATAAGAAAGAAAGTCATTAATACATGTTATAGATAAATAATTTCAATCTAAAATTATTTATTATTCACATTCACTTTCACTCAAAACAACATATAAAATGAATATATATATATATATATATTACATTAATAAAATTTAAGATTTAAACCTCAGCAATATATGCATTACACTTAAAACCACTAAACCACTAAACGGTCAAATTACTTAAAATGTCTTTTTTACTTGACCTACCTTGAGTAATGTAGAAAAATGAATAAAACATATAATCTTATTTGAACCAAGATTTATAGATTTTACTTTATACTAAATGTTACTCTTTTTCTTAATGAAACAAATGTAATTTTAAGACATGGTCCCATACCACCTACTTATTAAAAAACTAATTACATATAATATATAATCTTCTCATTATGAAAATTATAAAAAAATAATGATGTCAATCAAGGTGAAATCGATAGGTTAGATTCATGTGAACTACACATATGCTTAAGTACCTTTTTTTTAATATATAATCTTTTCATTAGAAAGAACTTTAAAAAATGATGGGGCCTACATAAGAATACATTTGAACATATTACTCAGTTTGATGAAGTCTTGAATTTTGTTTCATACAAACATGTTTATCAAGAATTAAATAGGATGGGAAATAAATAATAATCCAAAGATGGTCTTTCATTAGTTGTAGGACAATGTGTAAAGATGGGAACCTTGGATTGATTTGTATTGTCTCTTTTGCAATGCTCTATATATGATTGTTAACCTATCTTTTGTTTTCTTTTAGAATTTTATTTGTGTTGAATTTGGGTTATGGATGTGTTGGTATATATTCATATTTTTTCTTATATTTGTTGGAACCCTTTTGGCTTCGTTTCTTTATGCCTAGTATTTTTATACATACTTCACACAACATTTTATAATTCCTTGTGCATCTAAATAATGTAACTTATTTATTCTTAAAACAAAATTTGCATTTTTATCTTCAAAACACACACACACACACATATACATATATACATATATACATATATACACATATACATATATATACATATATATACATATATACATATATACATATATATTTCTCTTCAATTTTAACACGTATCTTGTAGACAAATAAATAAGAAAGAAAGTCATTAGATAAATCATTTTACTAAACAAGTCATCAATACATATCATTGATAAATGATTTCAACCTAAAATTTGTAGAAATAAATTATTTATTAATATTCGCATTCACTTTCACTCAAAACAACATAGAAAAATGAATTATCATACATACATACATACATACATACAATTTCAACCTAAAATTTGTAGAAATAAATTATTTATTAATATTCACATCCACTTTCACTCAAAACAACATAGAAAAATGAATTATCATACATACATACATACATACATATATATAACTTAAAAAAAATTAAGGCTTAAACCTCAACACTATTTGCATTACACTTAAAAACCACTAAACCACTAAACGACCAAATTACTTAAATTCTCTTAAATTTACTTGACCTACCTTGAGTGATGTAGAAAAATGCATCAAGCAAATAATCTTATTCCCAAGATTTATAGATTTTATACTAGATGTTACTCTTTCTCTTAATGAAACAAATGTAATTTTAAGACATGGTCCCATACCATCTACTTTTAAAAAAACTAACTACATATTATGATACATAATCTTTATCATTATGAAAATTATGAGAAAATAATGATGTCAATTTCAAGATGAAATCAACCTTGGATTCATGTGAACTCCACGCATGTTTAAGTACATTTCTTTGAATATATAATTTTTTCATTAAAATAAAGGGGCCTACATAAGAATACATTTGAACATATTACTCAATTTGATAAAGTCTCGACTTTTGTTTTATATAAACATGTTTATCAAGGATTAAATATATAGGAAATATATAGTCCAAAGATGGTCTTCCTTTAGTTGTAGGACAATGAGTAAAGATGGAAACCTTGGATGGATTTGCATTGTCTCTTGTGCAATACTCTATATATGATTGTTAGTCTATCACTTGTTTTATTTTGGTATTTTATTTGTGCTGGCTTTGGGTTATGGATGTGTTGGTACATATTGATGTTTTTTCTAATAATTTTTGGTCCCTTTTTGACTTATTTTCTTTATGCTAGTGTTGTTATACATACTTCACACAACATTTTATAATGCCGTGTGCATCTAAATAATGTTACCTATTTGTTCTTAGAACAAAATTTACAATTTTTTCTTTAGAAAACACACACAAACATGTATATGTGTATGTTTAAGAAAGTAATATATATATATATTCTCTTCAATTTTAACACGTATCTTGTGAAAGAAAGTCATTAATACATATGATTGATAAATAATTTCAACCTAAAATTTCTAAAAACAAATTATTTAATAGTCACATTCACTTTCACTCAAAACATCCTAGAAAAATGAATTATCCTCTCTCTATATATTTTATATTAATAAAATCTAAGAGACTTAAACCTCAACACTATATATCATACACTTAGAAACCACTAGACAACCAAATTACTTAAATTGTTTGTTTTACTTGACCTACCTTGAAATGATGTAGAAAATCACATCAAGCATATAATCTTATTTCCTAAATTTCTAGAGTTTACTTTAGACATGTTTTTTTTTCTTAATTAAGCAAATGTAACTTTAAGACATGGTCCCATACCACCTACTTTTAAAAGAACTAATTACATATTATAATATAAAATCTTCTCATTACAAAAATTACAAGAAAATAATGATACCAATCAAGACCAAATCAACCTTAGAATCATATAAACGGCACGCATAATGATTCAAATACATTTATTTTAATACATAATCTTTTCATTAGAATTTTTTTTTAAAAAAAGGGGTCCTACATAAGAATACATTTGAAGCCCATAGACTTCATCTCCCACCTTAATCATTCAATAGAAAATTGAAAAAAAAATTAAATTAAATCCATCTGTTCAAAAGAAGTTGACTTTGAATGGCAGGACGCCGGCGTCCATTCTTTCCGGGAAATTTCCACGAATTTCCAATTGCTGTGTCGGCTGCCATGAAAAGTCAAAGTAAAATAGTCGGCGAATGTCACACGATTGCAACTTTAGCATGGCGGTGCCGTCATAACTGTTATCGTTTTCGACGTGCGTGTACAGCTTTATCTTACTTGTTGACCGATTTCACTTCCCTCCACCCACAAAATTTGATATATTGTCCGCATCCAATGTTTCTTTCTGGTCAAGATAAGGATTGTACTGCGCAAATTTGATTTACAGCTCTCTGAAAACGATGGGGAGAAAGAAACGTTTTGTATGCATTTCACAGCATTAAAGAGCGACCGGACGAGAAACGTGAATTTTCTATATAAAGTATGGGGGGCGCCTTGTTCTGCAAGTCTCACCTCTGGTTTGAATTGCGTGGAAATTTGACTTCTTTTGGGTTATTCTTCTTTCTCCCCAGTTAAACGTCTTCTTTCTGTCGTAAGATGGGGGAAGTCGTCCGCGTTTGTAACGAAAGTTTTGTTTTTTTCCTTTATTGTTTATTGAATCCATGGATATGGAGGATCCTGAGATAAAGAGAGAAGACCTGGATATGTTTTCTTTAATGGTGGTGAGAGGTGGGAGAGTTTTTTGGTGGAAGAACTCTGGGAGACCTAACTGGGCATTTAGTGATTTACGGCCAGTCAGCCACTTGGCTGTTATGCTTAACAACCACCATGTGAGGTGCAAATATATTAAGTTTGGCCTGGTTATGACTGTTGACTTTGGTATTTGATATAATAAAAAAAATCAGTTTTTGTGGATGTAATTAATGAAGTTGTTAGATTAAGTTGTCAAAGGTAGATCAGATTGGACAATCAAGTTATTGGAAAATATGGACGATGGTTATTTTTGGATTTATTTCTGTATGGATGGAGGGCAGCTCATGTTAATGGATGGAGGGCGGTTCATGCTAATGGATGATAATGAAAAATATGGATGATGGTTGTACGTTCGATTATCTTGGATTTATTTCTGCATGGGTGGAGGGCAGTTCATGCTGATGGAGCTTATAGTGATGTGTGTTAGAACTTGGTTTCGTGGGACATTAGATATTGATTCCTCAATTAATATGGATGATGGTTGCATGTTTGATTCTCTTGGATTTACCCCTGCATGGGTGGAGGGTTGTTGATGTGGACTAAGGTTATAGTGATGTGTGTTAGAACTTTGTTTCATGGGTCCCACTGAGTATTGATTCCTCTATTAATATGGATGATGGTCATAGGTTTGAATTCCTTGGATTTACCTATGCATGGATGGAGGATAGTTCATGTGGACTAAGGTTATAGTGATGTGTGTTAGAACTGGCTCTAGGAAAATTCATCGCCAGTAATTCACCGCTGAAAAATTCATCGCCAACAATTCACCGTAGGAAAATTCACCACCATGACAAATTCACCTCAAGGAAAATTCACCACCAACAATTCACCGCTGCAGAAAATTCATCGCATTAAAACTTTGCGATTAATTTTTCGTGGCGGTGAATTGTTGGTGGTGAATTTTCCTTGAGGTGAATTTGTCATGGCAGTGAATTTTCCCACGATGAATTGTTGGCGGTAAATTTTCCAATGGTGAATTGCTTGCAGTGAATTTGCCTGATGTCATTAGAACTTTGTTTCATGGGTCCCATTGAGTATTGATTCCTCAGTTAATATGGATGATGGTTGTAGGTTTGATCCCCTTGGATTTACTCATAGGTGGAGAGCAACTCATGCAAACAAAGTTTCTAGTGATGTGTGTTAGAACTTTGTTTCATGGGTCCCACTGAATATTGATTCCTCTATTAATATGGATGATGGTCGCAGGTTTGATTCTCTTGGATTTACCCTTGCATGGGTGGAGGGAAGATCACGAGACGAAGGTTATAGTGATGTATGTTAGAACTTTGTTTTATGGGTCTTGCCAAGTATTTGGTTATTCTATTAATTTTTTTTTGTTTTTTTACTTTTAAATATTTAAGTTATTAAATTTGTTAGAGTGGTTTCTAATTTATCCTTGAAGTGGAATGATTTAAAACAATGTCTATTAGAGATAGCCTTGTTGCATTTCATAAGTCCCTCCAAATATTGATTTCTCCATTAAATTTTTATTTTTAAAAAAATAAATAAAGGTACATTAGATTTAATTAAAGAGGTTTTTGATTTTTTGTTGAAGTGGAATGATTGTAAAAAATTATTTATAATTAGAGATTGAGTCTTGTTGCATGTATGGATCCAAGATTATGAAGGTTGAGGTAGAGATCATGCTTCTTAACTTCCAATTAAAAATAATATTAAATTAATGACTTCAAAATTCATAAGATTGGTAATTTGAGATATTAATTAATTTTATAAAAACATTTCTTCTTTTCTTTGACAATTTATTGTTACTCGTCTTGAAAAGAAATTGTATTGTTTGATAGCCAAAGACCTCTCTTTTGTTAGGAAAGTTTAGATTTGTTCTAAGATGCTTGTTACCATGCATATTTATTATTATTTTTATTAGATTTTGTAATGTCCTGTTTCTAACAGTTTAATTTACTAGCTTAAAAGTTCATTCCATATTTTCATGTGAGAAAAATATTTTCAATTTAATATTTAATTTATTGGCATTTTTTTATATTTTCATAAATTGCTTTTTTCAAAGTCTTCAAAGCATTTATGGGCCTAGTTTGTTCAAACAATCCTGTATTTTACATTTTTTGGTGTATTTCTTCTACAAGTCTTTCCAATGCATCAAAAATTTGAAGTTTTTCCCACTAGACTAGAAGTTAGGACCTCACCAA
Organism: Sequoia sempervirens; assembly: GCA_007258455.2. Classification (NCBI taxonomy): domain Eukaryota; kingdom Viridiplantae; phylum Streptophyta; class Pinopsida; order Cupressales; family Cupressaceae; genus Sequoia; species Sequoia sempervirens. Next base: position 89,727,914 of record VDFB02000003.1, read on the forward strand.
GTTGGGTACCTAGAATAAATAGTGTCTTCTCATTATGGACCTTGTTTAACTTCCACAGTTTTTAATATATTCTATGACAAACTTTTATGGAGGAGAACTACTATTATTCCAAAGAGGTGTTCGAATTTGGGCACCTAAGTTAGGGCCCTCAAATCTATATAAGTTAGAGGCAATTTCTTCATTTTTTACATCTTTGTCTATCATACTAAAAATTTATCACAATAGTTTGAGCCTTGTATTCATCTATCTAACCGAGGATGAATCCCCTTAGATTTTAAAATCAAATGATGAAACCCAAAGATTGTAGATACATGTGCTAAAATGATTTGACTTGTGAAGATTGTGGCAATATTGTAAAATAAGAAATAGCTAGTTTACATACTTAATTTATAATTTCTTAGTTAAATTATTGGTGTTACTATAAATTCTATTATGTATCAAAAAAAATTCTATGCATTTTATCATAATAGAACGACTCTTGTACTTTATTGTATTTCTAGTTTTATATTTGTATTTATATTGTTAATCAATTTGGTGTAGTTGTGTGCAATTATGCCTTGTCAAATTACATATTTTTCATTGTATGTTCTCACCTCACTCTCATTGGATCATGGTGATCATAAAGTGATACAAATTTTCTATAGATAATTTTATATAGGATTCGTGAGAGTTTACTTTCATATTTTAGTTAAAATCAACTGTTTGAGCATAATAATGCATGTCTTTTTTTTGGGTGGATTTGTGTGTAGATCTCTTTTAAATTATTATGGATCATATCTAAATTCTTTGCACATTTCATATTTGGTTATAAATAAAAGTTATTTGAATATTCTAGTTCTGATGATATTATAATAAATTTGTGTTAAGGTCATTACAAACTCAAGGTTGTAAGGTTTCTTATCAAAAACTTGAAAAGTTAAGGTATTTCTTGTGGACTTATTCAAAGTAGGGAAAAGTTAAGGTATTTCTTGTGGACTTATTCAAAGTAGGGAAAAGGGATTTCATAGAGATGCCTAGGGAATTTTTTTCATTTCCCCATGACTCTAGAGGTCTTGGTCTTATTGATACTCATTGCCAAGGGTTTCCTTGTGTCTGAAATGGATTATCAAATCTCTTGAAAGGAATAAGGCTTGAAAACTTATTCTAACATTATATCTCTTATGGGATTCCTCATGGTAGTTAGGCTTGGAAAAGGGATAGACTTAAAATCTATTCTCATTATGAAGGTGGTGTAGGAGCATCCAGGTGCAAGAGCAATCTTCACACAAAAATAATTGTATTTTTCCTTCTAAAATTAATTTTGTTGTGATTTTTATTTCTCTCTTATAGGCATGATTTCCAAGAACTCTTCACACCTCTATCATATTAAAAATTAATTTGTAATATATTTTGGTTAAGTGGTGCCTATGTTTTGATTTTAATGCGCTTGGTAGCTCATCAATTAAATGAATCTTCACCAAATTGGAGGAGGTAAATATCCAACACCCAAACATGTGAGTGGGAAATTTATTATTGTATTATGCTCATTTTTAAAATTCCAATGCCCCTATTTTGGGTCATGCTCTTTCCCAAGTACCTAGTGATTGTAGGAAGTGGAATAGCTGCATAAGGAATGACTGCCAAGAGTAACAATTTCTAGAATACCAAGTTGCAATTTAAGAGGATTGGTCTGGTGAATTTCAATGCCTAGAAGGAAATGGAAAAGTTATAGAAAAATTAGAAATTGAATAAAGGATTCAACACCCGAGAATGAAGAGGAGAGATAGAGTTGAGATTGACATTTTTGAATATTTGAGAAACATGAAGTATTGAGGAAGTTTATGCAATCCAAATGGAGAAATATAGAGAAGGAAGTGCCTATAGACGGGTGTGAGGAGCTTATTTGGTGTTTTTTGTTGTAGATTTTCCAATGTTTTCTTGTAGTTCAAATTTAGCATACTAGTTTTGAGTGTAATCTTGATTGTAGCTTTTTGTAGATTGGAAAGACTATGTTATTGTTGTAATTTAATAATATGAACCCAATTTTCCTGCAAGAATGCCAATTATTTTATTTTTAAATTTTGTTTGTGATGAAAATTGCTTGCAAATGTCATTTTAATGGTTGGAGGTTGTTACATAGCTACAAAAATTGATACCCATTGAGAGTTCTCAATTTTTTATTTTCATCAAATGGTATCAAAGTACGATTCTTGTTAATAAAATTTTTAAAAAAAATTGTTGTGGGTAGAAAAGGTGAGTGCAAACCTAAAACTATAGATAATTTGAAGAGGAGATGACACATAGAGGGTGTAGTAGAGGAAGATCACCCCAAGGAGATGATATTGTAGTTATGGAGATGCTAAGAGGAATAAAAACACAATTAGAATCCATAAAAATGACACAACAAAGAGGAGTGCATATAGAAGATGTTAGTGAAGATGAAGCTGTGGAACCTAAGAATACAATAGGAGGAAGAGAGGATGAGAAAGAAGATATATTCTTGTAGTCTATATCAAAATTGGGAAGCAAGCCTTAAATGGATCCACCAAAGATACAATGGGAGTTTGAATTCAGAACTCATTGATTTCAAATTATAAAGATGGACAAATATTTTAATTTGGAATCCACAAAAGATAGGAATAAGGTGAAGTATGCTTGCACAAGCTTGAAGGGACATGCATCCCTATGGTGGGAGCAACTGTAAATTGAAAGGAATTTTGAAGAAAAGAAAAGAAAATATAAATTCATGGAATAAATATGTTTTCTAGTTGATTATCATATCAAATTGTTTAAGAGATTACAAGTGGAACAAAAGTATTCAATTGTTGTGGAATGCATTGAATAATTCTATAGGCTTAACATTTGAGCTAGACATGTTAAATATGATGAGGAGAAGGTGGCAAGATATATTAATGGATTATGTGTCTCAATCCAAGATTAACTCAGTTTGATTATGATGAGAACAATAAAAGAAGCTTACCAATTGATATGATCTCAAAGAAGAGTAAAAGTTGGCAAGGAAGCAACAAGATAATTTCATAGGTAGAGGAAAGCCTTTAAGAGAAAAAGGACAAACAAATGATGGAAGAGGGAAACTCACAAGATAAGGAGAGTCAAGATGGCCACAAAACAATTTTAGCCCAAGTACAAGGGGAAGAGGAGATTTCCCAAGAGAAAGAGGTGAGACTTCAAGGAAGAGGTTTTTCAAGCCTGTGTGCTTCAATTGTGGAGAGGTTCATACAATAGGTCTTTTGAATTCCCATAGATACAATAAGAAGGTGGAAAAACTAATGTTGGACAGACTTCTACTATAGAGGCTAAAGAAGAGGAAGAAAAATTGGACCTGGAACATGGAGAAAATTTCATATTAAAAAGAGTGCTTTTGAAACCAAATAAATAACAACAAGAGCTTACACAAAGAAGGATTTTATTCAAAACTATTTGCAAATCAAGGGGTAAGTTTTGTACAATAATTATGGATAGTGGTAACAAAAATAATTTGGTGTCAAAAGAAATGATTGAGAAGCTAAAATTAAAGAGAAAAAAACACCCAAACCCATACAAGGTTACATGGTTGCAAAAGGGACATCAACTTAGTAAGTGAGAAATGCTTAGTGATTTTTCATATTGGTAATTACAAAGATGAATTAATGTGTGATGTGATGCCCATGGATACCTTCCATATCCTCTTGGGTCTAAACCATGGCAATATGACTGGAAAGCTATGCACACATATGGTGAAGAAAACACTTATACTATAGTCAAGGACAAGAAAATATATGTTATGAATTTAATGACTTGGATAAGCAAAAGGAAATGGACGACAATACATAGGTACATGCATAATCTCTAGAAAAAAATCATGAAATAAGTACAAAAGGAAGAAATATGTTACACATTTATATATAGTCCAAAGGAAGTTGATAAATAAGAATAAGAGCTAATAAAACCCATGCAAATCAAAGAATTTGCAAGAATATGGTGATATTTTGATAAAATATTTATCGAATGGATTACCACCTATGAGAAGTATGAGCCACTACATGGATTTGATTCTAGGAGCAAGCTTACCAAACATGGTAGCTTATAGAATGATTCCTAAGGAGAACAAAGAAATAAATAAGCAAGTACAATCTAGTTGTTGGAAAAGGGCTTACTAATGGAAAGTTTAAGCCCATGTGTAGTACTAGAAGTTTTGGCACCCAAGAAGGATGGAGAATGGTGTATGTGTATAGATTCAATGTCCATTAATTTAAGATAATAATCAAGTATATATTTCCATTGCCATACATGGATGATTTGATGGATTTTTTTACTGGAGCATAATAAGTTTTACAAAAAGTGATTTGAAAAGTAGTTACCACCAAGTAAGAATTAGAGAGGGAGATAAAAGGATAACTAATTTTGAGACAAAAGAAGGGTTGTATGAGTGGTTGGTCATGCCATTTGACCTCACAAATTCTCCAAGTGCATTCATGAGATTGATGAATGAAGTGTTGAAACCATTCCTCAGTAACTTTGCAATTGTTTATTTAGATGAAATATTGGTTTTTAGTAAGGAAAAAGAAGAACATTTGAAACATGTAAGGGTTGATTTTCAAAAGTTAAAAGAAGATTTTTTTTGGGTTAACCTTGAGAAATGTAGCTTTATGAAAGTAGATTTTTTCTATTTGAGGTTTGTGATTTCAAAGGAAGGCTTACGGATGGACCCAAATAAAGTTAAAGTAATACTAGATTGGCCATCACTTAGAAATATGTTTGAAGCAAGGGAGTTTTCATGTTTTAGCTAGCTTCTATAGGAAATTTATCAAAGAAATTAGCATTATTTGTGTTCCTATCACTGACGTGCTAAAATGGAAAACAAGAGAGTTCAAGTGGATGGTTGCAATAGAGTGAAGTTTCAATATATTCAAGGAAAAAGTAATCGAAAACTCATGTATTGGAAAATTACTAGACTTAAAAAAAATGTTTCAAGTTGATAGTGATGCGAGTGGAGCAACCATAGGAGGGGTTCTAAGTCAAGGGAGAATAACCATAACATACTTTAGTGAGAAGCTAAATGAGGCCAAGAAGAAATATTTGATGTATGATCAAGAGTTTTATGCTATTGTCTAGGCACTCAAGAAATGGAGACATTATTTGCTACCCAAGGAATTTGTTCTTTACATTAACCATCATGCATTACAATTTATTAATAACCAAGGTAAGTTAAATCAAAGGCATATGAAATGGGTAGAGTTTCTTCAAATTCTTCTTAAACATAGGAGTGGAATATCAAATTTGGTAGTTGATGCCTTAAGTAGGAGGTTCTTGTTGTTAAAAGAAATGAAAGTAAATGTTATGGGTTTTGATTCAATGAAAGAAATGTATGAAAATGATCCAGACTTTGGGGAAGCACGAGTAGTTTGTAAACTTCCAATTGAAAAAGGATAGGACCCAACAACTAGAATAATTCATTCAAAATGGGTTGTTGTTTGATTAGAGAGAAGCATATTGGAGGACTTTGTGGGCACTTTGGAGTGGATAAAACTTTGGGACAGCTAAGTGAAGGATGCAATTGACCAAGAATGAGCATGGATGTGAAAAACATAGTGCAAATTTGTTCAATATGTCAACATGCAAAAGGAAAAAGTCAAAACACATGATTATATAAGCCTTTTCCTACACCAAAGAGACCATGGGAAGAGGTGAGTATGAACTTTGTTCTTGGGATACCAAAGAATAAAAAAGGTAATGAATCCATTTTTTGTGGTAGATATATTCTCTAAAGTGGCACATCTCATTCCATGTAAGAATTCAAATGATGCAACACACATTGCAAATTTATTTTTTAAGGAAGTGGTTAGATTAAATACTTTTCCCAAGAGTATTGTTTTAGTTAGAGACTCAAAATTTATTGGTCATTTTTTTAGAACATTGTGGAAGAGGTTGGAAACAAGGTTAAATTTTAGCCTGATCTATCATCCCCAAACATTTGGGAAAACAAAGGTAGTTAATACGAGTCTTGGGAATTTGTTGAGATGCTTGATAGGTGATAAACCAAATCAGGGGGATGTGGTGTTGGGAAAAATTGAGTTTGCATGCAATAACTCAGTCAATACAAGAATAGGTAAGAGCCCCTTTCATATAATTTATGGATTTAGTCCTAGAGGTGTTCATGAATTAAGGGGTATTGAAAATTTGGGAAGAAAAAGCATTGTTGTTGAATATTATGTAGAGTATTTGCATGAGTTGCACAAGGAAGTGAAGGAGAAGTTAGAAACAAGCACCAAGAAATATAAGGATCATGTTGATCTAAAGAGAAGAGAGTAGGAACTTATGGTAGGAGACTTAGTTTTAGCTCATCTATGGAAAGAGAGGTTCCCAAAAGGTATATATAGAAAGATGAAATGGAAAAAGATTGAGCCATGTAAGGTTCTTAGGAATTTTTTAGCTAATACATATGAGATATCTAGAGTTGTCAATCGGAGTGGATATTTCTCCAATATTTAATATGGTTAATTTATACCATTATTATGAAGAAGGAACAAGTGGGAAAGTTGAAGTTTTTTAGATATCAATTAATAGGCTCTTAGTGAGTCTAAAATAGTGTTATAAATTGGATTCTTCTATATCAAAGCAAAGTTATAAGCTTGGTATTTTAGAAATTTAGTCTTTTTTTTTTTATATTTTTTCTCCATTATTTTCTCATAAATTTTATGGGATCTAGCAAGTCCCTAAGATCACATTTTTTAATCTCTTTTTTTATGAATAATTAGTATTCCATCAAGGTGATTGTAGTAATTCTTTAATTTTTAATGTGGAATACTTTTACGAATAATGGTTTATTAACAATGGTTTGTAAATGGGCATGATAAGGGGCAGGAGGCCTAGCTCGATTGGCTAAAAAATCATGTTGTAGCCAAGAGGTCACGAGGTCTAGTATCCCCTCGTCCCCATGGTACCGAAGGGCATGTCGCATCAATGTCGTCGATCATGTGAAAAAAGTTTACCAAGCGCGTTGCAGTTTATAGGGGGTCTACCTAATTCCTATAATCTAAAAAAAATGGGCACATGATAAGAATATTTAGAGGATTTTTTCAAAAAAATGAGTGGGAGTGGAAGGTTTTAAGCCTTCTCTAGCAATGGTCTTGAGGAAGGAGTAGATTCAAATGGTTAGGGAGACAACAAAAATGCTAATGACTAGTTCGATGGTAGGTGCTTAGTGGATGATGATGAAATCTTGTGGATTATGTGGCTAGAGGTGCAAATACTTGTGCATGAGCATCAAGATGCCACTGTTGCTTCTGATGGGGTTCATCTCTAGGTTTTTGTAGTGGTTTCCTCACCCCTACAACCTACTACCATTCTTCACCCTAGATTTATCTTGGCATTCATTGTGACCTCCATAAAGGGTTTATTCCCTTGGTTCCTCTTGGCTATGTTGACTTCTCTGATGACCTTAGGGGTTGGGGCTTCTCATTTTGAGTGTTCACATGATATCTATGTGGTAGTTGTTTTTGTTGATTCCCACATCTTGGATGTTCTCCTTCCTACTTCCCCCAATGCTAGACTTTGGCATTGCATGTGTTGGTGGGGATTTGAGTGCTAGCCTATCTTGTTTCATATTTTTGGAGGTGAATTCTGATACACTATCACCACAAGTTAGTGTTTGTCCTCAACATGTTGTGAGCTTATCTATAAATTCCTTCCTACTTTGGCTCTTGTTATGGTGTGTTCATTATGGAAGTTGAGCCTTCCATTCATTTTGATGAGGGTTTCTATACAAATTCACCTTCCAAGGTGAAGATCCTCATTCCACATTGTACTAATTCCTTGGAATGTGTTATTCTACAGTGTAATTGTGATGTCATAGTCTCCCCTTTTGTGGTCCCTCCATATCCCATCTTTTGAAAAAAAAATCTTACTATTCTTGATGTGTGGGTTGATAGAGCTTTTACATGCTTACATTATTCTCTTATTGGGAGGTTCCATGGTCATAGACTGGAAAAATTGATTTTATTTGTAGTCGAGCATCCTATTATTGGCTTGCTTCAACTTTGTTGAGTGTGAAGGATTTTATGAATAGTTTCCTTTTATTCTCCTTCCATTCTGATGAGGGTTGCATAGAATTTCTTTAGGAAGGTCCCTAGTTTCTTGGTAACACCCTTCTTCATTTAAAAATATGGTCTATTGGATTTGATGCTACCAAGAATAATTTTTTCCCTATTTTGGTTCATCTCCCAGATCTCCCTTTGGAGTTCTGGGATGAAAGTATCATTCATGGTATTGTTGATGTTATTGGCTAGTTTATAACCATAGACAATGTCAGGAAAAATTGGAATGTGTTTTCTTTATGCTATATTTTTTGTCTATATTGAAGTTGGTTAAAATTTTCCCAACAATATTAATCTATACTCCAAGCTTGGTGTTTGGGAGAAAAACCTCCATTATGAGCCCTCTCGACTGAACCATTTCAACAATGTTGGGAATTCCTCTTTATTATGAAAAAAAAATTCATGAGAAGGTGCACTCCAATGATATAATGAAGTTTGAGATGGCTCTAGAAGGTTCTGGGAAAAACCTCATGGGCAAGGCTTTAGGTTCCTCATGTAAGGAACAAGTGGTATTTGAAAGCTCCCCTCTTTCAAGTAATCTTTCAGAATGTTGTCAACCTCATAATGATGGGAAGGAGATGAAATCTAATAGGAGAAACCACATTGCTAAGGCTGGTGATTCTTGCAAGGCTTTAAGAGAAAACTTGATGAGGTGATTGAGCATCCTTTGGTTGAGTTCTCCTTCTAACAATGGAATTAGGTCATTGCATTCCTGTCATGCCCCTCTTCTAAGGTATTTTATGAAGTTTGATTTTAGACCACCTTAACTAACTAGCTTCTGGACTTATGCCTGGTGGTTGCTCATTGTCTTGTTCTTATGCTAGCTTTTTTGTTGCTAGAATGTTTCACTCCTGTTGTAAGACTAGTTTTGTTCACCTCTTTGGATGCATTACTTTTTTGGTTCTTTTGTTGTTCTTCTCTAATTGTTCAAGGGTATGGACCCTTTCAAAATCCCTTCTTACCTTAACCAAAACAATGGTTTGTAAATAAATTTGTTGTTAAGATCAACTAAAACTAAAGTATATTTTTCTTGTGATTGAAATATATTTTATTGATTCTATTTCTCAAACAATCAAGTATTATCTTAAATAGTTATTGGTCACAATTTTAACTATGAATATCACATGCATGTAATTTAAATGATATGTGGGTCTACTATAGCTTAATAATATAAATTAAATATTGGGCAAACCAATATTTATTAAGTTGTTTACTTATACTCCTAAACACCTTAATTATTCTCTATTTAGAAGATGTACATCTATAAAATCACAAAAACTAACACAAGAAGGAGTTAGTGGTCCAAAGTAATGGGATTCAATCTATGTCTTAAGGTTTAGCTTTTGTTTGTAACATATTTTATAGTATTTCTCATTAATTACCTTGCGAGACTTTCAAGGACCACCCTCTTAAAATTTGTACATCTTGAAGTGTAGAAGAGTTTTACTTGTTCTTATCAATATGATTATTTTGTTTGAATTTAAAACATAAATTTTTACTTAACAATTTTAGATTGATTCTAATCTAAGTCTAAATGATTTCATAATCATATCTTGTAGAAACATAGTGAATTTGTTGGAGCACCAATAGATGATTTATAAATATTACTTACATATGTGTTTGTGGGTTTAAATATTATAATACACATATACTATTAAATCAATCTGAAGCTAAAATAATGTATGCTCTATTTGTACTCATATATATATATATATATATATATATATATATATGGATTGGATGAAATGTTAAGGCTACAAGATTGAGTAGTTTGATAAGACCCCCTAATCTTGACTACATCATGAAATCGTTCACAAGGGATTAGACACCAATATTAAATAGCATTGATTAAACTTTTAATCAAAATCTGGCAATGATTCATAGTTTTATGTAATTCATATTTTGCCACCATTTATGGTTACTAGAAAAATTTGGCACTCATCCACACCTTAAATTATGTCATCACGAGAAATTTAGGTTCTCATTCACCACCTTAATTATAACTTCATGGGAATTGAAGGTTAAATTTCATCAGCACAAATATAACTTATGAAAAATTAGGTTTTGCATTGCCACCTCAATTATAAATTCATGAAAAATTTAGATTTCAATTTTCCATCTTGATTAAAAATTTACAACAAAAAAAGTCTTAATTCACCATCTCAATTACAAAGTTGTGAGAACCTTAGATTTTAATTTACTAACTCAATTGAAAATTTATGAAAAAAAAATTGACTATTTACGTTATAAATATATATTAGCATTAAAATTATGTATCTATCTATAAGGAAAAGCTATAGAACTGCTCTGTATATTTAAAAAAATCATTTATGGATGATAACTACAAAAAAAATTGAATATTAGGGGCCATAAAATTTAAAGCAAACAAATTTGGAATGATAATAGAAAAAAACAGTCTTTGGTTTACTTTCTAGATTGTGCAAAAGTTGTCAACTCATCCCAATGAAAAAATGATATTGTCTAGCGGCCTTTGGTCTATTAGTGAAGTTAAATGGCTCACAAAGAGTGTACCAAAGATCAAGTTATGATGAGTGAAAATGTCCTACACTCATATGAGATGAAATTGAGATCATGTCTAAGAGGAATTTGGTAGAATAGATACCCCTAAACATTGGCTCTAAATTGAAGGATTCATTAATTAATATTATAGTTGAAAAACATCACTAAATGATGTTTCAAATACTCAATGTAAAAAGTAAAACATAAATGAGGATATTTATGACAAGGTGACTTTATATTCAAATTAGAGGGTTAGGAAACTTGTCTCTTCATAAATGGCACGTCATTGACATTTCTTTGTTAGATAAAATATTTCTTCTTTATCATTAAATAATTGATTATTTAAGTATAAAAAATTGAAATGATTACAAAGCACATCTCTTAATAGGTGCTATATCTATGTCCCTACCTTTAAATAATTGATAACTAAGCATTAAAAAATAAAGATTAGAAAGCACGTCTCTTCATAAACTACACAATATAAACTTTTCTTAATAAATATAACTGAATTATACAAATTTCCACATCTCTACTTTTAAATAGCTGATTACTTGAAGTAATCGAAAAAAAGACTCCTCTTTATAAAATATATAACAAGACTTTTTTATTACTTATTACAAATAAATTATATAGATGTCGACATCTCTACTAATTAGCTGAATTTAGACAAATGATATGACATTTTTCTACACTTTCCATAAACAAACCTAAAAATATTGTCTAATTATATTTAAAATATCTATGCAATAGATATGCCCATAGAATTATCGGCCCTAAGAGAAGTCAACAGCAAAGCCGACACTAATAATGCCCTCCGAAGATATACACAGTTTTGTCTTTTTATCTAACCGTGGTGAGTGTGATTGGGATGTGGTATATACAGTTTTTGTTCTGTAGTGATTAGGATGTGGTATATACAGTTTTGTTTTTTTATCTAACTGTGGTGAGTGATTGATCGGGATGTGGTATATACAGTTTTTGTTCTGTTATCTGTGGGGCGTGAGCGATTGAAAGGTGGTATACACACAGTTTTATGTATTTTTTCCATACGGCAGAGAAAATGGACGGTGAAGCGTCATGTGAACATTGACAGCAGCCCACCTTTCCTGACTTTGTAGGCAACCGACAAATCTAAAGTAGAATTTGACATGAAAACTCATGGTAGGTTTGGATGGCATTTATTTGTTCTCACTCTTCACGGAACTGCACATTAAATATTTGTTTATTTGTTCTCCAACATTCAATACTTTTGACATGTTGCCTGGAATCGCTTTTCAGTTTCAATATCATCCAAATTTTCAAGATGGTGGAACACATGGTCAGTACAAATCGTGATTCACAAGCACTTATCTGCTTCTAATTCTAAACACAACAATCAGATGATTCACAAGCACATTGTATTGAAATAAACAATGGTGAGAAGTAATCTTCTTTTTCATTATTGGGTTATATGTTGACTTGATTCGGTTTATTTTATCATTTATAGATTTGAAGTTTCAAAATGAAATTTAATTTAGGTTTTGAGTTGATTTGTGTCACTCTTATTTCAAATTTTTCAAGTTATGTGTCCAAGTCAAGTATAAAAGAACATCATTTTCAGCTCATTTTATCATATATAATCTAAAATGTTTTGGTTGTCTACCTACCATTCAAGTTTCCAATTGAATTCCTGTTACATTTGCTCTAGCCTTTTTCATATCATTGCTCTTCATTAGTGTATTTAGAATATATCGTCTCTTTGTTAAACAAGTTTTGGAACCCTGGTTTCACACTAGGTTTTTGCACCATCCATTTGTGTTTTGTTCCAAGTTCCAAGTTGCCCTCATTAAGACAAATTTTGGTGCATTGATTATATGTCTTCCCAACTTTTGTCAAAAATTATTAGTTAAATCAAGAGGCTTTTCATAAGAAAAAGATCTTTGCTTAGTGTTAGTGTAGGTTTTTTATTTTCCTTATGTTAGGAGATAATTTATTTTTCCTACACATTACTAAGCTTTTGGACATTTAATATGAGAGCATATGGCACAATCTCCTAGTAAAATCTATCACTCTCACTCAATTTTGGGTAGTTGAGTCTCACACCATCTTTTGGATTTATTTGTCATCTCTCATAAGCATTTGTTTATCTTTATATGACTAGATGCAAACATATAATTTGACATTTACCAAATAGATAAAACTCTCACCTATTCTAGGATGTTGAAGTTATTAAACCTCTTGGATGTATATGTCCCTATTTTTCTTATATATATACAACTCTCAACTCTCTTCTCTATTAGTTAGAAAGAGTAATGTGAGAATTGTGTATATTCTCTTACATTTTCTCTTGAATTCTTTCTTTTCAATAAAAACTTCCCATTCTTCTATTTTGATATTTCATCATGTCTGGACTAGAGTGCATGCAATCTATGATTAACAATAGATCATAGTTCATATTCTTATTTTTGGTACAGAGCTATATTGTTTGGTATAGTTTATTTTTGTAGTCCTATTACTTAAGAAATTATAGACTAATCATTGCTAATATTTTTCTCAAAAATCTAGTATACTCCTCTTGCATCCTTGGATGATCTAGAGAATCAAAACAGTTTAAAAAGAAACTAAAAATCTATCTTACTCTAGTTTACATATATTGTTCTTGTAAAATTCTAGTGGTTGTAGCTTTTTGATAATTTTAAAGATGTTTTTGGTTGTTCCATAACATTAAAAAGGCTCAAGAAAGTCAAGATTGACTTTCATTTCACTAAAATCAAAGATTGGAGGACCTAGTTGTAAATAAAAATTTGAAGCATAATTCTAGAAAGTAGCTATCATTTTAGAGCATTCCAACCTAAAATGGACCCTGCCATCATGCTCATAAGGACCTAAAACTTAAATGTTAGCTATCAAATCATCAATTTTGGAGAATTTTACCTCTAAGGAAATTTTCAACTCTCTAGGTTGTATGACTCTTGCAACACCATACTATATTAAAATTAAAAAAAAAAAATTAGGTCAATTTGCAACTATAGTAGTCGTGCTCAAAGGCACCACCACCTAGTAGTTGGGGCACCATTACCTAACATTGTAGCCTCAACACTCAAAATGTGGTTGTAAAATATTTGGGGCTTTATGATGTAGACCCAAGGGTGTGACTAAATATACAACCTCAATTTGATTCAAATACAAACAAAGTGTCTACTTTCAACACAATACCCTCACTAGGCTACTAGGCCTCAAATCACAACCTTTGATCAAATTATTGAATGAGGTTATACACAAGCCACCAAATCGTGGATTAAGCACTGAAACAAGTCCCTAAACACTGTCCCAACCAATTCCACAAGGTTACTTTACACCATTCATGTGTTTCATTAGACTTTCCTACCAAAAGGCTACAAAATTACCCCTGTTTTACAAAGGAAGGCCCTTCCAACCGTTTGGTTATGCTCCAAAACCTAGTGATAGGGATTTTTTATGTCACAAAACATCAAATTACACTAGTTTTTGACCAAGCCATGCCCCTTTTTGTCACTATTCTACAAAACCCTCCATTTTCCCTCAATATACTAGGGTTTACTGAAACTCACCTTTCCAAGACTTCCCAAACTCAACCATTGTCCTGAAAACCTTCCCACAGGACGACATAAAATATTTGCACCCTCACAAACTCAGTCCCATTAGCATTTCTTTGAAAGCCATCATAAAACCACCATTTTATAAAGGAAAATTGTCCCTATTAGCACTAGGCATCACACAAACACCACTCAATTGACTCTCCCTAAAACCCAAATGCAATGAAACTCCTACTCTATCATATTGCACACCAATCCACTGAGTTACAGTGCCAAAACAGTGGGTGGATAGGTGGGAGTCATGAATCTTTAACCCTCAAACCATTAAACACAATAAAATAGGGCATACTATGTTTTCTTAATTTCTCGCACAAAACAAAGAGTTAGGACTTCAAAACAAAAGAAATTGCAAGTAAACATGTGTATCCACAAGAATTGAGGATCTCAGGCCATGAACCACCTATACGGGTCTATACAACACCAATGATCTTCAGGGAAATAGTGAAAACACAGGAAATTGGTCAATAATAGTGGTATTTTTTTTATTTCATTAGATACAAACTTTCTTCAACCCCTCATTGCCTTGAAAGGATTTTTAAATCATTCCCACATAAAACTACCTTCAACCACTAAGCACAACTAATCCTTTCAACTAAGTAACACTTAAATTGCAAGTTTTTCCAAGGTTACACTTAACAACACTTTGTAACTCTTGCATTATTCCTCCTAATTGACCTTTAAGACCTAAAACACCCTAAAAAATCTAAATTATGTGGCATTTTAGGCCTTATTCATGACCTTATACAAGAAAACATGAATAAATTTCACCTTTACCCATCTTGACATGGGTTGACAACTTTTACATCTTTTCAAGATTTGTCATATTTTACAACTTCCTTGTTGCTTAAACATTGAAAGACCTTTCACATCCAACTTTGATCACTTTAGGGATCCTTATGTTTGCACCATAAGGTGTAGGTGCCCTTGTAGCACTTTGGTACTTTTTGTATATCTATGTCTCTTGACCTAGTCTTTCACGTTGAATCTTTCACTACTCCAAATGAGGTTTAAACTACATTGGAAGGCCTCTTTGATAAGAAAGATGAATTCAGGGGTCGTTAATTGCAGAAAAATCTCATAGGGTCAAGTCTAATCAATTTCAACACCATTCAATACTTCACAAAATTAAAATCCATCATTTAATTATATTTAAAGTGGTGTGGAATAAAAAATAAAGACACACAACTAATATTAAGTATTATTTCTAAGATTGGTTCTAACTATTCTATATTCATTTCTATATTCCATGTCACAACATGTGTTATAGGTTCCACCTACAAAATTCCTTCTTTAGATGAGTTTGTTGTAGAACTCACTAAGAAGAAAGATAAATTGGTTCACATGAGTACAATCAAATCTTCTAAGTCACATGCCTTGGCTATGAATCAAGGCACAAAAGAATAAAAATGGTTAGGAAAACAAGATAATAAATAAAAGAACCAAGGAGAGAATAAGAAAAAATAGAAACCTATTACTTTGATTGCAGCTAATTAGACCACT
Source organism: Sequoia sempervirens (assembly GCA_007258455.2). Lineage (NCBI taxonomy): Eukaryota > Viridiplantae > Streptophyta > Pinopsida > Cupressales > Cupressaceae > Sequoia > Sequoia sempervirens. The sequence goes on from VDFB02000003.1 coordinate 89,743,623, forward strand.
TCTTCAAAAGGTGAAATTAGTGTAAGAAGGAGGTTAATTCCATGCATTTTGAAGAATACTTGTGCATGATGAACACAAATGTTTAATAAACTAGATAGATCACCTAACTTGTCTTCTATAAAAGAATAATACCAAGGTGCTTGGTGATGGAACCCATCAATTTTTTTTTTGGATTCCATCTTAAAAGTTTACATACTTGGCTTAGACCCTTGTTTTTAGGCTTAGGGTTATGTTCATCATCACTGTTTTAGGGTTTGTTTTGCCAAAACTATTCACAATTAACCTATGAGTCCAAAAACCCTTGGCTATTCTAATTTTGCATTGACCTAATGTTCCCAATATCTGATCATTCAAGTTACCTCTAATGCCATTAAAATTATTGTTTCCATCGCCCCCCTGAGTTTAGGATTGTTGGTTACCAAAAGCTTTTTTAGCGTTCAAATCTTCCTATTGATTGGGCTTGATTTTCATTTTAAGTGACTTAAGTCTTAAGTTTTCTTTCCTAAGGGTCAAGTTCCTATCAACCTAGTAGAGGCCCCATTTTAAAAAATTAACATTTGTGGCATGTGCAGATTGCAGTCTTAAGATGACCATTCGATCATTGCAGATGAATCTTGGTTGTTCCCTACACGCCCATTTCATTTTATTGTTCATTAAAATAATCACATGGGCTGGAAGGTGGTTGCCTTGTGGCATGTCAGCAGTGGGACCATTACTTCCAAAGGGCCAACACGCGTAGCTTGGAGACAAATCAATGGTGGGAACTGCAACATGTTTTTTCATTAGGACCATTCCCCGCGCACCCATCTGTCTTATGCATTAAGGTAAATAGATCACATGGGCTAGTAGGCATTATACATGTGTAACCTTTACATGGTGGGCCTGATGTCTCTTGATGATCAGAAAATGGTATCAGATGGAAATAAACAGTGGTCATTGAACGATGTGGCCACATCTTGGTTGTTTCCCACGTGCCCATCTATTTTATTTCTTTGATAAAATAATCACACGGGCTAGCGAGCAAGACGATATTTGTCACCCCATGAAGGGACCCACCAGGTTTTGGAGATGATTGCTTTGTAAGAAAGGAGATCAATGGTTGATGGAGGGTGACGTGGATCAATCTTGACCACTACCCACAATCCTATGAAGGGCCCACTTGTATCCTATGTTTTTTAGTGAGCAAGCAGGTGAGTGCCACATGGAATATTTTGAAGGCTTTCATGGACTCTAGTGAAGATGGAATGCTACTAATTTTAGCCGAGATGGCACTGTGATAAAAATAGTGTCATTTCTGAGATTATTCTTTAGGTATGTGTTTAGGATTTTGGTCATAAATTCTTACAGTTATTGGTATATGTGGGAAGGTGAAAATAAAGCAAGGTAGGGTGCAGGATGATATTATGAGATTGAATCAAAACCACTCACCGTTGTCCTATTGTGATGAAGTGCAAGTGTATTAACTCCCACGGGTGAGTGGGTAATTATGGCATGATAGGTTTTAATTAATGTTAAGTATGTGGTTGAATGTGTACACAAAGTGGACATATATCTACTTGGGGCTTTTTTTATTAGGAAAAGGCATTAATGGAACACAATTAAGCTTTGTCGTGATTAATTACACTGATGATAATTATCTGTTGATTTATCTTAAAACATGATCAATGGTTGAGATTTTAAAAATCAAAGAAGACTATTGTCAGCTCGTGTGCATAAGATTTTCTTAACTATTAATGGTTGGCCCGCTTGCATGGATCGATATAATGAGGACTGATGGCCATATTTTTTTCATTCTAAATTTGCATTTAGAGATTGACAATTGAGTTTAGTCCAAGAGCATAATTGGTGAGGGTTTTTTGAGTTTTCTTGTTCTGGTTATTGAGAAGATGAGTAAGTCAAGCAAGTTTGTTAAGCCAGTCTGAAGATCTAGGAGATTGAGTTTACTTGAATATAAGGAAAATGCTCCTGAGGATGAAATTGAGATATAGGGAGCTCCTAAAACACCAAAGGGTAGAAGGGCACACAAGAAATTCAAGAAATATGGTGTAAGGAGTGATTATTGCCTGAGAAGCCAGACCGTTTTAGAAGAATTGGTCAAGTTTAAGGGGAAAGAGCTGGTTGAGTATGAAAATAAGGTAAAGAAAAGGTGCAAGTATTGTAAGGCTTACATGGGGAGACATAATTCTCCCATTGAGGTTTCTGATAGCCCTTCAGATAGTGGAGGTGACACTGATCCAGAGTGTGACTATTATCCCCTTTCCCTAGTACCTTCTGAAGACTCTAATGAGGAAGTGCTGATGGTTCCTCTAATTCTACGACGAACAAGACGTGGGTGAGCATACTCTGGTGTTGATGACTTGGAGTGATATCTCTGCACCATTTTTTTTTTGATGACACCATAGCCACCTTGTCAGGATCTTCCTCTTTAGCATGTTTGTGGTTTTTTCTTTTTAGTGTTGATGTGGAAATTTTTTGGGATGGTGTGTTGGAGAAGTGCCAAACATCCTAACTTTGATGACAGGTATGCTTTTTCTAGGAGGTATAAAAAAAATTTCTCAGACTATGAATGGAGAATCTTCTTTGGTCAACAAGGACAAGGTGATTCATTGCTACTATAGTAACCAACTTTGTATTGCTTGGGGCTATCATGTCTTCATTCAAAGGATGTGGAGTTTGGCCTTTTACTCTTTCATATTCTACAATGATTACATATAACTAACTGGGGAATGTCTCAGATTCAAGTGCAAATGATCTTTAAATGAAATGAAATGTAAATGTAATTGAGCCTAATGCTTGTTGCTCCCTTATTCTGTAAAAGGGATTTCAAGGCTCATTACAAGTGTCACAATTTTAGGTCTCAACATGGTCTAGGTGAAAAGCTAAGTTCAAAAAAGGGCATTTTTTAGGAAATATGAATGAATAGAACAATAGATTGTCTCGGGCATGAGTCCTATATGTAATAGTCAAAAATTAGTTTTATAGAAGCTACAAATATCAAAACAAATATTAGTTCAAAAACAAATAATCTCCTATGTATTACAAGTTATAAATGAAAATATCAATGGTGTTCTCATTTATCTTCAGTTGTTCCATTGAATGTATGACCCTATTTTAACTTTAACTCAAAGAGTTGATTAAATGCTTGAATATGGTTGTAGATTTGTAAGAAATCGCATAGGATTTGGTAAGAAGTTATGTTTTAGGCACTGTGAGTTTTCATGCTACAAAGCACTATTGAAATACTCCACCAATTTCTAAATTAAATAACATATATATCACCGGTTCTTACATATTTGACTCTATTTTCCCAATTGATGAAGCATTGGTCTATTTGTTAGATAATATTGCATGAAAATGAGCTATTAGAATACCTAGCCATGGATTTAAAATAAGAACAACATTCTATTATAAATCTTTCAATTATGAAGTATGGGTTTGAAATAACCCTGATTCCTAGCAAATAGATAATCATTTGCTCAAAGGTTTTCCAAATCTTTAGTGAATTGTGTTTATTTGCAATAAATAGGAATCAATCTATGTATAAATGTGCTACCAACTATACATACCTCATTTGAACACAATAAGTTACACCCTCTTAGGTCTCATAGAGCCTGAAGTGTAGGAGTAAAGACCTCAAAATCCTTTGCTCATTGTGTTGGCCACTAGCCTTGCAATTTATTAACCATAAGGGTTGGCTACCCTTTAGAGAATTTCAAGGTTCTACTGGAAAAATCACCAACACAAATGGCAACTCCACTGGGGACTGCACTCAAAAATTTGGATGCAAATTGTCTTATCACATGAAGAAGAGAATAGAACCAAGGTTGAAAATGCATGCCTTAGTGAAGCAAATGAAATGGGTGGATTCAATTCTTTTGAAGATTCAAGTACCTATGCTCCTATGGAAGACATAAGACTGAGCATTCAATCTGAAAATTCTAAACATAGTTGTAGTATTGATGAGTCCTTTGGTTGTAGTAGTGATGATGACATTAAGTATGACCATTCCTCCAATATTCAGGGTTTTCCTCATAAATAAGAGATTGAATTCTTTGCTACAAATGAGAAATATGATGATAATGATGGAAATACATGTTTGTTTGAGAAGGAATAACTTTCTTTCTGTGAAGAGTTTTCATAGTGTGAGTTAGAAATGTTAACTATAGAGGATATGAATGAAGTTGAAAATCTATCTGTATGTTCTTCTAATGATTATGATGATTTTGAATACTATGATGATATGGAAGATTTATATCTTCATGTTGAGAAGGATTTTATGAAAACAATGAATGTAATGGAAAATCCCTTGTTCTATGAGCCTCTATCTTCACCAGAAATGAGAAATGATGATCCTTATTGGTGTATAGATAATCCACTTTTTTGTTGAGAGCTCTGATGGTATATTAGATAAAGGGTTAGAATATGGTCTTGAGCAAACAAAGCAACACATTGATGAGTTTTTGGAGGGAATTACACATTACTGTTTTACATTTGATACAGATGTTGTGGGTAAGGATGAGTATCATGATGCCAGTTACTTGGAGGAGTATGAATACTTTCAATTTCCAATTCAGCTTGGAGGTATTTTGATGGAGTATGACAATAAGATGCAAAGCAAATAATGTTACTTTCAATATGAATATGTGTCATGTGATGATGACAATTTTTGGTTTATGCCTAATTATACAATAGACAATGACAAAGATTACATTAGCAATGGTATACTCAAAAAGGTTGTGAAAGATGCTAGTGGCAATATTTGTAAATAGGAAGATCTCAATGGTAACCACATATTTTTGCTTATAATAGGAGGCTTATACTTGTTGAAATGGTATGGCAGAGGTGAAAGTGGATGGAGGAAAATCAATTCTTTCAATAGATTAGTCTTTGACAGGGGTAAGAATCATCCTTAAGTTTAGTGGCCTAGTGCCACCAAAAGGAATTGAATCTTGATTAGATTGTAGGGTGCATACTAAAATTTGCACCTCAGGTGAAGGCTTCAAATAGGGTGGAGATTGGATCTCCTGTTTTAGGTCTTTCTGGCCTATGTAAAAATTGTATATATGTTGGTTGTCCTATTTTTGTTTTTTGTGCTTGGTTTGCTTCACCCATGATTTTGGGATCTCACCATGCCTACAAGAGGCATGTGTCCCCAACAGAAGCCACTGATGGAACCCCTCCAAAAAAAAAATTGGATTCCATCTTAAAAGTTTGCATACTTGGCTTAGACCTTCATTTTTAGGCTTAAGGTTATGTTCCTCGTCACTATTTTAGGGTTTGTGTTGCCAAAACCCCTCACAATTAACCTATGAGTACAAAAACCATTGGATATTCTAATTTTGCATTGATCTGATGTTCCCATTATCTGGTCATTCAAGTTACCTCTTATGCCATTGAAATCATTGTTTTCACCAGCCCCCTGAGTTTAGTATTGATGGTTACCAAAATCTTTTTTAACGTTCAAATCTTCCTACTGATCAGGCTTGATTTTAATTTTAAGTGACTTAAGTCTTAAGTTTTCTTTCCTAAGGGTCAAGTTCTCATCAACCTAGTAGTGGCCCCCTTTTAAAATATTAACATTTTCAGCATGTGCAGATTGCAGTCTTAAGATGACCGTTTGATCATTGTAGATGAATCTTGGTTGTTCCTGACACGGTCGTTTCATTTTATTGTTCATTAAAATAATCACACGGGTTGGTGAGCGATTTCCATGTGGCATGTTAGTGGTGGTACCATTACTTCCAAAGGGCCAACATGTGTAGCTTGGAGACAGATCAACGATGGGCATCGCAACACGTGTTTTCATCAGGACCGTTCCCCGCACACCCGTCCATCTTATGCATTAAGGTAAAGAGATCACATGGGCTAGAGAGAATTATACACATGTAACCTTTACATGGTGGGTCTCATGTTTCTTGATGATCTATGAACAATATCAAATGGAAATCAACGGTGGTCATTGAACGATGTGGCCACATCATGGTTGTTCCCCATGTGCCCGTCTATTTTCTTTCTTTGATAAAATAATCACACCAGCTAGTGGGAAAGACAACATATGTCACCCCATAAAGGGACCCGCCAGGTTTTGGAGATGACAATTTCCTTGTAAGAAAGGAGATCGATAGTTGATGGCAAGTGACGTGGGTCAATCCTGACTGTTGCCTACCATCCCGTGAAGGGCCCACTTGTATCCCATGTTTTTTTAGGAGAAAAGCAGGCGAGTGCCACGTGGAATATTTTGAAGGCTCCGATGGAATCTAGTGAAGATGGAATGCTACTAATTTTAGTCGAGATGGCACTGTGATAAAAACTGTGCCATTTCTGAGATTATTCTTTGGGTATATGTTTAGGATTTCGACCATAAATTCTGACAATTATTGGTATTTGTGGGAAGGTGAAAATAAAGCAAGGTAGGGTACAGACCAACATTCTGAGATCGAATCAAGATCACTCCCCGCAGTCCTACTATGATGAAGTGCAAGTGTATTAATTCCCATGGGTGAGCGGGTAACTATGGCATGACAGGTTTTAATTAATGCTAAGTATGTGGTTGAATGTGTACATAGAGTGGAAATATATCTACTTGGGGATTTTCTAATTAGGAAAAGGAATTAATAACACACAATTAAGCTTTGTCATGATTAATTACACTGATGATAATTATCCGTTGATTTATCTTAAAACATGATCAACGGTTAAAATTTTAAAAATCAAAGAAGACTGTTGTCAGCTAACGCACATAAGCTTTTCTTGAGTATTCATGGTTGGAATGCTTGCATGGCTTGATATAATGAGGACTGATGTCCATATTTTTTTCATTCAAAATTTGCATTCAGAGATTGAAAATTGAGTTTAGTCCGAGAGCAGAATTGGTGAGGGTTTTTTGAGTCTTCTTGTTCTAGTTATTGAGAAGATGAGTAAGTTGAGCAAATTTGATAAGCTGGCCTTAAGGTCTAGGAGATTAAGTTTGCTTTAATCTAAGGAAAATGCTCTTGAGGATGAAATTCAGACATAGGGATCTCTTGAAACACTAAAGGGTAGAAGGGCACAAAGGAAATTCAAGAAATATGGTGTAAGGAGTAATTACCGACTAAGAAGACAGACCGTTTTAGAAGAACTGGTCAAGTTTAAGGGAAAAGAGTTGGTTGAGTATGAAAAGAAGGCAAAGAAAAGGTGAAAGTATTGTTTTCCCCTAAAGTTGCACCCTCTTGAACCTGATGTCCAATGCCTCAATGTAACATTAGAAGACCTCCAAAGATGTGGGTTTCTTGTAAGAAGAGGTCAACCTGCAGAGAAGGCCGACTTCCATTGGTGCCACCTAAAACTACTAATTTTTTGAAGGAAAAAGGGAGAGGGATAATGCATAAAAATGAAAATTAAACTCTAAGGTGATGCACCGAAATGACAGGAACAATGAGATACTCGAGCTACACTCAAATACTAGTGACAACCATGAGACTGCACAACAAGATCCTGTAGATCACACATTCAAACAGGTTTGACATGCACATTCCTTTTAGAAGGAAAGGCAGATTTTCAAAAACTAGAAGATCATGTGTAGGATTAAGTAAACACAGTTTGTAACCTACATGATACTACTTCTGCAAAGAAAGGCATGACATGAAACAAAAGCTATAAGGAAATAGAATATTTCACTAAGTAGCCCAATGAATCACTTAAAAAGAATGCACTATACTTGACAAGAAGCAGAAGGCAGAATGATGGACCATCAATAGTAACCAAGGTAGATTTTGTATATTATGTTCCAAATTGAGTTACAGAATCTTGCTAGTCTAAGAGAGGACTGCAAAAAGGGTCACAAACTTTAGAAGAGCATACCTCTGAACTCCTTTACAAGAAGGAAAAAATGCCTTATATACAAAAGTGATGTCAGCCCCTAAGGGCTTACAAAATATCGGTCTCAGAAAAACTATCCTAAGATCTTTTTTATTAAATTAAATGTTGCACCTTGCATGTCCCCTTGTTCCTGTTGATGCAAAAAGATCGCCCTTGGGGAAGCCTTCTAATCTTTCTACAACCACTGCATTCATTGCTTGGCATCGTGTCCTATTTGAACCACTTCAGCTGAACGCTTTGAATGCACTGAGCTCACAACATATACGTGTTGCATTCATATTTTGTTGATGTTCTTCATTCTGATCAGACTACCATGGATCGCTTCAGCTCCTCTTTGATTGGCTGGGTGCACTACATGCAGATTCTCCAGGTGGTCAAGAGCTCGTTTGACTAGAATCGCATCTTGGTGAGACACTGAAAGTGTCTCACCGATGTGATTATGCTTCTCTGAAGCCATCGGCACAATATGTGACAGTCGATGAGAGTCTTGGGAACTTAGAAGTCACGTTGACATCGCCAAAACATTGGCAAGTCAAACGGCATCAGGGAGAAGTCATATCGAGCACCACTGGGTTATATCGATGCCGCTTTATTGGGCAATTCCATCGCTATCAGCAAGAGATCCTATGTTCGGGGAGGCATCATGGCGAGGCTCTTTGTCATATCGATCTCTCCTCTGTCGCTGAGACCACATGATGTCGGTAAGACATCACTCTGACGGTTGGGCACTTTATCGATGAAATTCATGTTAGGGAGACCTTCACCGAGGTCTCTAGAAGTCACACCGCTAAGCTCCTTTCCCTCTGTCGGCCAAACATCCTTGTATCGGCAAGACCTTATGCCGATGTCAAGCTATTTCAGTGAGGTCTTACTTTCTGGTCAGTGAGAAATCTTGTGGTCACTGAGACTTCATGGCGAAGGCATCTCCTCTTGGTGATCTCATCTTGTTGTCGGTGAGACATCGGAGTCGGGGAGACCTTTCTCCGACTTGAATGCTATGCCGAAGGCTCCCTATTTCGGCGAGACACCATCGGTTCGCCGAGACCATATGCCAAAATACATCTCACGCCAAAACCTTATTGTTGTCGGGAGACTTCACTAGTCGTCGAGACTCTCTTTGAATTCTTCGTTACGCCGAAGCCTTTTTAAGTTGGGGAGACTCCGACTGTTCACTCGGACCCTTCACTGAGCGTCATAAGTTATCTCGAAGCCTATTGTCGCCATGAGTTTCCCTGACTGACGATTGAATGGCCTATTGGCCAAAGATCCCGATGTGACAAGAGGTCATACCGAACCCTTCCTGTCACAACGATAGGCTCTGTAGCTTCGTTCAGCAGGACAGAAACTAGGTCACAACGACTTGTTCAAAACCGAAAGTGACAAAGCAGCTAGTCGGCCAGACAGTAAAGATGTCATGCCGACCTGGCTCTAATGGAGGTTGAGCCTGTAACCACTGAGGCATATTTCCAACAGAGCAGGCTTCCTAACTGAGCTCCCTGTGAAATGTCATCAGATGCATGAACTAACCCTCAATGGAGATATCCCATTTGGCCCCCCACGCCTGTAACATAGATGCCTTGCCTGATTGAGCCTGAGGGTGAAAATTAGGTAACATTTATGGCGACCTTTGCTGGATGTTTGCCTGCTAAACATGAAGACTAGTAGCCTAGGCCTATCCATTGGGCACGGAGTCATTGGGACAACTCAGAAAAGATCAAGAGCAGCTTTGTACATGGCCAAAACATATGGTAACTCAAGAAACATATCACTTGGAAACTTATTGGAAACAAGAAAAACTAAAATAAACTATTTACATGTGTTGGAACAACACTTAGGGAAAGAAATAGAAACTAAACCTACCCTATACTAACCAATAAGAAATTGGTCAAACAAACCCATTAACAGGTTGGGTGAAATAACTACCTTTTCTAAAAAAATTACAATGTTTGCTACGCTAGAGAACAACTAAAGAGAAATGAAGCATGCATGAGAATTCAATCGATGGCTGCAAGACCTCTTGCAGAACATATTTAGGCTTACTAACCTTTTCATATGGAATGTAAACATTCCCATTCTGAGGTGGAAAGGAAACTTGAGTGCACTCCTCCTGAGCAGTATCCTCATGCTTGGGTGTAAGATTTGTTCTTGGTGTAGTATTGGACTCCATCTAAGCTAGATACCTGATTGGACAACCCCTGGTAAGGGTAAAACTTGAACTCTCCTCCTGTTTGATCTCTTTATCTTCTCTAAAGACTTCATATTTTCCTTGAAAAGATGCTGATTAGAGGTAATATGTAGGTTGTTCATTGGTTGCTACAATCTAATCTTCTTGACTAAGGAGCTGATATCCTTGTTGGATAACTAAAAACAAATCTTCAGACTGTGGCTCATTATGCTCTTTTTCCATGATAGAATATACCTCCTCTTCAACAAGGTGGGGAAGCTCATCTAATAAGTTCACATGTTGCAAGGCATTATCTTCATCAACTTCTTCAAAAGTCTTTCCAACTTGAATGGGTTGATCGCATGCTTCCTTTTCATATGATACTAGTTCATCATCAAGAACAGATGCTATCATGCATGTGAGATCTGAATCTTCATCAAAAAATTGAGGAAGTTAATCGAACAAGTCAGAAATATTCTCTGGCCATTCCAAATCGACTGGTAAATCAGGAACTTGCACGCTCTCTTCCACTTGCTCAACATAACCAGGCAGGTGATCATATAAAGAAGTGAATTGTTCCTCTTCATGTGGCTCCTTTTCCAGTGAAACTTGGGTATCTTCTGCCTGCAGGTGAAGATCTTCAACTGTCAACTGTCCTACTTCTTGTCTCTCCTCCTATTTGAGCTTTTCTTGTTGTAGTCGGTAACATGCTACAACTAAATGCATTGGGTTTACTTTGCTAATTCTCTCCTTGAGGAATAAGCCATCTGGATCAATGGGCTACTCTTGAGGGATGATGGAATGATCCTGCTCATGTACTACATTCTCTTCCATCGAATTGTATCTGTTAAAGCTTGGGATTTCAAGCTGAGAAGACTTACTAGGGGAGTCAAGAGGCTGACTTTTCCTAAAGTTGGAAAACTTGTACTTGGGAGCCTCTTGTTCGGAAAATTTTAGCTTACTTTCTGCCTCCTTTTTCGTCAGTTGCTGGGAAAGGTTCTCTTCCAATTACTTCTTTTGCAACTCCTCCATTAGTTGGTGCTGGTAATCTGAATAAGCTTGAGTGTTTTGCACCTTAGCAGAGAGTAGCTTCATTTGTTCTTCTCTAGCACCTATTTCCTGTTCAAGGCCTTCCTCGAACTAGATTCTTTTTTCCACTCTTTCTTGATCATATAAGCCGACTTGCTTAGAAAATTCTTGATGTCACATAATGGTACCCTGTTTCATCTTGATATGGACCAATATCCTAGATAGGCACACAATCACCTTACTAATATCATTAATATTCATATTATAAAGACCTTGACTGAGATCCCACAACGTATAGTCAATTTGTTGGAGCAGGTCCAATACACTCTAATATGGATGTGCAGGAGAAACATACTCATGATATGGAGGGTAATAGTAAGCATCTTCACAATTATTTGACGTCTTTTTAGTTAAAGAGTTGGAAACTCAAAATTAACAGATTATTTTGAGACATACCAAGACCTGTGCCTGTGAAACCAGAAGATTTGAGCTTGGAGTCGCCAAGTGTTATTCAAACTACCTCCAAAGGCTGAATGATACTGAGGTAGACACCAAATCCCTCAGTATTTTCAATTCCTCAATGATGGACTGGTTACATGGAGTCACCATGATATGCTAATGTTAACCTCTGAAAGGCCTAAATCTTACTGGTTGCATATCAAAAACCAATAATAGAAGTGCAATTGTCGAACTGTCTGCTCGACAATCCCACCGGGTGTGCCAGAACTGTTGTCCCCTGAAGTTGCACCTTGTTGAACCTGATGTCCAATGCCTCAATGTACCATTGGAAGACCTCCAAAGATGTGGGTTTCTTGTAAGCATAGGTCAACCTCTGGAGAAGGCCGGCTTCCTTTGGTGCCACCTAAAACTACTAATTTTTTGAAGGAAAAAGGGAGAGGGATAATGCATAAAAATGAAAATTAAACTCTAAGGTGATGCACTGAAATGATAGGAACAATGAGATACTCAAGCTACACTCGAATACTAGTGACAGCCATGAGACTGCACAACAAAATCCTGTAGATCACACATTCAAACAGGTTTGACATGCACATGCCTTTAAGAAGGAAAGGTAGATTTTCACAAACTAGAAGATCATGTGCATGATTAAGTGAACACAGTTTGTAACCTACATGATACTAATTCTGCAAAGAAAGGCATGACATGAAATAAAAGCTATAAGGAAATAGAATATTTCACTAAGTAGCCCAATGAATCACTTAAAAAGAATGCCCTATACTTGACAAGAAGCAGAGGGCAGAATGATGGACCATCAATAGTAACCAAGATAGATTTTGTATATTATGTTCCAAATTGAGTTACAGAATCCTACTAGTCTGAGAGAGGACTGCAAAAAGGGTCATAGACTTTAGAAGAGCATACCTCTGAACTCCTTTACAAGAAGGAAAAAATTCCTTATATACAAAAGTGATGTCGGCCCCTAAGGGCTTAAAAAATATCGGTCTCATAAAAACTATCCTAAGATCTTTTTTATTGAATTAAATGCTGCACCTTGCATGTCTCGTTGTTCCTGTCGGTGCAAAAAGATCACCCTTGGGGAAGCCTTCTGATCTTTTTGCAACCACCGTATTCATTTCCTGGCATCAAGTCCTATTCGAACCACTTCGGTTGAACGCTTTGAATGTCCCGAGCTCACAACAGATACATGTTAAATTCATATTCTGTTGACGTTCTTCATTTTGATCAGACTGCCACAGCTCGCTTCAGCTCCTCTCTGATTGGATGGGCGCACTACACGTAGATTCTCTAGGTGGTCAAGAGCTCGTTTGACTAGAATCGTATCTCAATGAGACACTGAAAGTGTCTCACTGATGAAATTATGCTTCTCTGAAGCCATCGACACAATATGCGATAGTCGATGAGAGTCTTGGTGAACTTAGAAGTCACGTTGACATCGCCAAAACATGGGCAAGTCAAACGACATAATGGAGAAGTCATAGCGAGCACCATTGGGTTATACCGATGCTTCTTTATTGGGTGATTCCATCACTGTCGGCGAGAGATCCTACATTCAGGGAGGCATCATGGCGAGGCTCTTTATCATATCAATCTCTCCTCTGTCACTGAGACCACATGATGTCGGTTAGACATCACTCCGATAGTCGGGCGCTTTATCAATGAAATTCATGTTGGGGAGACCTTCTCCGAGGTCTCCAGAAGTCATACCACTGAGCTCCTTTCCCTCTGTCAGCCAGACATCCTTGTATCCTCAAGACCTTATGCCGATGTCAAGCTCTTTTGGCGAGGTCTTACTTTCTGATTGGTGAGACATCTTGCGATCGCTGAGACTTCATGGCGAAGGTATCTCCTCTTGCCTATCTCGTCTTGTTGTCGGTGAGACATCAGAGTCGGGGAGACCTTTCTCTGACTTGAATGCTATGTCGAAGGCTCCCTATTTTGGCAAGACACCACCGATTCGCCGAGACCATATGCCGAAATACATCTCATGCTGAAACCTTATTGTTGTCGAGAGACTTCATTGGTCGCCGAGACTCTCTCTGAATGCTTCATTATGCCGAAGGCTTTTAAGTTAGGGAGACTCTGACTGTTCGCTAGGAACCTTCACCGAGCATCATAAGTTATCCTGAAGCCTGTTGTCGCCATGAGTTTCCCCGACTAACGATTGAATGGCCTATTGGCCAAAGATCCCGATGCAACAAGAGGTCATACCGAACCCTTCCTGTCATAGCGATAGGCTTTATAGCTTTGTTTGGCAAGACAAAAACTAGGTCACAGCGACCTATTCAAAACCAAAAGTGACAAAGCAGCCAGTCGGCCAGACAGTAAAGATGTCATGTCGACCTGGCTCTAATGGAGGCTGAGCCTGTAACCACTGAGGCATATTTCCAACAAAGCAGGCTTCCTAACTTAGCTCCCTGTGAAATGTCATCAGATGCATGAACTAACCCTCAATGGAGATATCCCATTTGGCCCCCCACACCTGCAACATAAATGCCTTGCCTAATTGAGCTTGAGGGTGAAAATTAGGTAACAAGTATCATAAGGCTTATATGGGGAGAGACAATTCTCCCATTGAGGTTTATGATATCCCTTCATATAGTGGAGGTGACACTAATCCTAAGTGTGATTATTATCCCCTTTCCTTGGTACCTTTTGAGGACTCTGAAGAGGAAGTGGTGACGATTCCTCTATTTCCACCAAGAACAAGATGTGGGCAAGCATACTCTAGTGTTGATGACTCAGAGTGATGTCTCTGCCCCCCCTTTTTTTTTCTATGACACCATAGCCACCTTGTCAGGATGGTCCTATTCAGCATGTTTGTGGTTTTTTGTTTTTAGTGCTGATGTGGAAATTTTTCAGCCTGGTGTCTTGGAGAAGTGCTAGACTTCCTAGCTTTGACGACAGGTATGCTTTTTCCAGGAGGTATAAAAAAAATTTCTCAGGCTATGGATGGAGAATTTTCTTTTTTCAACAAGTACAAGGTGATTTGTTGCTACTGTAGTAACTAACTTTGCATTCCTTAGGGTTGGCATTCCTTCATTCAAAGGATGTGGAGTTTGGTCTCTTACTCTTCCATATTCTATAATGATTACATATAACTAACTGGGGAACGTCTCAAATTCTAGTGCAACTGATCTTCAAATGAAATGAAATGCAAATGTAATTGACCCTGATGCTTGTTGCTCCCTTATTCTATAAAAGGGATTTCAAGGCTCATTACAAGTATCAGAATTTTAGGTCTCAACATGGTCTAGGTGAAAAGCTAAGTTCAGAAAAGGGAATTTTATAGGAAATATGAATGAATAGAACAATAGATTTTCTTGGGCATGAGTCCTATATGTAATAGTCAAAAATTAGTTTTATAGAAGCTACAAATATCGAAACAAATATTAGTTCAAAAAAAAATACTCTCCTATGTCTTACAAGTTATAAATGAAAATATCAATGGTGTTCTCATTTATCTTTAGTTGTTCCATTGAATGTATGAATTTTTTTTAGCTTTAACTCAAAGAGTTGATTAAATGCTTGAAGATGGTTGTAGATTTGTAAGAAATTACATAGGATTTGGTAAGAAGTTATGTTTCAAGCACTGTGAGTTTTCATGCTACAAAGCACTATGGAAATAGTCCACCAATTTCTAAATTAAATAGCATATATATCACTGGTTCTTACATATTTAACTCTATTTTCCCAATTGATGAAGCACTGGTCCATTTGTTAGATAATATTGCATGAAAATGAGCTATTAGTATGCCTAACCATGGATTTAAAATAAGAACAACATTCTATTATAAATATTTCAATTATGAAGTATGGGTTTGAAATACTCCTAATTCCTAGCAAATAGATAATCATTTTCTCAAAGTTCTGCCAAATCTTTAGTGAATTGTGTTTATTTGTAGTAAATAGGAATTAATCTATGTATAAATGTGTCATTGGTGCAGGGGCACCTACAACCATCATTCACAATGTACCTTGGTAATGGTTTGTCATAAGGTGTTTTAGTTGATTTTAGGGGTTTTAAAGGTTTTTTTATTTCAAAATAAGGTCTAATAGACCATCCCTTCATGTCATTAGGAAATTTGGGTGTCTTGGTGGTCAATGTGCTCAAATGCATTTTTGCATTGAATTGTGTCAATGAATTGAATTGTAAGCCTTAATGGAAAACATATGAATTTGTATGAGTTGTGAAAAAGTGAGAATCTTAATTATGTATTGGTAATGAGTTAAAAAGGATCTAGAAGTCATTGGTTAAAATCAATTAGGTTGGAGGAGTCT
>VDFB02000003.1:89759533-89818943 GCA_007258455.2 Sequoia sempervirens
AGATGGATCAATTTGTCTCCAAATAGTGATCTATTTATAGGAGAGAAAATGATGAATGAATGGTTAAGATCCAAAAGCTTAACCAATGGTTCAAGATGAAGGAGATGAGAGGCATGGATCTTGGATTCTCATCAACGAATGAGAATGCAAGATGAAGATTAATCAAAGGCTCACAATTACCTCAAACAAACACACTTTTGACTTGCTCACATAGGTCAAAGGTAACTTGCTAGAAAGGTAAGAGGGTTAACTTGCTTTTGAAGCTAAGTGAGTTGATTGGAGGAGCAAGAATATTCCTTAGAATATTCCATTTGGATGAGGAAAAAGAGGATTTTACAAATTAAAACAAAATTTTAATTGTGCAAAAAGGATAAAGAATGTTCCATCGGAATATTCCCTTTGATTAGAGGAATAATTAGTTTAATTTCTAATTAAACAAGGTTTAATTTATGCAATTAGGGGATTAGAGGAATTAAAAGATATTTATTAAATTGGATGATTTAATAAATAAGGGAGGGGTGAAATGATATTTAATTAAATAGGATAGGGTTATTTAATTAAATAAGATGACTTAGGAGATTAAATTAAATATTTTGATTTATTTAATTTAATGAGATGAAGTGTTAGTGTGAAAAGAGATTAATTAACCTAATTTAATTAATTAGGCCAAATAGAAGAAAATGATACAAATAATTAATTAGCTAGGCTAATTGAATCAATTAAGTGAAAAGAGGATGAATAAAGAGGAAATGATGTTAATAAATCTGATTCAAGTGTATGACATTGATTATGACATTTTTCAGTGTCTACATTTTTTCCCTCTTTGAAGCGAGGTACCTACTGCTTCAGTTCAAAGAATAATGTTGTTCAGATTAAAAAATACTACCCAAATCATTTTTATTTTTAGTTTTATTTTTAGATACCCCAGCAAAAGGATAAAATTGATTCCCTGCCCCCTCAAGAAATTGGGCAAAAGTTTCAAATTTTGGGTTGATTTCTCGATAAAGGTTGAAAAGCTTCCCCAAGGGTTTAGAAAGGTCTCGGGATGCAAGCATAATGCCAAAAAAGCAAAAAAGATGAAAAATTAGGTCTAGATTGGAAAAACTGGTGAAAATGATAATAAACCCCATTAAAAAGGTTAAATTAGGGTAAAAAACCCTAATTTTCTAGCTTAAATAGATCAAAAGGTGTAATTTTCAATTCATTTGTGCATTCACACTTTAGAAATTCTTTCAAATTAAGCTCTAACCCTCCAATGAAATGGCATGTTGTGAGCTTCCACAACACATCTTTCATCGAGTTCGTGAGTACAAGTGGCTTCCAAGCGTAGGACCACCTATATGTGATTCAAAATCTGATTTGAAATTTCAAATTTTGATGCATTTATTAGGCGTTAAAATTTAGAATTTAGGGGCGTTGCTATATGGTGACGCCCAAACTTCAATCAGTGATGCTCAAAAGATAGATAGCGACGCATATGTATATGCTGACACTTCTTTTGATTTGAAATTAGGGTTTCAAATTGTAAATGGCAATGCATTTGTGTTTGGTGACAAACTTGTCGATTTGAAAGTAAGGGTTAGGTCATGCCAAATTCTAAATTGTGATGCCATCTTGTATGGTGACACATTTGTCAATTTGAATTCTAAAATGCATTAGGCATCGTTGTTTGACTTTTGAATATAGCAACGCATTTGTGATTTTTGAGCCAAAAATTCCAAATAACTTCAAATTTTCATGATTTCCTAATGTCATAGGCTTCGTGAGTGTAGGAGGTCATCCCACCATTGATTTCAAGAGATCACAAGCCCACAATACTGGAGAGATTGGGTGATCTTTCAGAGTTACGTGAGGAGCACCTGGGAGAGATTGAGTTATGGTACATTGTGTACGCACTAGTGATCAATTTAAATATTTGGCTATGATGATAGCATTGTGCGAGAGATGGCACAATGAGAATTCTTCTTTCCACCTTCTGACGGAAGAGGCAACAATGACCCTGGAGGATGTGTTGCGAATATTGTGATTGCCTATCCATGGTGACCGCGTGATCTATGATCCTAATGTTGGATTTGATGCCTACTTAGAGGTGATGGAGATGAATCATATTGTTTTGGTAACCTCTTAGATAGATCTGGAGGCCTACAGAGGTCAGGGGTTGACCTTTAGATTGATTGTTGCAGCCATCATTTCAGTTTTGGTGGCTCTGGATAGATGCAGACAATTCTTCAGCTTAGGTTGGGGCTTGGCTTGGTAGAGGATGTTATACCAGAGGACTCTTTTTGCATGGGGGCCCGTGATGCTAGCCTCCTTGTACCATGATTTCCATGATTTCTTCTATTATGGTGGGAGATTTATTGGTGTAGGGGTGACACTCCATATTTGAGCATGGGAGCACATTGTAGTGCTTCGACCTATTATGCAGATGACAGATGTGGAGCTAGATGATCCCATCATTTAGAGATATCAAGGTGCCATCATACTTAGGCACACATGAAAGATTGGGCTCCTATATTGGTGACAAGTGATAGATGATATGACCGTGTTCCAATGGAAGCCATGGCTTCATATGCCAACATGGTTTGATGATATACATCAACTCTACTTCACCAGGCAGACCTGTTATATGCAACATCATGAGCACACAATGATTGAGTAGTACCTTCCAGACATAGTGGCCAAATAGTTTGGCGATGTCCAAGATAGGCCCAATGATGGCTATAGAGCCATTTTTGCTAGAGCGGTCAGTCAGGTTCCCACATGGGGACCCACTATTCTTGCACCAGAGGCTGTTGAGAGTTTCAAATAGTTGGTTGCCCAGCCTTGGGCATATGATCAGGGTCAGCCCATTGCATAGACTACTCCTGCATATAATGCATGGTTTGTCCCTCTGAGGTGACTGACAGATCCTACTGTGGCCCCTCCCAGAGGGAGGCCACGAGCTAGAGCAGTTAGGGTAGAGGACATGGAGGCTAGGATGGCCATGGTGGATAGGTTCTGGGGGCTCCTCCAATGGGACAACAACCTCCAGTGGTGTAGAAGTAGCTAGTGCCACCACCACCACCACCAGATGCTAGAGATGCGCAGATACAACAACTGTACAACAACAAGTGCAAGTGTTGACAAGTGAGTGAGATCAGGATCGCCAACAGATTTTGGTTTTGACTACTAAGTGAGACCAGGCTCATTGGTAGGTGGTTGTAGTTACAGCTAAGAGGGATAATGCATTACAGAGAGTTCAGACTATTACGATTGAGAGAGATTAGGAGGTGGCTTGACATCAGCAGATTGAGAGCCTTATGGCATCCACCCATGGTTGGACAGTTTCAATGTGACTATTTAGAGAGGTTGTTACAGAGGTTGTGTATTATAGGAAACATTATCATAGGGATGTTCCTGTAGCATTGTGGCAACTTGATTTTTCATAGCAGAGTGATGCATGCCCCCAAGTAGAGGACCAACTTGAGCGACAGGCTGGAGAGGGTAGCAGCCACCAAGGCTAGCTCTTTTTTGATGTATAGACACTTTTTTATTTTTCCCCATTCTTTATACCGATATACATTCATGAGATCCTTTTTGATAGCCTCATGGATATTGTACTTATGATTGATGTACATACAATGATCCAAATTTTGTACCATGATGCATGTTTTGATATATATATGATACGGATATGGATGTTTCATGCTATGATGTGTTGACTTTATTTCATGTATGTATGGATGATGTATGATATGGATGCTTATATATGATCATGTATGGATGCATTTAATTTTATGTCTATGCGATATGTGATGATATGATATGGATGAATGCAATGATATGTTCTTTTTCATTATCTTTTCATGATATTATTATATGAATGTATGATTTATGGTATGCAGATGATGTGGATGTATTTCTTTTTGTATATTTTCTATGCATGTTATATGAGATGGATGCTTATGCTGATGGATGCTTATGATTATGATATGATTATGTGATGCATATATGTTGATGGTTTGTGGATGTAGGATGGATGCATTGATCATGTTTTTGTGTGTCATGATACCAGGTTAGAAGGAAGAGAAGATAGAAGAATAAAGAATGAACTTTGCTGATGATGATTGCTTCAAAAGATCCAACAAGTCCTTGATCCATCGAGACTTTATTAGAGATGGTGACGAGACAATGCAAACGAATTCAAGATGAAAATGTAGGATTGGTGCTCACACTTCGGGATTGGGATTTTCCATCGTTCCTTATTGTTTGATATAACACATAGACATGATGCATCAAGGTATTGATAACTAGGACAACATTGTATCTAGTGTAATGGACTTTGACTCGATAAATAGCTAAGATAGTTCTTGTTCACATCTTGACATACATAAATGTTGTTGGAATGTAAGTTAGAAGCTTAGAACATATTAGACCAAAGCATACACAATAGTCAACAACATACTCCAAACAACCTTCCTACACACAACTAAGCAAGTATGCACCAAGATTATTTTACAAGAGTATCCAAAATCACAACAAACAAAAGATAATGATTGATTCCCCATTCATTTCTCTCTAAATCATTTTAGATAGACATCATCGAGAGGTCCTCGGAATGGATCATTAAGATAAATCATAAGAAAATATCAAAGACAAATAGTCAGTGTTATCTATATCTATTGTTGATGCAATACAAAGGAAGAAATCAACACCTTCAACAATCTTAATTGACTAACTCAAAAAATCTCTAACTCACCTTCCTTTGACACACATATTCAACTATATTTCTCTCAAACATCAACAAAGATCAGATTCTTTCACTACTATCCTTAAATACATACCATGACACTTTTGCTACAAACATTAACTTTTGTCTTCAAAGGCATAACCAAATCAAACTAATACATAATTCACCTTCATTTGAGTCAAAATAATAATATCGAATACTTCACAATGTCTGCCCTTTCATTTTTCCATCATTCTTTAGGACTGTTCCTAATGTACATCTGTGGCACCTACAAGCCACCAAGCACCAAAATTTGATCCCAAGACACATATAATTACTTCAACGTGTGGAATAGCTTTAAAAGGATTAATTCAACATGAATAAACTCATTTCAAGCCTCAAGAACATAGTTTAAGTGTCATTCCTTCATTACTCTGCCCTCTCTCGAGTAGGTCTTCCATAGGTCTATCAGAGATTTTCTCACAAATTACACCATGAAAATGCAAGAAAATTATATTTTTGGTTACCCATTTTCCTTCTTTAAAACATAGTGCAAGATGAGATATAGGTCTCTTGGAACAAATGCTTGAAAAACTATTATCTTAGACTATATTAGGTCTCATTAGGTCTTCATGAAAACCATGGGTTATTGGATATTCAACCTCCCAATACAAATTCATTGCCCCAACACTTCAAACAGGTTTAAATGGATGGGTACAAGCTAATAAATGCATCATAAGTTCATTCCCATGTGTATTCTTGCAAACCCTAGAGTAGGTTCCCTCCACAAACCTATTACAAATTGAATACTCAAAAAAACTAGTCAAACTTCTATCCAAAATACCTTAAATATTATAGCCTTGACTCAAAACCATTTGAATATGAGATTTTATATAGAAAAGAACAATGTCACCAAAAACTAGATGATTTTTCCAACAGAATAATGAGAAACATAATTATTTTACTTCACTGTTGACCCTAGCAAGGGTTTCTAACTGTTATGAAAGAAACAATGATATCTCATTCAAATGATACCCAAAATGACACAAGATTCATATGGAAGGTGATTGGAGGCAACAACACTTACAACCAATTTTTCATGTTTTACAGTCTGTACAATCTATACATATGTCTGGAAACATAGATTTTCTGTAGAAATTGCTTAAAATCGGAGATTTCCTTTATTCTGTCTTCTCATTTCAATCATCCTCAAAGTTATAATGCATTCAAAAGAATTTTTAAAGGAAAAAAAAATGACTTCTAATCTTCTAACTTCTCTCTAACTACCCACCAACGCCTAAGACCCTTCAACTTCCATAATGCAACTTTTACACAATTATGCAATTTTGTCAATATTTGTTAACAACTTTACATTTTTCACATTTGCTTGCAAAATATGACACTAATACATGATAAATGACTTGAAGGAACCTAATATAATGTTGTAACACCAAATTTTAATCAACCCATCAAGTTTTACATGATGGAATCAATATATTGCAAAGGTACTCCTGCACCACCTGCCTAATTTAAGTTTAGCTAAAAAAGTGATATATGATACTAATGTCCATCGTAGGAAGGATACATCCTAGGACATGTTGATCAGAGGGTTGTTTGATGTTGGGATGATGATGCTAAGATGAGCTATTGCTATAAAATTCACTACCGCATTTACCTATGATTTACACTCTAGATTTTGGCTTTTAGGGTTTGCACTTTATGACTTGCTAGGTTTGCTTTCTACTTGTTTTGCCAAAGGGTGAAGGTGACGATCATTTATTATGCGTGAAAATTTATTGCAAGTGAAAGTGAGATGGGGTGGATGGAATTTTGTAGTTTTCTAGAAATATTTGAATTTTTTTTGGTATTTTGAAATGTTTTGAGGTTGTTTTTGATCTTTTTGAAAGTTTATGCGGATGTTTAGGATAATCTGATTTTCTGAGGTTGTTTAGGGTTTTTTGAATATTTGAGGCTTTTTAGGTCATTTGAATATTTTCTATTATTTTTTGGATTTTCAATTTTCAAATGTTTTTGTGTTTTTTGAAATATTGGGATGGTTTTGGGATTTTTGGAGTTTTACGAATGTTTTTGGATTTTTCAAGATATTTGGATGTTTTTGGATTTTCAAGAGTTTTCAAATGTTTAGGGTTTTTTGAATTTTTGAGTTTCAACCAAGAACCTAACCTAAGGACCTATCCTAGGGGCCTCAGGGGCTGATCAAAGATTATCCTTGCCTATATTATACACGCAAAGACCACGTAGTTCAACTAAATCGACTGATTTATAGGAAAACGATATGAACAGACGAGAGATGATAACTAATTACAATAGACTGCTAAATGACTGACCTAAGGTGTATTTGGGGAACATCAATGATGGCCTTGCCTACGTTAAAGCTCAGAGACAACATAGTTCGATAGAGACATGACCCAATTTACAAGATGGAGAGATGAACATGTTGAAGATGATAGTTTATTATGATGGACCACTAAAGGACTAACCTAGGGTGTCCCGGGGGAACATCAATGATGGCCTTGCCTACGTTAAAGCTCAGAGATGATGTAGTTTGATAGAGAAATTATTTTTTGAATTTGTTGATGTTCAACCTTTTTAGGGTTTTTGATGTTTTTTGGATGTTTTGGATTTTACCTTTACAATTTTCCAAATGTTTTTAGATTTTCGCTGTACAGGATTTTGCAAATGTTTTGGATTTTCTAGATAAGATTTTAGAAAAAAAATTGGTGTTTTCCGATTAGGCTATCCCATGACCTCAAGATATACAAGAACCCGATTGTGATGCATAATGAAATTCCCCCAATGTGATATGGTAGCCTACCTTGATAAAGGAAAGATAGACTGACCTTAATAATATTCCAAGTAGTGCTAAACAACTCATGATACCTTACAGTGACAAGCCATGATAAGGACGTGAATGGGGGATGAATGGCGATGCAAAGAATAGATGGAGTACCTTATTTATGCAAGAAACCTATTTGCTAGGTTTTCACCAAGGTACTTTCCCAAAGTGCCACCAAAGTGGTTTTCACTAGAGGACAATTTTTTTTCTTTACTTTTTTCAATCCTTTTTCTCCTTTTTTTGGATTTTGATTATTATTATTTTTTTTTTGTATTTTTTGATTTATACCCTTCATGTTTAGAATAAAAAATTTTGAGATGCAAGTTGTTGATTGGCTTCTACAAGGGTTCACCTTAAGGGGTTGATAGTTGGTATGCTCTTGATCTGTAGCTTGTTGTGATGACAAAGGGACCCAACTAGTTAGGCTCAAACTTTCCTTTGCTATCTTGATCTAGAAGGTTCTTCTAATTTTTCTTTAAGACAAGATTGCCTACCTAGAACAACCGACATATGATTCTCTTGTTATAGCTTAGTTTCAGTTAGTTTTGATACACTTGCAAGTGATTAAGGGCATCAAGATGACATTCATCTAGGAATTCCAGCTCATTCAATTGAGATACTATGTACTCTTCCTCATTTATCAGATTCTTTAGTGACACTCACAATGATGGGAGGTCAACCTCAATAGGAAAGATGGCTTATGATCCATAGACCAGGGAGAAAGGGGTTGCTCCTGTAGGTGTGCGGATATTGGTTTGATAAGCCCAAAGAGTAGGATTTAGCTGTAGATCCTAGTCATGACCAACTTCGTTGACTGTTTTCTTTAGGATTTTCAGGATAATTTTGTTTGTTGCTTCTTCTTGGCCATTTCCTTGGGGATAGTATGGTGTAGAGAATTGGTGTTGAATATTGAATCTTTGACACAACTCTTTCACATCCTGATTTATGAAAGGGGTTCCATTGTTTAAGATAAGGGTTTGTGGTACACCATAATGACAAATCAAGTAATTCAAGATAAACGTGGCTATTTGCTTTCCCATTATGTAGTTCATAGGAATGGCTTCAACCCACTTAGTAAAGTAATCAGTGGTGGTTATGATGAACTTATGGTCATTGGATGAAGTTGGAATGATTTTTCCTATAAGGTCAAGTCCCCATTGTGAAAAAGGCCATGGTGTAATCATTGGTTGAAATTCTTGAGCTAGAGCGTGAATCAGATCCCCATGTTGTTGACACTAGATGCACTTTCACACATACTGATGAGATTCTTTCTCCATGGTTGGCCAATAGTACCCCGTCCTCAACAATTTCTTAGCTAATGTCATACCACTAGAATGGGACCCACATATGCCATTGTGTACTTCTATTAAGAAAGCTAAGGATAACTCTTGGTTCAGACATTGTAGTAATGTCCCTTTGATGCTTTGACGACAAAGGGTATCACCTAGGATCATGAATCAGGATGCCTTTTTGACAAAGGTCTTTTTAAGGTATGGGGTGATGTCTAATGGAAGGGTTCCTCTATTAAGGTAAGTAAATATTTCATGGTACCAAGGGGATCGAAGACCAACAATGACACACATGAATTTAGGTTCATGGATTTTGAAAGTTGGCACAAGAAGCTATTCTACCAAGTATTTGCATTGAAGAATGTTGTTTGACATGTCTAGTAGTGATCCAATTGTTGCCATGGCATCTGTTGCTCTATTTTTCATGTGAGGAATCTACTCAAAAGTTATGTCTATAAAAATATCTTTGAGATTGTCCACCATCTTCTTGTAATGAGTGAGCTTGTCATCTTTGGTTTGATAGTCATTAACTTTGTTGATAACCAGCTATGAGTCTCCATAGACTTTCATCTCTTGTATCTGCCATTGAATTGCTATCCTGAGACCTGTGATCAAGGCTTCGTACTCAGAAATGTTATTCATACATGGGAATGATAGCCTGTAAGATTTTGGGATGCAATCACCTTGGGGGTGATGAAAAGAATGCATACTCTTGATCCATGCTAGGTGAATGATCCATCAAAGTGCATCTTCCATTGAGTTGTTAGATTAATAAGGAACATTGATTTGTTAGGGAACTCAAATATTAAAGGGTTCTCATCATAGATAGGTGCTTTTTCTAGTTGATTCACTATCACTTGTCCTTTGATTGCCTTGCGCTCCACATACTCTATGTCAAATTCTATCAAGATCACTACCCATTTATCCATTCATCCTGTGAGGGTTGCTTTGGATAACATATATTTTAATGGATCAATCTTTGTGATGACCTTGATTTGATGTGACAACATGTAATGCCTAAAATTTTGTGAAGTAAAAACTACTGCTAGGCATACCTTCTCAATAGGTGAATAGTTCATCTCATATCCTACCAAGGTTTTACTGATGTAGTATATGGCTCTTTCCTTTCCATTTTCATCATGTTGTGCTAAAAGAGCTCCTAGTGTTGTTGGTATTGTTAAGATGTATAGGATCAGTGGCTTGTTTGGTATCAGTGTCATGAGAACAAGTGGTGTTAGTAGATAATCCTTAATCTACTGGAAAGATTTATCACATTTTTCATCCCATTTGTAAGTTATCCCTTTATGAAGAAGGTGCAAAAAAGGGTGAGTCTTATCTAATAGCTGAGCTATGAACCTTTTGATGGATTGCAACCTTCCTTGTAATCCTCTTATTTGTTTCAATGTTTGTGGTGGTTCCATGTCTAGGATGGCTCCTACCTTTGCTGGATCAATTTCTATCCCTCTTTGTGAAATAATGAAGCCAAGAAGTTTCCCTAATGTGACCCAGAACACACATTTTTTTATTCAATCGTACCTTGTATTCTTCAAGCCTAAGACTTGTATGTGTTCACTTCTCTTCTTTGATTTGGCCAAAATATCATTCACATAATCTTTAACTATTTTTTGGATCGTGTCATGAAAGATGAGGGTCATTGCTCTTTGATAGGTAGCTCCTGCATTCTTCAACCCAAATGGCATCACATTCTAGCAATAGGTTCCCCATGGGCAAGTAAATGTAATTTTATGTTGATCTTATTTAGAGATTATGATTTGGTTATAGCCTGAAAAGCCATCCATGAGTGATAACATTTCATGCCCAACTATTAAATCTACAATGAGATCAATGTTGGGAAGAAGGAAGTCATCCTTTAGACATTCCTTGTTTAGATCATTGAAATCATTGCATATTCTTATGCCCCTAGTGGGTTTTGAGACTAGTACTAGGTTTGAAACCCACTTAGGATAATCTATCGGTCAGATGAATCCAACATCAAGAAGCTTTTGTAGTTCCAATTTAACCAAGAGTTCTATCTGTGGGTGCATCTTCCTTAATTTATTCTTGACAGGTTTGGCCTTAGAATAGACTACTAAGTGATGCACACATACTTCTGGATCAAGGTTTGGCATATCTATATATGACCATGCAAAGTTAGCTTTTCTCTCTTTAAGGAATGTTGCAAGGTTCATTTGTTCTTCATCTAATAAGGATTCAACATAGAAGGTGATCTGAGGTTCTTCCTTTATTCCCACATTGACTGGTGTATCCTTTTCTAGTAGTACTGCTAACTTCTCT
Organism: Sequoia sempervirens; assembly: GCA_007258455.2. Classification (NCBI taxonomy): domain Eukaryota; kingdom Viridiplantae; phylum Streptophyta; class Pinopsida; order Cupressales; family Cupressaceae; genus Sequoia; species Sequoia sempervirens. Next base: position 89,770,683 of record VDFB02000003.1, read on the forward strand.
AGATGCATTGTGCTAAGGGGGAGATTGAATCCTTCATCCTTGGACGCCTCAAGGAGGTTTTCACCATTGGATGCGTCCTTTGTTTTTACTATTTTGGGATTAGAGAGTGCCACTAGGTGGTTTTTGTTGGTGTAAATAAAGTCTTGTACCTAGTTAATTCATTACTAGGGGACTTATTTACACATGTTAAGTTTACTTAGGTCATAGGAAGGAATCTTCTAGAAGATGTTAGTTGTCATTAGTTGTTATCTTATCTTTTGACAACTACTACATGTGAACCTAGGTAAGTGTGATTAGGTGTCTCATGTCATATGATTATGACACTTGTCATAATCCTATGACATCTTGCATCTCACCTTGGCTATATAACCAAGGGATCTCTCTCATTGTAAACAATTGTAATCATATCATTGAATCATATTGATAAGAATACAATTTATTCTTGTCACATTCTATACTCTTTTTTGTGCTTTCCATTTGGTCTTAAGATCTTGGTAGACATAGTCAATTCTAACATGGTATCAAAGCTATATCTCAATTCTAACATGGTATCAGAGCAGGTTGGGTGCCATTGGAGAGTCTTTTTCTGAAGAGAGATACCAGATTTGGGGGTATTCCATTTTGTGGCTCTTTATTATAGGTTCATATTGGAGCTTTTTGGTTCAAATTTAAGCTCACCATTGCGTCTGGAAGGTTCAAGAAAGTTGATTTTGCCTTTTTTTTCATCCAAATCAGACTTACGAGGCCAAATCTATGAGGGTTTGAAGCTGAAGAGTGGTTGCCATATCCAGAAGGTAGCTACATTTTTGGAGAATTTTGTGTCAAATCTGACCCTGACATCGCATCCAAAATGGCCAAAAACCCTAAGATCAACTATCTATTCATCCAAATCAGAGTAGTTGTCCGGTGAGGAAAATTTTTTTTCTTAGAGAGCTATACAACCCCCTAGGTCATCATAATTGTCAATAGTACAATTTTTTGAATAAAAAATATATTTAATTCCATAGGAAATATTTTGAAATTTTTTTTAGAAAAATTAAATTGTGTTGATTCAAATTCATTGTAAAAGTTTTGATTAAAAGTCAGAAAAATTAGAAAAAAATCAAAAAGAAGAAAATTCATTTTCTACATACAATAGTATTGCAAAATACTCTACAACAGAGTACCGCAGAAGTATCGGTGGGCCCTTTATCCACCATGTGGCAACTTTGAAGTGCCCCACGCGAGCTCCTAGCCCACACACACCCATAGAAAAAACCCTTCAACTGGTGGCATTGTTTATTCTTGGATAGTCAAGCTTTTTAAATTAGCACCCGTGATTTCTTTAAGATTCTGGCAAATAAAATATTCCCCAAAGATTCTGCTCCAAATTTTGTGCTGAGATTTCCATAATATTCTAATTCCTAGAATATTCCATAGAACAAGGCATATTCTTTTTTTATAGCAAGGTAACCATCAATTTTAATTGCATAGGGTGTTGAAGTCATCATTGTTTCAGCAATGACCTCAGCGAGCTATAAAAAATTTCCCTCCTCACCATTGGACTTTTTGATTTTTCAGTCTGACTTTGAAGGCTCATAACTTGCTCATTTTGACTCCTTTTTTCCAGCAATTTTTTTTTTATTTGGGATTTTTTTTGTGCTCTTCATAGTGGTGCAATTATTTTTTGGTTTTGGTTCTTGGTTTTTCCATAAATTTTAGATTCTCACAAGTGTTGTTGCTTCGTCCTCACTTTGGGAACTTCGGGAGCTCATATCTTGCTCCTACGGTAACATTTTTGGGTGAAAATTTTTCTAAAGTGCATAATTTTTTGTGTAATTTTTAGTGGTATGATCAGATTGATCTCATTTTGTACCAAAAATTGTATTTGATTTAGTGGCCAAATTTGGCATTTACAAGCACTAAGATCAAAGTCCACTTTGTTGTTTTGGCAAGTGGAAATTGTAATCACACTAGTCATAAAGTTCCAAGCTCATATATTGCTAGGGGGTTCTTTAATTGAGTGAAGTTAGGGGGGATTCTTCTTGTGGTTTTGGTTGCATTCCTCTTGATTTGTGTTCTTTCCTTCTTGTTTCATCATGGAGCCATCTACAATTCCACTTCTAACACCTTAAAACTATCCTAAATGGAAATATGAAATGAACAAATTGCTAAGAGTAAAAATATTGCATAAGATAGTTCATGGGCTTGATGGTGAACCAAAAGATGATGAAGCTAAAAATAATAAGTGGTTGAATAGTTGTGAAGAAGCGATTGGCTATTTGTGCTTATATGTCTCTCTTGAGTTGTTGTTTCACATTGAGCACTTGGGTACACCTATGGCTATGTGGACTACATTTTCAAACCTATTTGGGAAAATAGATGAAATTCAAGGACATTTGTTGGAGAATGAATGAATTAGTCTCAATCCATGTAATTTTGACAACATTCAGGAATTCATCACCAAATTCAAGTCACTAAGAACACAATTGAAGGATTGTAAAATTGAGAAATCAAATACACAATTGATCTTAAGTGTTCTTTTAAAGCTAGGACCTGAATATTTTGTGTTTGTGTCAACTTTCTATGCTACAAAGAATGCCCTTGGGAGTGAGTTTAAGATGCCTTCCTATGAAGATTTTGCTATGCAACTGACTAGGGACAAAGATAAGCTTATTCAAATGGGTGCTTTGAAGTCTTCAAAATCACATGCCTTGGTTGCAAAAGATGTGAAGTCTTCAAGTGGCAAAGAAAAGAAAAAGAACAAGCATAAGAAGAACACAAAATCCACATCAAATTCCACAGAAGAACATAAAGATTCATCTTCAAAAGATAAAACATCTAAGAAGGAGAGGCCCTTTTGTGCATAGTACAAGAAAGATGGACATGAAGAACATTATTGTTATGAGAAGGATATTGATGAGTTGAAAAATCATCTAAAAAAGAATCACATTGATTTGCCTTCTAGAATGTCCAAATCACCTCCTCCTCCTTCTTTAAAATAGTCTAAAAAGGACAAAGTTCAAGCATCTACATCAAGAAATAAAGGTCAAGATCTTTGTGCTTTTTTAGGTCCAAGATCAAGGAGATGGCTTCTAGATTCAAGAGCATTTCATAATATGGAATCTTCACAGTCTATATTCTCTTCATTTCAACCTTATGCTATGTCTCCTATCTTGATGGGAAACAATACATACATGAGTGCAATTACGAAGGGATCTATTAGTTTGGGGACAACACTTTTCAAGATGTCCTGTGTGTTCCTCATTTGACAAACAATCTTCTTTCCATATATCAGATTACACATGGTGGAGATGGGATAACTATGGCGTTCACTCCTGATTCGGTCATCATTCGAGACTTGGAGAGTAGAGAGATCATTTCTATTGGGGTGGTTGATCATTCATCTCAGTTGTATACCTTTGCACATTATACTTCTGATGGTGACATTGTTCCTTTGCTTGTTGATCATATAAGCCATGATTCAAAGGAGACATTTGGATTTTTGAACTTGGGAGTTCTCACATCAGATCAAGTTCTTGAGTCATGCATTTCATCTCCTCCATCTAGTATTGTAGTTGATGATGCTTGTGATTCCATAGTTTTGGTTCCTTGTGATTCAGTGCAATAGGACATATATTGTCTTCTATACTTGGCTATTTGTGATGGCTTCTTGATGGCTATTTTAGACTTGTTTGTGGAGTCTCGTCTTGGAGATTTGGGAGACATCATTGATGAAATTCATCTTCTCTTTGATGAAGATGCTCCTTCTTCCATTGTTGTGAGGGAACACCTTGTCCCTCTTGTTCATTCTCTACATGATCATTCTTTGTAGATTGGAATGAGTGTGGATTCTTTTGGACAACATTTGGAGGAGGCTTCTTTGTCTTCAAAGGGGATATGCTTGTCTTTGGATCATGTTCTACATTCTTCTCTACTAGATGTCGGATTGTCCTCTTTTATAGTGTGGCCTAGAACACCTATTTGGAGTTTTTCAGCTTTCGACATTGACATGGAGACACTTGAGCATACTTTAGAGACATCATCGTACATCATTCATATTCTTGTCATCCTGCATACATCCATGGTTTTGTTTCTTCCTTAGGGTAAGAACGTTGTTTGACAAGATTGGATCATCTTTAGCATTCAATGTTGAGCTTATACCATCATGGCAGGAGACTCAACATTGAGGGGGGGCTGCCTTATCTCTCTTCTACTTCTCTCTTATGAGGGGGTATTTTTCCTCACATGGGGTTTTTACCTTCTCATGCATCATTGAGAGCATTTCTTTTTTGTATTTTATCTCTCTTTTGGGGAGGAGTTTTGTCCCACTAGGTTTTCTCCTTTTCTCCATTTGTGAGAGATTTCATTTGCATATGTACATGGGTACCTAACATGGCCTAGCATTTGAGACCCATCTTTGTGTCATTTGCATAATAATCTGCTACTCCCTAAGTTGCACTTAAGGGGGAGTGTTGGTGTAAATAAAGTCTTGTACCTAGTTAATTCATTACTAGGGGACTTATTTACACATGTTAAGTTTACTTAGGTCATAGGAAGGAATCTTTCTAGAAGATGTTAGTTGTCATTAGTTGTTATCTTATCTTTTGAAAACTACTACATGTGAACCTAGGTACGTGTGATTAGTTGTCTCATGTCATATGATTAAGACACTTGTCATAATCCTATGACATCTTGCATCTCACCTTGGCTATATAACCAAGGGATCTCTCTCATTGTAAACAATCATAATCATATCATTGAATCATATTGATAATAATAAAATTTATTCTTGTCATATTCTATTCTCTCTTTTGTGCTTTCCATTTGGTCTCAAGATCTTGGCAACAATAGCCAATTCTAACATTTTTCACTCAAGGATCTACAAGTTAATTGATTTTCATTTATTTTGTGACTAAAGGATTCAATCATCTCCCCATAGTATGCCCCTATATCAAGCGCTATGTCAAAGCCTACTTTGTGATCTTCCCATGATAAGTTGTCTCAAAGTCCCATGAATTCTGAGATCACTTCATCATTTTTGAATAAATCTAGAATCGGTGGTCCTTGTTGGTCCATGTCAATGAGTTGCGGGTATACCAAGTGTATTTAAGTTGGTTGGTTGTTTGAGATGAAGCATGTTATGGATATCATGAAGAGGGTGTTGTTTTCAAATAAGTTAGCAACATCAAGAGGAAATTCATCTAAGGTATTATCACGTGATGTAGGTGACCAAGAGGAAGCCTCAACTCGTTAAGAAGAATTACCTTTTCCAATAAGTGTGACTTTGCTAGTAGTACAACCTAAGCCAAGATTTTTTTGTCATTTCTCAGGAACGATGGGTTTTAGTAAACCATTTTAATTCTATACTAGCTTCTTATTCTTGTTACACCCCATGCTCTACATTAGTTGTAGACCTTTGTTGTCATCTTCCATGGGAAGAACAAGAACAAGTTGTTCATCTTGATAGAGGATTTTAGAGATATCTTACTCATGGACGTCTTCTTGATTCAAATCCTTCCATTTGGTGAAGGTAGTAGCTACCATCTTGATTATTTCTAGTTCTTTGGTGCTAGATGTTGGTTTCCCACAGTTTTGAGGAGAAATAGGTAACTCTCCTAAGAAAAAGGTGTCTTTCAATATTTTGTAGCTTCCACAACCACCATCTTGGATTATGACTTTGACATCAGGTATGCTTTTCGTAATTGGTACTTGTGATGCTGAGGTAGAGGCTAGAGATGATGGGTCAACAAATGAGCTTGTTGGTCCTTCGTCATTTTTGGGTATTTGTAAGATTTTGTAAAATTTGGCTTCAAGGCTCTTATAGTAGTAGAAAGGCTTAGGATCTCCATGAATAGTGATCTCTCTACCCCCAAAAGGAAACTTCACACATTGATGATAAGTTGAGGCTACAACTTGCAAAGCATGGATCCATGGTCTACCAAGTAGAATGTTATAGGGAAGATCAAGATCAAGTACTTGGCATGTAGTTTCTACAATGAGAGGTCCCACTTGGATAGGGAGAGCAATGATTCCTTGTGATACCTGTTCTTGATCGTTGTATGCTCTAATGGTGGTACTCTTTGTCTTTTCAATAACATCTTCTAAATAGCCTAGATGCTTGATCAATTACAGGGTACAAATGTTTAGACCAGCACCTCCATCTACCAACACTCTTTTGACCTTATTTTTATGAATGACAACCTCAAGGTGTAAAGCATGTTTATGAGATGGTTGGGATGGTAAATCATATTTGGAGAAGGAGAGAAGATGGCTAGCAATATGGCACACAATAGCTTTAAACTGATCGGTATCGATGTTCTCGAGAATAGAGGATTCAAACAAGGCTTTTTCTAGTATTTCTCTGTGTGCAGGAGATAATTTTAGGAGTTCCAAAATTGATATTTGAGCAAGGGTCTATTTAAGCTGATCTACAAGATTGTACTTTGAAGGATTAGATGTGGGAAATGTAGGTTGTGTCCTAGATTGAGTTGGGACGGCTCCTTGAACAGTTATTTTTCCATTTCTTGTGGTGACTCCACATTCTGTAATAGTGCCTTTGATGGTGACAATAGTAATAACGCTATCATAGGAAGCAACTAAATTGGAATAAGTATGTTGAACATTGGTGTAATCCTTAGCTTTTCCATGGTTGTTAGCTTTGTTATGATCGGGAATAAGGGTCTTGTATATCTTGAGATCCTAGTTTCCAGCTGGTACCTCAACAAATATGGTATCATTCTCTATGAGATCTTGGATGATATTCGTGAGTTTCATACAATTTCCTGTTTTATGTCCTTTGATTTTATTAAAGTCATAGAGATCATGCTCGTTGTACCAGGATGGCTTTTCTTGGGGTTCTTGGTAGTGTTCAAATTTAGGAAGTGCGATCAAATTTGACTCTACTAGTTTCTTCATGATTGTCTCGATGGGTTCTGATAACTATGTGTACTTGTGTTTAGGATATTTTTTCCTATTACCGGTTGGCCTTGGTTGCATGTTGGTGTTATTGATCTGATTGTTCTGAGCTGATACCATTTTTTGCACAGTTGGTTGGATACTAGCAACTTGATTATGGTTGGGTCTAGGAGCACTTAGTACGACCTTAGCATCTACTACACCGTCATTTGTTATGTTTTTGTTTTTAGCCCATACACAAGGTTTCTCATTTGAATTGGTTGAAGAACAGTTGTCTTTGTAATCTTGAGTGTTTCCTTGTAAAATTAGGGCTCTTTCAATGTTAAATGCTCTTGGAACAAGCTCGTCATAAGATGTGATGCATTTCATTTTCAAGTGAAATGATAGATTCGGATCAAGGTTGGCTATGATGATTCCCACTTGTTGTTCATCAGGAAGAGGCTACTTGCTTTTACTAGCCCTTTGTCTCCATTGTTGTAAGAAATTTGTGAAGGTTTCTCCTTGATTTTGTTTGAGAGTGTACAACTTTTCTAGACTAACGTCCATGTCAAGATTAAAGGAGAAGTGATTGATGAATTTATCAGTGATTTCTTGAAAGGTTTTGATACCAAGAGGAAAATGAGATAACCATTCCACAGAAATACCTATTTAACTCCGAGGAAAGAGGTGCATTATATATGAATCATTGCAAGCCACTTCCATGAAAATGACATTGAATTCTTTGATTTTGTCAACAATACTTCCTCTCCCTCTATATTTGTCAAATTTAGGGATTTCAAAACCAAGAGGAAATGGTACCATTGCTATGTTTCGATCAAATAGGTAAGAACACAAGTTTTATGTATGAGGTTTATTTGTCTTTCCCATGCAAAGGTCCTACATTTCTTGTGAAAGTGCTTTCATTTGTGATGTGAGATCGTCTCGTGGATTGGGTGGTTGAACATATGGTGGAATGAGAGATGAGTTATATGGGGTGTATGAAGGTGTGATATTTTGTGAAAGTGATGAGTATGTTCTTGATGCATTCAGATTGATGATGTTTGTATGAGGAAAATAGGATCCTTGTTGCTATTGTTGAGCATACTACTAAGCTAGTAAGTCTTGCTATTGATCCTTTTGTTGTTCTTGTGTCACTAAGGCTTGTTATTGGGCCTGTTGTTGTTGTTGTGCTAATAAAGTTGCTTGTTGTTGTTGTGCAGTTTGTTGTGCTGCTAAAGTTGCTTGCTAAGCTTGTTGGGAAATGGCCGCTTGTTGTTGTTCTTGTGCTAAGGCTGCTTGTTGAGCTTGATGTTGTTGTTGTGCTAATGCTACTTGTTGAGCTTGATGTTGTTGTTGTGTTAAGGCTACTTGTTGAGCTACTAAGGATACTTGTGCTTATTGTTGTTGTTGTGCTAAGGCCGCTTGTTGAGCTGCTAAAGCTTCTTCTTGTTGTTGTTTTTCTAGCGTTGCTTGTTGTTGTTATTGTTGCTTGTTGGTAAGTTTTTTGTGCTTGTTGTAGAGCTAGGGCATGTGCTTGCAATGTGGGATTATGTGATTGTTGAGATATTTGCGAAGGATTAGGAATATTGATGTTTGTAGTGGTTAGTGGATTGGTAGTGAAAGGTGAAGGATTCCCTTGGTTTAACATTCCTTGTAAGACAGTGGATTGAGGGGGAGGAATGTATGTTTGAGGCCTTGATTGACTTGGTATAGAAAAGGGAGCTATTGGAAAGGATGATGTCATTAAATTTTGCAATGGGAATGATACGCTAGGACCTTGAGTCCATTGATTGAAAAGATTTCCTTGTCCTATGATGGGAGGATTTCCTTGTGTAAAATATGTAAACAAAGGATTCATGATCAAGGTACTCCCAAAATTGATAGAACTCGTAACAAAGGGATTTCTTTGTAGTGGATTAAGATGAGATGATATGGTAATGATGGATGGAATGGATGAACCCACTAGAGGGTTGGATAAAGATGTTCCTAGTTGCATTAAGGGTTGATTTTGTGATATGGTATTGACATTCCCTTGTGTGCTGCTTTGATTTTTTTGGTCTGTATTACTCTGTGTGATGGTAGGTACACTTGTGGTATTCATAGGTGTGGATGAAGGAGGGTTTCCCTGAAATGTTGAAGTGGTGGTAGAATAGTAAAGTTCTAGTGGAGTTCATATTTGGTTTGGACCTTTAGGAATGGGAGGAGCACCAAAGGTAGGTGTCCAAATGGAAGTGGGAGGTGGAGGATTCATTTCAAGAGTACCAACAAGTGTATTATTTTTGAATGGTAAGGTGTGACCAAAATATTTAGCAAGGCTGGTTAAAAGACTAGGTATGCAAGTTTCACTTTGCCCGTAATGGAGTTGTAAAATCCTGTGTAAAACTCTGTGCTACAAATGTTGAGGATATAGGAGCTATACTTTCGAAAAGTTTATGTTATAAAAGTTCCTCCCTAGTTAGCTTAAATGGGTTGTTGGTGATGTTTTATATTTCATATGGTCCTGAAGGAGATGATGGTTGTTGTGATGGTGTAACATGACTTCTAGGATCAAACTCTAAAGGATTTGGATCACTTGAGGTAAATGTGACTTTGTCTTTCCATGATTCTCTTGTGTTGTGATCTCGTCTTTACCATAAATTTGGTGTCTATTATGGGAGAGTTGTGTTGAGTTTTGTAATGTTTGAACTCTCTAGTTGACTCAAACCTAGGTAAAAGGGACACTCTAAGTCTTTTGGGAGCAATGATGACAATGTGGGATGAATAGATGGGTGATGTGGGAAGTGATCTTTACAAGCGTTTTGGGATAACATTTTTGATATAAGTTTGATGTTGTGATGTTGGGATAAAGGTTGCTAATGAACTTGAAAATATTTAGGGTAGACTTGTGACCTTCAAGATAAACTAGTTCAAAGATGATAACTAGCTCAACTAAGTGCATGGAAAAGGATACATTTCACATACAAAGTAGCTAAGGTAGCAAGTTGGTGTAATGTTTTAAGTCCTTGAAATTTTGCAAAGATAAATGAGATGAAAGATGAAATGTGATGGAGGGGTGAATGAAATGTTGGACCCAATGTTGACCTAAAGTGAACCTTTTGTCTTGACAAAACCATGGTAGTGAGAATGATGCTATACTTCTAAAATGTTCAAATCCTAAGGACTTAATGATTTTTCAAAAATCTAATGGAACCTCAGAAAGTTGAATGTCTTGTCTTACGAAGAATGTGTATATGTCAGGATTTCTTCTTATAGCACGTACATAAAATTTTACCAACAATTTATTTCTATTTGTGTAGACTCCTTCAATGTGATTGTTGATTGTTGTTGCACTACAATGTCTAAGTTTATGGTGACGACCAATTGGATTTCATTTAGGGATCCTTACTTTGCGTGAGATCATTTGGGAAAGTGAGCATTTGTTTTGATAAGATCAAGGTAGTGAAAATGATACTAGACCCCTAAAATTTTCAAGTCCTAGAAAACAAGAGGAATGAGGGGAATGTTCAAATTTATTCTAGCTCTTCTAGCTTTTGCATAAAAGTTTCTTAGCAAAGTGTAACGGTTGTGGTAAAAGATTGAAGCCCACTTTTGACCATACTCTATTTTATGATTCCTATGTCTGAAATCGCAGGTTGGATAGTATCTTCTAAGAAGTTTGACCTTTTTCGTGAGTCATTTATAGGAGTTGAGTATCATGAAAAAGACCAATATTTTGACTTAAAAAGAATGCAAACAATTTAGGACTATACCTTGAAGCGTGTTTATAAAACTTTGCTACCAATTTGTTTATGTTTTTTTGAACTGCTCGAAGGTGTTTATTAAGGGCTTTGGGAGTGAGATGCCTAAGTCTAAAATGAGGTCTTGTAGACTTTGGTTTAGGAATCCATATTTTTCATGAAATCACGTGGAAACAGTTTAAGTTTCTAGAAGAAAGGGAGATATTTATTGCCACGCAGGTGGTGGTAATAGGGGCCTTCCAACCTCAATATCAGTGTGTTCCTCTTCTTCATCTAAAATGGTTGTTGTGTTTCTCCACTGTGAGTTTGTTTCCTTCTTTTCAAAAGTGAAGCTTCTCAAACTACTAATGAGATATGTTTGCTCGCCATTTATGAATTCAAAATTTGGTTGAATTATAGCACCGAGAAGATCGGGTTGTTTAACAAGAGAAATCAGTCTCCAAATGGTCATGTGGGGTTCATTTTCCAATTTTTCTTTGCTTAAATGAATTGATTTTACCACAAACACTTATCTTTTGATTATGTTTTCAAACTAGATGTTTATGTCAAAAACATCATAACTTTCACAATGTCCATTTGGTGAAAATTATGAGTTTAAAGCCACTATTCCCTATGTTGTCTTTGGTAAATATGGGTTTGAGATTAATGTCAAGATATTTAGAAATTGCTAAGGATAAATCCTTAAGACAAGTAGTAATATCGAGGCTAACTCAAGAAGTCCATATTTAGGTCAAAGTGTTTGAAATTTTTGATAGTGAATGTTTGTTTTTGGAATGTTTTGAAATCAAGCAAAGTGTTAAACTGACTCACAAGCATTACAACCCTAGGATAGAAATGGCTATATTTGTTGTATTCCCACTTGGATTTCTCCAGCTGTGCTTATTCAGAGCGGATGATTAGATGCTTGACCACACTAGCTCCCCTCCACGACACTCACTTCTATAGGTCATCAAAGCTTCAAGTTCTCATGAATCTCCCATGACAAACTTTTCATCTCTACTAAGAACCGTAAATATGTGGGACGGTTTTAGAGTTCTGACCTCCTAACATCAACACATATTAAGTATTTTTGGCTTCTACACAAAGGTTCATAATAAGGGAATCCGGTTCAGAGGACACTATGATAAACTCCCTCAAGAGGTCTCCCAACCCTTAGAAGAAGGGCTTTACACAACATAAAGATACTGGAGTAGAGCTATCATGCATAACTCTTGTTGATTGAAAAATTTCCTCGCGACCACAAATTTATATAGTGGTTCGAAAGAGCTTGGCTTATGCTTGTTACTACTTGGGTCATTCCATTGGGGTGAGTACTTTTTCCCACCAAGGCAGGCCCTCTAAAGGTGAACAATAGAGAGTAAGTACATCCATAGTTCAATCATCTTTGTTCACATGCACAAAGAGAGAACATATACTATGCCTTTTCTCACACTATCATGGTTCAATTTTAAACCCAAATTTGAAGTGGAGAAGAGAATGTTTCTATTTCTCAAGATTTCCAAATGGCATGAGAGAATTGCATACGCATTCACTAGAAAAGTTGAAAACCACAAAACAAAACAAATTGTTTTCAATTTTATCCTTCAAAGCAATAATGAGCTAATTTTAAACACCAATTAAAAGATGAGTTTACCTTGTTCAATTTTAATCCCAATTGAAATATGTGAGGTGATGGTTCATTTTTATCCAACTTTGAACATTCATTTTAAAACTAATGGAAAACTAGTGCATTTCCTAAAAACTAAAAGTAATAAAGCATGAAATTGGGTTCTAATTGCCCCAAAGCGTTAAATGATAATTACAATTATAGAATGTTTAGATAGAACAGAAGTTCTTCAATTTCACTCCATGCCTTAAAACATGCAAAAACCTGTTAGTCTAACAATGAAAACATAGTTAGACATTAGTCAGTGATCAGATAATCAAAAGAAATTAAATCACATGTTAAAAAAAAAGCGTAAAGTTTCTTACCCTAGTTGAGCATCATTGTACATGATGGCATCATAGTTTGAAATTTGGGCATCACTCTGGTGAATTTGAGTGTCGCTCTGTAGAAAGGGAAGTGAGCACAATTGTGTTGCTATATTGATGGGTGTCATTGTAAATGAGTGCATTGCGATTTGGATTTTGAAAGTGTTGATTTGTTGGGGATGAGCGTTGTCGTTTTCATTCCTTTATAGTTAAAATTTAAATACACACCACCATATTTAAATCTATGTCAGCCAATTAAATTTTCATCGTTGTATCAAATTTCTTGGGCGTCCCTATATGGCAACACTATTAAGATAGTGTCATTGTTTGTGGTTTGAGTGTCATTGGTACTTGGAAAATAGTAAAAACATGGATTTCAAGCTAAAAAAGAATTAAATGATTGGTTTTCCCTCCTTCTAGTGCTAGAATGTCGATGTGAGGATACTGGTTATGGGCTGAATTATGCTTGATCCATGGAGAATCGAAGCATAATGAGGCAACCAATACTCGAATCTCAACAAGATCAGTCAATCAAAATTGAAAGTAAATATTTTATCAAAAAACCTAACATGCTAATCTTATGAAAACTTTAAAGAAAAAAATCTACTCTAATCCATTGAAATTTATCTTATTGTGGAATTGGTGTCACATTGATTTGGACCAACGACCCTTTCCCAATCTCATGATAGTGAGCTTGTTTTAGTCAATTCTATGGAAGAGAATCGATGAAACCATGATGTTTGGTGCATGAAAAACCTAAATAATGCACAAAATGAACATGATGCAAGATAAGTCACCATGATTCTATGCTGTAAATGATCTAATTATGCAATTTCTAAGCTAATCTAAGCTAATTTAAGCTAATTTAAGCTTAAATGATGTTAAAAGGTGAAAACCCTAATTTATTTACAAACTAAGATGGATGCATGGAAGCCATTAATGAAAGCTTGAACCTATTATGCAACTAAAACAAATTGAAAGTAAGCTAAATATGTGCAAATTGAGAATATGGATGTGAGTAAATTCAATAGCATGAATTTTCAATAAAAGATGGATTCATTTGTCTCCAAATTATTATCTATTTATAGGAGAGAAAATGAGGAATGAATGGTTAAGATCCAAAAGATTAATCAACAGTTCAGGATGAAGGAGATGAGAGGCATGGATCATGGGTTCTCATCAACAAATGAGAATGCAAGATGAAGATTAATCAATTGCTCACAATTACCTCAAACAAACACACTTTTGACCTGCTCACACAGGTCAAAGGTAACTTGCTAAAAAGGTAAAAGGGTTAACTTGCTTTTGAAGCCAGTTGATTGAAGGAGAGAGAATATTCTAAAGAATATTCCATTTGGATGAGGAAAAAGAGGATTTTACAAATTAAAACAAAATTTTAATTATGAAAAAAGCATAAAGAATATTCCATGAGAATATTCCCTTTGATTAGAGGAAGAATTAGTTTAATTGCTAATTAAACAAGGTTTAATTTATGCTATTAGGGGATTCAAAGAATTAAAAGATATTTATTAAATTAGATGATTTAATAAATAAGGGAGGGGTGAAATGATATTTAATTAAATAGAATAGGGTTATTTAATTAAATAAGATGACTTAGGAGATTAAATTAAATATTTTTATTTATTTAATTTAATGAGATGAAGTGTTAGTGTGAAAAGAGATGAATTAACCTAATTTAATTAATTAGGCCAAATAGACAAAAATGATGAAATTAATTAATTAGCTAGGCTAATTGAATGAATTAAGTGAAAAGAGGATGAATAAAGAGGAAATGGTGTTAATAAATCGAATTCGAGTGTATGACATCAATTAGGACATTTTTTAGTGTCTACGGTTTAATATAAGTTTCCATTTCGAAAATAGGAATAATAAGGCTTAGGAATGCATAATTTAGGAAATTAGAAGATTAATTAATTCCAATTAATTAAGAGGATGCGAACATAGTATGAAAATGTAAAGGTGTACATTTTTCTACACTACAATATAAAAAAAAGTATAATTGTAATCATGTAATTTAATTTTTCTAAATGGATCATAAACTTAACTAATTTTTTAGAAAGGTAAAAGACAAAAGGGTTGATAGAAAATAAATGAGCTTGTTTTATATAGATGCTAAATCCTAACAAGTTAAAGAGGATAATTCCATTAAGGGTATGTGCACAAAATTAGGGGACCAAAAAGTAGCCAAAACCACTTTTTGGTATATTTTTCCTATAATGCAATTGTGTTATAAGATATTTTCATTATAATACACTCACATTATGGCTAAAAATATGCCCAAGCTATACCAAGCCATAACATAAGCATATTAAAATGTACTTGCATTGTCCTTACATCAAGAAAAAAATATTTTTTTCCAAAAATATTCTTTTTTCTTTTATGAGACAAAAACATGAGTGTGTTATAATATGCTCATTTTTTGTCCATAAGAGATTAAATAATAGTATTTTCCATAACATGATCACATTATATCAAGAGAATGTTGTAACATGCTCACATTTTAACTTGATTTAGAAACTACTAACCCTTAGAGTTGGATTTTCCTTGGGAATCCAACTCAAATTGTTAGACTTGCATGTCAGCATGCAAAGGTTTGTTTTCTATAAAATATGAAAAATGAATAAATTCCAAGCATGTTCTCCATTATTTTTACACATATTTCAAAGTTGATCTATAAAAATTACACAATAACATCAAGCTCTCTCTTACCTTTCTAACCATGTAATTTTATCTACATTTCCAATACGTTAAGCTTTTGATCTTCAATTTATTTTGCTAGTGTCTTATTTTTTTCCAAAAACTTATGTATAATATTTTTAGTGTCATTTTTATCTATTCATCCAAATTTGAAAAATATATTTTTACATTTAAGACTCTATTCTATACACATTTACAAAAAAAATTGACTTTCAATTAGTTTTTAAAAATTTAGGGGGAAGCACCTTTAACTTTTCACTTTGCAAGATGTGCCCACTTTGAAAATTAGTAAAAAAATCATGTATTGATTAAAAAATTATCAAAAAATAGGCATAAGCCACATGATCTCAGCTAATTTTCCACTAATTTTATTTGTGAAATACTTTTAAAAATTCAACATTTTAGGGGGAGCACACTTGATGCTATGTTATATTTTTATGATAAAAATAGAAGCACTTCATGTGCTCCCCCTATTTGAAGTTCTTAATCTCCACCATTTTTAAAAATAATTGGTAGTTTAGAAACTAGATTCTAAGCACTATGACTCTTGTTCTTGTCACATATTCAAGTTTTGAGCACGGTTATCTTCAATTTCTCATCCAAGATTATTTTTTATGGATTTCAAAAAATAATTGGCCAGTTTTGACTCCCTTTTGGTCCCCCATTTCTATCTAGATGCCCTTAGACCAATAATGTTTGTATATTAAGCACATAAATGGGAACTCAATACATTATACATGTTAAACGTTAAATCATCCACAAAGAATGATGAATGAAATCATAATATTCACGTACAAATTGAATAAATGTGGCTCAACCACAGTAGGAGGGTCCTCAACAGAACAATCTGGACCGTGCAACAAGAGTAACACAACGAAAGCAACATGAAATATGGAGGAAAATGTAGATGAAAATATTCTTATTAACAAAAATCTCAGTTACATTCAGCCGACAACATCTGGGCTTATAGATTCAACTCACAGGCCTGATACAACATGCTAAAAAATATAACATTCTAACATGCTCCTATATGCGAGCCGAATATCACAATTGAATCAATATTATTCTTCTAGATCAAATTCTACTTGACTGTTTCTCTTTTAATGATCAGGTACAAGCTTTATATCACATCCACAATTCTGGAAACATCTGTGTTGGCCAAAGATCATTATATTCTCCAAGGAAAGAAAATGTAGCGTGGGCAAGAATAGGTCGGCCTCAAATTTGAATTACTCCATCAATAGGTGCATAGAATGAAGTGTGGACCTATAATGAAGGTCAAGGACACTCCATGGGACAGTAAATATCACACTATTAGAATCTGCAAGTCACGGGGATGATCTATAATGATCAAATTAGCCATTAGGCTTGGAAACTATTCTGGTGCCAATTCAAGAAACTATCAAGAAATTCCAGAGCGATAACTTTCCGGAAAAAGATCCAATCACGCTCAAATCTTAGAATATGGTAAATGAACATTTCCACAATGTACACAAAGATCTACAATGTCTAGTGAGAAAAGATGATGAATCCACTAACATGAATTGAGCAAGAATAGAAAAAGTTCACAAAACTGAAAGAATTTTTTTTTTTGGTTGATGCAATATTTCCAAGAACCAAGAATTCTCTTGCATCAAACATCTGGGGTTATTGAAAATTGAATCTCTCACTTTTTTAGGGCTAAAGGAAAACCAATATGGTCTACCTCAACCTAAGAAATCCAAGAAGAATCCTCAATTGGTCAACCTTTCCACTTCACAAGATATTCTTTGTATTGTCTTCCACGAGTCTTCCTCCCATCTCTGACATCCAAAATCTCTTCAATCTCATATGGTTGTTGTTTAGGAAAATGAGTCTCCAATTTTTCTTCACTATCATTATTGAATTCCACTTCATGATACTGATATAGATCTACAATGTTGAATATAGGTGATATACCCATTCCTTCCGCTAACTCCACTTCATATGCATTTCCTGAATCAAATTGCTTCAAGATCTTACAAGGTCCAAACTTCCTCATCTTTAGCTTATTGTATGTGCCTACTGGAAATCTTTCCTTCCTCAAATACACCATCACTTCATCTCTCACTTCAAACTCCTTATGTCTCCTCTTTTCATCTGCTTTCTCCTTATACTTCTGGTTCATATCTAACAAATGTTGTTTCACTTGAGTATGCAACTTCTTCATGTGTTCTGCAAATTATTCTACTTTTACACTCCTCTTATCTTCCATATTTTTGTCTCTCAACTCTGATATAACTCTAGGATGAACTCCTGTAACAATCTCAAAAGGTGTCTTTCCTATAATCCAAACATCTTAGCAAATTCCCTAAACTCTTGTTTACTACCTCTGTCTATCCATCAATCTATGGGTGAAAAGTAGAACTAAACTTCAAATATGTCTTCATCTTCTTCCAAAGTGTCCTCCAAAACTAACCAACAAACTTTACATCTTTGTTTGAAACAATACTCCTAGGTAATCCATGCAATCTGACCACTTCTCTGAAAAAAAATTCTTCTACATGTAGTGCATCTATTGTCTTCCTACAAGGTATGAAATGTTTCATCTTAGAAAATCTGTCCACCACCAAAAATATCAAATCATTACCTCTTTCTGTCTTCGACAAACCAAGTATGAAATCCATACTGATATCCTCCCAAGGTCTCTCTGGAAATGTCAAAGTATTATATAATCCAACATTCTGACTACTTCATTTTGCAACTTGACAAACTCTGCAACTCTACACAAATCTCCTAACATCCTTATGAATCTATGGCCAAAAGTAATTCTCACTTACCAATGTTACTATTTTATCAACTCCAAAGTGTCCTAATATTCCTCCACCATGCTTCTCCTTCACCAATTTTTCCCTCATTGAACTCCAGGGTATACACAACTGATTACCTCTAAACAACATGTCCTCTTGAATGAAGTAATCCAACCATTGACTTCTATCCTCTGAGACTGGTTTGTTACATGCTCTCCAAGGTTGTACAAAATCCGGTCTCCCTCATACAAGTTCTTCAACTCATAAAAGCCTAATACATCCACTCTCATCTTTGTTAGTAAATTCCTTCTCCTACTCAAAGCATCAACAACTCTATTTTAATTTCCACTCCTATGCTTCAAAGAAAAAGTATAACTTTGCAAGATTTCGACCCACCTCATGTGTCTCTGATTCAACTTACCTTGACTGTTCAAATATTGCAATGCCTAATGATCCGTATACAACAGAAACTCCTTAGGAAACAAGTAATGTCTCCACTTCTTCAAGGCTTGAACTATAGCATAAAATCCCTAATCATACACTGAATATCTTCTCCTAGCATCATTCAATTTCTCACTGAAATAAGCTACATGTCTTCCTTCTTGACTCAATACTGCTCCAATTGCATTCCCACTTGCATCATAGTCCACTTGAAATACCTTATTGAAATCTGGTAAAGCCAACACAGACTGCTCAATCACCTTCTGCTTCAACAATTCAAAACTACGATTTGCTCCAGATGTCCATCTAAAATCCTTCTTATCTCCTCTCATTATTTATGTCATAGGACTACAAATAGAATTAAAATTCCTAATGAACTTTCTATAGAAACTAGCCAATCCATGAAATAATCTTACCTCTATAGTGCTATATGGTGTAGGAAACTCAACAATTGCTCTTACCTTCTCAGGATCCATCTTCAATCCATCCACAGATATCACAAATCCCAAATATACCAATTCGTCCTTCATGAAACTACACTTCTTAATGTTTATCAGCAATTGCTCTTCTCTCAACCTCTGAAAAACTCGTCTTATATGCAAAAAAAAATCTTCTCTACTCTTACTGAAAATCAAGATGTCATCCAAGTACACAATCACAAACTTACCCAAGAATTTCTTCAATACTTCATTCATCAACCTCATAAAGTACTTGGTGCATTTGTCAATCCAAAATGCATCACCAACCACTCATACAATCCTTCATTTGTCTTGAATGTTGTTTTCCACTCATCCCCTTCTCTGATCCTAATCTGATGATATCCACTCTTCAAATCTATCTTTGTAAAGTACTTAGCTCCACTCAAACAATCCATTATGTCATCCATCTAGGGAAAAGGAAATATATACTTCACCGTGATCTTGTTTATGGCTCTAGAATCTATACACATTCTCCATTCTCCATCCTTCTTAGGTGCTTGCACAATAGGTACTACACATGGACTTAAGCTTTCTTTGGTCAACCCCTTCCTCAACAATTCTTGCACTTGTCTATTCAAATCTTCATTCTCTCCTGGTGCCATCTAGTGTGTTGCTTTATTAGGAAAGCTAGCTCTAGGAATCAAATCCATATAGTGACTAATACTCCTCACAGGTGGTAATCCATCAGGTACATTATTTGAAATGATCTCTTCATACTCAATCAACAAGTCCTTTATCTCTTTTGGGTGTTCTTCTACATTCTTCAAGTCTTCAATCTTCTTAGGAACTAAAGCATAGCATATGTTCTCATGTATCAACCCATCCAGGAATCTCCTTCCATCATACCAAACAAACTCTAGTACTCATACAAACCTCAACTATAGGAACATCTTCCAATGGCAACAAATTCTACTTAATCCCATTAGCAACAATGGTATATATGTTCTTTCCATCATGAATAACCTTTCTATCATATTTCCAAGGTCTTCCCAAAAAAACATGGCATATATCCATAGGCATGATATCGCACAAAACTTCATCATGGTAATTTCCTATCTTTAATTTCACCAAACATTGTTCACTTACCAATATCTTATGCTCATCTTGAATCCAAGCAATTTGATAAGGCTTCAGGTGTTTCAATCTTTCCAATCCTAATTTAGTCACCATCTCTTTAGAAACAAGGTTCTTAGAACTTCCACTGTCAACAATCACTTTGCAGAATTTACCATTCACCTTGCATCTGGTCCAAAACAAATTCTTTCTCTATAATGGCTCTTTTTCCAATTTTCTTTGACACGATACTCTTCTATTCACCAATACTTCTCCATCTTTCAGTTTGTTAGATGATCCGGTATGTTCTTCCTCAACAAAGGTCATCCTTCTATTTTTCTCTATCTTCCCACTTGTCTCTCCCTGATTGCATTCAAATGCTCTATGTCCTTCTCCACCACATTTAAAGCAAGTTCCTTTGAATATCCTTTTCTCCTGTCCTCTATCATCTCTCCTATAACCTTCATTTCGGTAACCACCATAACCTCATATCCTGTAATATTTACCATCACCTCTCTAGTATGAATTTTCATTCTTATTGACCTCCTTATCCTTATTCTGATCTAGAAAAGATCCTCTTCCTCCTTTGGTAAAAGTTCTTCCTCTTTGAAATCTTCCACCTCTTCCTCTGTCTCTGCTCATGTCTTTTGTTCAACTTCTTTGCTTTTACGACACACTGATATGCCCCTTCCACACTCACCAACTTGATCAAACTAATCTTATCCTATATAGATGACCTCAAGCCATTCACATATATGGATACTTGCTCAATTTCATCCTCCTAATGTCCAGATCTGATATTCAACTTATAGAAATCCTCATTGTACTCTATCACACTTGATTCTTTCTGCTTCAGATTTTGCAACTAATCTCATCCTATATAGATGACCTCAAGCCATTCACATATATGGCTACTTGCTCAATTTCATCCTCCTAATGTCCAAATCTGATATTCAACTTATAGAAATCCTCAGTATACTCTGTCACACTTGATTCTTTCTGCTTCAGATTTTGCAACTTCTTGAACAAGCTAATCTGATAATCTGTAGGCATAAACTTTGTCTTCAACTTATTCACCATCCGATCCCATGATTTAATTTTATCCTTTCCTCTTCTTTGCCTATCTATCTTCAAATGTTCCCACCAAAGGGATGCATGTCCTCTCAACTTTGTAAAAGCATATTTCACCTTCTTATCTTTAGTGGTACCTTCAAATTCAAAATATTTTTCCATCTTTGTTATCCAATCTAACAATACATCTAAATCCAACTTACCATTATAATCTGGTGGATTGAAATGGGGTCTTGTATTTGCTCTAGTTAGGGTTCTTATGAACCTCTCTTCTCCCTAATCAAGGCCAGGTTGATCTTCTCTTCCCCTTTCTTTCTATACTTCTACCTCTTCATCACTCACATCATCAATTGGTCAACCTCTCCTTTGGGCCATTTCAACTGCATCCAATCTGGAAATAATTCCTCTTAACATCTCCATCATAACTTGATATGCATTTCCATGCACTCCATTTCCTCTAACATTTATTCTTCCAGTCATCTTTTCACAAGTCCTCTATAGCTATAGGTTGGATCCACAGTATGCCACCCCACAACAAATCTTCAATAGGACTTCACGAGTTTTGGCAATCTCTCACAAATTGAACCTCGCTTTGATACCATCTAGTGCAACCACAGTAGGAGGGTCCTCAAGAGAATAATCTAGACCATGCAGCAAAAGTAACACAATGAAAGCAACACGAAATATGGAGGTAAATGCAGATGCAAATATTCTCATTAACAAAAATCTTAGTTACATTCAACCGACAACATCTGACTTTATAGATAGGCTCACAAGCCTGATACAACATGCTAAAGAAATATAACATTCTAACATGCTCCTATATGCGAGTTGAATATCACAAATGAATCAATATTATTCTTCTGGATTGAATTCTACTTGACTGCTGCTCTTTTAATGATTAGGTACAAGCTTTATATCACATCTTCAATTCTAGAAACATCTGCTTTAGCCAAAGATCATTACATTCTCCAAGGAAAGAAAATGTAGTATGCGCAAGAATAGGTCGGCCTCATATTTGAATTACTCCATCAACAGGTGCATAGAATGAAGTGTGGACCTATAAAAAAGGTCATGGACACTCCACAAGACATTTAAGATCACATCATCAGAATCTGCAAGTCACGGGGACGATCTGCAATGATCAAATTAGTTGTTAGGCTTGGAAACTATTTTGGTGCCGGTTCAAGAAACTGTCAAGAAATTTCAGAGTGATAACTTGTTGGAAAAAGATCCAATCACACTCAAGTCTTGCAATACAGTAAATGAACATGTCCACAATGTACACAAAGATCTGCAAGGTCCGGTGAGTAAAGATGATGAATCCACCAACATGAACTAAGCAAGAATAGAACAAGAACAAAACTAAAAGATTTTTTTTTTTTGGTTGATGCAAGATTTCCAAGAACCAAGGATGCTTCTGCATCAAAATGAATCTCCACATCATTTAATTAGAAAGATATATACTAAAATACTCTTAGGTCCTTCATGGAATTTGGAATAGGTATCTTGATGGAAATTGCTCTAGATAGATCATTAATAGTGCATCCTTTGTACATGTAAAAGGGTCTATGGTTTGATAACACATCATCCAAGGGGTTTATTATTGACTTATTTTTTGAAAATTTTCTAATACCAACAACAAATATGTATTGATAATTCTTCGTTATCCATTAACACATCTCTAACCAAGTGCATGAAATAAAATAAGTGTTATCTTGAATCCTTATCTCCACTATAATAAAACATCTTGTAGAAATAGTGTCATGCTAAAAATAACCCATAAGAAAACTTGAATATTTATTTTTGATGCACCCTTACAATGAACAACTTGTGAAGACTCACGTTGGTAATTTTCCATGGAACAAAATATATGCCTACATGGTGCAAATCCTTATTTCATAGTGCAAAAATGAATCTTGCAGGAGTCACCAGCCAACCATGAGCGAAGGCATACAATTCAACACAATACATAACACTTGACAATGAAAGGACTAGGATAGTAATAGGCCTCTAATTGATTGATTTTTAGACCCTAGAGACTAGGGAGTAAGGCCTTAGGGCCAAACTAAATTTATTTAAAATAAATATAGATATTTAATCAAAGGTCAACATAAAACCAAACATAGGGTAACAGAGCTCAATGTCAGGGGTAAATTTGGTAATTTTTTTCTCAATAGAAGTGTAGTGTCAAAAAATGTAATCCTTTTTCACAATTAATTTGGATAATTGACATAAAATTGAATTAACTATGTCTTGGAGTGGTGTTGTAATGTGTTCTACATATTCACATCATTCTAGGGTCTTTATTTGACTAAAATGTACCTTAATTTGTCCTTTGAAAAGGTGTTGTAAAGTGTTGTAACAAACTTTCACATTTTTCTAGGGTTTATCTAATGAATTAAGCCTATTGGGTCCCTTTTAATGAAATTTTCCTAATGTATACCCTATTTAGGTGTTGTAAAGTGTTGTAACACACTTTCACATTTATCTAGGGTCTCCTTAATTAATTATGGTTAATTGGAGTTAATTAGACCCTTTAATTCAAATTTAAGCCTTGATTATGACACTTCCCTAAGATTTATCCCGACACCCATGATTTAAATAATAAAACATTTAATTGGGAAAATTTTGGTCCTAGAAAATGGTGCCATGACCCATTTTCCCTAGGTGGTAAATGGTTCCTCCCTTAATAGGACCCCCTTTATTAGGTCATTCTAAATGGTTTTTTAGTGTTTTTGCCATCCCTTGGGATTAGGTCCTAGAATATTGAGTTAGGACCCATTCACCCTAGGTGGTGAATGGGTCCTCTCTTAATGAGGATGCCCTTTTTGAATTTCATTGTGGTGGGAATTTAATAATGTTTATTCTTAGATTGGTGTCGGCTTGAATTGCTTAAATTTTGGGGGTAATCTCCTAATTTAGTATAAATAAGGAGTTAATTTACATTGTTTCTCCTAGCAAGTTTACAAACATTCTAAAAATTCATTCTAAGTCTCCAAGCATTCAAGTTTACAAGAATTAGAGCATTACAAGAGCATTTACAAGGTATTTCAAGGAATGTTATCAAGGTTTATTGTGACAATTCGAGATCACTTCATCATGTCAAGGGTTTGATGCATTCATGCATGTTGTTGAGCTAGGAAAGTGGATGTAGCATTGAAGATCTAGTTGCAAGAATTGTTCACATCATATTCAAGGATCAACATCTACAATTTTCATGGCCACTACATGTTAGTTTATAGTTTTGCATTACAAACCATCTTCCAAGGTATCTACATTGCATCATTTCATGTTTCATGCTTGAATTTCCTTATTTCATCATTTGGTTTAATTATCTACAAGGGGTTTGACCAAGGAAAATCCCTATTGACTAACAATCAACCAGTTTTTCTTCCCTTGAATGTGTTTTTTTAGATTTATAGGTTGAAGATTAAGTGGAGAACAAGTTTAGAGCAAAATTGTCAAAGTTGTCAATATGCAAAGTTGACCTTTAAAGTGCAAGAACAAAGAATTGAAGCTACAAAATTAAGCACATGTTTTTGTGAGCTAACAAATAAGAATTTGAGAGTACAAACATCAAGGAAAATAACCCAAATCTTAGTTTAAAAAACCCTAACAGTGACCCATTCGCCACTAAAGGCAAATGACTCATTTGTGCCCTAAAAATAGGCTTCTTGCAGCAAGGCACACACCTCTTTGAACTCTAAAAACTTCGCCCATAGTTGCTATAATAGTTAAGTATCATTTATGATTGCTATTTTCATCCTTTTACTCTCATAATTGTTTGTTTCATAGCATTAAAAATTATTGGTTCATCACTTTGATTGCCTCATTTTGGTGAACCCTATTTTTACATGAAACATATTGGTGAACTTGACCTATTGAACATTGCAATTTTCTAATTTTTAAGTATTTCATTGCATCCTAGATAATATCTTGCATTCTTTTTCATCTTACTTGCATTGAATAAAGATCTCATTTAGGGTTTCTTGCATTGCATTTACAATTGCATTTCATTTAGGGTTTACATTTGCATTATTTTGCATCTCTCTAAATCTGAAAAATACAAAAATAAATCAGTCATTGTTAATCTTATTTAGACCTCATTTATTTTCAATTGAAAATAAAAACAAATTGCATTTCAAATTAGGTATTTACATCCATCTTTTCATTGCATTTTCTCATTACATTTTTGAAAAAAATGAAACTGAAACTCACTACTTTGGACCTAGAACTGAAAGATATTACTAGAATCTTGGAAATCATTAAAAAATAGTTTTAAAATACCTTACTAGGACCAATTCACCCTTATTGGCAAATGAGTCCCTGATTAGGTCAATACTACATCTTCTAGCATTTGAAAAAAGCATTAGAAATCACTCTAAAATTCATTGAAACATCTCAAAAAAATTTAACTAGGACCCATTCGCCCTTACTAGCGACAGATCTACATTTTTTGGACATTAAAATCCTAGTTTTTTTAACTTCTATTTGGTGTTGCTACTTTCCTGTTTCAATTTTTTGATTTGTTGTTTCATCAATTTCATTGCATTTAGCTTAAATTGCTTCATTTCAGTGCATTGATAAAAATCAAGATTGCATTCAAAAAAATTCATTTCCAGTTTATTGCATTGTGTAATTAGTAAATTGCAATGCTAAGAATCTAAAAATTGCATTTCATTCTAGGTTGTTGCATTGCCTCTTTTTCATTTTAGGGTTTGCACACTAAGTTTGTAAAACTTGCTTGAGTTTTACAACTTGGTGTCCTATTCACAATACTATTATAAGACACAATTTGAGGCTCTTGTAATCCTGTGATATCTCACTCACTTTGGATCTTGGGTTTTTTGAATCTCTTTCTAATAGTGTTGAGAATCAACCCTCAATGGCTCTTAGTTTTCCTACCTCATTTCCAATGAATTCACCCTCTACAACCAATGTGCTTAATGTTACCAACACCGTTCCTACCATCCCTAATTTCACTCAAGCTTTAGGGTCTTCCCTAAGCCAACGTAGAATTCCAATTCCATCCTCCACAATATCCTCCCATGGCCTCTCAAGTATAGGTAATGTTTGTTACAATCTAGTATTTTGACTCATTCCCTTCGCCATCTGACATACTCTATAGCTTTGTAAAAACTTATTCACATCTTAATCAAAATTTCCAACCAATCCCCAACTATGCTTCTCCTTGATTAGATTTTATATCATAGAAATCCTTGGAATGCACAACTGGCTTCCTCTAAACAACATGCCATCTTGGATTAAAAAATCCAACCATCTCAACCTATCCAATGTAATAGGTTCCAAACAAGCCTTCCAAGCTTCTGCAAAGTTTAGATCTTCTGGATTCAAACTCTTGAGTTCATTGAACCTAACAACCTCTATATTCATCTCTATGAAAAAAAAATTCCTTGTACTTAAGGCATCTACAAGTCTATTTGACCTTACACTCCTATGCTTCAAAACAAAAGTATAACTCTATGAAAACTCAACCCATTTTAAGTGCCTTTGATTTAACTTTCCTTAAATATTGAGATACTGCAAAGCCTAGTGATTAGTATATAAAATAAATTATTTTGGAAACAAATAGTGTCTCCATTTCTTCAAATCCTGAACTATACCATAAAAATCTTGATCATAGAAATAAAATTTCTTCTTAGCATCATTTAACTTCTCACTAAAATAGGCAACATGCTTACCTTCTTGACTCAAAACAACTCCTATGGAAATGCCACTAGCATCACAATCTACTTGAAAGAATTTATTGAAATTTGGAAGTGCCAAAATAGGTTGCTATGTAACTTTCTTCTTCAACATATCCAAAATTTTGGCTGCTCCTATAGTCCACTTAAAATCTTTTCTATCCCCTCTCATTGTTTCAGTTAGAGGTGCACAAATACTACTGAAATTATTAATAAAATTTATGTAAAAGCTTGCTCCACCATGAAATGATCTTACCTCTGTAACACTCCTTGGAGTAGGTCATTCAATGATAACTCTCACCTTCTCTAGATCCATTTTGAGACCTTCTGCTGAGACAACAAATCCCAGATACACCAACTCTCTCTTCACAAAACTACATTTCTTCAAATTAATCAACAACTTATGCTCCCTTAGCTTCTCAAAAACCCTTCAAATATGCATCAAGTGCTCCTCCAATGTCTTACTAAAAATCAAATTATCATCCAAGTAAACAATAACAAATTTCCCAAAAAAATATTTCAATACCTCATTCATAAGCCGCATAAATGTGCTCAATGCATTGGTTAGCCCAAAAGGCATGACTAACCACTCATAAAATACCTCCTTGGTTTTGAAGGTTGTCTTCCATTCATCTCATTCTCTAATCTAGATTTGGTGATATCCACTCTTCAAATCTATCTTTGTGAAGTACTCAGCTCCACTCAAAAAATCCATAATGTCATCCATTATTGGCAAGGGAAATCTATACTTGATGGTGATCTTGTTGATGGCTCTAGATTCTATACACATCCACCATTCCCCATCCTTCTTTGGTGCTAGTACTATAGGTAATGCATATGGACTCAAACTCTCTCTGATCAATCCCTTCTGGAACAACTCTTGCACTTGTCTGTTCAACTCTTCACTCTCTACTGCAATCATATGATGAGCTGCCTTATTTGGGAAATTGGCTCCAGGAATCAAGTCCATTTGATGACTAATATTTCTCACTGGAGGAAAACCTTGAGGTACATTATCAGAAATAATAAGTTGAAACTCATTCAACAAATCAGAAACCTCCACAAGTACCTTAGTAGTATTTTCTTTATCAACTCTAGGGATCAATGCAAAACACATATGCTCATGCTTCATACCTTCTAGGAACTTTCTTCCATCAACCAAAAAAATGCTTGCATTACTGCATACATTTTCCTTTGCCTCTTTCAAAGGCTCTAGCTTATGGTGAACTCCATCCTTTTCAAAGAATAGGTGTTGGCATGCCCATCATGTACTGCTTGTCAATCAAACTGCCACTGTCTGCCTAAAAACATATGAAAAACATTCGTAGGCATAATATCACACAATACCTCATCATGGTAATTTCCAATCTTGAACTTTACCAAATATTGTTCATTTAACAAGGATTTATGGTCCTTCCACAACCAAACAATCTAGTATGGGTTCAAATTCCTTCTTCTCTCCAACCACAACATACTAACCATTTCTTCTAAAACAAGGTTATCAATACTACCTCCATCAATAATAACATTGCAAAATTTACCTTCACACTTACATCTAGTGTGAAAAAAATTATTCCTTTGAGTTGCCTCCTCCTCATTCAACAAAGATCTTCTAGTAACAAGAACCTCTCCTCTTTCTACATCCTCAGAATGTGAAGACTTGGCATCTTCATCAACATGTGCAACTCATGCATTACCCTCATGTCTTCTATTTTCCCTTGATGTTGAGGACACTCATAGGCTCTATGTCCTTCATCTCCACACTGGAAATAGGTTCCATAGAAGCTTCCTCTTCCTAGTCCTCATCTGGATCTTTACCTTCCTCTTTGGTCTCCAATATTCTAATCACAAGGATGCTAGGTGTTATCTCCTTTCTAGTTGAGGTTGCTACTGGAGCCTTCACCCTTCTTTTGATCTTCATTGCGACCTCCATATGACCATCCACAGGTCTTTCCTCCATGGCCTCCACCTTGTTATTTTTTCTCAAACCTCCTTTTTTAGTCATTCTTCAAGCTTTAGAGAAAACTGATAAGCATCCTCAATGGTGGTCATTCATACCAGTGCCAATTCTTCCTGTATGCTTGGCTTCAACCCATTAATATAATGAACAATATTCGCTTGAGAATGTCCTATCTAAATCAGGACCTTGTGAAATTCCTCTGTATATTCTTTTACTGTCCTTGTCCCTTGCCTCAAGCTCTACATCTTCTTAAGCAACTCCAATTTGTAATCAACTAGAATAAATTGTTTGTTCAATTTTGACACCATTTTGTCCCATTTGGAAATTTTATCTTTCCCTTTTCTTCCTCTTTCTAACTGGACCTCTTTCACCATATACTGGCATGACCTTTCAATTTTTTCTTTGCAAACCTCACTCTGTGAGGATCTTTAGTCTCCTCAAACTTGAAAAATTCCTCTATGTCATTGATCCAATCAATCAATTCTTCAAGATTCATATTTCCACTCAAAGTTGAAACCTCCATTTTAGGTCTCTTCCCAATGCTTGAGATAACTCGCATCAATCTTATTTCTCTAGGATCCATTGGATCCTACTCTTCCTCTTCCATTTCCGCTTCACTTTTGTCTCTATCTCGTTGAACGTCTCTTCTTTGAATCTCTTGTTGCAATGATTCTAATTGTCTTCTAACGGATCTGATTTCATCTCTAGGTGGATCTCTTCCTCCATCACCTCGGCCTCTACCTCTATCATACTAGGAAAGTCTTGGAGGCATCTTGATCTCAACCCACACTCATAGTTTGTGTTGTAATTGCCCCACATTCGATGCTCTGTTATAGGCTTAGGAGCTCCCACTCTGATACCACTTGATGAGGGATACACTACCCAAAACCACACAGACACAATAATAGATACCAACATAGAAGATGTGAGACAAAAGATAACCCACCTTCAATTATTTTTCAAAAAATGAACTTACATATTCAAATCTTACATGTTATAGCCTCATGGGCTAGATTTATTACAACAAAAATTAACTCTGAAAGAAAAACTATCATTCGGAGCCACAATGTGCACTAATGGAGCCACCTTCTACAACTCCCTCATATCCATTTTTGCTTTAGCCAGTAACCGCCCTAGAATGTCTTAGAAAGTGATAATTTCCCTTTTTTTTTTGGTGCCAAAAGTCTCACCATTTGATTTCTGGCCTAGGAAGAAATTTTAATAAAATTCACATTTTAGAGGGTCAACTTTGTGGGGCCATAACTTTTGATTTGAGTGTCCAATTTTCTATTATTGCATATCCTTGGAAATTTCTTGACAAGATCTATAGCACACGAATTGACCGTAGGTCGGTTGGGCCACTTTTTCACCTATTTAGGGGCCTCTAAAGTTTTATATTTGAATTTGAAGCTACATTGGAGAAATTTCTCGGGCATGAAAAAATTTAATTTCTGCCAAACCGTGGAGGGTATTGAGGTGATTCTTTCGCAACCATAAATGTTTTCCACCTATGCTCCTTGGGGCAAATTTTCAAGTCCATACGAGCTTGTTTAGACCAAGTTACTAAAAATAGTAAGTACTCATTTTTTGCTATTTTTGATGCCTCACTATCTTACACCCCTTAAGTGCCCTCATGGGACTCAAAACAACTAAAGAAAATAATGAAAAAAAAAAATTTGGGTGATGCAATATTGCCCTACACCACTGGCTGCTCTTGCATCAGACACCCAGGGTAATTTGAAAAGTGACCCTATCACTTCTCAGGGGTTAGAGGGAAACCAATACGATTAACCTCAACCTTAGACAACCATGATGAATCTTCAAAAGGCTTTCCTCTCCATTTCATCAAGTACTCCGCATATTTCCCATCTCTTGTGCTTCTACCCACATGGCTATCTAAGATTTCTTCTATCTCTTCCTTCTCTAAAGTAGGTCCTAGAATTTTCCACTATTTTTTTATCGACCCCACCTCTATGTCACCTTCATGATACTTTGTCAAATCAACAATGTTGAACATAGGAGAAATGTTTATTCCACTAGGAAAATCTACCTAATAAGCATTTCCTAAATCAAGCTTCCTCAAGATATTCCATGGTCCAAACTTCTTCATCTTTAACTTGTATGTACCAACTGGAAACCTTTCCTTTCACAAATGAACCATGACTTCATTTCCTACCTAGAACTCAATATACCTCATTTTCTAATCTTCCTAAGTTGTATATTGGGAGTTCATCTTATTGATATGTTTCTTAACCTCATCGTGCAATTCAGGTGCTCAACAAAATCTTCAGCCTTAGCACTATATTTCTCCCCCTTATCCATCTTTCTTAGTTCAGAAGTAGTTCTTGAACTACTCCCATACACAATCTGGAATGGTGATTTACTAGTGCTCCTGTTGATAGAATTATTATAAGAAAATTATACTTGCGTTATAATCAAATTCCATCACTTAGGCTTATCTCCTACTAAGCATCTTAGAAGGTTACCCAAACTCCTATTCACCACTTTTGTTTTTCCATCAGTCTGTGGATGGTGTGCAGAACTGAACTTCAAATCTAGCTTCAACTTCTTCCATAATGTCCTCCAAAAATAACCAACAAATTTGGTATCTTTTTTTGAAACTATACTCTTTGGTAGACCATCTAGCCTCACCACCTCTTTGAAAAACAACTTTGCAACAAGAACAACATCACCGGTATTATGACAAAGAATGAAATGTGTCATCTTTGAAAATATATCCATCACCACAAATATGGAATCATGCCCCCTCTATGTCCTTGGAAAACCAAGAACAAAATCCATGCTAATATCCTCCCATTGCCTCTCAATTGCAGGTAATGGTTGATACAATCTAGTATTTTGACTTGTTCCCTTCACCATCTAACATACTCTGCATCTTTTTACAAACTTCTTCACATCTTGTTGTAACTATGGCCAATAATAATTCTCACTGATAAGAGCAATGGTCTTACCTTGACCAAAATGTCCAACCAATCACCCATTATGCTTCTCCTTGATTAGAATCTCTCATAGAACTCCTTGGAATGCACAACTGGATTCCTCTAAACAACATTCCATCTTGGATTAAAAAATCCAACCATCTCATCCTATCCAATGTAACAGGTTCCAAACAAGCCTTCTAAGCTTCTACAAAGTCTGTATCTTTTTTATACAAACTCTTGAGTTCATTGAACCCAACAACCTCTATATTCATCTCTATCAATAAATTTTGTATTTTACTTAAGGCATCTGAAACTTTGTTTGACCTTCCACTCCTATGCTTCAAAAAAAAAGTATAACTTTTCAAAAACTCAAACCATTTTCAGTTTCTTGATTCAACATTCCTTGACTATTGAGATACTACAAATCCTGGTGATTAGTATATAAAACAAATTCTTTTGGAAACAAATAGTGTCTCCATTTCTTCAAAGCTTAAACTATAGCATAAAACTCTTGATCATACACAAAATATTTCTTCGTAGCATCATTTAACTTCTCACTAAAATAGGCAACAAGCTTACCTTCTTGACTCAGAATAGCTCCTATGGCAATGCCACTAGCATCACAATCTACTTGAAAGACCTTATTGAAATATAGAAGTGCCAAAGCAGGTTTCTTTATAAATGTATTCTTCAACATATCAAAACTTTTGGCTGCTCCTGTAGTCCACTTATACTCTTTTCTATCCCCTCTCATTGCTTCAGTTAGAGGTGCACAAATACTATTGAAATTCTTGATAAAATTTATGTAAAAGATTCCTACACCATTAAATTATCTTACCTCTGTAACACTCCTTGTAGTAGGCCATTCAATGATAGCTCTCACCTTATCTAGATCCATTTTGAGACCCTCTGCTAATACAAAAAATCCTAGATATAACAAATCTCTCTTCATAAAACTACATTTCTTCAAATTAATCAACATCTTCTCCCCCTTTAGCTTCTCAAAAACTCTTCAAATATTCATCAAGTGCTCCTCCAATGTCTTAATGAAAATAAAAATATCATCCAAGTAAACAATAACAAATTTTCCTAAAAAATCCTTCATTACCTTATTCATAAGCAACATAAATTTGCTTGGTGCATTGCTTAGGCCAAAAGACATGAGTAACGACTCGTACAATCGCTCCTTTTTTTTGAAGGTTGTCTTCCATTCACTCCTTCTCTAATTCGGGTCTACTGATATCCACTCTTTAAATCTATCTTGGTGAAGGAATCAACTCCACTAAAACAATCCATTATGTCATCCATTCTTGGCAAGGGAAATCTATACTTGATGGTGATCTTGTTGATGGCTCTAGAGTCTGTACACATTTTCCATTCCCCATCCTTCTTTGGTGCTAGTACTGTAGGTACTGCACATGGACTCAAACTCTCTCTGATCAGTCCCTTCCACAACAACTCTTGCACTTTTTTGTCCAACTCTTCACTCTCTACTGGAGTCATATGATGAGCTGCCTTATTTGGAAAACTAGCTCTAGGAACCGAGTCCATCTAATGGCTAATATTTCTCACTGGAGGCAAACCTTCAGGTATGTTATCAGAAATAATAGCTTGAAACTCATTCAAAAAATCTAAAACCTCAACAGGTACCTCAATAGTATCTTCATTATCAACTCTAGGGATCAATGCAAACCACATATGATCATGCTTCATACCTTCTAGGAACTTTCTTCCATCAACCAAACAAATTCTTGCATTAATGCATACCTTTTCCTTTGCCTCTTTCAAGGGCTTCAACATATGGAAAACTCCATCCTTTGTCAAAGAATAGGTGTTGCATGTCCATCATGTACTGCTCATCGATCAAATTGCCATGGTATTCCTAACAACATATGACAAACATCCATAGGCATAATATCACACAATACCTCATCATGGTAATTTCTAATCTTGAACTTTACTAGACATTGTTCATTTA
This sequence comes from Sequoia sempervirens, assembly GCA_007258455.2. Taxonomy (NCBI): domain Eukaryota; kingdom Viridiplantae; phylum Streptophyta; class Pinopsida; order Cupressales; family Cupressaceae; genus Sequoia; species Sequoia sempervirens. Next base: position 89,804,385 of record VDFB02000003.1, read on the forward strand.
CCAAGGCTTTATGGTCCTTTTGCAACCAAGCAATTTGATATGGGTTTGGATGCCTTCTTCTCTCCAATCACAACTTACTAACCATTTCTTCTTAAACAAGGTTACCAGTACTACCTCCATCAATAATAACATTGCAAACTTTACCTTCACACTTACATCTAGTGTGAAACATATTCTTTCTTTGAGTTGGATCCTTCTCCTCATTCTGCAAGGCTCTTCTAGTAACAAGAACCTCTCCTCTTTCTACATCCTTAGAGTGTGAAGACTCAACATCTTCATCAACATGTGCAACTCGTGCATTACCCTCAGGTCTTCTATTTATCCTTCCTTGATCCTGATGACACTCATAGGCTTTATGTCCGTCTCTACAATGGAAACAAATTCCATGGAAGCCTCCTCTTCCTGGTCCTCGTTTGAATCTTCCCCTTCCTCTTTGGTCTCCATTATTTCTGATCATGAGGATGGTAGGTGTTATCTCCTTTTTGGTTCTAGCTACTACTAGAGCCTTTACCCTTCTTTTGATCTTCATTTCAACCTCCATATGACCGTCCACTGGTCTTTCCTCCATGGCCTCCACCTCATTCATTTTTCTCAAACCTCTTATTCAGTCATTCTTCAAGCTTTAGAGTAAACTAATAAGCATCCTCAATGGTGGTCATTCTTACCAGTGCCAATTCTCGCCATTTGATTTCTAGCCTAGCAAGAAATTTTAATGAAATTCACTTTTTAGAGGGTCAACTTCACGGGGCCATAACTTTTGATCCACGTGTCCAATTTTCTATTATTGCATATCGTTGGAAATATCTTGACGAGCTCAACAACATGCAAATAGACCATTCAACCATTTTTGAGCCTTTTTTTAGCCTCTAAAGTTTTATATCTGAATTTGAAGCTGCATTGGAGAAATTTCTCAGGATGAAAACTTTAATTTCTCCCAAATCGTGTAGGGTATTGAGGTGATTCTTTCATGACCGGAAATATTTTTTAGTTACACTCGGGATAAATTTTTAGGTCAATACGAGCCTATTTAGGTCAACTTAATAAAAATAGTGAGTGCCTATTTTTCACTAGTTTTGATGCCTGACTGTCTTACACCCCTTAAGTGCCATCATGGGACTCAAATCAACTAAAGAAAATAAAGGAAATAATTTTTTTGGGTGATGCAAGATTCCCCAACACCACTAGATGCTCCTACATCAGACACCCAAGATAATTTGAAAAGTGACCCTATCACTTCTCAGGTGTTAGAGGGAAACCAAGATGGTTAACCTCAGCCTCAGATAACCATGATGAATCTTCAACAGGCCTTCCTCTCCATTTCACCAAGTACTCTGTATATTTATTTTTTCTTGTGCTTCTACCCACATGACTATCTAAGATTTCTTCTATCTCTTTCTTCTTCGAAGTAGGGTTTGGAATTTTCCACTGTTCTTTTATCAACCCCTCCTCTACATCACCTTTATGATACTCTATCAAATCAGCAATATTGAACATAGGAGAAATTTTTATTCTACTAGGAAACTCTACCAAATAAGAATTTACCGAATCATGCTTCTTCAAGATTTTGCATGGTCCAAACTTCTTCATCTTTAACTTGTTGAATGTACCAATTGGAAACCTTTCCTTTCACAAATGAACCATGACTTCATCTCCTACCTAGAACTCCTTATACCTCCTTCTCTAATCTGCTTGATCCTTATATTTTGAGCTCATCTTATTGATATGTTTCTTCACCTCGTCATGCAAATTCTTCAGGTGCTCAACAAAATCTTCAACCTCAACACTACTCTTCTCCCCCTTATCCACCTTTCTCAGTTTAGAAGTAGTTCTTGGACTAATCCCATACACAATCTAGAATTGTGATTTACCAGTGCTCTTGTTGACAAAATTATTATAAGAAAATTTTGCTTGTGGTATAATCAAAACCCATCCCTTAAGCATATCTCCTACTAAGCATCTTAGCAGGTTACCCAAAATCCTATTCACCCCCTCTCTTTATCAACTAGTATGTGGATGGTGTGTATAATTGAACTTAAAATATGTCTTCAACTTCTTCTATAATGTCCTCCAAAAATAACCAACAAATTCAGTATCTTTGTCTTAAACTATACTCTTTGGTAGACCATGTAGCCTCATCACCTCTCTAAAAAAAACTCTACAACATGAATGTCATCACTAGTCTTATGATACAAAATGAAATGTGTCATCTTTGGAGATGTATCCACCACCACAAATATAGAATCATGCCCCCTTCATGTCCTTGGGAAGCCAAGAACAAAATCCATGCTAATATCCTCCCATGGCCTCTCAAGAACAAGTAATGGATGATACAATCCAGTATTCTAACTTGTTCCCTTCGCCATCTAACATATTATGTAGCTTTGTACAAAATTCTTCACATCTTGTTGTAACTGTGGCCAATAATAAATCTCACTGACAAGAGCAATGGTCTTATCTCAACCAAAATGTCCATCCAATCCCCATTATGCTTCTCCTTGATTATATTCTCTTTCATAGAACTCCTTGGAATGCACAACTGGCTTACTCTAAACAACATCCCATCTAGGATTAAGAAATCCAACCATCTCATCATATCCAATGTAATAGGTTCCAAACAAGCCTTCCAATCTTCTACAAAGTTTGGATCTTCTGAATTCAAACTCTTGAGTTCAAAAACCCAACAACCTCTATATTCATCTCTATCAACAAATTTTGTCTTTTACTTAAGGAATCTAAAACTCTGTTTGACCTTCCACTCCTATGCTTCAAAACAAAAGTATAACTCTGCAAAACCTCAACCCATTTTCAATTTCTTGATTCGACATTCCTTGACTATTGAGATACTATAAACCCTGGTGATTAGTATATAAAACAAATTATTTTGGCAACAAATAGTGTCTCCATTTCTTCAAAGCTTGAACTATAGCATAAAAATATTAATCATATACAAAATATTTCTTCATAGAATCATTTAACTTCTCACTAAAATAGCAACAGGTTTACCTTCTTGACTCAAAATAGCTCCTATGGTAGTGCCACTAGCATCACAATCTAACTGAAAGACCTTATTGAAATCCAGAAGTGCCAAAATAGGTTGCTCTGTCACTTTCTTCTTCAACATATCAAAACTATTGGCTTCTCCTATAGTCCACTTAAACTCTTTTCTATCCCCTCTCATTGCTTCAATTAGAGGTGCACAAATACTACTGAAATTCTTAATAAACTTTATGTAAAATCTTGGTAGACCATGAAATGATCTTACCTCTGTAACACTCCTTGGAGTAGGCCATTCAATGATATCTCTCACCCTCTATAACACTCCTTGGATTAGGCCATTCAATGATATCTCTCACCTTCTTTGGATCCTTTTTTAGACCCTCTACTGAGACAAAAAATCCTAGATACACCAACTCTCTATTCACAAAACTACATTTCTTCAAATTAATCAATAGATTCTCCTCCCTTAGCTTCTAAAAAAAAAAATTCAAATATGCATCAAGTGCTCCTCCAATGTCTTATTGAAAATAAAAATATCATCCAAGTAAATAAGAAAAAAATTTCCTAAATTTTTTTCATGACCTCATTCACAAGCTGCATAAATGTGCTTGGTGCATTGGTTAGCCCAAAATGCATGACTAACCACTCATACAAGCCCTCCTTGGTTTTAAAGGTTGTCTTCCATTCATCTCTTCTCTAATCTAGATTTGGTGATATTCACTCTTTAGATCTATCTTCGTGAAGTACTTGGCTCCACTCAAACAATCCATAATGTCATCCATTCTTGGCAAGGGAAATCTATACTTGATGGTGATCTTCTTGATGGCTCTAGAGTCTGTACACATTTGCCATTCCCTGTCCTTCTTTGTTGCTACTACTACAGGTAATGCACATGGACTCAAACTCTCTCTTATTTATCCCTTCTACAACAACTCTTGCACTTGCCTATTCAACTCTTCACTCTCTACTGGAGTCATACGATGAGCTGCCTTATTTGGAAAAATGGTTCTAGGAATCAAGTCCATCTGATGACTAATCTTTCTCACTAGAGGCAAATCTTCAGGTATGTTATCAGAAATAATAGCTTGAAACTCATTCAACAAATCTGAAACCTCCACAGGTACCTCAGTAGTATCTTCCTTATCAACTCTAGGGATCAATGCAAAACACAGGCTCATGCTTCATACCTTCTAGGAACTTTCTTCCATAAACCAAACAAATTCTTTCATTATTGCATACCTTTTCCTCTACCTCTTTCAAGAGCTTCAAATTATGGTGAACTCCATCCTTTGTCAAAGAATAGGTGTTGGCATGTCCATCATGTACTACTCATCGATCAAACTGCCACGATCTACCTAACAACATATGACAAACATCCATAGGAATAATATCATACAATACCTCATCATGGTAATTTCCAATCACGAACTTTACCATACATTGTTCATTTACCAAGGCTTTATGGTCCTTTTGCAACCAAGCAATTCGATATGGGTTTGGATGCCTTCTTCTCTCCAACCACAACTTACTAACCATTTCTTCTGAAACAAGGTTACCAATAGTACCTCCATTAATAATAACATTGCAAACTTTACCTTCACACTTACATCTAGTGGGAAAAAAATTCTTCCTTTGAGTTGGATCCTTCTCCTCATTCATTAAGGCTCTTCTAATAACAAGAACCTCTTCTCTTTTTGCATCCTCAGAATGTGAAGATTCAACATCTTCATCAACATGTGCAACTAGTGCATTACCCTCAGGTTTTCTATTTATCCTTCCTTGATGTTGAGGACACTCATAGGTTCTATGTCCTTCTCCATAGTGGAAATAGATTCCACATAAGCCTCCTCTTCCCAATCCTCATCTGGATCTTCCCCTTCCTCTTTGGTCTCCATTATTCTGATTATGAGGATGGTAGGTGTTATCACCCTTCTAGTTCTGGTTGCTACTGGAGCCTTCACCCTTGTTTTGATCTTCATTTCAACCTCCATATGACATTCCACCGGTCTTTCCTCCACAGTCTCCACCTTATTGTTTTTTCTCAAACCTCTTGTTTAGTCATTCTTCAAGCTTTAGAGAAAATTGATAAGTATCCTCAATGGTAGTCATTATTACTAGTGCCAATTATTCCTGTATGCTTGGATTCAACCCAATAATATAATAAGCAACTTTCTCTTTATTTTCCTCAAAATGTCTTGTCTAAATTAGGACCTTGTGAAATTCCTCTATGTATTCTTTCACCATCCTTGTCCCTTTCCTCAAGCTCTACATCTTCTTGAGTAGCTCCAATTCATAATAACTAGAATAAATTGTTTCTTCAATTTTGACACTATTATGTCCCATCTAGAAATTTTATCTTTCCCTTATCTTCCTCTTTCTAACTAGACCTCTCTCCACCATATACTGGTGTGACTTTTCAATTTTGTCTTTGCAAACATCACTCTATGAGGATCTTCAATCTCCTCAAACTCAAAAAATTCCTCTATGTCATTGATCCAATCAATCAATTCTTCAAGATTCAAATTTCCACTAAAAGTTGAAACCTCCTTTTTAGGTCTCTTCCCAATGCTTGAGATCGCTCGTAGCAATATTCTTTCTCCAAGATCCATTGGATCCTACTCTTCCTCTTCCATTTCATCTTCACTCTCATCTACATCTCATTGCATGTCTCTTCTTCAAACCTCTTGTTGCAAGGTTTCTAAGTGCCCATTTCTTGCTATTTTTTATGCTTGACTGTCTTACACCCCTTAAGTGCCATCATGGGACTCAAAACAACTGAAGAAAATAAAGAAAACATTTTTTTTGGGTGATGCAAGATTTCCCTACACCGTTGGATGCTCCTACATCAAGTCTATAGCCCCTCCTAATCAAAATTTTCAAATCTTCACAAATCCAATGCCTAAACACACTATTTCATTTATCAAAGCTAGTGAAACTAAGAATGATGTGATGAATGTTGACATGGAGGATGGTAACATAGAACAAACTCCCATGGAAACTAATCCTCTAGATACTATTAAAAAACATAACACAAAGAAAGTGGTAGCATTTATCAAAGATAAACCTTGTAAGGGCTCAACTAAAAAGCCTCTTGACATTGATTTTTCACAAAATGACATACCTAATTGTGCAACTAATGGTCCTCTTTACACAACTGGTCAAATCAATGATAAGCCCATTAATGGGATATTAATTGATCCTATCTATGGAGAGAATGTGATCACAGAAGAATTATTATATGTGCATGAACTATATCAAGATACATATGACAAATCAAAAGCATGGATAAAGATGCATAATGGATTTTCTTTCCCTATGGTAGGCTCGATAGATCTCCCTTTAAAAGTGGGACCAGAAACATTAACTGTCTCATTTTCCATCATTTCGCAATTGGACCAATTTCATGAGAAGCTAGGTTATCCATGGCTTCACTCCATGAATGTCGTCCCTTCGGTTATGCATAAATTTCTAAAGTTTCCATTTGACAATGATATATTTATTGTGCATCATAGTGGATTTAATCTTACATCGACCTGAGGGAATTTTTCATTAGATTTATGGAACCTATCAAGCCTCGTGAGGATCTTTTTTTCAAACCATATCAAAAGTTAAAGGCAAAGAAAATAGAAGAATTATCCCTTCAAAACATGCCTCAACCTATAAATGAAACACCTATCCTTGAAAAAGTAATGATTGAACCAAAAGCACTTCTTAACATACAAGAACAACCTATAGAAAAACTTCATGCAATTTCCTACAAGAGACCACGAGATAACACAAACAATCTCGTTTTCCCTCCTAGAGTCAAACAAGTTTACAAAGTCAAAGAGAAAGTGGTTGAACAACCTACTGTTGTTTCTTCTATTCCTCCCAAGGAAGAGAAGGAACCTATGATTGACAAACCCGCTCTTACACAAACAAAAATTTCCAATATATTGAAATGGAATCAAAGTGCTAGAGAGTGTAAGCATAGGCGACATGCTATTGCTCATAAATTATAAACTCAAGAATACAAGAACAACATAAAAAATCAGAATCCAAACTTACCTAAAGCAAAGTATGAGGATACTATACCTTCGCTGCAACATAAACAAGAACATTGTATGGGAATTGTTACTTGACCTCCCATTGTGATGAATCTAGATGATGACATTTACATAACAAAAATTGATGAGCAAATGCATGATGAGTTGAATACATTTTTTTCTTCTTCTATGAGCTTAAATGACAAATCTCCTAAAAAGAGTGTTGAACCTAGTGCTTCTCCTAGTTCGGCACTTTCTCCTGTCCCTTTGGCTAGTTGTATGCCTTCCCTTTATACCAATCGAGATTAGGATGTGAATGACCTACTTTAGGTTGAATTGCATATGCATTACTAGTCTTTTTCTTTTCCATGTTTTCTTTTTGCATGTGCATAATGTGATCCCCTGTGTTGTTTCATTTGATGTACCTCTCTCTTTTTGTGCATTCCTCTATATTTACTTTTCATTCTTCTATATGTTGTAATTATTTCATTTGTCTTGTATTTTCCTTTTGGGGATGATGCAAGGCGTCAAGACATTTAGGTCTCTTCCATGACCCAAAATATTTTCTTTATCTTTTTCATTTGTCTTGTGTTTTCCTTTTAGGGATGACGCAAGGCATTGAGAAATTTAGGTCTCTTCCATGTTGACCAAAAAGGATTTTTCTTTGTTTTTGCTCTCTTTATATCATTCTTCTAGTTCTATGTGTATTTTGGGAATGATGACAATTCCATGATCTATGACAACATTGTAGCAAAAACATACTAACCCCAAATCCATAGATCCCTTATGTATTTTTGGGGGAAACCCTTCCTTCCTATTTCATGACACAACTTATTTTGGAAACATATGACTTGGCATAGGGTTTTATGAGGAAAGCTCTCATGTATTCAGTAAAAATTTGGAAACTTTAAAGAAATTTCTCATAGTAATGGTATAGCAACCACTTTAAAGTCGGGCATACATCAATGACATCTTTTGACAAAATTTCATGGTGTGATTTTTCTTTTTTCTTGTGATATGTCCTCTTCTTGGTGGTGTCATTGGGTTTGATGTTGTCCAAAATTGTATGATCTACCATCATGGCATGATGTGAATGGGGCATCCCATGAGTGATGATCTGACACCTTGAATTGGCCTCTCTTGGAGACATTAGGCACAATTCTCCCTAAGAAAAAGACCTTTACATGAACAAATAAAAATCCCTTTTAACAAAAATTTACATACATGACATTACAAAAGCATTACATTGTGGTGCCTTATCAAAGTTGTCAGGAGGATAATTTTGATATGGTATGAGAGGCTAATATGATTCTCTCATTTGCCACATTTTTGGGACAACTCACCTAGTGGATAGACTAAGGTTCCACTACCCTAGAGTGAGTAGCATATGGACAAACAGCCTAGATGTGTTCCACATCATGTTGGACTATTGAAGCTTGATCCTTTCTCTTGGACAAATAGCCCTATTCCACATCGCATTGGGGCGGTTGTGCTTGATCCTTTTGCTTTTCTTTATTATCCTTTGACAGGGTATGGTTATGTATATTTTTATTGCTGCATATTTAAGTGTCTTCAATGTCTACTTTAGTGTAAGTTTGGCATGAGGTCATCCTCTCACTAAAGTGGGGGAAAAATATAGTGTCCAAAAAAGTAATCCTTTTTCATACTTAATTTAGATAATTGACATAAAAATGAATTAATTGTATCTTAATGGAGTGGTGTTGTAATGTGTTATACACATTCACATCATTATAGGGTCTTTATTTGACTAAAATGTACCTTAATTTGTCCCTTGCAAAGGTGTTGTAACACACTTTCACATTTTTCTAGGGTTTATCTCATGAATCAAGCCTAATGGGCCCATTTTAATGAAATATACCTAATGTGAACCCTATTTAGGTGTCGTAAAGTGTTGTAATACACTTTCACATTTATCTAAGGTCTCCTTAATTAATTGTGGTTAATTGGATTTAATTATCCCCTTTAATCCAAATTTAAGCCTTCATTATGACACCTCCCAAAGATCTATCTCAACAACCATGATTTAAATAATAAAATATTTAATTGGGAAAATTTAGGTCCTAGAAAATGGTGCTAGGACCCATTCACCTTAGGCAGTGAATGGGTCCTCCCTTAATAGGACCCCCCTTTATTAGCTAATTCTAAATGGTTTTTTAGTGTTCTTTCCATCCCTTGGGATTAGGTCTTGGAATATTGAGCCAAGACCCATTCGCCCTAGGTGGAAAATGGGTCCTCCCTTAATAAGGACACCCTTTTTGAATTTCATTATGGTAGGAATTTAATAATGTTTATCCCCAGATCTGGTTCAAGTTTTAATTGTTTTAATTTCAGGGTTAATGTCTTAATTTAGTATAAATATATAAGGGGTTAATTTACATTGTTTCTCCTAGCAAGTTTACAAGCATTCTTTCAATTCATTCTAAGTCTTGAAGCATTCAAGTTTACAAGAATTAGAGCATTACAAGAGCATTTACAAGGCATTTCAAGGTAGATTATCAAGGTTTTATTGTAGCAATTCAAAATCATTTCATCATGTTAAGGGTTTGATGCATTCATGCATGTTGTTGAGCTAAGAAAGTGGATGTATAATTGAAGATCTAGTTGCAAGAATTGTTCACATCATATTCAAGGATCAAGATCTACATTCTTCATGGCCACTACATGTTAGTTTACAAATTTGCATTACAAGACATCTTCCAAGGTATCTACATTGCATCATTTCATGTTTCATGCTTCAATTTCTTTATTTCATCATTTGGTTTAATTACCTACAAGGGGTTTGACCAAGGAAAACCCCTTGTCACTAACAATAAACAAGTTTTTCTTCTCTTGAATGTGTTTTTACAGATTTACAAATTGAGGATTAAGTGGAGAACAAGTTTAGAGAAAAATTGTCAAAGTTTTCAAGTTGCAAAGTTGACCTTTAAAGTGCAAAAATGAGGAATTGAAGCTACATAACTAACTATAGGTTTTCATGAGCTAACAACTAAGAACCTGAGAGTGTGGAAATCAAGGAAAATAGCCCAGATCTTAGTTTTAGAAAACCGAACAGGGACCCATTCACCACTAAAGGCGAATGACTCCTTATTGCCCTACAAATAGGCTTCTTGCAGCAAGGTACACACCTCTTTGAGCTCTAAAAACTACCCCCATAGTTGCTATAATAGTTAGGTATCATTTCTAATTGTTATTTGCATCCTTTGACTCTCATAATTGTGTGTTTCATAGCATTAAAAATTAGTGGTTCATCACTTTTATTGCCTCATTTTGGTGAACCCTATTTTTACATGAAACAAGAAGTATCCTCAAATGGTGAAGCAGAAAGGGATGGGAAAGAAGTGGAGAAACACTGGTAATTTGAATTCTCTTGAAAAAGATGGAAATGGGAGCTCAGAAATAGAAGATGATGATGCAACCTCCTTATTTCCTATAGTTTTGTGGCTTTTTCTCCTTGCACTAGCTGGTTGTGGCCATTTTTTGTGGCTCCCTTTGTCCTTGGTCGGGAATGCTAATGCTTTTTAGGTTCCTCCTACTATTATTTGGGCTCTTTTCTAGTTTGTCTTGTGATGACCAAAGGCTTGTTTCTCAATTTTTTTGGGTGGGTTTGATATTGCATGGGTCTATTTTTTACCCTGCGTGTTCTTTTTGAGAGGCCTTGTCTTATGGGAGGGTGTGGAAGATATCTTGGTTGTCTTGCATTTCTTTGCAGGAGCCGTCTCTAGTAGGCTTTGGTGGTTGGTTTGTGCTAGTTCACTTGGCATAAGTAGATTCCAAATACTAGCTCAACTGAGTGGGAAGTGCCCTGGAGCTAGGCGTTTGAGTTCTGGATGAGTTGAGGAGGGAGAGGTCTTGTGGGCCCTGCTTGGTTTCTCTTCAGTGGATTTTTTGGATGGAACCATGTTCTCTTGGTTTGGTATCTAATGTTCTAGTTTGTCTAGAAAGGCTATAGGGTCTACATTTGCATCCAATTTGGCCTAATTGTGAACCCCTGTTGGGTTGTGATGATTATTCCTCTTATGGGGTTTATTTCTTTTTGGGAAAATCTTTGTTGGATATGTCTTCGCTAGTTACAAATTTATATCTATATGTTTTCCCCTGTTGTTTCCTCATGATGATGTGAGGAGGGTTTCTTTTTTTTGAAGGATTCCTACTTTTTTCTTGGCTGGGGGTTGTTGGATTATGTCTAGCTTGGTGCTTGTGTGTTGTTAGCTATGTTAGGATTTTTGTTTTCTCTTTTGACCCAGTGGTGTGTGCTCATTGAGGAGGTTTTTTGGTTCTTCCTTCTAGTACCTAAAGCTTGTGCTACTATGGGATGTTATGTCAACCCTTCCTAATGAAGTTTATTACCATCAAAATCTTTAGTCGATTTCTCCTATATAGAGAGGGGATTGCTCCTTTTGAGGTAGAGCGTTGGTTCCTTTTGAGTTGGAGCTTGTATGGCTTGAAGAGATGTGGTTTTGGTGGTAAGGGGTTTTTCCTATATAGAGGGGGGATTGCTCATTTAGAGGTAGAGGTTGGGTTGGAAAATCAGGTGGGATGGTGTTGTAGGAAGGTTGATGCTTGGCAGTGGTCTGTTGTGATTCCCATAACCCCTATTAAGGTGGTGTGTTTAGTTTTTCTAGTTCTATTGAGAAACAAGGATTTTTTGGTGTTCTACACCATTATGCTTACTATTTTTGGGACTCATACTTGGTTGTTCTAAGTGGTTGGTTTGTTGATGCCTAGCTGATTCAGGCTATGCTCAAGTTCAGTTTAAAGGGTTTAAGGTCCCTCTCAAAACTAGGTTGTAAAGGATTTTAGGTCACTTCAAAACCTGTCTTGGGTTTAAGGTTCCTTCAAAACCTTTGTGCAGTTGGTGTAGTCTTGTATTTTCTATTTGGTGTTGTTATTGATGGGTTGTTGATGGTTTTTGGATTATCTTCTTAACAACATCCTTTTCTTGGTCTAGGTTTCAAGTCCCTTCAAAACCTATTTGTAATGGATTTCAGAGTCCCATCAAAACCTATTTTCACGTAATAAAAAATAGAGCTCAATATCCTATTGAAAATTCATTAATTAGACCTTAATAGTTGATTTATTAACCCAAATTGAATTGTAGTTATAATTATCATTAATACAATTACACCTGCTACTACATTATTAAATTTACATATGTGATGCTAAAATATATCATTAGCACCAAAGGTTGACAATAGAGGTAACATTAGGAGGGTCATTTTTCTCTATAATTAGTTGATTAAATAAAAGGGTGAATTTTAAAACATAGGTTTTCCACCCAATTAAGCTATTTAAGATCATAATTGGTCTTACTATTTTAACCACAAAAAAATTGTAAGTCACAACTTAAGTCAATGGTGTCTATTTGCATGGTCTCCCACCATGGTCTAAATCACCATTAAGTTAAAAAATAGTTTTAAGTAAAATAAACTTAGAAGGATTAAGATTTTTCAATGTGCTGTGAATGAAAATATCATCCATTGGATGATATTTAATGTTAGTCCTCAGATTTAGTATATTTTTGAAGAATCCCTAATCATATTTAATTTGCTTATCCTTATATTCTATGTTTCCTTTTGCAATTAAGAGAATAAAAAGAGGAGAAAGAAGGAATTTTCATGTTGTAATATTGTAAATTTTCACCCTTGACAATTTCACACTAAGTTTGACACCCTCTTAAGTGCATGTGTCTAATTATGCTTATAATTTACCAATTTAGATTATTGTTTTTGGGAAATTGAATTAAATCATTATTTAATAGACTTTTGAAGAGATTAAAAAGGGTTCGACTAGGACACCAAGTTCCCCTGTCCCACCTAATTAGACGCTAAATTTCAAATGTTGTTGTCAACCTCAACATGTTTCAAAATTAAAATTTAATTGCAAACTTGTCGTAATGTTTAATGTAAAATATTTTTACACTCATATAAATATAAGTTCTTCTCTCTATTTTAACATCTATTGAATTAAATCACTCTAACACCCTAAGGGAAATTAATGCAATATCAAGAGAAAAATAAGTAGAAGATTTACAACACAATTATACTCAATTAAAGTGTATAATACATCAAAAAAATTATGTTTATTCATTGTAATATGTTTCATATTTATGTTTATTATTGTTATGACCACTAAATTTTACAAGATATTTAAGCATCCTTCTATTTTCTCCTTGTATGTGATGAGAAAAATGACTTCATTCCAACAAGGATTTTAGATCTAAGTGGTAAGTTATCCTTGTGTTATTTATCATTCATTTTTATTTATTTTTCTCCACTCCCATGAGAGCATGTGATTTATATCATTCTCATCATAGCCATTTTTGGAGGTGGAAACACCAAAATGGGATTTGACCAACACAATCCCCTATATGACACAACCCTTCTCCCATTGGCTATCTTGTAGATTATAGGGCTTAAATGTATTCAAGTGGATTTGAGATCTCAAGGCTCCAAAACCCTGGTTCATGTACTCATGTACCTTTCATCAAAAAATTAGGATAATTTGATTATTCACAAACTATTAGACTTTGTATCTAGGTTTTCACAATCAAATACCTATATCCTAGTCACCTTTGAGTCACATCCAAGAGAAATTTAGGATACCTATGATCCTCATATCATCATCATATTTTATTCCCATGATCCTTTTCCACACTATTATCAATCCAAATCAACCCTTGGTCATAATTGAAACCATCACTTTTGGATCTCTTAATAAAAATCATAACCTTACTCCAACCTTTGGTATGTTTAATCATCCTAAATCCCATTATTTAAATCCTTGGAAACTCTACACTAATTAGTAGAATTCCAAAATTGCATCATCACCAATTCATCCTAAGATCCAAGTATGCAGACTTAAAATTTAATCCAAATTTAGTAATTCAAATCCACATAGTCTATCTAATCATCTATTCCCATCCATGGGTTCATCCTAATCATCCAATTTATCCATCTAAGTCATCTATCAAGTCCACCTAGGTCTATCCTTTTGACATAGTCATCATAATTCAAAAAAAACCAAAATCCAAATTATACCAATTTTAAAAGTGTAACATCATGGAAACATGAAAGATTAAAGCAAACTCAAAGGCTAATAAACTCCAATGTAATCTAAATTCAAACAACAAAGCACAAAGGAAACTATAAACATAAACAAAAAATGATCTCACCCAATATCTACATCCTTCCATAAATGACCTCGATTGTCCTTCTCCATTTCGCCATGATAGTATTCTTGCCCTCAAATTTTTAGTATGCGTGCAAGTAAAGTCTTGATGTATGTGATTATAGAAAAATATCAAAGATTAAAAAAGTGCTCCAAAAGTCATACAATTTTGGGAGTAGTTGAAATGATGAGAGTTGGGTCAATTTATGGAAAATTGATCATTCAAATGGCAGGCTGAGATCAAAATATGGATAGACAATTCAGATTAAAAGATTTGACATGCACTGAGATAAGTGTTAATACTGACATGAGTGATAAAACCTAAGAATAAAGATCAAGATTAAATAAT
>VDFB02000003.1:89819043-89855522 GCA_007258455.2 Sequoia sempervirens
TAGAAAAACTTCATGCAATTTCCTACAAGAGACCACGAGATAACATAATCTCATTTTCCCTCCTAGAGTCAAAAAAATTTACAAAGTCAAAGAGAAAGTGGTTGAACAACCTGCTGTTGTTTCTTCTATTCCTCCCAAGGAAGAGAAGGAACCTATGATTGAAAAACCCGCTCTTACACAAACAAAAATTTCCAATAGATTGAAATGGAATCAAAGTGCTAGAGAGTGTAAGCCTAGGAAACATGCTATTGCTCATAAATTATAAACTCAAGAAGACAAGAACAACATAAAAAATCAGAATCCAAACTAACCTGAAGCAAAGCATGAGGATACTATACCTTCGCTGCAACATAAACAAGAACATTGCATGGACATTGTTACTTGACCTGCCATTGTGATGAATCTAGATGATGACATTTACATAACAAAAATTGATGAGCAAATTCATGATGAGTTGAATACATTGTTTTCTTCTTCTATGAGCTTAAATGACAAATCTCCTAAAAAGAGTGTTGAATCTAGTGCTTCTCCTAGTTCAACACTTTCTCTTGTCCCTTTGGCTAGTTGTCTGCCTTCCCTTTATACCAATTGAGATTAGGATGCAAATGATCTACTTTAGGTTGACTTGCATGTGCATTACTAGTCTTTTTCTTTTTCATGTTTTCTTTTTGCTTGTGCATAATGTGATCCCCTGTGTTGTTTCATTTGATGTACCTCTCTCTTTTTGTGCATTCCTCTATATTTACCTTTCATTCTTCTATATGTTGTAATTATTTCATTTGTCTTGTGTTTACCTTTTGAGGATGACGCAAGGCGTCCAGACATTTAGGTCTCTTCCATGACCCAAAATCTTTTCTTTTATCTTTTTCATTTGTCTTGTGTTTTCCTTTTGGGGATGACACAAGGCATTGAGAAATTTAGGTCTCTTCCATGTTGACCCAAAAGGATTTTTCTTTTTTCTTCTCTCTCTTTGTATCATTTTTCTAGTTCTATGTGTATTTGGGGAATGATGACAATTCCATGATCTATGACAACATTGTAGCAAAAACATACTGACCCCAGATCCATAGATCCCTTATGTATTTTTGGGGAAATCATTCTTCCTATTCATGACACAACTTTTTTGAAACATATGACTTGGCATAGGTTTATGAGGAAAGTTCTCTATGTATTTGGTAATTTTTGGAAAATTTGGTGTTAAAATTTTTCTTGTGATATGTCCTCTTCTTGGTGGTGTCATTGGGTTTGATGTTGTCCAAGATTGTATGATCTACCATCATGGCATGATGTGAATGGGGCATCCCATGAGTGATGATCTGACACCTTGAATTGGCCTCTCTTGGAGACATTAGGCACAATTCTCCCTAAGAAAAAGACCTTTACATGAACAAATAAAAATCCCTTTTAACAAAAATTTACATACATGACATTACAAAAGCATTACATTGTGGTGCCTTATCAAAGTTGTCAGGAGGATAATTTTGATATGGTATGAGAGGCTAATATGATTCTCTCATTTGCCACATTTTTGGGACAACTCACCTAGTGGATAGACTAAGGTTCCACTACCCTAGAGTGAGTAGCATATGGACAAACAGCCTAGATGTGTTCCACATCATGTTGGACTATTGAAGCTTGATCCTTTCTCTTGGACAAATAGCCCTATTCCACATCGCATTGGGGCGGTTGTGCTTGATCCTTTTGCTTTTCTTTATTATCCTTTGACAGGGTATGGTTATGTATATTTTTATTGCTGCATATTTAAGTGTCTTCAATGTCTACTTTAGTGTAAGTTTGGCATGAGGTCATCCTCTCACTAAAGTGGGGGAAAAATATAGTGTCCAAAAAAGTAATCCTTTTTCATACTTAATTTAGATAATTGACATAAAAATGAATTAATTGTATCTTAATGGAGTGGTGTTGTAATGTGTTATACACATTCACATCATTATAGGGTCTTTATTTGACTAAAATGTACCTTAATTTGTCCCTTGCAAAGGTGTTGTAACACACTTTCACATTTTTCTAGGGTTTATCTCATGAATCAAGCCTAATGGGCCCATTTTAATGAAATATACCTAATGTGAACCCTATTTAGGTGTCGTAAAGTGTTGTAATACACTTTCACATTTATCTAAGGTCTCCTTAATTAATTGTGGTTAATTGGATTTAATTATCCCCTTTAATCCAAATTTAAGCCTTCATTATGACACCTCCCAAAGATCTATCTCAACAACCATGATTTAAATAATAAAATATTTAATTGGGAAAATTTAGGTCCTAGAAAATGGTGCTAGGACCCATTCACCTTAGGCAGTGAATGGGTCCTCCCTTAATAGGACCCCCCTTTATTAGCTAATTCTAAATGGTTTTTTAGTGTTCTTTCCATCCCTTGGGATTAGGTCTTGGAATATTGAGCCAAGACCCATTCGCCCTAGGTGGAAAATGGGTCCTCCCTTAATAAGGACACCCTTTTTGAATTTCATTATGGTAGGAATTTAATAATGTTTATCCCCAGATCTGGTTCAAGTTTTAATTGTTTTAATTTCAGGGTTAATGTCTTAATTTAGTATAAATATATAAGGGGTTAATTTACATTGTTTCTCCTAGCAAGTTTACAAGCATTCTTTCAATTCATTCTAAGTCTTGAAGCATTCAAGTTTACAAGAATTAGAGCATTACAAGAGCATTTACAAGGCATTTCAAGGTAGATTATCAAGGTTTTATTGTAGCAATTCAAAATCATTTCATCATGTTAAGGGTTTGATGCATTCATGCATGTTGTTGAGCTAAGAAAGTGGATGTATAATTGAAGATCTAGTTGCAAGAATTGTTCACATCATATTCAAGGATCAAGATCTACATTCTTCATGGCCACTACATGTTAGTTTACAAATTTGCATTACAAGACATCTTCCAAGGTATCTACATTGCATCATTTCATGTTTCATGCTTCAATTTCTTTATTTCATCATTTGGTTTAATTACCTACAAGGGGTTTGACCAAGGAAAACCCCTTGTCACTAACAATAAACAAGTTTTTCTTCTCTTGAATGTGTTTTTACAGATTTACAAATTGAGGATTAAGTGGAGAACAAGTTTAGAGAAAAATTGTCAAAGTTTTCAAGTTGCAAAGTTGACCTTTAAAGTGCAAAAATGAGGAATTGAAGCTACATAACTAACTATAGGTTTTCATGAGCTAAAAACTAAGAACCTGAGAGTGTGGAAATCAAGGAAAACAACCCAGATCTTAGTTTTAGAAAACCTAACAGGGACCTATTCACCACTAAAGGTGAATGACTCCTTATTGCCCTACAAATAGGCTTCTTGCAGCAAGGTACACACCTCTTTGAGCTCTAAAAACTACCCCCATAGTTGATATAATAGTTAGGTATCATTTCTAATTGTTATTTGCATCCTTTGACTCTCATAATTGTGTGTTTCATAGCACTAAAAATTAGTGGTTCATCACTTTTATTGCCTCATTTTGCTGAACCCTATTTTTACATGAAACAAGAAGTATCCTCAAATGGTGAAGCAGAAGGGGATGGGAAAGAAGTGGAGAAACACTTGTAATTTGAATTCTCCTGAAAAAGATGGAAATGGGAGCTCAGAAATAGAAGATGATGATGCAACCTCCTTGTTTCCTATAGTTTTGTGGCTTTTTCTCCTTGCACTAGCTGGTTGTGGCCATTTTTTGTGGCTCCCTTTGTCCTTGGTCGGCAATGCTAATGCTTTTTAGGTTCCTCCTACTATTAGTTGGGCTCTTTTCTAGTTTTTCTTGTGATGACCAGAGGCTTGTTTCTCAAGTTTGTTGGGTGGGTTTGATATTGCATGGGTCTATTTTTTACCCTGCGTGTTCTTTTTGAGAGGCCTTTTCTTATGGGAGGGTGTGGAAGATATCTTGGTTGTCTTGCATTTCTTTGCAAGAGTTGTCTCTAGTAGGCTTTGGTGGTTGGTTTGTGCTAGTTCACTCGGAATAAGTAGATTCCAAATACTAGCTCGACTGAGTGGGAAGTGCCCTAGAGCTAGGCGTTTGAGTTCTAGATGAGTTGAGGAGGGAGAGGTCTTGTGGGCCCTGCTTGGTTTCTCTAAAGTGGATTTTTTGGATGGAACCATGTTCTCTTGGTTTGGTATCTAATGTTCTAGTTTGTCTAGAAAGGCTACAGGGTCTACATTTGCATCCAATTTGGCCTAATTGTGAACCCCTGTTGGGTTGTGATGATTATTCCTCTTATGGGGTTTATTTCCTTTTGGGAAAATCTTCGTTGGATATGTCTTCGCTAGTTACAAATTTATATCTATATGTTTTCCCCTGTTGTTTCCTCATGATGATGTGAGGAGGGTTTCTTTTTTTGAAGGATTCCTACTTTTTTCTTGGCTGGGGGTTGTTGGATTATGTCTAGCTTGGTGCTTGTGTGTTGTTAGCTGGGTTAGGATTTTTATTTTCTCTTTTGACCTAGTGGTGTGTGCTCATTGAGGAGGTTTTTTGGTTCTTCCTTCTAGTACTTGAAGCTTGTGCTACTATGGGATGTTATGTCAGCCCTTCCTAATGAAGTTTATTACCATCAAAATCTTCAGTCGGTTTCTCCTATATAGAGGGGGATTGCTCCTTTTGAGGTAGAGTGTTGGTTCCTTTTGAGTTGGAGCTTGTATGGCTTGAAGATTTGTGGTTTTGGTGGTAAGGGGTTTCTCCTATATAGAGGGGGGATTTCTCCTTTAGAGGTAGAGACTAGGTTGGAAAATCAAGTGGGATGGTGTTGTAGGAAGGTTGATGCTTGGCAGTGGTCTGTTGTGATTCCCATAACCCCTATTAAGGTGGTGTGTTTATTTTTTCTAGTTCTATTGAGAAACAAGGCTTTTTTGGTGTTCTACACCATTATGCTTACTATTTTTGGGACTCATACTTGGTTGTTCTAAGTGGTTGGTTTTTTGATGCCTAGCTGATTCAGGCTGTGCTCAAGTTCAGTTTAAAGGGTTTAAGGTCCCTCTCAAAACTAGGTTGTAAAGGATTTTAGGTCACTTCAAAACCTTTGTGCAGTTGGTGTAGTCTTGTATTTTCTATTTGGTGTTGTTATTGATGGGTTGTTGATGGTTTGTGGATTATCTTTTTAACAATATCCTTTTCTTGGTCTAGGTTTCAAGTCCCTTTGAAACCTATTTGTAATGGATTTCAGAGTCCCATCAAAACCTAATTTCCCCTAATAAAAAATAGAGCTCAATATCCTATTGAAAATTCATTAATTAGACCTTAATAGTTGATTTATTAACCCAAATTGAATTGTAGTTATAATTATCATTAATACAATTACACCTACTACTACATTATTAAATTTACATATGTGATGCTAAAATATATCATTAGCACCAAAGGTTGACAATAGAGGTAACATTAGGAGGGTCATTTTTCTCTATAATTAGTTGATTAAATAAAAGGGTGAATTTTAAAACATAGGTTTTCCACCCAATTAAGTTATTTAAGATCATAATTGGTCTTACTATTTTAACCACAAAAAATTGTAAGTCACAACTTAAGTCAATGGTGTCTATTTGCATGGTCTCCCACCATGGTCTAAATCACCATTAAGTTAAAAAATAGTTTTAAGTAAAATAAACTTAGAAGGATTAAGATTTTTCAATGTGTTGTGAATGAAAATATCATCCATTGGATGATATTTAACGTTAGTCCTCAGATTTAGTATATTTTTGAAGAATCCCTAATCATATTTCATTTTCTTATCCTTATTTTCTATGTTTCCTTTTGCAATTAAGAGAATAGAAAGAGGAGAAAGAAGGAATTTTCATGTTGTAATATTGTAAATTTTCACCCTTGACAATTTCAGACTAAGTTTGACACCCTCTTAAGTGCATGTGTCTAATTATGCTTATAATTTACCAATTTAGATTGTTGTTTTTGGGAAATTGAATTAAATCATTATTTAACAAACTTTTGAAGAGATTAAAAAGGGTTCGACTAGGACACCAAGTTCCCCTGTCCCACCTAATTAGACACTAAATTTCAAATGTTTTTGTCAACCTCAACATGTTTCAAAATTAAAATTTAATTGAAAACTTGTCTTAATGTTTAATATAAAATATTTTTACACTCATATAAATATAAGTTCTTCCCTCTATTTTAACATCTATTGAATTAAATCACTCTAACACCCTAAGGGAAATTAATGCAATATCAAGAGAAAAATAGGTAGAAGATTTACAACACAATTATACTCAATTAAAGTGTATAATACATCAAAAAAATTATGTTTATGCATTGTAATATGTTTCATATTTATGTTTATTATTGTTATGACCACTAAATTTTACAAGATATTTAAGCATCCTTCTATTTTCTCCTTGTATGTGATGAGAAAAATGACTTCATTCCAACAAGGATTTTAGATCTAAGTGGTAAGTTATACTTGTGTTATTTATCATTCATTTTTATTTATTTTTCTCCACTCCCATGAGAGCATGTGATTTATATCATTCTCATCATAGCCATTTTTGGAGGTGAAAACACCAAAATGGGATTTGACGAACACAATCCCCTATATGACACAACCCTTCTCCCATTGGCTATCTTGTAGATTATAAGGCTTAAATGTATTCAAGTGGATTTGAGATCTCAAGGCTCCAAAACCCTAGTTCATGTACTCATGTACCTTTCATCAATAAATTAGGATAATTTGATTATTCACAAACTATTATACTTTGTATCTAGGTTTTCACAATCAAATACCTATATCCTAGTCACCTTTGAGTCACATCCAAGAGAAAATTAGGATACCTGTGATCCTCATATCATCATCATATTTTATTCACATGATCCTTTTCCACACTATTATCAATCCAAATCAACCCTTGGTCATAGTTGAAACCATCACTTTTGGATTTCTTAATAAAAATCATAACCTTACTCCAACCTTTGGCATGTTTAATCATCCTAAATCCCATTATTTAAATCCTTGGAAACTCTACACTAATTAGTAGAATTCCAAAATCGCATCATCACCAATTCATCCTAAGATCCAAGTATGCAGACTTAAAATTTAATCCAAGCTTAGTAATTCAAATCCACATAGTCTATCTAATCATCTATTCCCATCCATGGGGTCATCCTAATCATCCAATTTATCCATCTAAGTCATCTATCAAATCCACCTAGGTCTATCCTTTTGACATAGTCATCATAATTCAAAGAAAACCAAAATCCAAATTATACCAATTTTAAAAGTGTAACATCATGAAAACATGAAAGATTAAAGAAAACTCAAAGGCTAATAAACTCCAATGTAATCTAAATTCAAACAACAAAGCACAAAGGAAACTATAAACATAAACAAAAAATGATCTCACCCAATATCTACATCCTTCCATAAATGACCTCGATTGTCCTTCTCCATTTCGCCATGATAGTATTCTTGCCCTTAGATTTTTAGTATGCATGCAAGTATAGTCTTGATGTATGTGATTATAGCAAAATATCGAAGATTAAAAAAGTGCTCCAAAAGTCATACAATTTTGGGAGTAGTTGAAATGATGAGAGTCAGGTCAATTTATAGAAAATTGATCATTCAAATGACAGGCTGAGATCAAAATATGGATAGACGATTCAGATTAAAAGATTTGACATGCACTGAGATAAGTGTTAATACTAACATGAGTGATAAAACCTAAGAATAAAGATCAAGATTAAATAATGATTTAATCTCTAGTTGAAAGTATTCGAAAATTAGAAGAATAATGTTTGCATGAAAAAGATAAAGATATAATAATAGAAACGATCTATTCGTATGCACACATAAATTAATTAATTAAATAAAGATATTTAATTAATAAATGTGTACATGCATATGAGTTAGAACTAGATAACTGACTGGTTATGATAGAGAGTTTATTCGTGAAAGACGCTTAGACGTTAAATTAGGAGATAAGTGACTGATTCAAATAGATCTCGAGTCAAGTGGGAATGAATACTTAGATAACTTAAACATTTATCTAAATATAGAGGAATGTGCTAAAAATAGACTTTTATGAATTAAATGATTATTTAATTCAAGATTCAACATTTAAAGAATAAATTAAATAAATAAGATTTATTTAATTGACTGAAGAAAAGGTTAAATGAATAATTAAAGTATTAAAGTATTTATTTAATTATAGTTGAAAATATGATAAAGATAAATTAAATAAGAATTTATTTAATTTATGGAGGCTAAAGTTAATTAGTGACGTAATTAAATAAAGAACGTTTATTTAAATAACCTGGATAAAATAAAGACAGTATGAATTAATTAAATAATTAAGTTTATTTAATTAATAGAAGAATAAATGTTAAAGTGAATTAATTAAATAATTAAAAGTCGTAGGCTTAGACCAAATTTCAGTGTCTATAGAAAGCTTAAGGATTTCACTAAAATAATGGATCCATATATCACACAAGTAAATACCAAAATCATAAACAAAACAAGTCAAAAGATCATAATCAAGGGAAAATCGAACACCATAAGTCCTCTAGATCAAATCATTTTCCCAAATCAAGCCAAGTATAATGAACATGATCCTTGTGATGATGAGGATGGTCTTATCTATCAACCTGAATATGATCCTTATGATGATGATTATGGTCTTGTCTATCAACCTGAATATGATCCTTATGATGATGAGGATGATTTTATCAATGAAACTGAATATGAACCTTATGATGATACTGATAGCATTGATCAAGACACAATTGATGAGTTCCTTATGGACTGTCTTGTCATAGATTTCATACTCCCCACCATCAACTACCATATCCATAAAAATAAAGACCTCCCAAGAACTAGCTCTCTCACTAACCAACATTACATGAACATGAATAATCCTTATCCACCTTTGGCAAGGGAAATACCATATGAGAACAATATTCTCCATCACCCCAATCCATATCACTTAAGTTCTCTTCACTTAAATTTTTAAAATATTCCTCTACATCATCCAAATCATTGCATCTACCTCCTCCAAATCATCATCACCCAAGTCCTTTAATTCATTCCAATCTACTAAATATGTTGTCCAAGAACTACTCACATGGGATAAACAACAAAACAACAAATCCAAGAAATTCATGTCCATAACACTTATCCATGAGTCTCCTAGCATTATTCCCATCCTAGATCAAATACCATCAAACACTACTATCTCCATAAGTCTACGCACATGGGAAGATCAACCTAAACATTTCATGAAGTCATAAAACCCAAAAGGTCCAAAATCTATAAGCATCATAAGGTCCAAAAATATCCTACTAGTCCAAGTATACTATTAAATGTGATATTAGGAGCATACATCAAAGGTCGTGTCAATATAGGGAATATCAAAGGAACACAAAGTGAATCTATCTTGTCTAAGAAGGAATTAAGGCTATGTCAAGAGCTCACTCTAAATCATGTCACAACTTGATTCCAATCAAACCAAGATCAAGTTACTGAGGAAGTCCCCATAAATGATCTTAATATATTCATGTTAATCCAATATTTGATCAAGATCCTCTAGATGATCATAAAATCCATCATAATCCAATATTTGATCTAGATATTATCTATGATCGGGACACCTAAAATCTGATCTTTGATCATGATCCTACCATTGATCAAAAAATCCAAGATGATCCTTTACTCCACCTTTTCTCATCCTTGACCATGAAATTAAAGATGAGAACATCCATACTCTTAAAACTCCCATTTCCTAAGATGAGACACTTGCCTCCCTTGAACATATAGATAATAAAAAAAATGATATGAATCCCAACATGCATGAGGATTAAAAAGACAAGTTTGATCACACTAATCATATCATTAATCAAGATACTATGATGGAAAACAAAGAAAAAATACAATCATTCTATAAGTTGGATTTGACCACTTTCATCAAATTTGGCCTTCTTGTAGAAGAGTGAATAAACCTCTCTCCTAAGTTAAAGTTTCCTAATGATGGATTTGCATCCCATTTCAAAAGTGAAATATATCCTATGGAAAACAAAATCTATCAAAGAATGATTTATAATGGAAAATGTGTAGGCCTTCATGAACAAGGAATTCTAGAACCCGTATTAGTATATGAAAATGATGGATATCAAGGTCTTGGGTACATATCTCCAAGCAACTATTATAATGGTGAAAACTCAATGATAGTTGGGGAAACCTCATCCAATGAAAGCATCAAAATAGAGACCATCTATAACTCTTATAAACATCCTCCATCCACCCATATTCTACTTACTTCCTCCATCCATAATCACAACCTACAACCACAACATCCTAGACCCCTTGATTGGTACCAACATCACCCATTATATAAAGTGAAGCATTCCTATGAAATAAAATATCACACTCAACTACTAAAGAAAAAAAAAATAAAGATTCTATATAAAAATCAAAATAAATTTAAAAATCAATATACATCCAAAAATCAAGAAGAAAGAAAAAATTAATAAGGATCCCAAAGAAAAGTAAATGGATGAATTTCCAATCAAAGTAAATCATCAAAAACAATATGTAAATGAAAAATTGTAAATTACATACAATAGGTGTGTACCACCTTCACAATTTTCGTGTAAAGCTTCATTGTCCAAAAAGAATATTGGTCCTAATCCTAAGCCAAATTCCAATTCCAAATCCTAAATCCATCAATCCACATATACACCTCCAAAGTACTAATTATCACATCTGCAATCCAAATCTCACTCCTTGCCTGCACCATCTAAATCTATCCCACTTCATCCTAAATCCAATCCAAAACCTAGAATACATCACATCTTAGTAGCATCACTTTACCATAAGATTTATGGTGACACTCTATTGAGATGTTTGTATTTGGACAAGGCCAACCCAACTATCAAAGAGCATAGTCACAATTGTACATTATATACCAGTGCAAACATATTAGCAAGGAAAATTCATAAGGTAGGATACTATTGGCATGCCATTATTGAATAATCCAAATTAGCTACATAAAATACGCATGAACACACTACCTAAAGTCCCAAATTCAAAAAAAAATACAAAATCAACAAAATTCTAAAAAAATATAGAATTAGAAAATTCCAAAAAAATAGAAAAAAAGAAAAAAAATCAAAATAATAGTGAAGATTAATAATCCATCCAACGGTGAAAACCACTTCTTATGACACATTGGGCAGGTACCATGATGGCAACCCATTCATGGGCGTCATGCGTAAATCAACTAGTTATGTGAACCTTGAAATTAGGGGCAAGTTGTCTCATCCATTCCACCAATCCTATTTATCCTATCATGGAATTCCATCATACCCATCCACCACATCCATTTATCCATACCTCATCCAAATTTCCTAGTCACCTTGGTCTTAACAATGATTGGGGGCACACAATACATACTTTTGCAAACTCTTGACATAGTCATCTTTTGGCCACACACCATCTACCATCACTTAATTACCTATATAGTACTACCTAATCCCCACCTTGGATCAAGACATATTAGTCTTATGTGATGTAGTCCTTAAGAATATCCCCTTAAATCCATCCATCAAAATCCACACCCTCTCCATCCTATCAAATTTTTTAACCATCCCATCCAAATCATGTTTATCCTTGTCTCTAGGGTTGTCTTATCCCTTTCCATTGGCTCCCCCATAAAAATGATTAAAAAAAGAAAAAATCTTATCCCAACATATTCCAAATCTATAAGCATGATCCCAAAAAAATTTATCCATGTTAAAGTTGTTGGTGTAATTAATTATTTAATTACACTTTGCATAAGTTTACTTAGGTAATATTTTAAGTCCTAGGTTGCATAATTAAATAAATCATTTAATAATGGGGTAATTCCCCCTTCCTTGTTTGTAGGAGATAAGATTCCTTCTAAAAGATGAGTTGTCCTTCTAGAACTTATCTCTATCTTTTTATCATTTCCTATATAGGGTTCACATGTTGTCACAAGTAGTGTGATTTTAACACTTGGCAACATCTTACACATTTTAGGTTTTCACTCACGCCTATATATTCAAGGCATTTTGTACATTTGTAATCATCTCATATTCAATTTGGCATTCTTGCATCTTAATGAAATATGATATTTCTGTCATTTCTCTCTTGTGGAAGTTATTTTGTCTTGCAAGTGATTTTGAGGTGTTTGAGGAGTTCACCTAAACTCCTACATGGTATCAGACGTTCAATGCTATAGAATTCTTCCCAGATATGAGGGATCAATCTTGGCATGAAAGTTTTGTTGGATGCAAGCAGCCTTTTTATTAAAGTCGTTTTTCATTTTTTGCTTCAAAAATCTAGCTTCCACTTAGTTGCAGGAAAAATGATTTCTAAATTTTGTAGCAAGGGTTGAAATCCGATCTGGGTATCTTTTAGATTTTTGATATCTTGTACGGATCTGAAGAAAATAGCTATACAAAAAGTGGAATGTGTCATTTTTCTCCTGGTTGAAGGTTTAAAAAAATTATTATCTGCTTGTTGAATCAAAAAATGATTTATGGGTTTTGCTTTTAGCTTCAAAATATTTCTAAGTTTTTGTTTTTGTCTACTCATTGCAAACAGATTTTTCAGACATCAAATCAGAAGTAAACTTTTTTTGCTAGAAAACTCGTTTCCTGTAGGCTAAATTTAGTTTTTTTTTTAAATTCATAACCTTTGGCAATGGTGTCGGATTTTTGCAAACGAGATATTGATGGAAAGCTAGTTTCGAGCACTTCACAGTGGTGCAGACTATTTTTTTAGATTTTGTCATCTACACAAATTTGAGGTTAATTTTCATTATGGAGGTAGATGTGAACATTAGTTTGTGCATGCACTCGTTTTTGTTTTCATGCACTAGGTTTGCATTTTCTCTTTAGTTTATGCATGTTCTCCTTTTACAATCATGGGTTATTGTAATAAATGAACTGATATAAAGTTCCATCAGGGGCCTTCTTGCATAATAAATTGATTAGAGTGTAGTTCCATTGCATGCACTTTGATCTCATCTTCATATTGATGACAACTCGCATGAGTTGTATATGGATTTTGTTGTTTCTTTTGGCCTCATATTGCTCATAGCTAGACACATTTTGGTTCGCATTGGTTCACACTTTAGATTGAGAGCCTATGGTCATTGATCTGCATTGGGTCACATCCATCTCAGTTTAAGGGCCATTCATTTTATGGTTAATGTTCCAGAATCTTTATGGTACTTGTTCCCATGGAGCAGTTTTAGTCACAGTTTGACATCAGCATCGAGATACATGGCTTCTAGATTCTATCATCCTATCATTCCCTCTTATGGAGGGCATCTTTTTCATCTCCTATTGCTTCATAGATTCTAGGGTTGATCCAGTATGTGAGTTTTCCAGCATTCCTTGGCATTGGGTCTGCTGTTGCATTATTATGATTCCGCTGAGTCCTTCAATGACTCTCATATGGTTTCTTGTAAATAGAGGTATCTTTCCTTACTTTTCAAATTAAGGATTCCAGTGTTACTCCATCAGAGTTCTTCTAGTGCTTCTTTGCAGTAGGTCATCTCATTGAGGGGGGGTTTTTTCCCACTGGGTTTTCTCCTCTTTCTCTTTCATTGCATTTGTAAATGAGTACCTAATCAAGCCTTGTTGTCGGGACTCATCTTTGCATAATAATTTTCTTCTCCCTAAGTTGCACTTATGGGGGGGTGTTGGTGTAATTAATTATTTATTTACACTTTTCATAAGTTTACTTAGGTAATATTTTAAGTCCTAGGTTGCATAATTAGATAAATCATTTAATAATGGGGCAATTCCCCCTTCCTTGTTTGTAGGAGATAAGATTCCTTCTAGAAGATGAGTTGTCCTTCTAGAACTTATCTCTATGTTTTTATCATTTCCTAGATAGGGTTCACATGTTGTCACATGTAGTGTGATTTTAACACTTGGCAACATCTTACACATTTTAGGTTTTCACTCATGCCTATATATTCAAGGCATTTTGTACATTTGTAATCATCTCATATTCAATTTGGCATTCTTGCATCTTAATGATAGCATGATATTTCTGTCATTTCTCTCTTGTGGAAGTTATTTTTTCTTGTAGGTGATTCTGGGGTGTTTGAGGAGTTCACCTAAACTCCTACAAAAGCCCTTAAATCTGAGCACACCCCATTCATAATCTTACATCCATCCAAAATATATAATATTTTTTTCCTTATCTTGCTACAAGTTTTTTTTAATCTCCAATCAATCTAATAAATCATCATTAGGATGTTTTCCCAATCCTTGCATTATTTTTTAGATGCATCCTTCCCACTTCAACAATGCTATCATCATCAATAAATCAATCAAATTTTAGCTTGAACAAGGGAAAAATATAATCCAATCCTCATCATGAATCCTTAGGTTCAATAAATCCATCCAATACCATCCACCCATCCTACATACCCTTGGCTTCAACATGTTATTGGATACTAATTTGTGTATTTTGTAGGTTTTTTATTTCTTTCTTTTATGGGTTTGGGTCTGTTTGTTGCCTATAGTCTCAGTTCTCACCAATCACACCATCATGATCAAATCATCATTCATATGATGGTGTGATAATGACAACATGTATATTAGATCACTATTATATTTTCAACTTCTTTGCTTGAGAGTCGATTCATATGCATATAGTGCATCGTCATCATTATCCCTTATATCATGATGCATAATGTAAATGTTACAACAAAATAAAATTTTCTCCTTACACATGAAGTTACTATGACAAAATGTATTAATAATCCATTTATCCATAATCATAATCATGCATCATTTTTTTTATATTACATCCTTATGATATTTTATCATCCAACATCTAAATCCATGCAATCCAATCTAATCATCCTAGTAGAATCAATAAACATGCCCAATCCTTTGTTCATAATCAGTCCTATATTCATGGCATGTACATCATCCCAACTTGATCTCTATCAAGTCACCTTTTATCCTTTATGCCACACCCTTTCTTTTCAAGATACCTATTGGGTTTCGTTTCACCCAACAAATCTCTTGAGGGGGCATCACTTCCATCATCATGTTGAACACCCATAATACTGAGAGCAGGGGTGAATCAGTATTCTATTAAACCATTCAAATATTAGCCATCCAATTACTAAAGAATGCTCCACTAATATAAGAAAAGAAAGCATGAAACATCCACAACATCACATAACACATGAACACTAAGATTTTTATGTGGAAAACCCAAAATGGGAAAACCACAATGAGGATTAGCTCATAATATATTATATCTAGATATAGTATATTACAAAAGTGCTCACGGTAGGTGGGCTCACTGTCCATAGATAATAAGATAGAATAAAGAAGGGGTGGCTTATAGCCTATTTGAACTGGTACAAATGCATCTATGGTATGCTATATTACAGTTCCAATGGAGTACAATATCAATCTTTGCACTAATCCAAATCAATGCTCTACTCTACTATGTATTCTCACACCTTGCAACACAATTCACACAACTCTAGTCAAATTCACATCACAAACATCTAGGTGGAACACCGTACATGTCATCTATCTCTCTTTATTTGCTCATCAGTGCAAAATATCAAAATCAATCCACTATATATATCCACATCAAGTGTAACATCAATTAGGTCAATCTAATTGGATGTAACAAACAAAATTAAGCTTGTCATCCCCAAAACATTTCGTCTAAACTATGTGCCATAATTCAAAATTCAAATCACCTTAAGATAGGTCAGGATGGACCTATATTAGATCTTACATAAGACAAAAACACTTATTCATTCTTCACATAACATCAAAAGTGTCAGGAGCCCCAAATAAGACCTAAAACAACAAACCTTTATCTATACACCAAATATGTGGACCTCAACACATGATGCCATCTAGAATTCCTACTCAGCTAACATCAATCATCTTAACTTTAATGTCACAACACAAAATATTCATCTATAGAGGAGTGTGGAATCTCCCATATGGACACACTGTATAAAAAATGACTATATTATACTAGACAAAACTCTATCATTCATATATCCCAAAATACTTTTCCAAACAATATGAAATATTGGATTTATAATCTTCTAATAACAAAAAAAAGGTTAGAATCACAGAGAAAAATCTTTCTTTGTGGAGTGGTGTGGACCCAAAAACTAACACTATGTAACCCTGAACTAGTAGGTTTGACACTTAGTCAAATTTCTACATCACTGCACTTTCCGAACCAACTCAACTTGCACAAATATCTTCCACATTACTTATGAAACATGTTAGGATGATCCACAACAATGTTGACATCAATGACAACACTGTATCCTACATTATGTACATACCATGGTTATGTTGCCAATGATGCATCATAAATGATAATCTCCTCAATCTTCCAACAATCTCCCCCTTTGTCATTGATGGAAACATGTTATTCAACACTCTCCAAAAGCTTTCCTTTATTAATTTATCTCCACCTTTGAAACATGTTTCACTCTACCCCTTTGACATCAATTCCAAAGGGTGCCTATATACAACTATTTTGTTTCATTACCAAAACTCCCCCTAAATCATACCAGAGCAAAAATGCAACTCTATATGTTTGCATATATACAATAAATTTAAAAAATAAATAGAAAAATGCATAAAATAATGAAATATAAGTCAACCGGAGATGGTTGATTCCTGCAACTTCTTCAGTTGGCTTTCTCAGGCTTGTCTTCCTTTTATCATGCTTGCTCGACCTCCACAAGCAACCTATTCTGCATTTCAAGTTCTAGTAGGAGTTCTTCTACCTCTTCCAGAGTAGAAGGTATTGGATTCATCTTCTTAACCTTGTCATCACTGAGAAGTGCTCTGGAAACAATTGTGTGTTTGGGATTGATTTCATTCCTGACTTCTCCAAACTACAAAATAATAGTTTTTTTTTAGCATGTAGCTAGAAATAATTCTTGTGAAGATCCTCTATGAGATCCCTTGTAGCACATGTGAGGTCAATAGCTAGGTTATATGCACTGAAGGCTCTATTAATTTGTGACTTGATGGAGTCCATTTATTTTCTTATACTTTGTGTGGCTTCGGGCCACTTCATCCCATAATGCAATAGTGCCTTAGCCTCATCTACACATGCTTCTGCATCCTTCATCAATTTTGAGAACTTCTTATGTGCAACCACACATTTCTCTATGATCTCCAATATTCTCTTGTCATTCAACCTCTTTTCCACTTCCTTCTCTACATCTTCCTTCATTCTGAATGCATATGATTTGAAGGAATCAATCATTAGTTTGAGATTATTCATACCTAAGAGAGATGTGTTTATGTTCGATCTAGGTATGATCTCATGCAATTCCTTCACTACCTCATCCATTACTTCTCAAATCTTTTGATATGCCAATGATCTCTTTTTTGGTGGATGCATGGAACAAGTCTCCCACCTGAAGCTTGTGAATAGGAGATATCTTGTTCAAGTAAAAATTACCCTCAATCATCGGCAATTGCAATAGTTGTGAGAACACAACTAGTTGAAAGTTGGGCTAAATACTCAACAGATATCTAAGAGAATCTCCAAAGGAGACACAAGATTCACTAAGAGACTTTGTAGTTTTTGTAACCTTTTCTTTATCTGCAGTACTAGAGTCAGTTGATTTATCTTTCTCTGTATCTTTGGATGCATCCTTTTCCTTGTCCTCTTCTTCTTCTTCATGCTATTCTTCTTGATGTTCTTCTTCTTGATGTTCTTCTTTTTCCTCATCAATTTTTTCTTCCTTATGCTCTTCATCAACATTTGTATTCACTTCCTCTATTTTTTCTTCCTCTACAACATTTCTTGTTTTACTAGAGGATCAGCTTCAATACTCTGTACCAAAGAAGATGTAACATTTCCCTTTGCATTATCTTCTCTAATTAATGCCTCTTCTTCATTTTCTTTTGCTATATCCTTCACTTCTAGAGGCATGTTATCCTATGCAAATTCTTCATCCATTGCCTGGTCATTTTGAGCATCATCAGTATGTACTTCTGCATTAGGTTCATCATTCACTTCTTTAGTTATCAGAAGTAGTCCAAACTTTTGGACAATCTCCCTTTCTTTTTCATTGACTTCTTTCTGGATTCTTTCTCAGTCACTTTGATCTTTTCCCATGAGAACCATGATTCTTTGATTTCTTCCCATCTCCTTGTTGTATACAATGACCAATGTGGTCATGTTATCTTTTGAATTTCCAACACCAACCCTATCCAAAACTTCAACTTCTAGCCTTTCAAGCTCCATTATAGCTTCTTCTCTTCTTTTTAGTATGGTGTTCTATACATCATTAGGAATATCATTCTAGATATTCTTCATGTCAAATTTAAGTACAATGATGGTACTTTTTTCTACTTCATCTGCATCTTTGTATGTAAAGCAATTGTCTCCTTTAACATCTCACTTTGCAACATGCTATTAAGAAGTGCATCAAAATTTAATGGGGAATGAGTTATTTCATGTTGTTTCTGCTTCTTATTCTTCACCGAAGACTTCTTCTTTTAACTTGTCTCTTTCTCCTTCTTCAGAGGATCCTTCTTAGCTTCCTTCTCTTTTTCTCTCACCTGAATTTTAAATGCAACTTTCTTTTTTTCAACTTCTTCTTCACTATATGTATCTACTATATCAATTCTTCTTCTCTTTGTGCTAGCTTCACTTTGTGAATCCTCTTTCCTACCTCTCTAGATCAACTATGTTCCTCCTTCTTCTACTACATTTATGCCAATTCCCTTCTCTCTTGTGGCTTTTTGTTTGACTCTTCTTGCAAGGGAAGCAAGGGGTGTTGTTTTGGCAGTCTTCATCTTTTTTGCCCTGGTGGAGTGCACAAATGGAGGGGATTTCTCCCTTACTAGAGGATTATCAATGGATTTTCTCTTTCCTCCTGCAATAGGTAAAGCCTTAGATTACTTTTGAACCAATGGGGGATTGGTATTTGTTCTACCTAATCTTCTAGTACTCCTAGATGCTTCAACTGCACTCTTGTATACTTTGGCTTTTTCTATAGAAATCCACACTCTTTCCTTAGAAAAACCCAAGTCTTGTAATAAGCATCCACCATTTTATCAATATTATTTCTTATAACAGGTTCATTTTGTTTCATGTACACTTCTATTAATTTTTTTTCAAATGTCACATATCTAGGCTTGGTTGTATCCTTAGGACTATTCAATAAAAAATCTACACAATCAATTAGTTCTATCTCAGTTACTTCATAATCCAATTCCCAAACCAAAATAGTCCTTGGTACTAGTACCTATGATGTAGTGATCTGTCGAAACTAGAAAAGTGATTTCATTTTTATATTTCTCCACAATTTCCTTAGGGATTCTCTGTCTCTCATACATTCTTCTCTGGAATACTGCAAAGAAAGCAGTAAGTGCATGATCCTTTGCATTTTTTTCTCCAAGACTCCTCATATAATCAACAATTTGGTGTGCCACATGCCTTCCAATCATCCAGTTAACCTTTCCAATTACTGGAAATCCTTTCAAAAAATAGAAAAGAAAGCACATACCCAGTGTGCCATACTTAAACACATATTTATTTTTCTTGATCTATTCTAGGTTTTCCATTAATTATTTCCTAAGCAACTCACATAGGTCATAATCAACACCATTCTCTACCATATCTTGTCCCACATGGATTGCAGTGGTAGAAACTAAGTTATCCCTATAGGTATAGTAAATTGTATCTGATGACCATGGAACCATACCTAATAGCAAGGTTTCTGATAGGGTTTACAGTGAGGGATCTCTGGTCAAATGTTGCACCTATTTTCTCCATCACATCCTTGTTTTTAATAGATTTTAAGACTAGAACTGGTCCACTTATTATCATATAAAAATTTAGGGAACCACTGCTATACATCCAGTTTCTTCTTGACTAGGGCTTTGTATTTTCGCTTCAAAGCAAAGTCATCACTAGTTAATTCATTTTCCCATGCATCTGTTAATTTTCTAGGGGAATTCTCATCCATGCTTCCATAAATATATGCCCTAATATCCTCTATTGGTAGGATCCCATAAGCACTAGTATGAAAACAACAATATATGATTAAAAAACCTACTAAAAACTGCATATAAATGACCAAACATGATCATGTGACTATTAGTAGTTTATTGCCAGTCATTTATAGCACAACCAAATTGATGACTAAACCATTTTTAGTCATTTATTGGTTGTTTTGATTTATCAATTTGGTAGTATATTTAGTCATTGATCACTATAATTTGGTCACTTATTTAGTCATTTTTTATTCATTGATCTATTTAGTCATTAATTTAGTCATTCATTGTTGTTCACTAGTCGCTTATTTAGTCATTTTTATTCAATGATTTTACTAGTCATATATTTAGTCATATTTATTCATTGTTCACTTATTTCTATCAATTGGTAGTAGATTTAGTCAATTTAATTGACTAATATTTGGGGATTTAAACATAAACATAGAAATACACATCAATCATCAATTGCACACAATAATACAGCTATTGAGAAGGCAAAATCGTTGAAATTTATAAAAGAAAGGTGTTCTTATAGCTTGCACAAGTCTAAAATATCTATCTTGCTTGAAAAATGCTTAGAAATAGATTATTACAATGTTTCTTTTTAGTCACAAGACTAAAAAATTTGAGTTACAATGCACATAAATGACAAGAAGGAAACTTCTCCAAAAAAAAATTGTAATGATGGAAACACATGCTTGGAGCCCTTCAATGCGAGCACATGCTCCTTTCATCTCTTAAAACTTCTACAATGTGGGAAATATTCCTAGAGCAAGCTATAATGTGTAGAATCCAAGAAGGAGAGAGTTGATTGTCCCATGTATGAAGCTCTCTCCTTCAATGCAGTCAACAATAACCCTAGAATATTTCCTCCTTTATATGCAATGTGCCATATGATATGAGCAATAGGGTGCTGCCTTTTCTGCCATGAATGAAGTTGTGCCTCAATACAACCAATAAAATTACTATTAGTATCAATTCAGAAAGAATAAAAGTGCATTGTATATTGCAAGTTTACAAAAGTATGTCTAAACACAATAAAAGATAAATCAATTAAAAAATTGTAGGATATAGATCACATCCACAAACATGGGAGAGCTATGCACAATTGGAGAAATTGGCTTGGAAAATGAAGGCAACAGGGTATTTCCAGATTCAAGACTTTTACTTAATGTTGTGGAATAGAAGAAACAAGAATCATTTATCTTCCACCATAGTGAAAAGTTAGCAATTGCATTTGGTTTGTTAAAAATGGCCCCTGGTACAACTATTAGAGTTAACAAACCTTCAAATATGTTCTGATTTTCACACTACATCTAAATTCATCTCCAAGATTGTTGCAAGAGAAATTTTTTTGAGAGATGTGAACCATTACCATCATTTTAAACAAAGGCAATGTTCTTGTGGAGAATATTGGTGATGCTAAATGAAACAATTTGAAAAATAGGCTTGCACTATAATAATGAAGGGACATCCATTAAAGCATAACATCATAGATTTTTTTGTCATATGTTGTAGTTACAAGTGCCCTACTAGACATACATGAAAATGTGGAAGCATAAATAAGGCAAGGAAACTATTTCAAAAAATACCTCAAAGAAATGTGATATCATTGAACGTTTTGATTAAAAGGATATGTCCAAAATGGGTTTTTCTGAAAAGTCCTTAGAAAAATTTAAGAAAATGAAACCAATGGGTGTAAAGCCCAACTCCTCAACCTTTGAAAGCATCCTTCCTAATTGTGTGTTAATTTGAGCTTTGGATGATGATATGAACATCTATCAAAAGCATATTTGGAAGTGGATTTTCATCAGATATGTAGCTGCAAGTTCCACTTTAGATCACCAAATCCTTCAAAAAACCTTATGTACAACCACCGCAACACTGTATGATTGTTGTTGGGCTTTCATGGTTATGCAAGAAAAGCACCCCGCATCACTGTGAAGGCCCAACAACAATTGTGCAGTGTTGCGGTGGTTTTTTTGTACAACCATCACAACATTGCATAGTTGTTCTTGGGCCTTCATGGTGATGAGGGGAAAGCACCCTGAATCACCATGAAGGCCCAATAACAACTATGTGGTGTTGCAGTTGTCCTTCTACAAAACCACCACAACACCACACTATTGTTGTTGGGCCTTTGCACTGATGTGGGGTGCTTTCCCCGCATCACAACGAAGGCCCAACAACAACCTTGTGATGTTGTAGTGTTGTGCAAAAGGTTTTGTGAAGGATTTGGTAATTCAATGTGGAACTTCTAACTACAATATCTGATAAAAATCCAATTCCAAATATGCTTATGCCTTAATAAGAAATAATCATTCATATTACTGGTTAGTTGGAAGAAAATTGGGAGATAACATGAGTGCTCAATTAGCAATAACAATTTTGAAATCACCTTCCTTGAATGTGAGTACAATTTAGGAAGCTAGTTCAGACACAAACTTGTCTCAGCAAATAGTACTTAAGATTCCTCATAAATGTGGTGAGTGTGTAATATTTTCCTCCAAGAGAGTATCAAGGATGATGGGCTACCATGGAGCCATGTATCATCCATTTGTTTTCTCCTTGTTGGATACCACAACAATTTGTGTCTGTGTATATTTTCTATTCAAGGGACCCCCAAAAGTTAGTTCAATTCCACCATTCATGTAGGAACACATTGGTTATGGTGCATATTAAAGCTAAGTAGCTTTGGTTGGGATGTTGGTTCTACATTTTGTGTTGCAAGAATTTGGATTCTATGGATATCAAATCTCAAATTCTTCTCTCAAACTATGCCTTGTTACATTGAACGTGCTACATCAAATTACACATTCAAGCAAAGCTGATGACAATTTATTCCATTAGAAAATGACGAGAGCCTTCTCATCAGTGGATAAGCTATTGTAAAGAGCCCACAAATACTGATACGGGCTCTTGAGGAGTGACCTAGGAAGAATGAGAGCAAGGTTTCTATCCTTTCAAGGTTCTTGCTGTGTGAATATTACCATAAATGTGTATTTTGAAATTGTGGCAAAAAAGATGGTGTATATAATCATAAATATGCCAATGGAAAAGCCAAGTCTCTCTTAATAGCTTGCTCTTGTGTTGGACCATAACATTTTGAAGCAACTAATGGTATTTTGCATAGGTGCAGACACTCTTTGTAAGGCTTAGTTTTTGGTGGGAACAAAAATTTCATGACATACCTTCTTCCTAATTGTGGAAAACCATTAGAAAGACACATTTGAGCTGCAAAATATAGGGAACATATACTCTCAATCATTGCTTCTCTAGGTGGTATGGAATTAGGTGGATATCGTGGAATAGAGTATATTATACATTATCTTATGTACTAGGGAAAATTGTGTCAATATCTGAGCAGATAATTGATTCTTTTACTATCAAAACATTATACCTTCCATTCTCATTGTATCTACTATCATACCTCTCACTAACACTGTTATTTTATTGACAGCGTTATCATACTACCTCTGCAAAAGAGCTCCATTTGAAGGAATCTTGACTACATATTATGCACAATAAAACTCTACAAGTGTAACAAGACATTTGCAAGACACAATATGAATTCATTGAAACATTACTATCTAAGCAACATAATATCTTCAAATGAAGGAGCACTATAACTGTGACTAATAAAACACTATGTAGGCATTGTTAGCACTAAGAAATGAAGAAGATAACACATTGAATTAGGTGACTGAGATCACTGAAAGGAATATCATTATTAGATAGTTGTAAACTGTGCATTATCCTCTATTTTATAGGACTGAGAAAGGAAGAACATTCTCAAACAGTGATTGAATCATAACAAACAGTCCAAAAACAATGAAAGTTACTATCAAATGGTGACAAAGATCTGTCCTCTAAGTCATTTGCACATGGTGATTAAGAACACAGTGAGTAAGAAGTAAAAGAGCACTAAATCATAGCACTACAAAATGGTCATGAGTTATGCAATGAACTTCACTGTTCTTTTGATCACAAAGGAGATCACGATAATAACCAAATACTAATGTGCACAAAGAATGTTTATGGAGGAGTGGAAACTTCCTTTCAAAGCAATTACTGCAACAAAGTTTGAGGTGAATTGCACCTACTATTAATGTTGATATGGATATGTTCTAACCTATAGTTAATTGTTGTAGCATAGCATATAGGCTAAATAGTTGTTCATATACCATTGTTTCTAATTCAAAATTGTTATACCTTATTCTAGGAGAAAATCACAAGGGGAGTCTATACATAAGACACCATTGTTTTAAATTCAAAATGGTTGTCTCTTTCACAATTGTTTGCTTCATTTATTTGACCTAAGACAACCTGTTGTATAGAAGGTGTTCTCAAAATCATAGTAAAATCCTTTATTCTGAGAAGAGTGTTCAGAATCTTCCCATCATAACAATGAACAAAAGCATCAGTCATTAACCTGAATTTTGCAAGAGTTTCATCAAATTCTACTTTTCCACTCTCTTTTCCATTTTGAATTTTATTCCCAATTTCATCCATGAAGAACTTCCTCAGCCTGTAGGTCATGTTGTTAGCCATAACTTTACCAGGTGTCAAGGATAGCTTCGATTTTTTACCCAAGCAACAATTGAAAAAAATTGGCCTTACCAAATATGATGTGTTGAAAAGCTCTTTGAAGTTATTCTAGAAAAGAGTTCTTGAAAGTATAACACATAGTTTTGAATTAACCTTTTTGCATGAATTCCATATCTTTGATCAGCTATTTTGAGCTTGATGACCTTCATCAAGAACAAGAAGACCTATGCTCTCTAAAAGTAGTTTTTCAGTATTCTTAGCCTCTTCAGGAAGGCTCACATTTGTCTCACAAGTTAGGTATACAAAAATATTGTAGCCAATAACAAGCACACTTTTTCTTCTATGCCACTCACAAAGACAAATCAAGGACCTTTTGGAATTAAATTCATTCAAACTATGAATATGAAGAGATTATAAAACTGGCTAAGAGCAACTAGATCATGGGAAAAAATTAAAAAATTTGAGGTGTTTGGTGATGCTTTGTGAGTGGCATAGAAGAAAAAATGTGTTTGTTATTGGCTACAATCACTTTGTATACCTAAATTGTGAGACAAATGTGAGCCTTCCTGAAGAGGCTAAGCATATTGGAAAACTACATTTAGAAAGCCCAGGGCTACTCATTCTTGATGAAGGTCATCAAGCTCAAAATAGCTGATCAAAGATATGGAATTCATGCAAAAAGGTTAATTCAAAAATGCACATTATACTCTCAAGAAATTTTTTCTAGAATAACTTCAAGGATCTTTTTAACACATTGTATCTGGTAAGGATAAATTTTTTTAATTGTTGCTTGGGTAAAAGCTCGAAGCTATCCTTGAAACCTGGTAAAGTTATGGCTAATAGTAGGATCTATAGGCTAAGGAAGTTCTACATGGATGAAATTGGGAATAAAATTTAGAATGGAAAAAGAGAGTGGAAAAGTAGAATTTGAAGAAACCCTTGCAAAGTTCAGGTTAATGATTGATGCTTTTTTTCATTGTTATGGTGGAAACAAATGATTTTACTATGATTTTGAGAGAATATTCTATACAACAAGTTGTCTTAGATTAAATAAATGAAGAAAACAATTGTGAAAGAGCCAACAATTTTGAATTTGAAACAATGGTGTCTTATGTATAGAATCCCCCTATGATTTTATCCTAGAATAAGGTATAGAAATTTTGAATTAGAAACAATGGTATATGAACAACTATTTAGCCTATCTATTATGCTACAACAACTATAGGTTAGAGCATATCCATATCAACATAAAATAGCAAGTGCAATTCACCTCAAACGTTGTTGTGGTAATTGCTTTGTAAGGAAGTTTGCACTCCTCCATGAACATTCTTTATGCACATAGCCAAACATTTAAATTTTTTAACCATAGATCAAAAAATGAGTATCGCATCATTGCATGACTCCTACTTTTGCTCTGAGTATGACAATACCTGAGCTTCTGGTGTTTTTAGACGAAACCTATAGTGGAAAAGTGTAGTCTCCATCTGAAGGAACCATCTTTGGATCTCTTCCCTAAAATGGGGGTTGAAACCATTAGAAGAGAATAAATACCATAATTCTAAAGTAATAATTTGTATCAAGCCAAATGTCAAAAAGTATAATTAAAAATACAAATCCTTACAATTTGGTTCTCCGACATCCACAAATTTTGAACTTAACTAAAATGAAACATATCCCAGTCTTTTATAAGAACAAAACTCTTGGAAAACTTAACAGACGCATGAGAAGAAATCAAAGGATGAATCAATATAAGGAACGTGGTGAATGATAGTTGGCAGAAAGACTTCTAAATAAGTTAATAAACTTGACCTTCTTCAACAATTTTAACTTTTGGTACTTTTCAAAATAATATTAGGACCTCAAATTGGACCAAGCAAATTTATGATTTTATATTTAGAATGTAAGAACTTTCTCTATCGGATATTCAGAGCAATCATCTGGGAATCCATAGTAATTGACTAACTCCTAATATGCAATCAAGTGGAAACTAATGTTCAATCTACCAACGTTTGTATTCCTACACTTAGGTTTTGCTTCCCAGTGAAAACACTTGGAAGTGTTTCACACGGGCTCAAGGTACTCTCCAACCTAGTTATGTCACTGATAGAAATCCAAGTTTTCCTAATCATCCATACCCAAACATTGCATCACAATCTATTCTTCCTACACAAAAATTCCACATATTAACCCCTTCTAAATAAAATATTTAATCATCATAAAACC
Source organism: Sequoia sempervirens (assembly GCA_007258455.2). Classification (NCBI taxonomy): domain Eukaryota; kingdom Viridiplantae; phylum Streptophyta; class Pinopsida; order Cupressales; family Cupressaceae; genus Sequoia; species Sequoia sempervirens. Next base: position 89,845,829 of record VDFB02000003.1, read on the forward strand.
ATAATTAATAAATCATTTCAGTTTCAGAAAGAATACAATGTCATTTACTATCAAAACAAAAGCTATATAAATCACAAAAAATACATGAAGCCTTCTAAATGTAGCTTAAAGCAAGTTTACAAGATGGTTTTCAACATAAGAAGCTTTCTACTGCAAATCTCAATGAATGTATTATAAGAGAAAACTACAATTCTTCACACTCGAAGTAATGTAGTCAAACATTTATTCCAAAAGTATGTTAGTGGGTGATAACTAAAAACATAATGATTTTTTGCTTGGTTTCTTTTATCAATATGCCACAATAATGGAATCACCATAAGAGCACAACTGAGGAACAAATTATTGTGACTATAATTATGTGATCCATATCTCTATTGGTCATGTGGAACAATTGAGTTATAACAAATACATGATGCATTCATGTGTGACCCAAGTTTAATGTGGCTATGTTGTGATAGAAATAGAGGCACTCATATGAGCACAATTCATGTACAAAATGTTGTCATAACAATTAGGTGTCAATCATCATTGGGTGCATTTAGGTTGACTCAATTTTAATAGGTGATGGTGTAATGATAGCATGATCCAAGAGTGATTACCTCTTGCTTCCATAAAGAGCCTATAAATTAGTTGATATGTAGAGTGGTTGTGTTATATTAATTATGTAGTGCATTCAAGCACAACCCATGTTTAATAGGCTATTCTAGAGAGTGATCAAGATTTTCTAAGCCTTATGAATGTTACTTAAAAGTGTATAGCTTAAACTACAGACCAAGTTTGTTACATACTTGAATGAAATATTGGGTTATCATAAACTATAATAATGTGATCTACTAATAACCATTATGGGAGCTATTAAAGAAAGACCCATGCTATATAGGATACATTTACCTAATCAGGTTTACATGCCTTAATGATCAAACACAAGCTTCCCACACACTCTAGGATATAATCCAAGATCATACCACACCCTGTCAAGACAACTAATTTTTTGACCCAAGATTTAAGGTGTTGAAGTTGAGAAAGCCAACTACACAGGCCCCGAAGATCACCTGCATGCAAATAACTTGCCACAAAAAGAAGAAATTTGAGACAAAAGGAAAAGGTGCTCTGAAAGCTGAAAATATATTAATCAGAGAGAGGGATAAAATACAATGATCAATCCATCTTCGGACGAGACACAATTGAGTCAAAATACAGTAGAACTACATTGTATCTAATCTTGCACATAGGAAAGGCCATCATTGATGAGCCCCTGAGGCACTAGGTCAATCCCTTTAGGTATCCCTCTTGGTCTTTAAAAACTTGGTTGAAAATCCAAAAAATATTCAAATATCTTATCAAAATCCAAAACATTCATGAAGAGTAAGAAAACTCCAAAAATAGTGTCACTTAATAGTCCAACTATGATGTCTTTGCATTCATCACGTAGGCAAGGCCATCATCGATGAGCCCCTAAGGAACTAGGTCAATCCCCTTAGGTCCCCCTATTTTTCTCTAAATCTCTCAAAAAATGTCAAAATCAACATCATATAACTTTAAAAGCACACAAACAAAAAACATTCATAAAATATCAAAAGTCCTATCTCTGTTATCACCTATACATAATAAAATTTCTATTCATAATAAACAATCATCACCTTCAACCTTTGACAACACAATCAACAAGCAAAGCAAACATCGACATCAAAAACTTCCAAGCAAAGAAATGAAACGACTAGATCATCATCAGACTAAAACAATTCCTAAGTGTTAACTACCATGCCTTTTGAAAATCATCATCAACATACCAATGTGTGTCTTAATGGATAAATCATTCCTACAATAGAAATCATTGATGGATAACATCTTGAAACATCAAAACATCTATAGCAAATGATACATCATTGTTTATCTTTTATGATCTTATCTTTTTTATTTATCTTATTGTCACATTCCCAAGATCTTTTGAGGATGTCCATAAGGATTTAGAGAGGAAGGAATGGGGCATTGATCATGGATTTTCTATCTACTCTATTTGTTGGATTTTTTTGCAATACTACCATGGTGAATACTTGCTTTTTTCTGTGTGGAAGTCATTTTGGGGCAATTTGTGTAGAGGTTGCATGTTAGGTACTCCATACCTCTCTGTGTAATTGGTCCAACATGTTTTGAAACTTCTCACCCATACACTCTAACATGGTTTATATATGTCTGGTATGAGCAAGAATATTCCTTGTTTGTAGAGTGTTTGTAGAGTCAAAGTCCACGCAATAGATACAAAACCGCCTTGGTCATTAATACCCTAGTGCACCGTTTCTATTTGCTACATTAATAAGGATTGCTAAACATTACTTAGTCTCCATGAAGCAAAAGAAAACTCATCATGTTTTACATATAAACAATCATCCAATTTATTTTATCCTTTGATCCTACTAACATTTCTTTTGACTAACAGCTTCATCTTGCATCACAATATCATTAGAACCTTTTCGTGAGCCCAACCAAAAAAGTAATTTTTTTGACCGACCTCTCGAGGGGGCAACCCAACATCTTATCATCCTTCCGCTAACCACCAAGGCACAGTGGGGCATATTAATTTTTTTCTTTCATGATCTAAACATCGAATTCTTTGAAACAATGTAACCAGTACATTGAGTCAAAGAGGGGAAAAATGTAAACATGTAAAAATGGCTTAATGCATATCACACATCCTAAGCTACATTTTTCCATTATTGGCATCACTTTCATTATCATCATTGCATTTCACTTCATTAACATCATTAATCCTATTTTCCTCTATTAATTAAATAATCTCGAATTGTTTAATCAATTCACTATGTCATCACCTAATTTAACCTTATTCTTCCTGATTAATTAAATAAACACTAATTATTTAATTATGTCTCTAACATACCTTATTCATCTAAATTAATTAAATATTTATCATTAATTATTTAATTAATCTACTTTCTCTTCTCTAAATTTGAATAATTAAATCAATTATTCAACTTCTCCAAAATCACTCAACATGATCAAATAAATCAATATAATTTTATTTATTAAATTCAAATACAACTTGCACATTCCTCTCAAACATTACTTAATTATTAAATTAATTAAAACATCCTCACATATCTTGATTGAATAAATCATTACCATTGATTTCTCAATCTATTTCCAATCCCACTGATTACTCTAATCCCACTAAACACTCAATCTAATTTCTCCAATCTCACTAATCATTCAATCCAATCCAACTGATTATCCAATTAAATCCCTTAATTGGATCAATTAAATGATTTAATTGATCCATCTATTTCCTCTCAATGGTCCTCGACCATTGATCCTAATCTTTCATTGTTGCATCTTGATCGTTCATCTGAAAATCATAAATCTATAAAATAATCGTCATCCTTCTCATAATTTAATCTAGAGAATTTATAGGAAGGTCATGTTAGATTGACTATTAAAGAAAATTGAGCAAACATATACTTGCAATCTATATCATCGTTACTATCAAGCTTTTACAATCGTGGAGGCTTTGTGTTGAATCAATCAATTCAACATCCATCTTCAAAATGAATACACTCAACCATGGGATGGTATGATTGTAGTTTTTGAATTCATTGTGTGTTTCATTCATTTATGTTAACTTTGCTTGTTTGATTTCTTAAAGCTTTTTGGTTACATTTCATGGGTGAGTGGGTCTTTTTATCTCATTTTTAATTGATTTGAATTCATTTCATTGTACTAAATTCTATGGTTAGATGTGTATAGTGCTATTATTTTTGGGATTTTATGGAGGAGATCATACTTATCACAACTTATCATTTAGAGGTGCGTGTAGATTATAGTTTTTGGATGGCACATTCTCTCTTTGGTCTTGTTCAACATCCTAGTTGTTTATATTCATATGACATTAGATTTGAGATCTTGTGTGGAGCTATGGTGATCACTATGTTTGTGTTAATTTTTTGTTCATTGTTCTTTGGTGACTACATAGAGATTACTTTATCTCTTTCCTTTGTTGGGTATGGAGAACTTGGGAGACCTATGAAGACTTATGGTGAGAGTTGTATTGAAGCATTTCGGTTTGCAAGATTTGCATATCATTGTGGATGTTCCTTAGTACTGCATGATGTTGGTTACACTCTATATGTGTTTCTATTGGTGGATCTTTGGATGCCTTGATCATTTTCAGATTTGACATTATCTATGCAGTGGGAGTTCCTAGTTGTGTATGTTCTTCATTGACAAGTTTGGCACTTGGAGCTTGTGATTATATGTTATGGGTTGTCTATGTTGATGGTATGAGGTTCATTTGTTATGACTTGTATAACTTTGAGGTATGGATAGTTATATTTGGTAGTATTCATTGTGGATGCTATTTTTAGATATGGTGATTTTATCTTGACAGCTATTGGTACATACTTGTTACCTTTGGATTGAGTGTTTGTGTATTGGGATATTGGTTGGAGGAAAGAATTATGATTCTTTGTGACAGATAGTGTGGCATATCTTTGGATGGTTTCTTATCTTTGTGCATTGGTATGATGGAGGATGAGAGCATTCATGCTTGAGATGGTGGTCACCTTGATTCTTGTCATAGGTATCTTGATGGAGCACATGGAGCACTTTGATTCATGGTATATGTGGTTATAGATTGTTCCCTTGTTCATGTTTGAGTTACTTGTTTACCCCTTATGAAATGTATACAAGTGGGAGAATGTTAGGAAAAGGTGTATTTTCCACATTGCATAATGTTATTAATATTATATTTATTTATTATGTGGTGCACCTAGGGAATCTAGGGATGTGTGCATCACATGGGTCTAGCATTCTTGGGGCCACTTTATGTGCTATATGTAACATTGGATTAAATATTTAATGCGGTGTTGCACATGGGAATAATATTTAATATGGAAAAGATTACTACCAATATTTAATGAGGGGTTAATGTTTTTGTAAGCTCATGGTATTAGTCACATGGTTTTATGTAATACCACTTGGTGGTTTTGTGTGAGCTTGTTCCTATAAAAGAAAACACATCGGTAGTTTTCTAAGGTTGGTTGGTTGAGAGTATCTGTTGTTAGCATTTGTGAGGTTGAAGAATGGCATGGGATGTGGGGTCACATGCTTGTTCACACATGGAGTTCTTGTAGAGGGCTTGATGTTTCAAAGATGTTCATGGAGGGCTCTGAAGATGTATTATAATGTTTATTGCCGAATAATACATGAGTGGTAGATGCTTTTAGAGGTTGGGCTTTTCTCTCATGAGAGTTTTCCTAGGGTATATCTTGTGTCATCTTTGATGGTATGTTGTCTATTATTTTGCATATGGATTCTGAATACTTGTTTGCATAGATTTCTCTATTTGGGTTATGTGGAAATTATCTTGGGTGGATACATATTTCCTTTCAACTTTTCCATCCCATTTTTATGTATCATGATACTTGATTTTCATAGACCTGCCTAAGAATTTTTATCTTTTCTTTGATGATTTCAAGATTGCAGTTTTTTTCTACTAACACAATTTAGTCCTAGTGGCATGAAAATATCCTCTTCTCTTATGAATTTGTAGAACCTATATTTACATACGAATTTTACTATACTGGAACTATGTGATGCTAAGGAAAACTTTAAGGAGACTGCTAATGTGCAAAGGGATGTGTTGAGATCTCCTTTATAGTTATTTAGTCTCAATTACAATGGACAATATTGGAAGCCATGTCACACAAAGATGGAAAGTGTCTAGATGAAAATTCAATTTTACAGTATTTGTTGATATCATGTAAGCTATGAAATCCTTTGTGGTGAGATTTGATCATAACTAATGACATAGGTTTTTCCTTAAGTATATAATGCTAGATTATTAATTTGAAGTATTTTGGTGTGCAAGATGATCAACAATTATCATATTTTTTTTATAGTGTTAGCATAGAAAAATGAATTAGTAGAATTGTGTCATAAGTGTGGTTTTTTCAAGGGAACAAATCACACCTACAATCTAATCAAAGCTAATAGAAATATACAAAGATGGACTAGATGTGTTCTACGACATACTAAGGATGATCAAGGTTGGGTTCAATATTAGAGTCAATTTACATACTAACGAAGAAAAAATAATCATAAATATAATGTATTTATGATATGCCACAAATAAGTATCAAATGAAGGGTAAAAGAGAAAAGTGAACACTTTTATCCCTTGCAAATATATAAACAATTACATATAAAGTTCAAGACAATATAACCTTACTAATTTTCATCATATTATTTGTTATTTAATATATCAACATCTCATAGATCTTTTAGATTCCAATAACATCTATTTAAAACTAAATAAATCAAACAATCAATGAACTTATTAGTTACAAAATAACATACAATAACATATTTTATTTAAACTCAGTAAGAACATATTAAATATATCATCTAATAACAAAATACAGTTCTAAAACCTAAAACCTTTTTAAAAAATTATTAAAAAATATTAGTTCTAAAAGATAAATAAAGTTTGAAATCTTAAACCCAGTAAAAGAAGAAAAAAACCAATCATCAATAATTTAAAAAACTCATCAAAATCATCAAATAGGGATATCTTAATGTACAAAAGATAATCTTTTTATAAAATTTATTAAAAAGTATTAGTGTTAAAAGATAAATAACATTTGAAATCTTAAACCTAAGTAAAAGAAGAAAAGAAAAAAATCAATCATCAATAGTACAAAAAATCCATCAAAATCATTAAATAAGAATATCTTAATGTAACAAAGATAATCTTTTATAAAATTTATTAAAAAATATTATGTTAAAAGATAAATAAAATTCAAAACCTTAAACCCAGGTAAAAGAAGAAAAAAAAACCAATCTATCAATAATTCAAAAAACCCATCAAAATCATCAAATAGGTATACCTTAATGTACAAAAGATAAACAACCACACTTAGGTAGGAGGAATCATCAAAGGACATAAAGTTGGGAAAAGAGCTCTTGCGATGCATTTTTCTTCTATCATAAGAAAGGATTTAGTGAATTCTAAAGACTAGAGCCACCATTTTGAAGTGGATTATTTTGTCATCATCCTTCTTTTATGAAAACCACCTTATGATAGTTTTCGTAGTAAAGTTATTATTATAATTTTTTATATTAGGATAGGAAGTAGCATTCAAAATCATTTACCCTACTATTAGGTAAAGGCATTATAATCTTGATGGAGCACGTACATACTACAGTTATCTCGTGACCCATCAATCTACTACGTGATAGCTAGTATTTTTTTGTCATGGTTCCCAATTTCCATGAGGGGAATACTATTTCATTAAGAATATAAGGTGTTTTCTATGGAGAATAAAGTGTTCCAATGCTCACAAAGCCATGAGTATTAAATTCATTTCTTTTGTATGATATTCAATGTGGCATTACATTTGGCTTGTGTAAGGTGGTGTAAAGAAATATCTAATTATAGATTAATTTAGTTTTCTTTTTTTATACAACAGGCGTGTCTTCGAGATCTAGTCCAGTGGCCCAACAGTCTGTATTTTGGATATCTGGGGCGAGTTGGGGCGAGACTAGTCCCCTGTAGGTGAGATCCCCTACCCGCAAGAAGTCCCACCTCTAATTATAGATTAATTTAGTTGTTTCATATACTAATTTTTATTTAATGATTGTTGTATGTATAATAAATAAAATTTAGGAATTGATTTTTTTTAAATATTATGTTTGTCTTTAAATTTTCTTTGAGATCAAAGCTTAAATTAGTGGTGATATTCATAATCTTATTATTTTTTAAAAAAGGATATTTCATCAAAAAATTAAGCATGTCATTGAGCTTCTTATGTAATTTCTTTCAATTGTTAAGATAAGATCCTTCCACACTTAATTTTTTTACATTTTTCTAAAATACCCATTCCAACACTTTCAACAATGCAATCTCTACAACTGTGTTATTTGGTGTTCTTCTCAAATTATAATGACATTATCAACAAGAGTTAACTAAAGTGATAAAAAAAAAAAAAAAAACTCCACTTTGATTTTCTCTATCAACTCCATCAAAATTCATCTTATTTTTTCTTAGATTTATATAATATTGGAATCAATGTTGATTCTATTTTTCTTTTTTCTATTCTTATATTTTGATGGTTTAGCTTCATCACTCTAATTGATTTTACACTAAAAATGTTTCTATTTTTAATTAATTTGGATGAGATGTGTCATTTACAAACAAGGTTTAAGAAATTAATTTTAAGTTCAAGCTTCAGGAATTTAGTTTACATAATATTCCACATTCAAGGTCCATTATTGTCACTCATGTGGTTTTGCACTTTTACTCTTTAATAAGTAGAGAAGTAGTTCTCTAGATCCTTAATAATTTCATCGTGTACCATGAGAATTGTTTGAATCTATGGATATTTTTAAAAATATGCAAAAAAATGTAAGTTCTATTTCTAATTTAATATTTAATTTGAATTTTAATGATAAGATGGATTTGCATTCTCTTAAATAAAATTTTACTCTCTAGATCACTAGGACAAAGAATATTGCATGAATATTTAAGCTTCTTTCATGCTATTTAAATATTTTTACTATAGGATCTTTGTTTCAAAATCTATTATTTTCACATATATTATCCAAACCAACTTTACAACTAGGGATTCATTCACAAACCAGTGTTGCATATATCCCTATCCTCTCATTTGATGAGTTAGGCAAACCTAATCCTAACTAAAACTTTGATGAATGGCATTGATGGTAGCTACCACTATCCCTAGTATTTTGAAATGTGGTATTGTGTATGTGGGGACATTTTGAAAGTAGGATTGAATTGGTTAATTTCTATTAGCCATTTGTTAGAATTTTTTGATATACTATTTTTTAAACAAAAGAAAGGACACACATTTTTTATATTTTTAAAAGTTTAATTCAATAATTAATTATTGATAATGCTCTTGTACTAGTAAATATCCTTATTTAAGGAGAAATTCCTTAACAATATTATTATAGTATACATAAATGTTTGTTGAAGTCACATTTACAAAAATATTATTCTCAACTTACCTTGAATGACCTCATGATGTGCCATTACATTGAGTTTATAAGCCCTTGTGAGAAAATGTAATTGTCAAGAAGATAAAGGTTTATGTTCATTATAATCAAAATTAAAAGAAGAGAAAAAGAAATAAATGACACATCTTGTAATTATTTTTTGGTAAAATATAGTGGAATATCTATAGGGACCTTATCCAAGAAAAATATTTTTACAAGACAAAAATGATCGCCAACAAATGCCAATCAAAGAGGTATCCAACAAAAAATGATTTCAAAATTATTAGTCAAATAAACTATTGTCCTACGGAAAAGATCATGAATTATAAATTCACATTGATTAATGGTTGATACATATCATAACATCACTCTTCAAACACAATGCCATAGATTCAAACGCATTGTTAAAATATGTTGATAAATATCCAAAATAATGGGATTGATCCAATACATAAGAAAGAGATAAACATATATCCCTCAATTAAACAAAATAAAAAGAGTGTGTGCAAGGAAATGGGTGACCAAAAGGGGGTCTTAAGTGGCCACTTTTAAAAAAAATTTAGGAAAAACTGATCTTGGATAAGAAATTGAAGATGTGACAAGAACAAGAGTCTTAGTGCTCTAAATATACTTTCTAAACTACTATTTTAAAAAATGGTGGAGATTAA
>VDFB02000003.1:89855622-89882710 GCA_007258455.2 Sequoia sempervirens
GGGTGAGAGGGGGTGGGGAAGATGGAAGAGGGAAGAGGGAGGGAGAGGGAGGGGGAGAGGGAAGGGAAGAGGGAGTGAGGGAGAGAGGGGGGAGTAATGGAGAGGGATAGAGAGAGAGGGAGAGGGAGGGATGGAGAGGGATAGAGCAGGAGGGAGAGGGAGGAATGAAGTGGAGATGGAGGGAGGGGTAGAGGGAAGAGGTGGAAGAGAGAGAGAAAGAGAGAGAGGAGGGAGAGAGAGAGGGGGGAGAGGGAGAGGGAGAGGGAAAGGGAGAGAGACAAATGTATGAACATAGAGGGAGGGGGAGAGGGAAACGGTAGGAGAGGGAAGGAGGGAGTGAGAGAGGGAGAGGGAGAGAGAGAGAGATGAAGAGATGGAGATTGAGGGATGGAGAGAGAGAGAGAGAGAGAGAGAGAGAGAGAGAGAGAGAGAGAGAGAGAGAGAGAGAGAGAGAGAGAGAGATTTGTTAATCAAAGATAACTAGAGGGTATTATCATAATATCTAGGATATCAAAAGCCAAATGTATGCTTACATGAATTGTAATGTTGGGAAATGGTATGATATAGAAGTGTTATGTTGATATTTATAGTTTATGATGTAATTTAAATTTGTGTTGGTAATGAGGTTTGTTCCTGGGATTAAGATCAACCAAGGTTGGGAATAACCTAGTTGTACTGTTATATCAATTGAATGTTATATCACTTTTTGGAATGGAATCTTATTATGTGTTGTGTGGAAAATTCTAGTCAAGAGTTATTCATGGTCATTATAGTTTCCAAGTCGAGTGAGGGGGTGGTTGAACATATGACACCACTTCATAGAAAGTGGGTTTGATTTAATATAAAAAATTTGGCCAAAGTAAGTGTAAGTTGCCATTGTCTACACTTGTCAATTCATTGTGAGCTAGTAGGGAATGCCATGCATGTAGGTGGGTTTCCACTATATGGCAACAATAATTATGTAAGGCACAAAACAATGCTTAGATAGGCTTATATTTGAGGGTTACCATACCAATCTCTTCGTTGAAGGGTAGGGCCATCTTACCAGTTAGGAAAATATGTGGGGGACTATAGTAAGTTTGTGGTTGGTGGAAAAGCACTTGGGTGATGCTCTCCCTCATGCAGTTGGTGGTTAATACTTGTGAAACATGAAAAAATGAGGATGTATGCTCTATCAAGGGACATCTAGACCAATTGTACTTTTGATCCATTAAGCTCTTGTAATCTATGTTATGCAATTATAATCTTGCATCTTTATGTAAAATTTATGTGTAAGTTGAAATCATTACTTGGGATTATGCAATGTTATTTTATTCATGAAATGTAATTTGGAATGGATTTATTTCAAATATGTATCTATGTTGTTGAATGTAAATTTTTATTTCTATGTGTCACTAAACTTAATCTTTTCAAATATGGGTTAAAGAATATGTGAACACAATAGGGTAAATGTCGAGGTTGTTACACCCACCTATGATTATTTTGTACATTTTTTTCCATCATATGAGAAAAGTAAACTACATTTTTTACTCTAACTAATAGTTCTGGTAAATTTTGAAGGTTTATTTCATTAAAATATTACTATCTACAAAAGAAAAGGTTTTCATTATATTCATACTATTTGGTAAAATTGCAAGTTGGAAAACACTAGGTGTTATGAAACATGTAACCCACATACTCTTGTAAAACCCTCTACACATAACAATCCAATTACTTAGTTACCCCTAAGCTCAATTTAGTTAGTTTTATGTATTTCCCACCTACAACCCGTCTCTGATCGCTTCACCCTCGAGCTTTGAAAAAGCACAATGAAATTGTAGACATCCAATTTGATCACTTCCATATGATCAAACACGTCTCCTTATTCATCCGGTTGCTCATCCCCTATGTCAATATTAATTAAACCAGTTGTTTAATTAATACCCTGCATCTTGCACAAGGGTCCTAAAATATTTAATTTAATACTTTACCCCTCTTCCTCCTCTAAATTAAATAAATATACCCTTTTATTTAATTTAGTCATATTCCCCTTTTAAATTAAAATTTATTTTTAATTCCTCTTTTCTCTCTCATTGTCACATCCTCCAACTTTTGCAAGTTGGTCCCTAATCCATCTTAATTACTTCATCTTCTTCTAATTAACTAGGGTTAGCATGTGCACACCCCTAATCATCATTAAGGTCACATCCTCCATAATTTCCCACTTGCTTCTAATGAGTCATTAGTCCATCTAACTAGGTACTTGCACAACCTTAATCATTTGATTAACCTAACCTAATCCTCATCCTACTTATGGCATGTGTCCTTAAGTCAACCTTATTAAAGGCTTTCTCCTTTTGGACAAGGCATCTCCCTTCCCCATGTGAATTTTTAATTCACCTTTTAATCCCTCAAGGCACCCAAAAGGAATTTTTAATTCCTTCACTTCTCCCCACATGTCCTTCACCTATTCTTTATTCTTTCCCATCTCCCCATGAGAATATTTGAGGAATTTTTAATTCCTCACATGTCCTCTCACCCACATGGGGACAAGGACCTCCTTTATGAGGAGATCTTGTCCAATCCCAAGGTACTTTGTACCCCTCTCCATGTCATGTCCTTCTCCTTCCACCTCATATCCACTTCACCTTTTAGGGCTATCTCACATGCCACATGTCAAGATGTGAGGGCTTGTGAATTCTCAACTCACCTTAGCCCTACATCTTGATATTTGGTGGCTCAATCTTGACCCTCTATTTCCCCTAGGGGTTCTCAAAAATCCTATAAATACCCCCTCTTTTCTCCCATTTTGGAGAGATTTTTTTGCTAGCCAAACTCTTGCAATTTTGTTTCTCAACTCATACTTAGCCATTTTCTTGTTTTCATCCACTTGCACTCATCCTCACAGCACCATTTAACTTGCATCTACTTGCCATCCAAGGAGCATACACATCAAAGATCGAAGGGCCAACCAAAGGATCGACTCAACGCAAGGTATAGAGTTCCATTTTGTTTCTTTTATCTTGCATTGTTTCCAACTTAGGCTAATCTTGAGGTGTAGGTTGTTTTGGTGTTTATTCAAACTCTTTTACTTGTTACTTGCTTTCTAACGCTCACATTTGACCTATCACAAAAATAAATCTCAACCCACAGTGTTTTCCTACATACAATTATTATTTGCAATTATTTTTTGATCATATGAAAAATTGAAACATAATTTTTACTCTAAGAGTTTTTATAAATTGTGAAAGTGACTTCTATTACATTATTACTGTCTATCAAACAAAAAATTCATTACATTCATATTGTTTTGTAAAATTGCAGGTTGCAAAACATTGGGTGTTATGAAACCTCAACCCACATACTATTGTAAAACCCTCTACATGTAACAACCCAATTGGTTAGTCACCCTCAGGTCAATTTGGTTAGCTTTATGTATCCACCTTTGAGCTTTGAACAAACACAATTAAATATCTCACAACCCATTGTGTTTTCCAACTTGCAATTATTTTTTGATCATATAAGGAAATTAAAATACAATTTTTACTCTAACTAATAGTTGTGATAAATTTTGAAGGTTTCTTTCATTACATTCGTACTCTCTAAATAATTTTTTTTTAAAGACATTCATACTATAAATAAAATTGCAGGTTGGAAAACATCGGGTTTTATAAAACTTGCAATCCACATATTGTTTTAAAACCCTAAACATGTAACAATCCAATTGGCTAGTCACCCCTCAGGTCAATTTGGTTAGTTTTATGTATTTCCCACCTACAACTCCTTGTACTATTCACTTTTTAGCTTTGAACATGCCAAATTAAATAACTAACAAGCCACATTGTGTTTTCCAACATGTAATTATATTCTACATTTATTTTTCAATCATATGATGAAATTGAAATGCAATTTTTACTCTAAGAGATGTTATAAATTTTGAAGGTGAATTTCATTACATTCTTATTGTCTACAAAACAAAAGGTTTTCATTATATTTATACTATTTTATAATACTATAGGTTGGAAAACAATCGATGTTATAAAACCTGCATCCCACATACTGTTGTATTACCCTAAACATGTAACAACCTAATTGCATAGTCACCCCTTAGCTCAATTTGGTTAGTTTTATGTATCCCCCACCTGCAACTCCCCGTTGGGCTCTCCACCCTTGAGATTTGAATAAGAAAAATGACAACTCACAACCCACTATGTTTTCCAACTTGCAATTATTTTGTGCATTTATTTTTCAATCATATGAATAAATGGAAACATAGTTTTTACTCTAACTAAGAGTTGTTATAAATTTTGAAGGTGAATTTCATTACATTCCTACTATTTTATTATTAAAAGGTTTTTCATTACATTCATATTGTTTTGTAAAATTATAGGTTGCAAAACCTTGGGTTTTATGAAACCTACACAACCCGCATACTATTGTAAAAATCTCTACACGTAAATAATCGATTGGTTAGTCACCCCTTAGCTCAATTTGGCTGGCTATATGTGTCCCAAAAATGCAACTCCTCCCCAAGATCTCTACCCTTTAGATTTGAACAAGCACAATGGACTAACTAATAACCCACATGTTTTCAAACCTGTAATTATTTTTTACATCCTTTTTTTTCAATCATGTGAAGAAATATAAATGCAACTGCTACTCTAACTAATAATTTTAATAAATTTTGAAGGTGAATTTAATTGCATTTTTACTATGTAAATAACAAAATGTTTTCAAGACATTCATACTATTTTGTAAAATTACAAATTGAAAAATATGGGGTGTTATGAAACTTGCACTCCATATACTATTATAAAACCTTTTACATGTAACAACCCAATTGGTTAGTCACCCCTTAGGTCAATATGGATAGTTTTATATATCCCCCACCTACAACTCTTCCCTCTACTCTCCATGGTCCATTAGATTTGAAAATATAGAATGGAATAACTGACAACCCACATTTTGTTTTCCAACTTGCAATTATATTTCACATTTATTTTTTGATCATATGAAGAAATTGAAACACAATTTTTACTCAAAATAAGAGTTGTAAAGTTTTAAGGTAACTTTCATTACATTCTTGCTCTCTATAAAACAAATGGTTTTCATTATATTCACACTGTTTGGTAAAATTGTAGGTTGGAAAACATGTCTTACCAAACCTACAACCCACATATTGTTTTAAAACTCTAAATGTGTGTAACAACCCAATTGATTAGTCACTCTTCAATTCAATTTGGTTAGTTCTATGCATCTCGCACTTACAACTCCTCCTCGTGCTTTCCAACCTTTTAGATTTGAACATACAAAATGAAATAATTTACAACCCACAAATTGTGTTTTCTAACTTGCAATTATATTCTACACCGATTTTTGAATCATATAAAAAATTGAAATGCAAATTTTATTATAACTAAAAGTTTTAATAAATTTTGAAGGTGAACTTCATTACATTCTTAGTGTCTAAAAAATAAAAGGTTTTAATTAGATTAATATTTTTTTGTAAAATTACTTGTTGAAAAACATTATGTGTTATAAAACTTACAACCCACATACTATTGTAAAACCCTCTATACATAACAACCCAATTAGTTACCAACCTGTCAGTTCAATTTGGATAGTTTTATGTATACCCCACCTACAACTCCTTCACGTTCTCTCCACCCTTTAGCTTTAAACATGCAAAATGGAATAACTAACAACTCACATTGTGTTTTCCAACCTACAATTATATTCTATATTTATCTTTTAATCATATGGAAATATTGAAGAGTAATTTTTAATCTAATTAATAGTTGTAACAAATTTTGAAAGTGAATTTCATTAATTCTTACTATTTACAAAATAAAAGGTTTTCATTACTGTTACTAGATTTTCACTCATGGCTCAATCAGGTAGAGGCTATTGATTAATATCTAAAAGAAAATGGTACATTTTCTATTCCTCTTACATTGCATTCATTTGTATAAATGAAATAACTTGAGGGATTACAGAAACAAAAATCATCACATTTATATAGATGCATGAAACATAAGAAGATTTTGTAAAATTTCTTTTGAAAAGTTATTTTATTGAATGGAATATACATTTAACTCACACAAGCCATGAGTTTAACTTATTCTTATTCAATGCAAATCAAAATCAATATATACATGAATAAGTGAAAAGATAAATGTGTATGAGAGAGAGAAACCAGTCATTGCTTGGAATGACTGGTTCAGGTTGCGTCGTCTTGTGCTCTATTGTCCCAAGCTACTTGTCCTTTCCTAGCTCCGTGCCGCTCCCAATCCTGCATTTAGCAAAAGTAATGGTGTTAGAGAAACACTCTAAGCAATGAAAGGTTTCAATCATACATGAACATACAACTAATCATATATATACTGATCTCTAAAATGCATTAAACAAGTGATTCATACTTTAGGTGTCCCGGAGAACCAATTAAGTTATCAAACACACCTAAAATATGCATGTTTTTCTAACGTTTGCTTCATGTGCAGATACAGGAAAAGATTTGTTATTTTTATCTAATTTTAAGCACACGGGGTAAATGTGGCTCCCACAAGGGTTGAGCTCAGCATGCATATGAAGGACAACAATTTAAATGATTGTGACTTGCAGGTTAACAGTGTATAATTCTAGTTTATAGCCTTTTGGGGAAGCATGCTATCAATTTTGTTTCAGCATGGCATGGAACTGAGGTAAATTTCTCATGGTTTATTTGTTTGATCATATATCATTTATGATAGTGAGAGTTTTGGTCACTATCACAGAGGACACATCATCAAACAAGTAAATCATAAAATATTACTCCTAGTTCGATTACAATCTCAAGAAATCAGCATGTAGACATAACAGGTTTTGACAATGGAGATATTCATATCATAATGAGATACAAATATTTTTGCTACAAAAGCATTGAGCAAGAATGCTAGAATTATTCTTTGAGCATTGCAAGTAAATTGTCGTTTCATCTACATCCATAGCAAATAGATACAAAATAGAGCTTGAAGGAAAACAATCACAATGCACTGATCATGAAGACATTGAGATCACAGTTTAAGAGATTAAATTGAGCAACAAATATTATGCTTATAAAAAGACAACATATTATTTTCTTATGGAATCACAAATCTAAGTGTTGGAACAAAATTATTCAAAAATAGAATAAGTGATTTCCATGGTGGTACTGCAAATGAATGCCTTGTGAAAGACAACAATACAATGAAGTTTATTTCATCATTTAGAAAGGACATCGGAGGAACTATTCAGGAACAAGAAGGCATTTTGATTGATCAAGTAATGGAATAGCTATAGCAAAGGCTAGCATGAAGTATGATGATAGGTAGAGTTATATTTTTTCTAGGGGCAGGTGGCTTTCAACAACTCAAATTTCAGAACAAAATAGCTTGGGGAGCCACATATGTTTGTGTAAAAGTAAATTACATAGTTATGTATGGATTTCTTCAGGAGAAAACTATCATGGTTTTTCACTTCAAGCTATAAAGAAAGTGAAGAAAAATGGTGGCAGGCCTTCCAAAGGTGAGAATGATGCTATATCAAAGGCACAATGATTGCTATCAAGAAAGCCAAATGAATCAATGAATGAGTTACCAAACATGTTGGGAGATTCTGAGGTGAAGAAGAAGGTAGACACTGATTTTGATCCAACTTTTAGTCAATGCCTTGAGGCAATACGAAGGGCTGCACTTGAGAAAAAGGAATTAGAGGAGAGAAAGAAGTATCAGCCAATTGATTATGATGTTCCAATTTCTAAGTCAGAGGGGAATTCACTTGGGATTGGTGTTAAAGTTGGAATTGGGGTTGCTGTGATGACTTTCAATTTGGTCTTTGCATTTGGTGATTTCATTCCATTTGGAAGTGGAGAGAAACCAGTAGAGTAGTTGGAGCTTACAACAGATGAGAAGGCCAATTTTGAGGCTTAGCTTCAGCGTTTCAAGGAAACCCTTAAACATTCTCTTGAAGATCTTGAAGCCCTAGAGGGGGTAGCTATTGCTCATGCAGAATTGGGAGAATACAAAGAAGCTTTTGTTCTACTTGAGAAGCTTACTCAAAAAAGTCCAGAAAGTCCAGATGCGTTTCGTTTGCTTGGTGATGTACGTTATGCACTTGAAGATTATGAAGGGAGTGTTGCTGCTTATTGAAATTCCCTAAAGGAATCAAGTGGAAGCTCCCTTGAGGTTCTGCGTGGCCTTACAAATGCTTTTTTGGCAGCAAAAAATCCAAATGAGGCTGTACAAGAACTTTTATCTGCTAAGGATCGACAAAGGCTAGAAGTAAACAGACAGGATAGAGGGAAATGTACAGGGTGATGAAAGTTACAATTAGTCAAACAATTTGGATCAAGTCGATCCTGTTCAAGTTGATTTGCTACTGGGAAAGGCATACTTAGATTGGGGTCATGTAGGAGATGCTACAATAGTATATGATTTGTTGATAGCTACCCAACCAAATGATTTTCGAGGATACTTAACCAAGGAAATACCAGTTACAGTTAGATATTCACAGTCGTGACATTGCCTACAATGGAAGAAAACCCTAACAAGAATTGAATTGTAATCAAGATCCTAAGGTATTCCATGGAGAACACAATCATTTCCCTATTTCAGCTGAATGTTTTAAAAATGTGAAAGCTTCTAAAAAGGGTATTTTATGTTATCCTATTCGTATGGCACAAACATGGAGATCTCTAATGCTTGCAAACTCTATGGCCGCAACCAACAGATTAAAGATGCATTTAAAAATTATAGATAAAAGCATAATAACACTGTGAAGCATGAGGACTTTCATAAATTTTCTGTATGATAAAGTTTCAATAAAATATACAGTCATTGCTTTAACAGTCACAATTACAAGTTGAGAAACATCAAAAAATATGTGAAGATTGCGGCCTTGAGGGTTGATAAAACTTTCAAATGAGAAATAAAGCCCAGATTTGTACAAGAAAATTTCTTACTACGTGTTTTCTGCCATGGATCTTCAAGAAGATTCAGGAAATGATAAGGAAGGAAGCATTTCCAAGCTCTGAAAAATCAGTCAAAGGTTTCCATGGCGGCGCTCCTCTTAGAACAATGAGTGAAATGAATGTTTAGGGTTTAGAAACCCTAAAGTGGAGTTCGATAGTGTCAAAAGGATTTTTTCCTTTAAGTTTTCTTTTTATAAAACTTTATTCATAGCATCATGCCATGTTCCTTTTTAAAGAAAATGCATTAATGAAAGTTGTAGGTTTAGACTTTTAGTCTTATGCCTTTGTGACTTTTGTATGATGTAAGTCTTTTAAAGACTTATGATTTAGGAGTCCTATGATTTATTTTTGCATTTCTTTCGAAAATGTAAAATATTTACCTTAAGTGATAACCTATAAATCACTTAAGAGTAAATACTATTTTAATGCAAAATAGAGTAGTGGAAATTTTAATGCATGAAGAAAAAAGCTTTGATTTATGACATACCAAGTATATTGGGGAAGTGTTGAAGAAGTTAGAGGCAGTTTGCAGACATAGGGAGAACATATAGGAGTCTTTATTCTCTTTGTTGGAAGGTTGGAGAATTTTTAGGCCATTTTCATGTACCTTTATGATTGACTTGGTCAAAGTTGACCTTTTCAAACATATGGAGGCTCTTTTGATAAAGTTTTAGTTACTATTTTTGAGGCTTTTTGAGGGCTTGCGGGAATTGATACTTCTTCATGCTATTTTGGTGGATCTGGTTGGGAGTGGAGATATATTCTCATTTTACTCTTTTGGAGAGTAGTTCTTACTTGATACTTTTCTATTTTGTGGCTTTGGAGTCCTTTGCAGAAAAGAGATTACATTTTGTAACTCATGAAAGGCATGTATATCTATTTTTCACCTTTGAAATTAATGAGTATAAGCACTTTACCTTCTCAATCTCTCTGTTAAAGTGTGTGCATTTATATAACTGATGAAACTACTTGTGAAATTGTTTAATTCCTTGTGGTTTTGTCTTATTTTAGCACCATTCTGCAGAGCAATATGTATTTTTGCAGGTTGTGAGATGTGTTTAAAATACAGTATCCTATAGTTGTGAAGTCTTTCTTCCTTCTAGAAGTATAGTTAAATGAACCTTTTCATGAAATGTTTATGCAAAAAACATATGTGATTGAGTTGTGTATGACAAATATTTTGTCATTAATTGAAAAAGTGTGTAAACTATATTATATGTCTTCTTAGTAAATTTGGTGTATCACCATAAGGTTTAGTTTTCATTTTCATGCATTCTTTCTTACCCTTTTTCCATCAAGTCAATAGTTTAGGTGATATTACGAGCTAGGAGCTGACCTTATCCGGAGATTCATTTTAAATTTAGGTGACCCACAGCCTTGAAATGATCCCATGTTTCTCTAGAAAGCTCAGTTTTCATAATTTTGCATAGGGTGCATTTCTAGGAGATAACAATTACATTCATACCATTTTATAAAACTGGAGGTTGGAAAATACTAGGTGTTATAAAACCTACATCCCACATAGTATTATAAAACCCTAAACACATAACAATCCAATTGGTTAGTCACCCCTTGGGTAAATTTGGTTAGATTTATCTATTCCCCACCTACAACTCCCCATTCTCTCCACCCTTTAGCATTGAACATGTGAAATGAAATAACTAATAACCCACACTGTATTTTCTAAACTATGATTATTTTGTGCATTTTATTCCAATCAAATGAAGAAATTCAAATGTAAATTTTACTCTGACTAAGAGTTATTATAAATTTTGAATGTGTCTTTCATTACTTTCATGGTGTCTAAATAACAAAAGGTTTTCAAGAAATTCATACTATTTTGTAAAATTGCAAGTTGTAAAACACTCAGTGTTATGAAACTTGCAACCCACATACTATTGTAAAACCCTAAAACAATAACAACCTAATTAGTTAGTCACCACTCAAATCAATTTGGATAGTTTTGTGTATCCCCCACCTATAACTCCTCCTCGTGCTCTCCAACCTTTAGCTTCAAACATGTAGAATGAAATAACTGACAACCCACATTGTGTTTTCCAACCTAAAAATATATTCTACATTTATTTTTTGATAATATGAAGAAATTGAAATACAATTTTTACTCAAAATAAAAGTTGTTGGAAATTTTTAAGGTTACTTTCAATATTCTTATTATCTATAAATCAAATGGTTTTCATTATATTCATACTATTTTGAAAAATTGCAGGTTGAAAAACATTAGGTGTTGTGATCGACAAGATTAGTATGGGCCAATTACGCTTGATCCATGAAGAATCAAAGCATTAAGAAGCCACTAACATCGAATCTAAACATGATCATTAAAATGAAAGTTAAACTAAACATTTATCAAAACTAATTATTCTAAACTTTGAAAGAATTTAAAAGTCTACTCTAATCCATCTGAAACTTATCTCGTTGTGGGAGTGGTGTCGTGTTGATGTGGAACGACAACCCTTTTCCAATCTCGTGGATGAATGAGCTTGCCCCAGTCAATTTTATTGAAGAAAACTGATGGAACAATTGTGAGATGTTTATGTAAACATGATTTTAATCTAAACGAGCATGATGCAAGCTAATTTAACATAATTTTATGCTAAAAATGATCTAGTTATGCAAAAGCTAAGCTAATCTAGATGGAATTTAAACTAAAAGATTCAAACCCTAATTAATAAACAAGCTAAATGGATGTATTATGTGATCATGGAAGCCATTAACGGAAGATCAAAGCTCACTAAATGCAATTAAAATGAACTAAAAGATGCTAAATGTGAGTGTGAGTGTGAGTGATTTCAGCAACATAAGTTTGCTCTTGAAAGATGGATCCATTTGTCTCCAAATAGTGATCTATTTATAGGAAAGCAAATGAGAAATGGAGGGTTGAGATTGAAAAAGCTAATTAATAGTCAAGGATGGAGGAAATTGGAGGCATGGATCATGGATTCTCATCAACGGGTGAGAATGCAAGATGAGATTTATTCAAGGGTTCTCATTCCTTCAAACAAGCACACTTTGGCCCTGTACAAGAGGTCAAAAGTTAACTTGCACAAGAAGTCACAAGTTAACTTGCATATGAAGCTAAGTGAGAATATTCCCTTTTTCAAATGATTGAAGATAAAAAAATATTCTTTGGAATATTCTCATGGGTGAGGAAAAATGATATTTTGCAAATTAAAACAAAGTTTAATTATGCAAAAGGGGAGGGAATATTCCATGGGAATATTCCCATTTTGGAGGAATGTGCAAAGGAGGAATATTTCCTTGCAAGTGGGAGGGAAATTATATTAGTTGATAATTGATAATTAAGCAATGTTAATCATACAATTAGGGAGATTAGAAGAATTATATGATATTCATTTATTTAAATTATTTAAATACGAGAAAAGGTGAAATGCCATTTAATTAAATAACTTATGGTTATTTAATTAAATAAGAAGGCATAGGGATTTAAATTAAATTGTTTGATTTATTTAATTTAATGAGACAAAATGTTAGCATTAAAAGGGGTGAATTAACTTGATTAAATTAATTAGGTTAATAGATGCAGATGAGGCAATTAATTAAATAGCTAGAATAATTTAATCAATTAAGCAAAAAGATGATGGGTTTGAGAGGAAATGATGTTAGTATATATGATTCGAGTGCATGATATCATTTTGGACATTTTTTAGTGTCTACATTTTGCCCCTCTTTGAAGCAAGGTACCTACTACTTTAGTTCAAAGAATGATACTTTTCAGAATAAAATTGCTGCTTAAATCAAATTTTTTTTTTGATTTTTTAGATGCCCCAATGGAAGGATTAAGTTGATTCCCTACCCCCTCAAGAAATCAAGCAGAAATTTTGAATTTTGGGTTGATTTCTCAACAAAGGTTAAATGCTGCCTCAAGGGTCCAGAAAGGCTTTGGGATGCAAGAAACATGCAAAAAATGATGCAAAATAAGGTTCTGATTGACAAGATTGGTGAAAATGATGAAAAACCCTAGCTTCATTGGTAAATTAGGGAAAAAAACCTAATTTTGAGGCATAAATAGGTGAGGAAGGGTCACTTTCAATTCATTTGTGCATTCACACCTTAGAGAATTCATCAAAATTGAGCTCTGACCCTATGACGAGATGGCACAACGTGTGCTCCCACGACACATTTCTTACCGAGTTTGAGAGTACCAGAGGCTTCCAGGCGTAGGACCACCGGTATGTGATTCAAAACTTGATTTGAAATTTGACTTTTTGATGCATTTAATGCCTTTTGAAATTTAGACTTTGGAAGCATCGCTCTAGAGTGACGCTATTTTGAGAATCGGTGATGCTAATTTAAATTTTAGCGACGCATATGTGTATTGCAACGTAGTTCAAAATTTAGAATTATGGTTTCCATTTATAAATTACAATGCATATGTTTATAGTGATGCACATCTTTATTTGAAAATTAGGGTTAGGGTTTCCAAAGTTTAAATCACAACTCATATGTTTATAGTGACACGACTTATGATTTGCATTTTAAATGCCTTGAGTGTTGCAGTTTATAATTTAAATTATAGTGATGCTATCATAAATAGCGACACTATTATCATTTTGGAGATGAAAATTCCAAACTTAGCCAAATTTTTGTTCAATTTTTTTGACGTCATGCACTTCGTGGGTGCAAGAGGTCATCCCATCTTTGATGTCCCACGAGCACTAGTGCATTGTTTTGTTCGGGCTTAGTGATTTATCTAAGTTGTGATAGGAGCACTTGGGGGAGATTGGCCTGTGGTATGTCACATACATGCCCATCATTTAGATGCACTTGGCTATGATGACCACGTTGTGTGAGCGATGGCATGGTGATACTTCGTCATTCCACCTTCCCACAGGCGATGGGATATTGACACTAGAGGATGTATGGTGGATATTGTGTTTGTCGATATTGTGAGCACATGATATATGATGTCAACGTGGGCTACGATGCATTCCATAAGGTGATGGACTTGGAGGACATTGTTTTAGTCACTTCAAAGATCGACCTCGAGATGTACAGAGGTTAGGTACCTACTTTCAAATTGATTGTCACAATGATAATCTCTGGTTTGGTTGCTCTAGATCGATAGTAGAGGATTCAACTTGGGATGGGGCATAGCGTGGCATAGGATGCTCTTTAGGAGGGCATAGTTTGCATGGGGGCTAGTGATGTTGGCCTCGTTGTATCATGATATGCATGATTTTGTATACTGTGATGGGCGAGCCATTGGCATAGGGGTCACCTTGCTGTACATTTGGGTATGGGAGCACATTGTTGTGCTTCGACCAATCGTTCAGATGGATGATGTAGAGCCAAATGATCTAGTGGTTTGGCGATATAGAGGCGCCATTACATTGCAACATACAGGGTAGCTTGGGATTCCATATTGGCACTGATTGCTTGATGATATGCGAGTCTTTAGATGGAAACCTTGGCTTCAGATGCTAGCATGGTATGATGATGTGCAACAACTTTTTTCACTTGGCAGACCCAATACATGCAAGGTTGAGAGCATACCATCATCGAGAGGTACCTTCCAGATAGGGTGGCGAAATAGTTCGATGCGCAATAGGATAGGCCAAATGCTGAATACAGAGCCATCTTTGCCATGTCAACATGAGAGGCACCTACATGGGGACCTACGATTGTGGCCCACAAGGTTGTTGAGGGATTTTAGTAGTTGGTTGCTTAGCCACAGGCATATGATCAGGGATAGGCAGATGCTTAGATGATGCCTGCATACAATGCATGGTTCACAACACCTCTCTAGTTGAAAAATCTGACAGGTGCACCTCCACAAGGGAGATTGCAAGGGAGGGGTGCAGGTAGAGGTAGAGGTAGAGGTAGGGGACATGATGGCTAGGATCTGTAGGATGGGTAGATTCTAGGGTTACGACCAGTGGATCAACAACCTTGACATCAACCACCACTAGGGCTAGATCCTTGAGATTTACAAATACAATAGATACAAAATATTACAGGAAAGAGGGATCAAGCTCGTTAGCAGATTTTGGTGATCACTATTGAAAGAGATCAGTCCAAACAATAGATAGTGGCCTTGACAGACGAGAGAGACTAGGAGCGATAGCTTAGATAGACTGCTGAGATGCAGTTGGCTCAAGAGGTCGAATGAAATCAACAACTTGAGACCATGACGACTGCATCTTAGGGGCAGACAATGTCTATGAGATTATATAGAAAGGCTATTACTGAGGCAACCTACTACAGGATGCATTATCACAGGGATGTTCCACATGAACTCAGATAGCCAAATTACTCATAGAGGAGTGGGGCACATCCCAGAGCCGAGGATTAGCCAGAGAGACAGGTTGGTGAGGGGAGCAACCATTAGGTCTAGCTCACATGTACATATACTTTTTTGATTGTTGCCCGATTCTTTACATAGATATACATTCATGGGATCCTTTTTAATAGCCTTGTGGATATTGTATTTATGATCAATATACATACATTGATTTAGATCTTGTATCATGACAATTTTTTTTTGATATATATATATATATATATATATATGATACAAATTCGATATGATGTGTTCATCTTATTGCATGCTTATGAATGTATGGATACATATGATGTGATATGCTTATATTTTATCATGTATGGATGCACTTAGTTTATTTTATTCTTATGTGATATGTGATAGTATAAGATGATATGCGATGTAATGATATGGATGGATGCAAGGCTATATTCTTTTTCAATATCTTTTCATGACATGTTATGGAATGGATGATTATGATATGTAGATGTTATGTTTATGCAAATGTTATGGATGCAATTCATTTTTTGTATTTTCTTATGCAATTTTATGACATGATGTATGGATGGCTAGTGTAGATGTTCATGCTTATGATATGATATGCAATGCTTATGAGATGTGATGCAACAATTTAAGATGTTTAGAATAACAAATCTATATTACTCATCACAACTTAAATGGTAATGATGAGGCAAGATGTATGTTTTATGATATGCTATGATTTATGCAAGATGTATGCATGCTGATGATTTGTGGATGTAGGATGGATGAATTGATGATGTTTTTGTTGATTGTCATGATACTAGGTTAGTGAGGAGAGAAGATAGAAGAAAGAAAATGATTGACCATTGATTTTTATGATTGATGCAAAATATCCAACAAGTCTATGATCCACTGAGACTTTATTAGAGATAGTGATGAGAAATGCATGATGAGGATGATGAATGCATGATGATGATTTGATCATATCCTGGGATTGGGATTTTTGGTCATTCCTTATTTTTTGATATAACACATAGACACGATGCATCAAAGTATTAATAACCAGAATGACGTTGTATCTAGTGTAATGGACTTTGACTCTGCAAACATATATGGTAGTTCTTGTTCACATCTTGAAATATGGAAACCTCGCTAGAATGTAAGTTATAAGTTTAGAATATAGTGGACCAAAGCATATGCAATAGTCAACAATGTACTCCAAACAACCTTCCTATACACAACTAAGCAAGTATGCGCTAAGATTATTTTACAAGAGTATCCACAAGCACAACAAACGAAAGATAATGATCGATGCCCCATTCCTTTCTCTCTAAATCATTTTGATAGACATCATCGAGAGGTCCTTGGAATGGGTCATTAAGATAAATAATAAGAAAATATCAAAGACAAATAGTCAGTTTTATCTATATCTCTTGCTAGTTTAATTTAACTAAGGTGATTTCTGATACTGATGTCCATCGTAGGAAGGATACATCCTAGGACATGTTGATCAAGGGTTGTTTGATGTAGGATGATGATGAACTTTATGATAAGTCATTGATATAAACTTCACTGCCATATTTACCTATGATCCCGACTTTAGATTTTGACACTTAAGTCCTTACTTTATGACATGCTATACTTGCTTTCTATTGGTTTTTCCAAAGGTTGAAGGTGATAATCAATTTATTATGGATGGAGGTTTATTGCGGGTGAAAGCTTAATGGGATGGGTGGTTTTGGATTTTCTATAATATTTCAATGTTTTTGGTATTTTTGAAAATGTTTTGAGGCTATTTTTGGTCTTTTTTGAAAGTGTAAGTGGATGTTTTAGCTTTCTGGTTATTTGAGGCTATTTAGGTCTTTTGAAATTTTTCTAGTGTTTATGGGGATTTTCAATTTTCAAATGTTTTTGTGTTTTCCAAGATATTTGAATGTTTAGAGGTTTTTAGATATTTGAATGTTTAGGGATTTTCTAAGCTTCGACCAAGAACCTAACCTAAAAGACAAATCTCAGTTTTTCTCATGAAGAGTGCTAGTGATGTTGCTTCTTTATCTAGTTTAGCACATGTTATTGTGAATAGGAATATGTTGAACAATCAAAGGATTCAATAACAAAATGAATATCAAATCAACAACCCCAAATCCAATGATGAATAAACCTATTACCAATAAAGTGATAACGATGATCAAATTAGAGCAATCATATAACAAGAACACAAAACAAACTAAGCTAATCTAACCTACTTTCCCTCACCCAAAAATGCAAAGCCTTACTCCATTTCCAAAAGCATAAGATTATGATTCTTGAGTGTGTATGTGGATTGCTCATAAGCTTAGCATAACCTTGTGCAAAAGCAAGATGAATTGAGTATAGTGTAGTTTTTGAATCAATGAGACTTGGATGCGAATTCGAGGAGAGATTGAATGATTAAAAGATGTTTGATTTATATGATTTTAGGACATGCCATCAATGGTGTGAGATATGAGATGAGATCGATAGATGAGGATGGATCAAAGATTAGGACGATCATGCATGGGCTTGCATGGAAAGATGAAGTGAAGTTCACTCACTATTTTTAGGAATGACCACTAAATTTAGTTTAGTCTCTAAATTTAAGATTAGAAGATTGAAGATAAAATTATAAATTTAAATATAATATAATTAGCAAAATAAATAAAATAAATATTTTATTTATTTTTAGAGGAATGTGCAAACTAAATAAAATAAACAATTTGTTTAATTTTGGAGGAATAATTACCTAATTAAATATTTAAAAAATATTTAATTAAATAGGATGAGGGAAGATGAAGGCTATGGAGGGAAAATAATGAAATAATGAAATAATTAAAAATTATTTAATTAATGGAGGGAAATGGGTTAGTTTAATCAAATAATTAGAAATTATTTAATTAAACAGTGATGAAAGGGGAGATGAGAAATAATGTTTAGAAATGGTGAATTAGAAGAATATGTGATGTGTGATGATGCAAAAAATGATGAATTAGAAGAATGCATTAGATATTTTTAGGTTTCTACAATTATAAATTTTTTGATAACATTTTCTAGTCCTATTCAATACATTTTCATCAAATGATAATGAAACCACAAGATAATTTATATTAAATGTTGTTAGATCTTTGTTTTCATCTATTACAATAACAATGAAGTTATATTTTAATGGTAAAGATCTAAGTGCTTCTTCCCTAATTACCTAATTATTAATAATCTATGTATGGTTGCTTACCTTAATGATACTTTTTAACACAAAATTATATGCGTGCTCTCTTTTATTTGAATATTCTCAATTTCTCTTTGTTAACACCCTTCTTTTTTATCTCTTTACTTTTTATTTATCATTTATGTTAATGCATTCTAATCTTAAAGTTCTATATAGCCCACTTGAACAAACATCTCATATTTATCTATGTTAGAGTAAAATAGGCAAATCACCTAATTAATTAATTAGTTAGGTCCCCTCTTTATTTTATTACACTTAAGCTAAATTTATGAGTTTTTTTCTATTTTTAATTCATGTATTTTTTTGTCTCATAACATCAGATGAGAACACTTGTCATGATCTAATTTAATCCTCACTTAGGGTTTCATCTAGGATTGTTTTTTCTTTTACAAGGATTTATTATTCATTATTGTAATAATCTAAATGTCATTCAATTTAGAAGCTCAATCATGTCAATTTTTTTGATCAATTCAATTCTCAATGTGCATAGCACACTATTTGCTTTTTCTCTACATGTGATAGGTGTTTTGGTTACAAGTGATTTGTGGGAGTTGTGGGGTTCAACAATAAACTCTAACATGGTATTCGAACAATAAATTTATGACTTCATGTCATTTTTTTTAGAGATTCAACCTTGAGGAAAAATTAGTGTATCTTAGAGTCAAATAGACATCGTCATTACATCTAAAATGTCTAAAATCCCTAAGATCGCCTATTCAAATGCCAAAAAATGCACAATTGATTTTTTTAAGGTTGCACAAATTTTGAGGAAAAATCTATACAATTGTACATTCATACACTCATCATAAATAGATTCCATTGTTGTGTAGATCAAGGTATTTGTACGAATAAAAAATAGCAACAAAAAAAGGTTTTACCCAGTGGTTAAAAAATCATTAGGGGTTTTAAAAAAGGTTAAAATTTAGAATTTTAAAAGTTTTATAGTATTTTCTTCTCACCCATGTACAAATTTGTTGCATATGTGACTAGGGAGGTTGTTAATTTTTTTGTGGCCTCAAAAAAGTTTCCCAACATAGGATCTATCAACATTGTGGGTTGTAATCCCTAATCACATCAACAACTGGGGACCTTTCCCCTTAGTGCCTACATCTTCACATACAAACTTGCCACCTAGTTTGGCAAAAACTTTGTAATTCACCACTCAATCTTCGATTTTTATTGTAAAACCATTGTGAAAACACCTTTTCAACACTTTCCAATAGGCCTAGTCATCACTGAATCATGACCTTGTAGTCACTCCTTTAGGCTACATTACCTAATCAAGTTTCTACTTCTAGTAGTGTTGTTGGCTAGCCACTGATCTACTACCCATTTTCTACCAAGACACCACCAGCCCCCTCTAATCATGATAAAGGGATTTGTTTCGAAAACTTAGGAAAATAGAGTCAATTTTATGAAGAAAAGATATCGTCAAAAAATTGATTACATGTACTTTATATTGGTGTAGTTCTCATCATCAAATTTTGTTTCCAATATAGTTTATCACCTATTAAAGTCAAATTATCAATTTTTACTTGTACCTCCATTTTTTGTAACTTGTAGCATTTGAAAGGTAGTTAAGAGATCTTTAGATCTATTCATGTACACTTTTTCTTGAATTTGTCTGAAGTATTTGTTATTTAGTTTGTCATTTTTTCATAATTTCATCAATTACTTGGACATCTTGACACTTGGAAATTTTTTGTTTGTATGACATGACTTCATTTGAGTTTCTTTATATGCATTGAGGTTATTGGCATTTTATTTTTCATTTGAGGAAGTATCATATGTTTTTTGTTCATCCTTTTGTGGTAATCCTAGAAAAAGATAATTATGAGTCTTGGAAAATGGCATCCTAATACATCTCAAGTGACTTAGTATTCTTCCTTATCTTTATGGACTTGTACTTAAATTAGACACACCAAGGAGTAAATCAACATGCTGTAACATCATTGATCATGTTATAGGATTGACTCATTCTAATGTTGATCATGATGTGCTATGCATGTTGTATTGGAAATTGGTTGTCCCCATACACTTTGGAATAAACGGGTAAGTGAAAAAGGATGGGGGGCCAAGAAGTGGCCAATTTACTTTTTCATCTCGAAATAGTGAAAACGTGAGCGTGTTATAGTAAAATGCTCTCACGTTATGGATTGGTAGTGTATAGGAGCGAATTTGCACCCCTTACACAACTTCCCCTTTCACATACCTTCACCTTAGAAAATAAAATATGAAGGTGAAATTCCACATCACCCAACTGCCTTCCTTCCACTTGGTGTCTGTCTGTTGTGTCAGTGAGAGAATATTTTCCAGGGACATGCACGTGGCGCATAGAAGTCCACGTGACATGCTTATGTCCCTGATAGATTCCTACGTCTGAAGTTGGCAGAGGCATTACACTTTCAATTGGGGTTGATTTGTAACATCCCTCTTCGACCAATAGACCCCAAATATGGCAGATTCTTCCCTCTTCTCCTTCAAATTCATCCATTCTTTATTCAATCCATCCATTTTTGCATTCTCAAGCACCTCAACTTCATTCTCTTTGCATTCTTCACTCTCAACAACACTTCAACACTCCATTGCAGCAACAACACTCCTTCAACTCTGCAAAGCAAGTGTGAAGTAAGCCATTAGCATTGTGGGCTTGGGATCTTGTGAGACTCCCCTTTCCAAGTCTATATTCTCCTCCATTGGCTAGTGAGATTTTGGGTGGAGGTGATGGATGTACATTTGGAGCTAGCTGGAGAATGTCCATCCTTGTGAGATCATCTTTGTCACCCTAGCTCTCATTTACTTGTTTTATCACTTTAGTTTTTATTTCCTATATCTACTTATTATGTTTTTACTGTCAAGATTAGCTAGCTAGGATGCAAGTTTTTTTTTGAGTAGTTGGTATATTGTTCAGTGTTTTTTGACCATACAATTGCCAACGAACCTAAGAGACACTAGTGCACCATGTTGATGTCCTAGAGCTATGCTGTCATCCTCGAATAAAGAGCTATCTGAGCACAATATCAACTTCGAAAACTAGCTCGCCTAGCCTAAAATTAAGTTTGGATTTGTAAAGTGATTGAAGCATTTTATAGTCTACATCATTCTCAACCTCTACCTGAAACACCCCTTTAGAGTGAGGTAAGTTAGGGCAGTCCTCCGCTCTCGACTCTCCATGACTTGGTTGGTCCCCTTCTCTTACATTTTTGGTGAACCCGACGTGAACCATTTTGGTTTCATCTTGCAGTACTAAAAAAATCCTTTCCTCGTGCTCTGGGAGTGTTGTAGGTGTGATCGTTGTGGGGATTTTCGCCTCACAACCCAACCTATGACCCCTAGTAGGTGTAGTTGGAAGGTTTCGTAAGTGTTGTGTAATGAAACCTTGATCAGGTCACTATCCTATTATATGACCTTTGGGGGGATTTTTGAGAGTATTGTTTAGTGCAAATGATGGCCTCTTTTCTGCATCAACCTATCCCCTATGTGCAGCCTGTGAATAGTGGTACAGGTATAACCTTCACCTCACAGGATTTGTTGATGGGCTTTAATAGGGAACCATCTCCTCTCTACATCCCTGCACGAATCAATGAGAACACTATAGTAGGTGTTCTTGTTGATCTAACATCTCAAGTGAATATCATAACTGAGGAGATCATGCTAATTAAATTTTTGCATAAATATGGATACAATGCACCTGTGAGCACCATCTTCACACACAACAAAATTTCCATACCTCCTCTTGGTAGTATTATTTTATCAGTTCTTGTTGGATCTAAATCCATAAATATTTTGTTTGATATAATCTCGGGGTCTGAAATCTTCAGAGTGAAGCTAGGTATCCTCTGGTTAGTATCTATGAACGCAGTTCCCTTGGTTGTGCATAAGTTTTTTAAATTCATGCATGAGGGTTCCATACATGTGATCCAAGACACTGGCTATAAACTGCTAGTTGAACATGGTAGTTATTCCTTAGATTACTTTTGGCCTGCACCTGTTGGTCCTCTTTTGCCTAGAAACGACCTCTTGTACCAGACTTATCAAAAGTACAAGAAAGGGCGCATAACACTAAGAGTGAGATACCCTCCGTCACTTTATGTTGTTTCACATAGGGCTATCTTAAAAGTTGACAGTAATGCTACTAAGGAACATAGAAGGGAAGAAGAGAAGTGCTCCTGAGATCCTTCTTCTTCCTCTTCTTCTATTTATCCTAACGCTCCCTCTCAGCTCGCTATGGTGCCATTAGATTCTGTTTCACGTTTGTGAGAGAATCCTATGGTTCCCACTTGGAGAAAGCCTAAGTGTCCCACGTTCAAGCTTCTTTTCCTGCCCATGAAGCCTAGGCCTATTTGATATGGTAGAAAGAAAGGTCCCCATGGAGAATCCTCTATGCCCTAGTCTTTGTGGCATCCTACCACCCCTGCTCCAAAATTAGTAAATTGGAAGAGGCCCGCTGCCGAGGAACTAGAGCCGACTCCCCCATTGTTTCTCAACCTACTCCTCCTGCTCCCATTTAGGAGCCTATCCCTTCGCTGGAAACAACTATGATGGACACTCCCATGGCTGAGTAACCTATAGCCTCTAGCTCGAAGAGTCATAGAAACTACCTTGTGGGTGAACACAAGCGCTGGTGAAAGGATCTCATGGATAGGTAGACCTCCTTGCAGACGAAGGAAGAGGAGATGACCACCCCTGCTTCATGGCCT
Organism: Sequoia sempervirens; assembly: GCA_007258455.2. Classification (NCBI taxonomy): domain Eukaryota; kingdom Viridiplantae; phylum Streptophyta; class Pinopsida; order Cupressales; family Cupressaceae; genus Sequoia; species Sequoia sempervirens. The sequence continues at coordinate 89,878,812 of VDFB02000003.1, forward strand.
CCTATTGCGTCCTCCTCTCTCCTCCCCTCTACTTCCATTTAACCAAGCTCCATATCACTCCCGCCTCCTATTGTGAGTGCGCCTAACCCCAAAAAGGTGCAACTGTTCATTTCTCCTTCAGTTGAGCCGCCCTTGTTGATGTCCCTCCTGGACGTACCACCTTTTTGAAAACCTATGCTTCAGTTTTCTCCTCCTCATCTTCCTTCGTGCCTCTTGCCTCATCTATGGGGATTTCTCATCCCCTGATGATGCAGAAGATGGAGGTTGGCTTGTTTTGTCTTAGTGATAGAACCAACCCCAACTTCCCTTGAGTTTGTCACAACTCTTGAGTCACTCGGTGACCCTAGCGGTGAATCTTAGGCACAACCTTCTCCATCCATTGAGGTACGACATGGAACTCTAGTGAAGTGCATGTTTAACTCTCTGGATAAAGTTTTGACCTTTTCAGCAATCTTCACGAAGTCGCTAACCATAGCTCCACAAGAGTCGAGTGGAGGAGACCTTGCAAGGCCTTCTTCCTTAGCCCTTGTTGCGGGAGGATCAAAATCTCCTCCCCTTAATATTCCACCATTGCAGGCTCGTCCTTCCCCCTATGATGATCTAGAATGGGAAGCAGACAACCTCTTGGTTGATGAGTGTTAGGGGGAGGCATATTCTTTATCTTTAGATTAGACGTGTGTGTGTTATGATGTGTTCCCCTGTACCCATGCTATGTGTTCCTAGATGACCCTTGTCACCCTTGTTGGTGCTTGGATACAAAAGTGATTTTTGTGTCATAAACCTTCTTCTATTTGTGTCATCATTCTTCCATGTTTGTGATTGATTTTCGACAAATTGGGGATGATGCAAAGTGTTGGGGGAATTTAGGCTTCCCTTCCATGTTGACCCAATTTTTATTTTTACTTTGTCTTCTCGTGCATTCTTCACATGGTATGATATAATAGGGGGTTGATGGCAGTTCATTTATATACTATTATTATTACACTTATATATTTATGAGCAGTTTTGACCACAAAATATTAGATCACCCCTATGCCCTTTGTTTATGTTTATTTCTCCTTTGCTCTTTTCTTATATTTTTCTCTCCTTTGCTTGAGTTGTCCCTTTCATGTGTGACAACGCCATTTCTATGATGCTATGATTTTTAGAAAATACATTTGCTGCCAATGAATCTTTTCTCCAAAATCCTCTTGGACATTTATTTTTCAAAACTGCATTCACAACTAGGACTCCTAATGGAACGTGTTTCCTTCATCTTAGGTTTGCAAAGAAAGGGCTTGAGAACTTTCCTCCAAGGTGGAAGTAGCTTTGGCCTTTTCCTCGCAAGGGAGAATTTTCTTCATTTCTAATTCCTTGATGAAGTGAACATATTTCGAAAGGATTCCTTGATGATGAATTGATTTGAGAAAAAATGTCTCTTTTTGTACTTCCAAATAGTGTGTCCCTTGAGTGGACCCCCTTCTCTTTTCACGTCGGGTTCTCGAGGGACCCCTTTGAAAGCCTTCCAATTTTCTAATGGTTTGGATGACTGTCCACTTTATCGCCTATGTGGTTGCTTTGTTTTGGACATGCTTTATCTATGGGTAAACATGTTGCTTTGTAGGTGCACCTGTGAAGCCACTTTTTGATCGGACTCTGCAGAGTCTCTTCCTTTGGGTTTTGTCCATGAAAGAGATCTTGGGGGACACCTCCTTTTAGGTTTGCAGGCTTGTAAGACACTTTCATTTGGGTTTCCTTCATGTGAGAGATCTTGGGGGATACATTGTGGGCCTGTAAGGCACATACTTCATGGGGTTTCCTCCATGAAAGAGATCTTGGGGGACGCCTCCTTGTAGGTCTATGGTCCTATAATGTGCTTTCATATGGGTTTCCTTCATGTGAGAGATCTTGGGAGATAACTTCTTGTAGGTCTACATGCCTGTAAGGCACATACTTCATGGGGCTTCCTTCATGTGAGAGATCTTGGAAGATGCCTCCTTGTAGGTCTATGGGCCTATGAGATGCTTTCATCTTGCGAGATTTTTCCATTGTTGGTCTGAGGGCCTTCGATGTACCTTATGCAGATTCACAGTTTTGTGAGGCTATGGAGTCTTTTGTTCTAGCTTGTGCTTTTGAGCTCGCCAGATCACGGTCTACTTCCTCGATGGTTTAGTCTACATCCCTAACCCTACTAACTCTTCGATCTACTTTACCAAAGCACTCATCAGTATTTGTGCTCGCTAAAGTGGGGGAAAAATGTATAGGAGTGAATTTGTACCCCTTACAGAAATTCCCCTTTCACATACCTTCACCTTAGAAAATCAAATCCAAAGGAGAAATTCCACATCACCCAACTGCCTTCCTTCCACTTGACATCTATCTCTTGTTTCAGTGAGAGAATATTTTCTAGCGATGTGCACATGGTGCGCATAATTCTCTTACAGATTTCTATGTCTAAAGTTGGCAGAGGCGTTACACTTTCGATTGGGGTCGATTTGTAACATCCCTTCTCGACCAATCGACCCCAAATATGGAAGATTCTTCCATCTTCTCCTTCAAATTTATCCATTCTTCATTCAATCCATCTCTTTTTGTATTCTCAAGCACCTCAACTTCATTCTCTTTGCATTCTTCACTCTTAAGAGCACTTCAACACTCCATTGTAGGAACAACACTTTGTCAACTCCGCAAAGCAAGTGTGAAGCAAGCCATTAGCAGTGTGGGCTTGGGGTCTTATGAGACTCCCCTTTCTAAGTCCATATTCTCCTCCATTGGCTAGTGAGCTTTTAGGTGGAGGTGGTGGACATGCATTTGGAGCTAGCTGGCAAATGTGCATCCTTGTGAGATCATCTTTGTCACCCTATCTCTCATTTACTTGTTTTATCACTTTAGTTTTTATTTGATGTATCTACTTATTTTGTTTTTATCGTCAAGATTAACTAGATAGGCTATAAGTTTTTTTTTTAGTAGTTGGTATTGTGTTCACTGTGTTTTAACCATACAGACGCTAGTGCAACTGAGAGATGCTAGTGCACAGTGCTGACGTCCCAGAACTGCACTATCATCCTTGGATAGAGAGCTGTCCAAGGCATAATACCGACTTTGAAAACTGGCTCGCTTAGCTTAAATTTAAGTTTGGATCTGTAGAGTGATTGAAGTAATTTATAGTCCTCATCATTCTCAACCTCTATCTGAAACACCCCTTTAGAGTGAGGTAAGTTAGGGAAACCCTTCACTTTTGGATCTCTGTGACCTGGAGCCTTGACATGGTTGGTCCCCCTCTCTTATAGGTAGTGACCAAGCCTAGGATTGGTCATTACCAAGCCATAACACAAGCGCATTATAATGCACTCACATTATAGTTTAAATTTCAAAAAACACACATATTTTGAGTTCAAAAAATGTGCATTTTTTGAAATAAAAAAGCATTTCCAAAACATGAGCGCATTATAATGCACTTGGGTTTTAGTTTGCATTGAATTTTTTTTCTTCTCTTTTTCTTGTCTCTTTCTTCTTGTTATCTTTCATAGAAACTATATACATGAAATAAACATTTAAGTTGACATAAACTATATACATGAAATAAAAATTTATGTATAAGTTGACATTTACATATGGACATTTACTTTCTCATACTTTAAGTTATATTTCATGTATATAGTTTTAGAATGTTTGAGAGCGGTTTCAAATCTCTAGGAGTTATAATGCAAATTCTAGTTTTTGGAAGATCTCACAAATTTCAGATAATCAAATTTTAGTAACCAACATGTCAAATTTCAGTAATCAAGAGGTAAAATTTCAATAATCGGTAAGTTGTATTATTTGTCTCTCTATCTCACTCATTTTTTATCCCTTACACTCTAGACCTCTCTCTCACTATCTCCATCTCTTTATCTATCTCTCCCTTGATCTCAAGAACT
>VDFB02000003.1:89882810-89978330 GCA_007258455.2 Sequoia sempervirens
GTGAGATAGAGAGACAAATAATACAACTTGTTGATTACTGAAATTTGACACATGTGTTGATTACTAAAATTTGACTAAGTCTTAAATTTGTGTGTTCTTCCAAAAACTAGAATTTGCATTATAACTCCTAGAGATCCGAAACCACTCTTAAACATCCTAAAACTATATACATGGAATATAACTTAAAGAGTATAAGAAAGTAAGCGTCCATATGTAAATGTCAACTTATACTTAAATTTTTATTTCATGTATATAGTTTCCTTGAAAGATAACAAGAAGAAAGAAAAAATAATCAATGTAGACCAAAACGTGAGTGTGCTATAACATGCTCATGTTTTGTCAATGCATTCACAAAATGCGAGCCTATTATAACACACTCACTTTTTGTCAATGCATTCAAATAACATGAGTGCGTTATAATGTGCTTGCATTATATCTTGCTTTGGGAATCCCCAAGCCTTAGGCTTGGTATTTTCCTCAAAATACCAACCCAAAGGTTGGAGGGCCTTCCCAATGACCAGAGACGTGTTTTTACAAATTCTACAATATTTTAGATAATCGGGTTTGTGCTCATCATCAGGATTGCACGTGTTTGAATGTTGAACAAATCAAACACCTGGGTAATGTTACTCTCTCTCTTAGCTATCCAACGATGTAATTTTTTTCACTTTTTTGACGATGTTAAGCCTTTCATCTATAATTTATTTTGTTTGTGTGTCTCTTTTTTGGCAAAAAATAGAGTTTGGTATTTTTTCATTATAAATTAACCGTTCATCAAAATTTCAAATAAATTACATTTTTTAAAACTAGACTCCATTCTATAATTTTTTTAAAAAATTCAATTAGTTTCCAAAATTTGTAGGGGTAGCATGGCCAAAATTCTATTTTTTAGGAAGTGTCCACTTTGAAAATTAATAAAAAATAAAATATTCATAAAAAAATTATCAGAAAAATCATGCATCAACTACATACTATTAGTTAATTTCTCATTGAAGCGATTTTAAAAATACTAAAAAAAGTTCACCGTGCTAGGTACACACCAAAGTTGCTATGCTATGTTTTTCTGACCAAAAAAACACCAATTCCTGTTCATCCCTCTTTTGAACCCCTTAATCTCAACCATTTTCAAAATAAATTAGTAGTTTAGAAATTAGACTTGGAGCACTATGATCCTTGTTTTTGTTGCATCTCAAAATTTTGAGTGTAACTATCCTCAATTTCACATCCAAGGTTAGTATTTCCTGATTTCAGAAAAAAAAGTGGCCACTTAAGCCCCCTTTTTGGCTCCCCATCTTTTTGCACTTACCCAAACTTTGGGAGATCCATGGAGACCCTCATATCTCTCTATTCCTAGATGATCCTATTAAAAATTGTTTCATTCCTCTGGATGATGAAAATTGTGCATACCCTTTGATGATGATACTTTAGAGGAACTTGAGTATATCATAGGTCTTGCACGTTTCGATGGTTCAGATACTTGTCTCGTTTCTCTCACTCTTCCTATAAAGATCATATCTCAATCTTCCATTATTCTTGATCATATTAGTATCACCACATCCATGACACCTATTAATTTAGTGTAGTATGACATTTATCCTCTTATAGAAACAACTACTTGGGATTCATATCTATTAGACATATCATTGTTTCTTGTGGAGTTTCATATTACAAATTTGAAGGATTTGTTTGAGGAAATTCATCTCCTCTTTCATGAGAACCGCATTATCATTTTATTTGGAGCTTGTTCTACATCAGTATTTATAGAATTTTGGATTGACATCACTTTATTCTTTCATGTGGACATTTAAGTATATTTTTAGAGACACATTTGGATTTGGACTCCCTATTCACATAGCTTATGAGAATGGCTTCTCCAATCACTAGTGGATTATGTTTTTTGTAGGTACTGAATCATATTATTTCTTTTGGCTTTCATCATTGACATAGGAGCTAAATTTTTATGGAGGGATTCATATTCTCATATTCTCTCTCCTATTGAGGGAAATTTATTGTACTTATGTGAGAGAAGCAATCCTTTGAGGGTCATACCAAGTCCTTATTTCCTTATTTCAATAGTACACATTTATTTCATTTTTTCTCTTTTGGAGATGATTATTTTCCCATGATTTTTTTCCTTTTCTTTGGTTATGAGATATTTATTTGTTTGTACATGGGTACCTTATCAATCCTTGTAGTTGGGACCCTTCCATGCATTCATTATTAGGTTTTTACTTTATCCCTAAGTTGAACTTAAGGTGGGTGTTAGAGTAAAATAGGAAAATCACCTAATTAATTAATCAATCATCAATTAACTAAATAGGTCCCCTTTTTACTTTAATACATAGGCTAAAATTAGGAGTGATTTTTATATTTTGATCATGTGCTTTTTTTCCCATGGAATAGGATGAGGACACTTGTCATGATCTAATTGTTGAACACAAAGATGTGTTGAGAGTGGGGGTGAATCAACATATATTACAACTTAAATAATTCTATTTGTAGATTAACAACACATCACATTAACAAAAGAGAACACATGCATCACATAGAGACACCAATATTTTACATGGAAAACCCAATGAGGGAAAACCATGATGAGGATTAACTCACAATATATGTAGCTCACTACTAACAAGAAATTAAAATGTTTGAGGCTCACTGCCTATGGACTTGCAAAATAAGGTATGCTACCTTAGAGCAAGATATAATGGACCTGATGTGACTTACTGTCTTAGAGCAAGATACATGAAATTTAGAGTAAGAAAATTATTATGAACTACTTTGAAGAAGCATCTAACACATGCAAATGATGCAGTCACTACTTTACACAATTAGCCCTTTATATCGATTTCGGACACTTCATCTTTTTGATTCTAAATTTTCACTCTATACTCACAAATCATCACCTTCATAAATAAATTTGATCTTCTATATATATCCTCCACAATAACAAAAAAATCCAATTAAGTTGGCTCCAAGATGACTATTTGAAGAAGCGATTGATATTGTAAGGGTCAACTCCAAAACACATACAAAATAAAAGAGATTTAGTTGCGGATCATCATACACTGTGTCAGGGCCCAAATGCATCACACCACATTATTCAAGACAAGATTAATTGATTAGGATCAACCACAAATAATGAAACAAGTCATGTCATCCCAAGTGGTATCAATGCCATCAACACGATCACTATTTGACTTCACATAGCTAGGGAGATATCAAAATTGTTATGCAGACTGAGATGTAGGAATTGTAGATCATGTAGAATATTCATTCAACCTTTTCTTGAAGTATTTAATCATAATGCATTGGCACAAGAGGAGAAATCCACTAAAAGTATAGGATCAAAGTATTCCAGACATACTATAGCTAACTATCATTCAAAAGATGTACTTACGAACCACTACATCACTTGATACTACTAAGTAGTATGATTTTATCATTGCCTAACATATTTACAAAACCACAAGATCATACCTTCACTTCTGGAAGAATGCAAAGCATTCAACTAGTCTTTCATCATTTTTTTCCACTTTCAGGGTTCATACCAGAACACTATTATCTGTCGGAAGTGTGATGACATGATTTCTTGGATGTGGCACCTTTACAACACAATCGTATTTCCTTTAAAACCACAAGAAAAAAAACTTCACTATGGAAGGATACATATCACCATATCATGACTCTGCCATAAAGTATTCCCTATGAGTGCTTTAGTTCAACTTCTACAACATATCTTTGTGTGTGGCACATCAACTTGTGATTGTATCAATGTAGACATATTATGGACACATAAAAACATGAGTATCATCCTTCACAACACACTTAGTTAACATACTGATCATTATCCTTCCTTGTGCAGCTTTGCAGACTTGCTTCAATTGATATCACAACATGACAACCATCACCAAAGAGTGTACATACCTCAACGGCACATCTTGACATTAATGAAAACCCATATTGGGTTGACATCAACGAAAAGACTTAATGCCAACAATAATTTAATTATCACCTAGGGCTTTATCTAGGGTTGATTTAAATTATTTTTTCTTTTTTCTTTTATAATGATTAACTTTATTTATTGAAACCATCCAATTATCATTCAATTAAGAAGCTCAATCTTGTTGCTTTTTTGGATCAATTCAATTCTCAAGGTTGTATAGCACACTATCTACCTTTTCTCTCTATGTGATAGGTGTTTTGGTTGTAGGAAATTTCTTGGAGCTATGGGGTTAAACAATCAACTCCAACAATTTACACCATTAAATTTGACATTTTTCTTATTCATTATTTGTTGTGATTAATTCTTCTTCTTAATTCCTCTAATATAATAAACAATCTACTATATTAAATTATGATACAATTAAGACCCCATTAATGGGGCTAAGGGAGATGATTCCTTCTACAAGAGAAGATAAGTGATTTGGAAAGGCCCACCCCATTTGGTGGGTCAAGTTAAAATTTCAATGGTGCCAAGAAGGGAAACCTTGGGAAGTATGGAGTTGGGTGTATTGTTAGGGATTTAGCTAGCTCTTTGGCTAGTTTTTCTTTGAAGAAGCTCAACCTTGGTACCAAAAATGTGGAATTATATATGCGCTTATGATTGATTTATGACTTTGTATGAATTAGGGCTTAAATAAAGTTGGGATTGAAGAGGACTCAACAATCATTATTAATGTGATAAATTCAAAATATTCCCAAAGCTAGAGGATTAATAATCTTCTATTATCAATCCTCTTTTTGATAAATTCTTTTAAAGAATACACAATAAATCATGTTTATCATGAAACAAATGTGGAGGTATATTTGTTGGTCAACTTGGCTATTGACAACAAGGATGAATTCATTTTTGACATTGTGGAAAATGTGGACCTCTTTTAAAAATGCTTCTTAATGGTTTTGAGGGACTTGGAAATCATTAATGATGTAGTCTTACCTTTGAATTATTGGTTAATAAAATTAGAATAGATGTCCATATTGTCTCTAATTAAATGCCAGTTACTATTATTAAGTTATTGTTAAAGGATAATGTCACCATGATCCTTGGATAGATGTTTTAACACACAAATCTATATTGTCAACATTCAAATGAAAACTAAATAATAATGCTATCTGAAAGACCTAGAGTACTAGGGTTAACCTTCCCACTTGGGGTGTGTGAGATGGACTTCGCACAACCCATCATTCTAGCTTCCCACACCCACTCTCAGGTGACATGTCTATAACAATGTTGCACAAACAACTCGTTCTATGTGTATCATTTACATACCATGTTCATGCATGGTTAGTAATTATTAGCAATTTATATGTTAATATTTTAAAAACAAAAAAATTGGTTGTGTTTTTCCCATAGTGCAAAAATTTAGTGCATGACATATAGACCTTAGGGAAGATTAATATAGAAATTAGGGTTTCAAAATCTAAAACTGATAGATCTAAAAATTATAAGTCTTTGGATCCACTTATTAATGTCTACTAATATAAAATATCTATCATTTGAGAAACTAACCACTTGTTTGGCATAATTGACTATGAACTAATTATTTATCAAGACTCTCATACTACATAACCATAAAAATGGTAGCTGCATAGATCATGAAGTTATCTTGCATTGGCATGACCTAGTAATATAGACATTAGGGTGTTGAAATTAGTCACCTTTTAGGAGAGGTGAAGTGATCTTGTGAATTTACCTAATATATTTCCAAGTGTGTCAAAATTCCTTTCAACACATGGATATGAAATATGCTTCATAAAAATGATCTAGCTAAAAGTTGTAGTAGAGATCCATTCATCTTTGACTTATGTTTAAATCTAACAAGGAGAGGTTTTTAAAAATACCTTAGAGGAGATCACCTAGATCATTGAGATTAAGTTATCCTAGCTTAAGCTCCTAGATGGGCCAATTTTATTATCTAACATGATATTTGAAGACATATGTATGAAAATGTAAATGGCCTATATGATTCTCATGTAAATGATAATCCTTTTGTAAGGCTTTAAAAAATGACCTGTGCTCCAGATATTCCCTTTTTTTTCTTTAGTGTCTAGATGTGTACATTAATGACACATTGGATGTTTTTAAATACCAAAACATAGTAATATTTTGCACAAATGTGTGTTAAGTCCATGCACAATAACTATTGAAACAAGGTAGGAATTTTGGAATTTAAACTTGAACATTTGAATTTTTGGTTAAATGTTGAGTGACACAAAAATGAAATAAGTGGGGAAAATGAGTAGATCAAGGTAAGGATTGAATATATGGAAACATGCGCTATTATGAATGAATAACATGTGCATGTGTTGGGTTTTTCCCAAGTGGGGACAAGATGAGATTAAATGCATGAGAATAGATGTAAATAAAACTGAAGTGGATAGGGAAAGGTATTAGTTCATGAGTCAAAATTAGCACAAGTTTGTGTCACTTGTTGATATGTAATTATATTACGACAACCCAAAAAAAAGCTCAAAACTAAATATGAATTGGAATGGGTATGCAAATTTCACCATTGGAATGATATTTATTATTTCCCTTATTTACATTCTCAAGTCCACAATTCTACCTCCTCTTGCTCTCCCTCTTGAATAACTTAACAATTCTTAGTTTTTCTCATGAATAGTGCTAGTGATGTTGCTTCTTTATATAGCTTTAGCATATGTTATTGTGAACAAGAATATGTCAAACAATCAAAGGATTTTGAAATAACAAAATGAAGATGAAAGCAACAATTTCAAATCCAATGATGAATAGACCTATTACCAATGAAGCGATAGCGATGATCAAATGAGAGCAATCAAATAATTTAAGAGCGTAAATTAAACTAAGATAATCTAACCTACTTTCCCTCACCTGAAAATGCAGAGCCTTACTCCATTTTCAAAAGTATAAGATTATGCTTTTTGAGTACGTATATGGATTGCTCATAAACTTAGCATAGTCTTGTTGTGTAAAAACAAGATGAATTGAGTATAGTGTAGTTTTTGAATCGAGGAGACTTGGATAAAAATTCAAGGAGAGATTGAATGAGCAAAGGGTGTTTGATTTATAGGATTTTAGTACATGAGATCAATGGTGTGAGATGTGAGATGAGATCGACGAATGAGGATGGATGAAAGATCAGGATGATCATGCATGGGCTTGCATGGAAAGATGAAGTGAAGTGAGGAGAAGTTCACTTACTATTTGTAGGAATGAGAACTAAATTTAGTTTAGTCTCTAAATTTAGGATTAAAAGATTGAAGATAAAAATAAAAATTTAAAGATGATATAATTAGCAAAATAAATAAAATAAATATTTTATTTATTTGTAGAGGAATGTGCAAACTAAATAAACTAAATAATTTATTTAATTTTGGAGGAATAATTATCTAATTAAATAATTAAGAAATTATTTAAATTATATGAGAGATAAGAAAGAATGTATGATTTAATTAAATAATTAAAATTATTTAATTTTGTGGATAAGAAGAATATTTGGAATTAATTAAATAATTAAAAATTATTTAATTAAATAGGATGAGGGAGGATTCAGGTGATGGAGGAAAAATGATGAAATAATTAAATAATAAAAATGATTTAATTAATGGAGGGAAATGGGTTAGTTTGATCAAATAATTAGAAATTATTTAATCAAACAGTGATGAAAATGGAGATGAGCGATAATGTCTGAAAATGATGAATTAGAAGAATACGTGACGTGTGATGATGACGGGAAAAAATGAATTATAAGAATGTGTTAGACACTTTTAGGTTTCTACAGTTATAAATTTTGTGATAACATTTTCTAGTCCTATTCAATATATTTCCATCAAATGATAACGAAACCACAAGATAATTTATATTAAATGTTGTTAGATCTTTGTTTTCATCTATATTACAATAACAATGAAGTTCCATTTTAATGCTAAAGATCTAAGTGCTTCTTCCCTAATTGCCCAATTATTAATAGTCTATGTATGGTTGCTTACCTTAATAATACTTTTTAACACAAAATTATATGCTTACTCTCTTTTATTTGAATATTCTCAATTTCTCTTTGTTAAAACACCTTCTTTAAATCTTTAATTTTTATTTATTTATGTTAATGAATTCTAACCTTAAAGTTCTATATAGCTCACTTGAAAAAATCTCATATTTATCTTTGTTAGAGTAAAATAGGAAAATCACCTAATTAATTAATTAATTAGACCCCCTTTTTATTTTATTACACTTAAGCTAAACTTAGGAGTGTTTTTCTGTTTATAAGTCGTGTATTTTTTTGTCTCATAACATAAGTTGAGGACACTTTTCATGATCTAATTTAATCCTCACTTACAATTTCATCTAGGATTTTTTTCTTTTATAAAGATATATTATTCATTATTGTATTAATCTAATTATCATTCAATTTAGAAGCTCATTCATGTTGGTTTTTTTGATCAATTCAATTCTCAATGTTGCATAACACACTATTTGCTTTTTCTCTCTATGATAGGTTTTTTGGTTACAAGTGATTTGTGGGAGTTGTGGGGTTAAACAATCAACTCTAACATGGTATTATAACACCAAATTTATGATTTCATGTCATTTTTTTAGAGATTCAACCTTGAGGAAAAATTGGTGTATCTTGGAGTCAAATGGACATCATCGTCATTATGTCCAAAATGTTTGAAAACCCTAAGATCACCTATTCAAATGCTAGAATATGAGCAATTGAATTTTTTTTTTTGGGTTGCACAAATTTTGAGGAAAAATCTATACAATTGTACATTTGTATGATCATCATAAATAGATTCCATTGTTGTGTAGATCAAGGTATTGGTACAAATTAAAAAAAAAGGTTTTACCCAGTGGTTAAAAAATCATTGGGGGTTTAAAAAAAGGTTAAAATTTTGGAATTTTAAAAGTTTTTATGGTAATTTTCTTGTCGAGCCCATGTACAAATTTGTTGCATATGTGACTAGGGAGCTTTTTAATTTTTTTGTGGCCTTAGAGAAGTTTCCTAGCAAAGGATTTTTCGACGTTGTGTGTTGTAAGACCTAATCACATCAACAACTAGGGACCTTTCCCCTTAGTTCCTACATCTTCATACACAAACTTGCCACCCAATTTGGTAGCAATTTCCCAATTCACCACTCAATCTTAGATTTTTTTTGCAACACCACTATGAAACCACCTTGTCAATAGTTTCCAATAGGCCCAATCATCATCGAATAATGGACTTTTCATCACTCCATTAGGCTATGTTACCCAATCAAGTTGCTACTTTTAGTAGTGTTGTTGGCTAGCCACCAATCTACTACCCATTTTCTACCAAGACACCACAAGCACCCTCTAAACATGATAAAGGGATTTTTTCTTTTTTTTGATAACTTGGGTAGATAGAGTCAATTTTATGAAAAATATTAGAAAGTTGATTTCATGTACTTTCTATTGGTGGTATCTCAATTTTGTAACTTGTAGCATTTGAAAGGTATTTAAGAGATCTTTAGATCTATTTATGCACTTTTTCTTGAATATGCCCCAAGTATTTTTTATTTGGTTTATAATTTTTCTATAATTTCATCAATTACTTGGACATTTTGACACTTGGAAATGTTTTGTTTGTAAGAGACGACTTCATTTGAGTTTCTTTATATGCATTGAGGTTATGGGTCTTTTATTTTTATTTGAGGAAGTATCTTATGTTTTCTTGTTCATCCTTTTGTGATAATCCTAGAAAAGGATAATTATGAGTTTTGGAAAAATGGCATCCTAATACATCTCAAGTGACTTTATATTTTTCCTTATCTTTATGGACTCATACTTAAATCAGACACACCAAGGAGTATATCAACATGTAGTAACATCAAATTGATCATGTTGTAGGATTGATTTGTTGTAATGTTGATCATGACACTATGTGTGTTGTATTGGACATTGATTGTCTCCACACACTTTGGACTAAACTTTGTTAGATCCATGGAGACCCTCATATCTCTCCATTCCTAGGTGATCCTAGTACAAAATGTTTCATTCCTCTTGATGATGAAAATAGTGTATACCTTTTGATGATGATATGAGCAGCCTTTAGAGGAACTTGAGTATATCATAGGTCTTGCATATTTCGATGGTTCAAATACTTGTCTCCAAGTTCTTCCACTCTTTCTATCAAGATCATATCTCCATATTCCATTATTCTTGATCATATTAGTATGACCACATCCATGGACCCTATTAATTTAGTGCGGTATGACATTTATCCTCTTCAAAAACAACTAATTGGGATTCATATATATCAAACATATCATTCTTTCTTGTGGAGTTTCATATTACAACTTTGAAGGATTCGTTTGAGGACATTCATCTCCTTTTTAATGGAAAACAAATCATCATTTTTTTGGAGCTTGTTCCACATCAGTATTTATAGAATTTTGGATTGACATCACTTGATTACGTCATGTGGAAATTTACATAGATTTTTAGAGACATGCATTTGGATTTGGGCTCCCTATTCATATAGCTTATGAGAATGGCTTCTCCAATCACTAGTGGATTATGTTTTGCAGGTAGTGGATCATATTCTTTCTTTTGGCTTTCATCATTGGCATAGGAGCTACATTTTTATGGAGGGATTCATATTCTCATCTTCTCTCTCCTATTGAGGGAAATCTATTGTACTTATGTGAGAGAAGCAATCCTTTGGGGGTCATATCAAGTCCTTATTTCCTTTTTTCAATAATACACATTTATTTCATTTTCTCTTTTGGAGAGGAGTTTTTTTCCATGAGTTTTCTCCTTTTCTTTGGTTATAATAGATTTATTTGTTTGTACATGGGTACCTTATCACACCTTGTAGTTGGGACCCACCCATGCATTCATTATTAGGTTTTTACTGTATTCCTAAGTTGAACTTAAGGGTGGGTGTTAGAGTAAAATTAGAAAATTGCCTAATTAATTAATCAATCATCAGTTAATTAAATAGGCCCCCTTTTTACTTTAATACACAAGCTAAACTTAGGAGTTTTTTGAATTTTTTGGTCATGTGTTTTTTTGTCTCGTAGAATAGGATGAGGACACTTGTTATGATCAAATTTAATCATCACCTAGGGCTTCATCTAAGGTTGATTTAAATTATTTTTTCTTTTAAAAGGATTATTTATTTATTATTGTAACCATCCAATTATCATTCAATTCATAAGCTCAATCATGTTGCTTTTTTAGATCAATTCAATTCTCAAGGTTGTAGGTGATTTCTTGGAGCTATGGGGCTCAACAATCAACTCCAAAAAATTACACAATTAAATTTTACATTTTTCTTATTGATTATTTTGCTGTGATTAATTATTCTTCTTAATTCCTCTAATAATAAATAATCTACTATATTAAATTATGATACAAGTAAGCCCCCATTAATGGGGCTAAGGGAGATGATTCCTTCTACAAGAGAAGATAAGTGATTTGGAAAGGCCCACCCCATTGGGTAGTTCTTGAGTTAAATTTCAATGGTGCCTCAAAGGGAAACCTTGGGAAGTATGGAGTTGGGTGTATTGTTAGGGATTTAGCTGGCTCTTTGGTTAGTTTTTCTTTGAATAATCTCAAACTTAGTACCAATAATAAGGTGGAATTATATGCCCTTATGATTTATTTATGACTTTGTATGAATTAGGGCTTAAATAAAGTTGGGATTGAAGAGGACTCAACAATGATTGTTAATGCAATAAGGTCAAAATCTTCCCAAAGCTAGAGGATTAATAATTTTCTATTATTAACCCTCCTTTTGATAAATTCTTTGAAATAATACACAATAAATCATGTTTATCGTGAAACAAATGTGGAGGTATATTTTTTGGTCAACTTGGCTATTGACAACAAGGATGAATTCATAATTGACACAATGGTAGATGTGGGCCTCCTTTATAAATACTTCTTAATGGTTTTGAGGGACTTGGAAATCATTAATTCATGTCATGTGTGGGATTTTATTTTAGCTTTAAGTGGATTATACCTATGGCTCTCTTTTCCTTGATTATTTCTCTCATCTCACTTCTTCCTTGTCATGTCTAAGGATTATGGCGAGATCTTATGGAGTTAGTGTTATGATGGCTCATACGAGCCAAATTGCTTTTTATGAAGGATGTCATTCTTTTCAACGATTATCAACTTATTTTCATGAATACTCTAGTTTGGCTTGTATGTAGGCATAGGAAAATGTCTTCCCTTAGGAAGATTTCAAAGTCATGGTTTAATTGTATTTTTAAAAATTCTAGTTGCTTACTTGTTTTCATAATTTGGTGGATTCTAGTTGATGAATTATTGGTTGTGGATCATAGCTATAGGGTTAATATAGACATATCATCCAAGTTTAGGGCTATTTTCTTAGACCTCAGTGAGGAAAAATATTTGATAAGGGTCATGCCCTTCTCTTTGATAGAGAACCCGTTTCTTGGTGGGTTGAATGATACTTTGGCAGTGGTAGGCTATGGCATTGGGGTGCCTTATCCAAATGATATTTATAAGGTTTTGGGTGGTAATGTTAATGTGTTATGGCATCCTTTCATTGGCACCAAATTGCTACGATTTGAGGCTCATTGGAGGAGGAAGGCAACTAGGGGTGTTGACTTCCTAAAGCATTCAATGAGGATCATGATAATGGAGGTTATTTTGTGGTTAGGCTCTACTCTTTCTAATAGCTTAGAGGATGATTCTGGAAGTTGGATTTAGCTTTGGTTTTTTGTTTGAAAGTTCCATGTATAGTTTTCTTTTCTCTATTTAAGTTCTCTAATTACTACTAGGTATATTTTGTCTTCTCTGAGTTTTGGAATTTTCCCCTAGATACTATGGCCATTATGGCGAGGTTAGTTTTTATAAATATTTAAATTCTTTTGATTAAATATACAAGACCATTACCATGATTACAATTTATCTATAAAAAATAAAATTATAATAGAATTAATAAGAAAATACTACATTTTTATTGTAACGTACATTACAACTATAAACTAATGACATTGAGAACAAAAATTAAACATACACAAAAATATTATTCTATGTCCTTGTTAAAACATTACATCAAAATTTATAGTGAAATTAAATACTCTAACCATACAAACACATAAAAATATAAAAAATTAATAAAATTAAATTAATGGCAGAGCTGTATAGTTATTTTAGTAGAATATGGATGGTTGGATTGATCAAGTTCTCATCAATGGCTGATATATTGTGTATGGTCGTTTTTGACTATAGACCTGGTGGATTTCTTGACACCAATTTGAAAAGCAACAGTACAAATTTTGTTATACCACTCGTGGGCCTTACCAAATATATTATAAAAGAGACTAAATTAAACTTCAAATTAAAAACAAACTAAATATATCCCATTTATTTTTATTGAACTCTATTTAAAAATAAAAAAATTAAAAAAATTACTTCTAATAACATAACATGTTATTATTTAATCATTAACCATTATATTGTCTTCCTGACTTCATGCGTTCATCTATCGTGCTCAAGAGATAACTTTTTGCATCTACAGTGTTTATCATATTCGAACAATATATATTTGTGTCTGTTTATCTAGTAAAACGTAAGATCAGCATCCTAGTAATTCAACCATAAGGACTCCCTCTGAAGATTTAAATGCCAGAAATATAATGAGCATTGGCATGTTGTCAAGGAAGATTTTAATTACAGAAACCATTTTATTGCAATGACGTGCTATCTATGAAAGGGAGGACGATATTCAAATAAGGTTTGTAAGGGAAATTACATCCCATATACACAAAATTTCCACCCTTCAAAGTAGTTTAAGGGCTACAAGGGAATAGTAAATGCACTTAGAAGGCTTATGAACATTGGAATAACAATGAGAAATGCTTAATCATTCATGTTGTTCATTCATGGGAGGTCTGTTTGTTGCAGAGTGATTGGCATTGCTGAGGAGAGAAGTGATGGCAGCTGCAATGGCTACTGTGAAGTTGGGATCAGCTGTGATAGCAGCTGTTGCTGCATTCACACTCTCTAGAAGAGATGGTCCCTGGGCAGCCTGAGGTTGGACATTATTGAATCTCAATGGCATTGCTGATGTGGATCCACCTGCATTGGGGACCTGCATCATTTGTGGGGCCCTCTGCTGGCCTGAGAGGGGGGAGAACATGGAGTAGTTGTTGTTGTACATGGGTTGCCCATATGCTGGAGGAAAGAACTGTTGGGCAGGAAGAGGAATTCCTACTCCTCCAAAGGGTAATGCCTGCATGCCTGCCACTGCCCTTGGGTGAAAACCCATTTGACCTGGTGGAATCTGGTTGGGGTTCTGTGTGAGATCCAATGTGATTGTGGGAAATGGAGCAGATGCTGATATGCTGGCAGCTGAGTTGGCAGCACAGGGCATCAGACCACCTGCCATGATGCTTGCTGCTGCATTGAATCCTACATTGTCAGAGGATGTGGAAGAACCAGAGAGGAGCATGGAGGCAGCTGCAGATGTGGTGGATGCCATGGCTGTTGCTGCTGGAGGAAGTGGGTGGTTGTGATTTCCTTCATATGTTGTGATGAGAATGGACGTGTCTTCTGCTAGGCGTTGCACTTGTTTTCTCACTGGACACCCTGCTGACATGGTGCATCTGTAATAAGCTCTTGGGCATGGATTTCCCTTGGCCATCTTTTGGCCATATTTTCTCCATTGGCAACCATCGCTTATCTGATATATCAGCATATCAGATTGCATCAGGAATCACTTCAAAGAATAAAGAAATAAAAAGGCACTGTGATGGCGATAGATGTGTTGTATAATGTAATGAGGTATTCATATAAAAATCAGAGCAAGGTATTCACAATTTTACTAAGCTTTTTACTCAAATATTAATTTATTCCAGCAAGGTGAGACTGCACGAGGCACATAGACTTTGTTTCAGTTAGATGTTTCCTTAATGATTTAAAGGTTCTACTTTTTCTAATAAATTGCTAGAGTTTTTCGAGGCCTGAAACTTTCCCAACTTAGAAAATCTAACAACTGTAGGTAATTTTTTAAAATGGGCTGAAGAACATTTTTTCCAACAAATTTTCCTTTAGATTATACAGGTTACAAAATAATAAAAACTTGGTTGGGTAGGTCAAAAATGGCATACCATGGGAGATTCGGTTCTTGCCCTGACTGAGACTCGGGCTTTTCTTATACTCCCCTCACTCGGATCCACAACCTTCTGCATCTTATTGGGCACCCAGCATGGGGGTCTTCTCTCCAGGCTGCACTCCCTTGTTGTTGCAGTGTATTCATTTTCATGACTATTGAGAGAATGATCTGGAGAAGCTGTGTGATCAGGGATTTCATTGCCTGCATAAACCCATCTCCTTAGAATCCTATATATGAGCAATGAAAAACTAGCTATTCCCTTTAAGCTTTAAAACTGCAAATTCTAGAACTATTGAAGCTTGAAGATCAAACATACGTGCTAGATTTGATTGATGGCTGTTATGATCCTTATTATGCTTGCTATTATCGATATGATTCAGTGTTCTATAGGTCTCTGAGACCTCTTCATCATGGTCTCCACGGATCCTTGTGCCTTGAGAAGCACGAGAATCTTCATTGGGTCTTGATGGATCTCGAATTTCAAGAAACTGTCTCTGCACTGGAGTTTTGTCTTGTGCTGCTTCCTCAGCTTTTCTTGTCGATGCTTTCATGGTGTTTCTCATTGTTCCATCACTTTGAGATGATGTCACCTGCACAAACATGGGTAGAATCGAAACCAAGAAGAATTAGAAGGATATAGCAGGACATTGAAATCTCCGAAAACCTCGGTTTGGTTTTCATCCTTCAAAGTCAATGCATAAAAGAATGCAATTCATACACGTAAATCTAAGGATATACTGTCTGTTATTAATTAGAAAATGGATTCATCACTGTTGATAAGCATTGAACTACTCTGAAACGTTATAATTTTTTATTTTACATTCTCCTTGCCTTAAAACAGTGCACCTGTATTAAAAATTTCTTTCTTTTGATTATTTTTGATTATTTAATCTTTTTGATATTTAAAAAAAAATATAAAGAGGTATCAACAGAGGCTCGTACTTCCATATAGAGCTTATAACTTCCAAACAAACTTCACCCAGATGGGATATTATTTAAAATAACTTGCAGGTAGAGTCACCTGAGGAATAGGTCTAACCATTCATTCACCCATTTCAACAAAAAAAAAACAGCAATCTTGAGGTCAATGTAACAAGAATATCAGTTCTATGTCTGACCTGTTGTGGAGTGGTGTGATCAGAAGAGCCAGGCTGCTGCATCAGAGAAGTCAAATGCATTTGCAAATTGGTATAGTTGTTGCTTAAATGGCTCAACATGAATTTCAGCTTCTGATTTTCTGCAGTCATAATGGTTATCTCTCTTTGGAGCATGGTCACCTGCATTAAGAAGCAACCCAAAAGTCTAAGGAACACAACATATGCTGTGCACTGAGAATTTCATAAACCCAAAAGTCACATTCTTCTTTCTTTCTGTAAGCATATCATCCTGATGATGGATCATGGAGTACGATCCGAAAAATTATAGAAAAAATTCACAGAGTTACAATCCACAAATAGCTAACACTTGAATTTCATAAACATCCAAACCAGGTCAGCAGGACCCCGATTTAAAAAAATCTCAAAAGTACCTCATTCTTTGGATCAAGATCCATGGAATCTCGATCAGAAGAATCCGGAGAATTGGTGGGGGAGGCATAATCTTCCACAGTGGACCGATCGCTTGCAGTGTTTCTTTGAACACCCAGTAACTGCAATTCCAAGTTGAATCAATTCATACACAATAGAACTTCACTTAATTTTTACCAAAAAAAAAAAACCTTCAACCATTGAATCCTTAAAGAAAAGACAGAGTCCATGGCAAAACCAATACCTTCCCAATTTTATCTTGATGATGATTATCCTTGGCGGCTGCACTGTTCAGAACAGAAGTCATGAGATCTTGGGCTTTACACACCTGGGCCTCACTTCCATTTGGCAAGAGTCTAAAGAAATCCTTTGCAATCTTATGACCATCATTATGACCATAATTATGATCATCATCACAGTGAATCACATCATCACCAGATTCATCTTGCAGTTTAACAGACAGATCAATCCCAGTAAGCCTCTCAAACCTATCCCCCTTCATACTGATAAAACCTCTCTAAATCTCCACACCAGAACCCTCTGCCCACATTGAAATAGCAGAGAATTTATCTCAAAACGTTGCGTCCAAAACACACCACAAGAAAGAAGAAGAAGGAGAGGAACAAAGACTGATTGACTTTAGCTGGATGGGAAGATTAATCAGAGACGTGCAGCATTGAACAACTCAATTTCCGAGTCTCTTCCAGAGTGATGTGGCGCAACTATATTTGACAACAAAGTTATGAAAGAAGGAAGGCTGGTCCAAGTGGACCCCATGGAAGATGCCAAATCTCTAGTAATCAACATAGACTTTGAGGGTCTAGGGACGTAATTCACCACCCTACAAAGACATCAGCATTGACCGCGTCAGCGCAAAGGTGATCATCTTGACCAACGGGTCTCTCCCACCTGTAACACACGCTAACGTGGGCCCCTAGGGGACGTTCTAGAAGTTGAAAAAATGGGGAATCTTTGGATTTTGGATTTTCCCACCCATGCAACGAACATTTCCTAGAAACTAGTCCGAAAGTTTAGAGCTACCTAGCTAAGTAAGTAAGGTAAAGCTAAAGGTCGTGGTTAAAATCCTTAAATCAGATTGTATAGATTTTCCAGTTTAGTATGCGCTGGTGTGCGATAATGGCGGCGCACGTCGTGATGACGTTGACCGACGCCCACGTTAAGTTACGTGACTAAATTTTGTCCTTTTGTGGAGGGACCCCGTCCATAAACGCACGGCCCCCAAAGTCAATAGTGCTAAGTGCTAGGGTAGGTCTAGAAATGTTCGTTTAGAGTGGGAAAGGCGCAGGCGTGCGGGCCAACATCGTCCTTTGTACTTTTGTATTGTCTTTAATTGGAGGGAAGGGAACTAAGGTAAGCTCCATCTCCAATAAACACATTCCTCTCAAAATTGGAATCCATGTCTAGGTAAATGGACCATGTTTCCCTCCTATGCCTCACTTTTGGCTCACTTGTTTGAGTTTCAAGGTCATTGAAAAATGGACTGTCATTTGATTATACTTAGTTTTAAGTATATCAAAATTTATTCTATTTGAAATGAAGGGTTTAAATAATTGGAGTCCATGTCTATGTGAATGGACTACCTATGTTTCCCTCCTCTGCCTCACTTTTGGCTCACTTGTGTGAGTTTCAAGGTCATTGGAAAATGGACTGTCATTTGATTATACTTAGTTTTAAGTATATCAAAATTTATTGTATTTGAAATGAAGGGTTTAAATAATGTTTATGAGATTAAGTGGTTTATGGGATTGAGAGCAACAATAAAAGCATTTTATGGTAATATATTGATTAGTAATTGAATTCTAGAGAATTATAATGAATCAAGATTGTTAAGTATAATCAAAGAAGCAAAATACCTTCCAAGTTATGCGACTTTCATATTGTGGCAAGACCTTCAAAAACATCATCATTGAAATGGTAATGTTGACAAGAAAAGTAAAGTCTAAAAGGAAAGAAGGAACAAGTAAAAACCAAATTTATTGAAAGTGGGAAACAAAAAGGAAAAAGAAGCTAAAGTGATAAAAACAAAAAGGTGGTCAATCAAATATTAAAATGTAAAGAAAAACAAGGGCATTGAAATGAGAAATAAAAGGGAAAAGAAACAACATAAGAAAAAATGAGATGATAATGTATCAAAGGGAAAAAGGAAAACACAAGAGGTTCTCAAGGGCATTCAAGATTAGTGGGTTTCAAAATGTACTATCAAGTTTATGCACCAAGATAACAAGGATTGTGCTTAAGTTCTTCTTTGTTGTATGGCTTGCAATGTCAAATTGGATTTGAAAAGGATAGTGTGGTAGTAGGGATAGGAATGGTAAGTATGAAAAAAGTAGGTGTAACATAAATAAGAGTGTTGGTACTTGGTCATAGATTTCTCAAACATGTCATCATGATATACTAAGGTAGTCAAATATTTAAATATCTATATATGGGTATCGAGAGATGAAAGAGATGGAAGGGAATATGCTGAAATAGACATGCATGATACTTGGGAGAAAGGGAAAAAAGGTATCTTGGCTCCAAAGTTATCCTAAAATGATATATGTGGATCAATGAAAGAGAAATGAAGAAAAATTGGAAATCTCAAGTTTGCTAGAGTGATTTTTCTTTGATTTGACATGGCCTTCAAGTTGCTTTGGTATGACTTTGAAGTATGCCTCTCAAGCTTGCATGCTTTTGACTTTACTTATCTTTCTTTTGTATTTTCTCTTTACTTTTTCTTTTCTTTTAACTTTTTGATTCCATCCCCATAATCTAACCTCATACAACTAGTGAGATGCAAGGGCTCATCAAGGAAGATTATACCAAGTGATATTAATGAAGGAAGGTGGACACATGATAAATATTGAAGTTCTAAAGTGAAATATAAAAATTATGAGACTTGTGATTACCTTTTATAATTGTTAATACAACTCCAATGGTGAAATTTGTATACCTATGCCAATTCTCATTTAATTTTTGGCTCATTTTGATGGAATGGTTTAATGCAATTATATATCAATAAATAATGTTTTCTTGTGTAAAGTTAGTTTAATTCTCTATCTTTCACTCATTCCTATTCATACATATTTATGTACATTCCACCTACTATTACTTGTACAACATAGAGTTTGAAAAACTAGGGGTCCTATTTTTTCAACTAAATCCTTGAATTGTTTTGGTCTTAAGTCTTGGTTTTAATTCTTGTCTTGGCTTGGCTATTTTCTATTTTGGGCTCCTTTAATCTATTCTATAATAAATTAAAAAAACTATATTTCACAACTCTTACTTTGAATGCCCCTTTCTTTAGAAAGTCTAAGAGCTTTGAGATCTTTGGGAACTTTATTTAAAGGAGTTTCAAGGTTTTTCTATGTAAGAGATTTAAGAGTTCTCTAGGCTCTCTGAGCCTCTTTTCATTGAAGATTCTTTGAATCTCTAAGGTAGTTGATAGATCCAAAATCAATTTAATTATGTTTTGATTCTTTTTTCCTTTATATTTTTACTCAATAGAAGGAATTTTAAATTTAAATATTTTCCAAGTTACTATTAATCAACTAATGTCCCAAAATCATTCTTAAAGCTACTAGCTTCCTATTATCTAATTTCTTTGAACTCAATCTGATCCATCTATAAATTTGTCCTAGAGGTCCTAAAATTTTACCACATGACATTCTTGAATTCAACCTAGTTTCTAAAATATACATCCCAAACATGAGGTTGTTTCAAATAGATTTTATACTTCACTATGTTTGGACTATAGAACTCAAAATCAATTAATCTTTCCTAGATAAAGTAATCAACAAATTTGAAATTAGGGTAAAATAAAGATAATGAGTCTACTTTTAGTGGAAGCATTGAGCTTAGATAAAATACTAATAGGAATGGGTACATGTTTTTTTAAAAATGTGTACCCATTTAGGTAAGGGTGGTTGGGTCTAAACTACTACCCATATGGAATGAGTACCCATTTTGGTTTTCAAAATGAGTATCCATTTCTAATTACATCATATACTTGTTTATTTTTATAATGGATACACATTTTGGAGTAGATATACATTCCATAAATTTTTAAATTTGAAACTCGTAGTTTTTCTTTTATTTTAGGCTTGGAAACCTAACCCTTAGCCTTGTACCTACAAGTACAATACCATGCTAACAACAAGATATAAACTAACTATAGCAATATGACTAACAACCTTTTTTCAAAAAAAGTGGACCAAATTAAAACCCAATATAGATGATAATGTCTAGTTTTCAATATGTAATTTTTTACTATTGGACATATTTTTCTATTTATTAATTAATTTTTAAACAAAAGGACTCATAAACTTGAAATACCATATATAACTATTTTTACACTAACTTTTATGTTTTCTAATTGTCTAGCCAATCTAGACATCATTCTCTACATGATGAAAAATATTTTTTTACAATTATTTTAGCTCAAATTATTTTGGTTGTACATGAGAGGTTTTAAAAAAAAGAATTAAGTCTAAAAAATGTATTTATTAAACAAAGATAAAAAAACATCATGACCAAACTTCACTATCATATGCATATTTTCATATAATGAATTATAAAGGTACTTTCATTTAGGTCAAACTATGCTACCCTACACATGCATGTTTTGGCCCAAAACATATGATTTTAAAAAAGTCATTTTGGTATCTCTTAAAAAAACCAACTTTTATCATTTGGGTATTATAATACATTATATATTTAAAAACTATAAATAAAATATCATTTCTTATTTTTTACACCATGTTAATATTCTATGTGTAAGTACTTTAAATTTTAACTTCAATTATTACAAACTTTAATTTTTAAGAAAAAAACTGACAATTCTGGGTCAAAAAGTGGACCCAACTTTTTGCACTTACCTATAAATTTACTCTATTTTACTTACTTTTATGTCCAAATTCTAAAACCCTTGTGGAAACTTTAAGTTCAAATATTCCCTTAAACTTAACTTGAAGCTTCCATGTAGCCCCTCTAGAGTTACTTGAAGGATGACACTTTAGAGTTACTTGGAACCTTAATCATGTACAAACTTGGACTCAATTGTGAAATAATTCTAGTTCATTCAAATTTCATGTTTGATTTTTCTCAAAGGAACCTTTTAAATCTAAAGGAGCTTATTATTCTAAGATCTAGTAATACTTTAATCAATCTAGTGTATAACTATTTTAGATCTAGATTTTAAACCCAGGGTAAATTATGACAACTTTCAAACCCAAATAAAATAGTGATAGTTATAGCTTGATGAGTTGGCTTAGCTAGAGGATACCACCTTGTAAACTCAAACCTTGACCTCAAATATCTTGATGACATAGATAAATATAATTGATCCAAAGAATTAACAACTTGCCACTATAGACCTTGATTATGAACACCAAGGATTATGCTTCTCAATCTAATGTAGTGGTTTAACTAGAGGATGACAACCTAGAGTCTAGAATTGATATAGTTTGCTATCACCTTACACCCACTTAGTTGCCTACCATGTAGGATTTCTCAAGATTAAGATATCTTGACTATTTTTATAAGATTATCAAGTGATAAATATAATATAGAAGAGTTTATCCAAGAAAATAAATATAATTATAATATTGTTAAAATTGTGAAAAACATGAGCCACAAGATCAAACAAAGAACAAATACACCTTCCACACAAGAGATTTGCAAACAAAGAATTGCAATATTCCTCAAGAAGAAAAAGCTACAATATGAACCTTGAGAATCTTCAAAGAAAACAAAAATCCTCAAAGGTTGAGAGTTCTATCAAAAACATAATAATACAATGAGGGTTGAGTGCTATATAGGAGCAACCCTAAATGAGAAAGGGATTAGATTAGGACATGTGTTAATATCACATGTGATGAGACAAAATGATCTAATAATAGCTCTCTAGTTAACATTGTAAATCACTCCTAAGTTAAATAACTTAAGTGCATGAGAATAAATTAGACTAATAATTAATTAAATATTAATTAATTATTAGCTAATGCATGATTACTCTAACACCCCTCCTTAAGATGAACTTAGGGAGTAGCTAAAAACCCTAAAAGAAGAATGCATGATGGGTATCAACAAACAATGCTTGGTGAGGTACCCATGTACAAACAAAAGATCTCTCACAATTGGAGAAAAGGAGAAAACCACATGGGAAAACCTCCTCTCCAAAAGAGAGAAAGGTGAATGAAGGACTAAAAAAGCCTCCAAATCAAGGCAAAGGACTAAGAAGCCTCCAACTAAAACAATGTCCCAAAAAAGAGGAAAATGTAGAACATCATTGAAGCACACAATTGTAGATTGTTGTCGAAAGATGACTGATATAGTGCTAAAATGAAGTACCTTCTCTGGAACAAATGACGTGACCAAGATCAAGATAACAAAAATCTACATGAGTGTCCACAATGACACTACTCGAATTAGATGGGAAAAAAAGGCAAACATTTGGAAATTGAAGATACAAATGTCAAGATCAAGGAGACAATAATCTTCATGAGTGCCCCCAATGGCACTAACTGAATCTGATGGAAAACAAAGGAAAACATCTGAAAGTCAAAGATATATATGGTACATAAATCTACACGAGTGACCCCAATGACAATACTCAACATGCAAGATGTAAGTTGAAAATATAGGTACCAAATAGTTCGAAGAACACTGATCAAGAGAGACAATTATCTACATACGTGTCCTCAATGACACTACTTGAATCAAATGGTAACCAAAGGAAAACATCTAGAAATCGAAGATACAAATGGTATATGAATCTACATGAGTGACCTCAACAACACTACTCAACATGCAAGATGCAAGCATTAGAGTGATCATGCATTAGCTAATAATTAATTACTCTTTAATCGATTAAATTAGTGTAATTTATTCTCATGCACTTAAGCTAAACTTAGGAGTTATGTATTTAGTTAACTAGGTGTTTTTCTATGTTAACTGAAGTGAGCTATTATTAGATCTTTATGTCTCATCACATGTGATGTTGAAACTTGTCCTGATCTAATCCCTTTACCATTTAGGGTTTCTCTTGTATAGCACTCAACCCTCATTGTACTATCACTCTGAAGATTTATCTTATGTTCTCTTGAACTCTCAACCTTTGAGGACTTTTGTTTTCCTTGATATTTCTTGAGGTTCTTTTGTAGCTTTTTCTTGTTGAGGAATATTGTATATATTATTTGTAGATCTATTGCGTGGAAGGTGTCTTTGTTTGTCGTTTGATCCCATGGCTTGTGTTTTTCACAATTCTAACATGGTATCAAAGCATGGATTCTTCAAACCCCTTCTCGATTTATGAGGTTTTTTTTTTCAACCATGGTTACAAGATAAATTTTGAAATCTTCTTTGTTGTTTTTTGTTTTTTTTTCTTTTTTTAAGCAAAAAAAACAAAAAAAAATCCACCACCCCAAGGTCATATGGGCAACCAGTGCCCAACCCCTGAGGGGGCTAATTTTTTTTGCTTTTTTTGTAAAATAGGCAGAATCAAGAAAATGGGCATAACTTTTCACTCAGGTATCGAAATTGGGCAAACAAGATATCATCAGAAAGGTGCTCTCATCAAATTACTAGTGGTGTGGGTCTCATCACATGTTTTTGTTGCTAGTGCATTCAATAGCCTATTGAAGTCATAGGTGCTATTTTCAATCCCAACCTCATAACTTTTGACTAGTTTCTTCATTTTTTACAATTCTAGCAGTGTTGGAACCATATTTCAAAGCTCTTTATAGCTATCCATGCAATTTTTTTAGATTTCTATTTAGGTAAATTTTATTTAGATTTTTGTGTTTTCACACTCTAGTGAATTACTTGGATGTCTTAGCTCCTGAAAAATTTTCGTTTGCATGAAATGAATCATTTTTGGCTGTTCTATATGTATTTAAAATATTTTGTCCTATTTGGACATTGTAGACATCTTTTTCATGCACATTCTCTTTTGTAGACACGCTACGATAAAAGTGTCATTCTAGTGTATAGTTTTGGGGATTTTGCACATCCCGTTGTGCCTTTTGTACTCGTACTATGAGATAAAGTGCCATGGGAGGGTCTATTTTTTCCTTTGGTTTTCCATCACACCTTTGTCAAGTGAGTGTCCTATTATCACATGAAATTTCACCCTGTTGAGCACGAAGCTCAACATTCTAATGACATGATGGAAACAACCTCAAGGTGTGGGACCTTTGCGCGTATAAGGTCGAATCTCCAGAGAAGGTTGTCTTCCTTTTTCAATCCAAGTGCAAAGTGTTGGTCCAACCCAACACATGAAAACCTACCACTACCCTACTCTAACAACTCACAAGGGAAAAGGGGAGAAGGAATGCATGAAAGGGAAATGAAGGTGGTACACCAAGATGAAAATATTATTTCTTCCTAACCAATATTACATAATACATCGTTGAAGAGGGGCAGGGGAACTTTCAAAACTCTATGTTTGGTTGAATTTCAAAGGTATACAAGAAGGTTAGGGTTTGACAAGGTGCTAGAAGGAAAGAGGGTTTCACAACCAACAACTATAAACAATTTAACACGAAATACGTGCATGAAAAATATAAAAAAACACTCAGATATGCAAGGTAGTAAACTTACTCAAACACAAAATATTTTAGAAGAGGAAAAATTGACCCATTCCATTGATGTAGAGACAGAAAACCAATCTTTACAATAATAGGGATGCAAAAATGCAAGTCTGCCAAATAAAAACCCCAAAGGAGCCAGAGGAAGAACAAACAACTTATTGAAGATGAACCAAAATGAATACATTTTTTCCCTTTATGGATTAGGCATATCTTAGAAGCACAAGTCGAACCCTAACCCTAACCAAGGTTAGCGAAAATGACTGTGCATGCAATAATGGAGCCATTCCCTAAAAGATGCGACTAGGGCATAGATACTCCAAGATAATCAACAAAGAGTAATAAATGGGCATGTGAACCCATGAAATCCACTTGCAGAAGGTGAGGGGAGAAATTAATGTCATCCTTGAAGCCCAAGAACCAAGACATGTCGCTCAAAATTTGAATCGAGTATTAAAAATTTCACCTAGAAAACATGTCAAAATGTCGAAAGGTCGGGGCATTGGGCCCTAAAGGAAGCCTTTACAAGAATGAATTAAATGGCTCAGAGCTTCAAAAAAATACATCTATCGGACGTTGAAAATCGGGCGGTCAAGAGTTAGGAGTCGAGCCTACTGCTTACTGCATGCTTGGAAGAAAGGAGAAGTAGAGCACAAAGAAGAAAGGAAGCATCAAGGGAAGAGGGAAATATTACCTCCAAAAATTGGAGGTAACGGGAAAGACTTACCCTCGAAACTCAAAAACATCACACTTAGTAATTTTTAGAGAAAATATTCGAGGAAAGGGAAAAGGCTTACCTCAAAAAATTAGAGGTAAAGGAGAAGGTGAATACCAAAAGCCATAGAAGTAAACTTTCAAAGGTCGAAAGGAAGCCTTACTTCTTACCTAAAGAAGGTAAGAGGTAAGAGGCAAGGGTGAAGGGAAAAGGCCAATAGAAGAAAAGCACAAGAAGGGAAGATGAAAGAGGGAAGGCTAACCCCCGAAGTCAAACAAACCAATACTTAGACTAGTCTTGAAACTTAATCGAGCTTCAGTGGTTGTCTAGGTAAGGCTTGAGGCTTACCTTTAGAGATCGGTAAAGGGTAAAGGGTAAGGCTGAAGGCTGAAACCTAAAAAACTTAGAGGAAAGATGGGAGAGGAGCGATGGAGAAGGCATGAAGGAAGCGAGTAAGAGACAACCTGAAAACCTAAAATTCTGGGACTTAGCAAAATTTAGGAAACTTCAAGGACAAAACATGCAAGATGGCCCATTAGGGATATGTTAGATTAGTTATCAATGATGGTTCATCTATGGGGGGCATGGAATGCCAACATTAATGGCAACTTTTGCAAGATGATTGCTTGCTAATCATGAAATCTAAAGGCCTTATCGGTCCATTGGGCACAAGGTCATGAAGGGGAAAACTTAACAACTAGGCCTTCTCAAAGAAAAACAAAAAATATGCAACTATACTTGGAGGAAAGCATGAAAACTAGAACATGCATTCCCTTAAGGAGAATGCAAGGTTTGCAAATGCACTTCATGGAAAGCAAGATATTTACAATATATACAAAAAATAATAGAAATAAAAGAATGGAAGCTTGCCTCTATCAAAGATGAACCTTTTAAAGGAGTTTATCTCCCTCAAACTATAGTTGCATACCTCACCCAACTGTAACCACTAAAAATTGTTGCCAACATGCATGTAACTACACAAAACACTTGCAAGATGAAGGATCACTTCGCTATAAATTTTTCCATTGCAAGGAAACCATATGATGTCAATGTTAGATTCATCTAACAATGGTGTCTCGGTTGATTGAAGGCAAGTTAGCATCCAAGAACAAACCTTTTGTAGAGGGAAGAGAACTCACCTCACAAAAGGATAAGCCAATGTCACCATCGTTGACCTCCTCAATGCATGAGCTAAAACAAAAAGAGAATGTTCCTAGCTCACATGGTGATGTACAAAATGCCAAATTTTATTTTTGATTTGCACAAGAAAGACCTTCCTTATGCTCCTCAAAAGAGAAACTGTGAAACTCAAGCATATAAACAAATTGAGCATCGAGAGCATCACTCTCCAAAAAAATGTGTGGTTGCTCAATAACTACAAAATAATCTACATTGATGCACACTTCATCGACAAAAAACTAAAATTTTTAAGACGCTTCAAGTGAAGAACTAAATTCTTCAAATTTCCTCTCGGTTTTAATTCTTTCTTGGCAACTAGCTGCAACAAAATAAGACTTGTGACATATAATGGTTGCCACATTCTCTGCTACTTCTTCATTCTTATACTATCACACACAAAGCTTCTCTTTTGGGGGTGAAAGATTTGCATCCAAGCTTGAGCAAAAAGCTTCTAAATCATCCTAAACAAGATCCTCCACCTCAAAACTGCAGACCTCAATAGATCGTGGATCTTCATCCACTATAACAGGGGCTAAACATGTCTGTTGTTGTTGCTCCAAAACCATGTGTGTTATCTTCAACCATCAAGCCCAAGCCAAGTTGTTTAGAGGCTTCAACTAATGTAGGTATAGCTGATCTTTCCTCCTCATCTTCAACAAAATAAGGGAGGGTATCAAATGAGAGGATTGATTCCTCTACTGTATCATTTTTTTCTACCTTTTTAATGCCTTGTTGCTGCAACACTAGTTCATCTTCAATTTTTTCCTGTAGCAAAGAAAAACACTCATTTTTAAGAGCACATGAAGGATCCACAACAACAACCTCCTCAAGGATAGGTTCTTGTGAGGAATAGCTTAGCTCACATAACTTAGGATATCCAACATAAAAGATCTACTTGATGGCACAAGAGGTTGAATGGGAGTTTCAAGGGGATGATTAGGATTCTTGAAATTGAAAATTTTGTGCTTACAAACCTCTTACACAATAGGTTGTTCTAAAAAAAGGAGGGCTTGTTAGATTCCAAGATCAGACATGCAAACTAGAAATACCTTCTACAAGAGAAACATAGAGCAATTTGCATGAAGATGTGCAAATGTATAATATTTAGGAATTGAGTAAATACAAGAGATGAATTTCTTTATAAAAGAAATGTATGCATAACCCTAAAATGAAACCCTAGTGTGCACACTTAATTATTAACGTGCCTAAGTTTAGCTTAAGTAACTAAAGTGATAAGTGAATTAATTGACCAATATTATTAGATTAATTAAGTGAAATAACTTATTACTCCAACACCCCCCCTTAAGATGAACTTAGGAAGTAGCTAAAACACTAAGGAAAAGATGTATGAAAGCAAAGATGGGTCTTAGAAACAAAGCCTGATCATGTACCCATGTACAAATGCAATGAATGAGAAAGAGGAGAAAACCCAATGGGACAAAACCCCCCCTCAATGAGATGACTTGTTGCAAAGAAGCATTGGAAGAAAACTTGTGGAGTAACACTGGAATCTTGAATTTGGAAAGCAAGGAAAGATATCTCTGTTTACAAGAAACCATATGAGAGTCACTAAAGGACTCAGGCAGAATCATGATAATGCAACAACAAACCCGATGCCAAGGAACTCTGGAAAACTCACAATATGGAACAACTCTGGAATCTATGAAGCAATAGTAGATGAATAAATGATGCCACCCATAAGAGGGAATGATATGATGAAATAATCTGGAAGCTTTGTGTATCTCAATGCCAATGACAAACTGTGACTAAAACTGATCCATAGGAGCAAGTACCATGAAGATTCTAGAACATTAACCATAAAATGAATGGCCCTCAAACTGAGATGTGACCCGGTGTGATTTGATGTGATTTAGGATCATTAACCATAGGCTCTCAATCTAAGATGTGAACCGATGCAAACCAAAATGTTTCAAGCTATGAGCAAGATGTGGCCAAAAGAAACTACATAATCCATATACAACTCATACGAGTTGTCATCAATATGAAGATGAGATCAAAGTGCATGCAATGCAACTACACTCTAATCAAATTATTATGCAAGAAATCCCCCTGATGGCACTTTATATAAGTTCATGTATTACAATACCCCATGATTGTAAAAGGAGAACATGCAAAACATGCATAAATTAAAGAGAAAATGTGAACCTAGTGCATGAAAACAAAAAAGAGTGCATGCACAAACCAATGTTCACATCTGCCTCCATGAATGAAATTGATGTTAGATTTATGTAGAGGACTGAATCAACTTTCTGATGCTGCTTGAATCGTGAGAAATGGATAACCAAGGCAAAAGATATCCCCTTTGAAGCGAAAAATTGCTTCATCTAACTTCAGAGGCCTACAAAATAAAATTGGAGCAAAATCTAGAAAATATTCCTACACCACTAGATCGGCATCTGAATCATCTTTCCTACAGTATCTCATTTGCAAAAAAATGACACCATATACGAATGTTATGCCTGATTTTGTGAAACTGCTCAAAAAAGGCCAATGAGCCTTGCATGCAACACCCAGGGCTTAAAAACAAATAGCCCCTGGTCACATGTGCTACCAGGGGGCAATGACTTGGGGCTAGTGGCAGGGCTCTTGGTCCTTGATATGACTAGGCACAAGGGCTTGGAAGCCAGCGAGGGCTAGGTGGAGGTGCCTGGGTGCCAATATGACCGCGACCTTGAGGTTAAGCCCCCGGGGGCTAAAGTGGAGAGCGGCGGTCGGGGAAAGCTAGGTAGCGCTGCTCTAAGTGTTGCTCCGCTAGCGGTGAGAGGGTTGCGCGACAGCGACAGACCCTTCTATATTGTGACCACTTTTTTGAAAGTGCCTTTTTGATATTTTTTTCTTGATTTTCATGAAAAATGCCTCATAAAGTGTGCTGGGGAGGCCATACGACCTCTTTGGCAATTTTTTTTGCCTTTTTTTCAACTTTCTCAAAAATCGACAAAATGACAGGCATTTCTAGGGTTTTTGGGTACTCTGATCATGATAGCAATGTCCGTTTTTCCCAAAAATGCCCAGAAAAATTAGCTACCCCCAAATCTTGCAAAAAAAATCACCGAGCTTGAAACCCTCACAGATTTCTTCAACAATGACCAAAATCAATGAAATAAAAGCCAATCCTAACTTTTTCTAGTGCTCTAAATCCAATGGAGATGCTCAATTTGATCCAAAACGCTGCATAAATAAACTCAAGACAATTAACCCTTGAGGAACCCTGAATGTGCTCTGTAATGAATTTCTCCAAAAACTGAGAAGGGGCTGCAAATCAAGGCTCTGATACCATGTTAGATTCCAAGATCAGACATGCAAACTAGAAATACCTTCTACAAGAGAAACATAGAGAAATTTGCATGAAGATGTGCAAATGTATGATATTTAGGAATTGAGTAAATACAAGAGATGAATTGCTTTATAAAAGCAATGTATGCATAACCCTAAAAAGAAACCCTAGTGTGCACACTTAATAATTAATAAATAATTAATTATTAATGTTTCTAAGTTTAGCTTAAGTAACTAAAGTGATAAGTGACTTAATTAATTAACCAATATGATTAGATTAATTAAGTGAAATAACTTATTACTCTAACAGGGGTAATTGGAATTTCAAGTGGCTTGTTAGGATTCTTGAAACTTATAGATTTATATTTTCTTACCTCCTCCTTAGCAAGTTGTTGGAAATGGTGGAGGTGCTTGTTTGAAACTAGGCACACAAGCGGTTTCCTAAGTCTCGTGCACTTGTGCAAGAGCAAGGGAAAGTATGAGGGTAAAAGCACAAAGTTGTGTCACACTTTATAAAGGAAGCGGCCAACGTTGATCCAACTTTTAAACTTGAATCACTAAAAAGTGGCATATATGTTTTGAATTTTGGTATGATGTAAACTAGTAAAATATGTATTTTTTAAAAAAAATTGAAAAATTATTTTAAACTAGTTTTTAACAAATTAACACTATAATTTAGTTGTTTATAAAATGCTTAAAAATGAAGTTGCATGGGACATCAAACTTTTTATAGTAAATTTTATTTTTTTTCTTTCAATTTTTTTTTTGTGTATTTATAACTTGAAACTTTAGTGCATGGATATACTTTTTTCCAATTTTGATAAATATATATTTTTAAATAAATATTAAAATGTGTGTGAATAAAAAAATAGTTGTTTCCATTGGATGTTAACTTTCATATTGAATATTTTTCTAAAATGGAAAAAAAATTATACCATCTTGAAATAGATTCTTTTATCTAGTGCATCATATTTTTTTCAATTTTTTTTAATAAGTTTTAGTATTTTTCCTTGGCATGGTAATCAACCTAATAT
Source organism: Sequoia sempervirens (assembly GCA_007258455.2). Lineage (NCBI taxonomy): Eukaryota > Viridiplantae > Streptophyta > Pinopsida > Cupressales > Cupressaceae > Sequoia > Sequoia sempervirens. Next base: position 89,914,245 of record VDFB02000003.1, read on the forward strand.
TTTGTGATGATAACCCACTTTTAGTAAAGATAAAAAATAAAATATAAATAATAATTAAACTATTAAATTAAATATATTTTTGAAAACTACACTTTTGGATAGATACAAAAGGGTATTTTTATATTTTTGAAAACATGTTATTTACATTAGCAAGAGTTATTAAAACTTCAAGTTTTTCAAATATTTTTATTGTTTTGGTAAATTGGACGCAAATTGGTGCTCCATAAATTTTTAGCCAACAATTTTAGTTAAAAAAGTTGTGGAAGTATCTAACTTAGCTAAAATGAATCTTACTAGATCATATGTTTGACCAAATTTGATTTTTAGTTAGAAATACTTAAATTCAATTGTGCTGATAAGTTGGCTGAAAGTGTGACACAACTTTGTGCTTTTACCCATGAGTTGCTCTTCCCTAGAAACAAAATTTCTTGTTGTATACTCCTCTTGTTGCTACCTTCTTTGTGCCTCCAATTGCTACTCATACCTCCAATGGGCCTCTCTATTTTGCTGCTATGAATAATGAGCTTGATGGATAAACTCATCATGTTGTGGGAAACAACCTTGCTTCTCTTGATAGGATTGATTAGCCCACTCCTCCTACTGTAGGTCAAACTCTTTTTGTCTCTGAAGCTCATCAAGTCGTCTATTGAAATCAAACAAAATGCTTGTAATCTCACTTGCACTTAAATTATCAAAATCTCAGGGTTGACTAGGAGAGAAACAAGGCTGATTTTCAAAGCGATGAGTCTCTTGGAGTTGTTGATATGAATTTGTAGGTTTCCAAGAAGACTGGGTACGGTGGGAGTGGCTGGTTAGCATTTTGAAAAGATTGAAAACCCAAAACAACAAGGCTCTTTGGAATGAAATGGGAGGTATAACCAGCCTGATATGGCTAATTGGGAGGTGCAAAGCTAACATTATCATGATATGGTGGTGTGTAAATGTGGTTTCCATTAAAATATGGCATTTTAATGCATAGGAAACACCTCAAAAATTACAAAATAAGAGCAAAGGACTGCCCAACCAAATATTTTAAGTATATACCAAAGAGTCATCCAAGAATGTATCTTGCAAATTCATTAGGTGCTTGTAGAACTACCTCCAAAGGCTGAAATGTTGAAGAGAATACCAACTCCTCAATAAGATGAAGTGAAACTAGGTTACTTGAACCAGTTGATTTTGAACGAAGTCACCGTGGTGTTTGATGATATGCCTCAAAAGACAAAGTGCATTGAAGAAAACACTAGATTCTTCAACAAAAAGAAAGTAGTCCCACCAGGTGTGCCAAAAAATGTTGTCATATGAAATTGCACCCTACTGAGCACGGAGTTGGAGGGACAAAGGGAGAGGGGAGATAGAGAGAAGTAGAGAGGGATGGAGGTAGGGAGGGAGAGGTAGAGAGAGAGGGGGTAAGATAGGAGGGATAGAGGGAGAGGTACATAGAGAGATATATTTTGGTAGATAGAGAGAAGTAGAAGGGGAAGGGGAGAGAGAGGTAGAGAGAGGGGGAAGGAGGGAGAAAGGGAGGGAGAGATAGGTTAGGAGGGATGGTGGGAGACAATAGATAGAAAGAAGTAGAAAGGGATGGGAGGAGAGAGGTAAAGGTAGAGAGGTAGGGTGAGAGGGATAGAGGGAGGGAGAGAGATGGGGAAGGAGGGAGGTAGGAAGAGGTATGCATAGAGAAATAAGGTGGAAGGAATATAGGGAGAGATAGGTAGAAAGAGTGAGGGGAGATAAAGAGAAGTAGAGGGAAGGGGAGAGAGAGGTATAGAGAAGGGGGAAGGTGAGAGGTAGGGAGAGGTAGGTAGAAAGAGAGGTAGGGTAGGAGGGATTGAGGGAAAGGTAGGTAGAGAGGGAGAGGGTGAGTGGAGATAGAGAGAAGTAGATAGGGAAGATGAGAGAGAGAGGTGTATATTGCTCCTAGCTCCTTGTAGTTTCATTTATGCTTTCATTATAATAAATATGATATTTAAAACTCCGTTGTAGCATTCCATCAATTTTTTTAATATATTATATTATTATATATAATATTATATTTATATAATATAATATATAATATCGACATTATATAATGTATATTGTCTTAATATTAATATATGCTAGTGTATATTAATTATTAAATATTAATTTATCATATATTATAATATATATTAATATTTTAAATATATAAATATAAATATTAATATTAATATTATAACATATGTTAAATTTCAATCTATCAACAACCAAAAAAATTAAAGAAATAGATATCCATTTCTTAACTCTAATAAATGAATATCTGTTTGTTAACTTTAAAACATGGATATTCATTTCTTTACTTTAAAATATATATATATATATATTAACTTTAAAAAATATATATCCATTTCTTTACTTTAAAAATGGATATCTATTTTTTAACTTTAAAAAATAGATATTTGTTCCTATTGGATATCTGTTATTAATGGATATCCATTTTTTGACAATTTTTTTGCCTTAGTTATTACCTTGGGATTGCTTTGGGATTTGGCTTGGGGGTTTCAAACCTAAAAATTCAACTAACCCAACATGATTAGAAGGGTTCCAGTGGTTTTTTGGACTTCACCCTTTGCGTTGTCATTTTTTTTAATCTGAATTTGATGAAACAAAAAGGGTTTATTCATTAAATTGCTCCCATTATACCAATATAAGATATGCTTTATTTTAAATTTAATAGATAATTATTATTGATTTTCTACATGCACTATGTCTAAAGTCCTAATTGATAAGTTGATTGAAAAACATCTATAACTTTTAAATGGTTATACATTTTTTGAATCTGAAAGATGTGTCACACTCTATGTTTCACAAACTATAGGTTGAAAAAAAAAAGAATTTCATAATTTTTTGACCAAGTTAGGGTGGCCAGACAAATAATTTTTAATATTTTAAAAATTCCAACTAATAAATTTATAACTAATTATTTACTTGCAAAAAATTTACAAAAAAATATGTGTCACATTCAGGCATGTGTCCTCTACTTATATTGAAAGATTCAATTTTTTTTCTCATAATTAGGTTGGTTGAACAAACACATGTTTTTTTTTTCAAAATTTAAAGTACTACTACATTGAAATTTCAAATTTCACCAAATAAAATTACCTTTTTTCCAAAAAGGCCTAGTAGCCTACAAACTAAATTCAATTTGCTACAAATTCTATTTCTACATATTTTATTAAATTATGTTAATAACCTATTCAGATTTTTATGTGAAGTTGCTCAAGTTTTTTTTGTATTTTCATTACCACTTAGAAGCATAGTTTGGCCCATCAAAATCCTACACATGCCCACTTATCTAGGTGTTTTAATTTTGTAGTGTCATAAAATTGCACCCCGTGGCAATTTCACACTTGTGCATTTGTCTGGCTGCATTTATGACACCTAGCCACATTTATGACAAAGACCTTATGACTCATAATTTCATGATTCCAACTCCTAAGGGGCAATGATGAAGCGTTAGAAGTTCACCACCTCATTTCTTATAAATATTTGAGTTGGATGTGGAATGCAAGCATCCCCATACTTTCTAAGTTTAAATGAGGGAATCTCGTGAACTTTGCCCATGCCATGTGTCATCACGGCAGAATCGTGAGTGTCATGGCTCTTCCCACCCATGCAACCTTGGAAAACTCCATTTTCACTTCTATTCTCATTCATTCTCATCTCGTTGCGATTCATTCTCACTTCTTCTCACTCCAACTTGCTCTCTCACTCTCTTCTCTTCTACATCTCTTCTCAACAACGAAGCTCTATCAGATTCACATCTTGTCAATAGCCAAGGCTCTCTTGCAAGCATACAATATCTCATCTATCAAGCCAAGAGGGAGCCATAAACTATTGATAACACTCTCTTGTTACTTTGTCTTGTCTTGTCTATTTACAAATATACTTGCCTTATCTATTTCATTTGTGATATTGGTTCTCCTCCATAGCGGGGTTTGTCTTTATCACATGTTTCATCTATTTGATTACATGTCTTATCTATTTTCTACCTATTTGGCTGTCCATGGAGGTGGAAATACTAAAATGAGGGGTTGACTGAAGCAATCCCCAAAACAACTCCAACACTTTTCCTTGTCCTTGATGTGTGTAGATTTCTAGATTCAAAGAGTTGGGTACTCATTGTTTCCTAATTTTTTAGCTCCTCATTTGGAAAGGACAATAGTGTGGGGCATAGACGTTAGTGCAATGCATTGAAATCCATTGGCCACGACTCTATCCTCCCAAGGGAAGATTCTGTAAGTTCTCTCTTTTTTTTTTCTAATTCACATTTTGTAATCTCTTACCAGATTCTATTAATTTGCAATTTTCTCTTCATATCTTAGTATTTCATTTAGTCACATTTTTGCAATCTCTTTCATCTTGCATCTCATCACTTAAGCTTTACACTTTGAGGTAATCATGGGCTATTTACTCCCTATAGACTCTTCGTTGTCCTAAAGAATCAAGAGTAGTGAATCTCCTCCATTACAAATTCTATTGGAGTGTGCTATCTCTTTATAACGTGAATTTTCCCCAACCTCTTAAGAGATTCTTGCCCTCATGCATAGGTTGTCCAATCAAAATATTTTACAAGTGGATCAATAGCTAGCATTTAAACTCCAAGAAAAGGCTAGTCGAAGATTCAAACTTCACATGAACACCATTGGCTTGTAGGGATGACAAATTGAATGTTTAATGATTCTTCCAAGTGTATTTATGACCTCCAATACCATCTTCAAGACTATTGAAGAGTCATTGCTCCTTTTAGTGATCTTCTGACTAATACCATTTGCTTATTTATTTTCTATATTTATTTCAATGTGTTGCTCAAAATACATATATATCTAAATTAATAAACTATTAATTACTTCATTGAATTAACTATATTTTTTATGTAAAGGATATTTTATTCTCTTACACTATGATAAATGTTGCAAAGGCGGTTGTTGTTGCACCAAAAGATCAACAAGTTGTTAATGCTCGATACAACCGTTGGGTTTATACAAGATCCAAGATCCACAGGAGGCTGTTAAACCATGTCATGAAGCCTGAGTGCCACACTGGCCCACACCAAGGAGATCAAGGTGTTAGGGTTAGAAAGCATATATCTAATAGTTAAATGTAGATTTGATCAATAAAACAGAGAAATAAAACACACATAAAATTATAGTAGAAATAAGAAAACATAGAGTTCACTCAATCTAGGCTACATCCACAAAACCGTAGCCATCCAATGATTTTATTATCCAGTGTAAAACATATTACAATCTCACTAATAATGCCCTACTACAACTCCCATCCCAACCACTTATAACAAGCTTTTTAGAAGCTTCCAGAATTAGGGTTTTACAAAGTCAAATTTTTTCTTTTGTCAGTGACAACGCAATTTTTTTTTTCTCGGGGGGTTGCTGCCCCTGAACCTCCGCTCAGGGTTCGACCCAGTCTGATACCTTGACGAGGATACATGAAGAGTGTATAGTATAGCATGATCAATCACCACATACTTACAATCTCCCACTTGGAGACTAATCAAGCTCCACACCAACACAATCTCCCACTTGGAGACTAATCCTGGATGACACTACTACACTTACGACTCCCACTAGAAATAAGCACCTTGGACCCTGCTACTCTATTATACTTGAATTCAACCTTGAAGGCCAACCAAAGCTGAAGAGGAGCTCAGCTTCTCCCTTGTCACCACCTTCGTAAACATATCTACTGGATTGGCATCTGTATGTATCTTTTCCAACTTTACTTGTTCATCCTCCAACACTGACCGAATGTAATGATATCTCAATTGCATGTGTTTGGTTTTAGAGTGCAAGGCATAATTCTTTACAAGATGTATAACACTTTGGCTGTTTGTAAACAAGTAATTTTCAGCCTGTTGTTTTCCCAACTCTTCCATGAAAAGTTGCAGCCATATCATTTGCTTTGCTGCCTTTCTTCCAACAACATACTCTACCTCCCTGGTGGATAAAACAACCACCTTCTATAATTGAGAAATCCAACTCACTATTGTCCCACCAACTGTAAATACATAGCCTGTGGTACTCCGCCTGGTATCTATATCCCCTGCCAAATGTGAGTCAACATAGCCTTTTAAATCAGTATTAGAGCCCCCAAAACATAAACATTTATTGGATGTACCTCTCAAATACCTAAGAATCCATTTTACTGCATTCCAATGCTCAGCTCTAGGATGACTCATATACCTACTAACAACTCCTACAACATGCGTAATATTCAGTGTCATACATACCATGGCATACATTAAACTACCTATAGCTGAAGCATATGGTACCTTGGACATTCTTTCTTCCTCCTCTTATGTCTTTGGACACATATCCTTAGTCAATTTGACATGACTGGGCAAAGGTGTGCTAAAATATTTTGCATTCTCCATATGAAAACTTTGTAACACCTTTTCAACATAATCATCCTGAGATAGAAACAATTTTTTGTTTTTAGGACTATCTCTTGTAATCTTCATACCAAGGATTTGTTTTGCTACCCCCAAATCCTTCAGAGCAAATGAATTTTCTAATTGCTATTTTAACTCCTTGATGTGATCCATGTTAGACCCCGCTACAAACATATCATCAACATATAAACATAAAATAATGTAGCTCTCATCATCCAACTTCTTAAAATAAACACAATGGTCTAAATTACATCAACTATAGCCATGCTCAACCGTAAAGCTATCAAATTTAATATATCATTGCCAAGGTGCTTACTTCAATCCATATAAACTTTTCTTCAATTTGCACACCAATTTCTCTTGACCTTTGACCTCAAATACTTGTGGTTGTTCCATGTATATTTCCTCTCCCAAATCACCACTGGAACATCGATATTTGGTGTATCATCCAACACTACATATTCATTTTCTTTCTTCTCATGCTGCTGCAACTAATTTTTGTACAACACTTTCTCATTGAATATGACATCCATGCTTCTCACAATTTTTTGATTTTCAAAATCTCAAAGCCTATAACTAAATTCATTAATGCCATATCCAAAAAATATACATTTCTTTGATTTTGTATCGAGCTTGGCTCTATTTTTAGAATCTAAATGTGCAAATGCTTCACAACCGAAGGTCTTGAGAAAAGAATAACCCACCTTCTTACCTATCAATGCTTCCTTTGGAATATCACAACCCAAAGGATTAGAGGGACCTCTATTGATTAAATAAACAACAATATTTACAGCCTCTTCCTACATGTTTAAAGATAGCTCAACATGCAATCTCATAGTTCGTGCATGCTCCATTATTGTTTTGTTCACGCGCTTAGGCAATCCATTTTCCTATGGAGTCCTTGGAACCATTTTTTTCCTATGATTACCATTTGAGAAACAATAATATTCAAACTCTCTGCTGCAATACTCACCACCATTATTAGATTTGAGACATTTTAACTTTTTACCCATCTCATTCTCAACCAAGCTTCTCCATTTTTTAAAAGTTTCAAATACATCAGATTTTTGCCTAAGGAAATAAATATATACCTTCCTAGTTGCATCATCAATGAATGTAACATAATACTGAGAGCCACCGAGAGAAGATACCTGAGCTAGTCCCCATACATCTGTATGCACAAGCTCCAATTTCTCATATTTCTTTTGCTTCCCATCCTTGAGAGAAAACTAACTCTCTTTTGTTGCCATACACACAACTTTCACATAAATCCATATTAACACATTTCAGACTTGGTAAAACATTATTTGAATGAAGTACTTTCATACCTTTTGCACTCATATGCCCAAATCTATTATGCCACAATGTTGATTCAGAATCCATAACAATTGTCTGATTTTCTACCTATTGAACTGTAGCAACTGTTCCTAAACATTGATTTTTATCTGAAATAGCTAAAGTAGAAGGAATAGTATGACCTATACAAATATATAAGGTGCCTACTCTCATGCCTTTTTCTACCACTACGAAACTTTTTGTAACCTTCCAATATTTATCACTAAATGTAACAACACAACCTTCATCATCTAGTTTCCCCACTAAAATTAAATTTCTTTTTAACTTTGGAACGTGCCTTACTTCATGTAGTAGCCAATGATTCCCATCCTGCAACTTAATCTTGATTCTTCCTTTTCCAACAATCTGACAAGGTTCGTTATCTCCCAAATAAATCAACCCAAAATCCCCTTGGACATAATCAAGAAAACGACTTCTATGTGGGGTAGCATGAAATGAAGCCCTTGAATCTAACACCCAAGAATCATCAGCATTATCAAGGGAAAGACTCAAAGCATCCTCATCAAATTTATTACTTACCACATTTGCCTCTTTATTACCTTCCTTTTTGTCTCCTTTATTTTTTTGAGACCAACAATCTTTCTTTAAATGACCCGACTTACCAGAGTACCAACAATCCCTCTTGTCTCTAGATTGGGACCTTTTGTCCTTTGATTTTCCTAGTGAATTCCCACAACTTCTAGAATTGTTTCCTCTCTCCTTTGTTCTGCCCCTGCTTTCTACATTCAAAACATTTCCTAATGTGGATGTTCCTCCTGAGCTTTTCCTATGAATTTCCTCACTCAAAATAACACCAACAACATCATCAAATTTCAATGTATTCAAACCAGAAACATAATTACTAACAACCATTACCAAGCTATTCCAACTTTCTGGCAAATAATACATAATCAAAATAGCCCTAACTTCTTCATCAAAGTTTACATTTACAAAAGTTAATTGACTGGTAACTGTATTAAACTCATTTAAATGATCAACAACTAACCCACCTTCTACCATTTTCATATTAAATAAATGCTTCATAAAAAATACCCTATTTAAAGCGGAAGGCTTTTCCTATAACTTCGCCAGGGTTTCCATCAACTCTTGAGTTGTCTTTGCTGTTGTAATATTGAATGCCATTGATTGTGCCAAGCATAAACAAATGGATCCCAGTGCCTTTCTATCCAGAAGATTCCATTCCTCATCACTCATTGTTGTTGGTTTCATGGCTATTCCTTCCAACGACCTCTATAAATCATTCTAATAGAGATAATCCTCAATTTGCACCTTCCATAACTGATAGTTCTGCCCATTGAATTTATCTACCTTCAATTTACCCTCGTCTGCCATTGCTCCCACTTAACTGTGAGACTTTCTTGTAGACAATAATTGAACACAACCTGCTCTGATACCACTTGTTAGGGTTAGAAAGTAGCTATCTAACAATTAAATGTAGATTTGATCAATAAAACAGAGAAATAAAACACATATAAACTTATAGCAGAAACAAGACAACACAGAGAATTTAACGTGGTTCACCCAATCCGAGCTACATCCACAAAAACCGCAACCATCCAATAATTTTATTATCCAGTGTAAAACATATTACAATCTCGCTAATAATGTCCTACTGCAACTCCCATCCCAACTGCTTATAACGAGCTTTTAGAAGCTTCCAAAATTAGGGTTTTACAAAGTCAATTTTTCTTTTGTTGGTGACGATGCAAATTTTTTTTTCTTGGGGCTGCCGCCCTCGAACCCTCACCCAGGGCCTGGCCCAACTCCAGACCCCAACAAGGATACATGAAGAGTGTATAGTATAGCATGATTAGTTGTCACATACCAACACAAGGTCGACACCTTGCAACAATCCCCCCAGTGCAAGCAAGGGGTTTGAACATGTGATCTCAACTTTGATACTAATTGGTGCAAAGGCGGTTGCCGTTGCACCAAAAGATCAACCTATTAATGCCCGATATAGTCGTTGGATTTATACAAGATTGAAGATCCACGAGAGGTGGTTAAACCATGTCACGAAGCCTGAGCACCACATTGGCCCACGTTGAGGAGAACAAGGGCGACACCTTGCAACAATAAATATAAAAAAGCAAATTATTGCTCAACATATAATAATGTGAATATGTATATAAACCTAAGGATACAAATTTTCTAATAGAGAGCAATATTGCAAAGAAGATAGTGTTGTTTATATAAACTTATGAATGGTCTGAGTTGATGAAGATTGTATTGTAGCACACATAAGAACTTGATGATGAGTTAAATATAAAAACAATACAAATATTAAAACATCGAAAACATGTTCCTTTAGACTTGACAACACTACTTACTAATGGAATAAATATATAAGTGAATGTACTATGAAAGGATAACGTATCTTGTGTAAATTAAATAATAAATACACATAAATAAAAGAATAAAATTATGTCTCACTTTTTCATACCGAAATATTGAAATGTCAAAAATTCTAAAGAATATTTTAATCCATTAATTAATTAAAATGATATCATTTTAAAAAGAATGTATGATCAAATACGTAAATGATTTTAATTTTTTTCTATGATTTACCATTCAATTAAAATTTAACTTTACAAAAACTTTAGAATATAACATCATTTCCCCTTTTTTTCTATAAATATCCCATAATATCTTTTTTTTAAAATAGGAAATAATATATAAAATACTAACTTAGAAAAAATTATAACAAAAGAAGAGATATTGACTTGATTTAAAACAATATAATAAGAAGATAAGAGAGGGGTCCCTTCCAATAAAGAAAGAGGAGAAAATAGTCAAAAATGTTGCTTGGGCCGAATTCTACGGCAGAAGAGGAAACTTCAATGCATGTTGGAAAAATTATATCAACAGCCAAAAGCGCCCTTTCATGACGTCACCATATGCGCACGCGTGCTGAAAAAATGTGAATTTAAAATTGATGGCCGTACAATATTAAAATTAACGTTGTCGCTGATATTGATAAGGCGGCAGTCACCGACATAACAGTGTAGATGGCCGTCAAATTTGTACTATCATGTTTATATTTGTTATTTTTTATTTTATTTTATTTTATGGTTTATAGGTTGTTTTCATAAGAGCTTTCTTTGCAACTCCCAAAATTTGATATTTTAGTTAAAAAAAAATTATTTGTGTATTGATTAAAAGATCTTTCAAATATATTTTAACTAAAATAAATTTATATTATTTTTATTTAATGTTTATTGGTTTTGTATTTAATGTTATTTTTTTAATATATATTTTAAAGTAATAAATAAATCAATAATTGCTATCTAGTGGGAGAAGTGTATATTTATTGATTCATTTATTTTATTATTATTTTTTTCATGATTTATTTGTTGTAATTTTGTTGAATATTTTTGTTCTTATTATATATTATCAATTTTAAATTTATTTTTCTATGATATATTGTTTTGTTAGTTATTTATCAAGAGTTAGATTCGAATGCTAGGTAAGAATTTGTCTAGTTTTAGAAAATTTAATTGAGTTTACAATGGTGTTTAGGGTTTCTTAGTCATTGATGAAAGTGATAATATTATTTTTTTAGTTATAAGAACTTAATGGAAACTTGGATGCAAGTTCTTGAGGATTTTTGTTAGAAGTTTAGATGATTTTATGTTGTAAAAATGACAATGGTATCAAAATGATTATAGTTGGAAGTCCAAAGACCTTGCCATATATCTCTCATACAAGAGTCTAGCCAAGCCTTGTCCCATACCAATTGTGACCTAATGCAAAATTTGAAGGCTATTGTTTCTCTTTCTACTCTTGCTAATATGGATAATGCTAAATTATAGGCTCCAAAGGTGGGGTTTGTTTGAATTTTCTACATAAATTTTTATTGCTACTATTGAATTGAATGTAGTTAACTAACAACAATGGAAGAAAACCTCTAGGAAGTCACAAAGGAAAAAAACACAAAGCTAAGAGATGTCGAGTGGGTCTACGCAACAACAAAAAATTGAAATTAGAGACTCCAAAATACACAAAAAAAAAAGAGTCCCAAAGAATTGAGATAGAGAAATTCCACAATACAAGAAAAAATTCTGAAATAAAGGTGCACAAATATGAAGGAAAATATAATAGGAAGATACACCAACTTGGAGTTCACCACTTCATCAATGAGGAAATAATCTAGAGTCTTATTGAAGATGAATGTAAAAAGAAAGAAATTAAAATCTCTTGAGAATCCAAACAAAAATACAAAGGTCTTATGGAGTACTCAAAGAGTGAAGCATCATTTGGTAGAACCACTAAAAAAATAATAATGAGGAAGAAGTTAAAATAAAAGAATAAAATGTAAAAACTCTTGGCACAAAAATGTATAATAATGATGAGGTACACACAATGACATATAGATATAGTAGAGCTACCACAAAAGGTAGAGACAGGATAATGGAGGTCTTGTTAGCTTTTGTAGAAGGAAGAATAGTCTCATTTGATGAAACTTTGCACTAACTAGACTTATTGAAGGAAGATAACAAGTGCTTAAAAATATTAAATTAAGGTAAAGTTTATATGTCATGAAAATGACACAAAAATAGGAGGCATTAGACATTATTTTAGTAGGAAAAAAATTATATTCTTAAGATAAGGATGCACTCCAATCCCAACAAGAGAGTTGCTAGAAAAAGAAAGAACATATACGGTAACACGAAATCTATTTATTATAAGAAAAAATTAAATATAAATATATATATATATATATATATATATATATATATATTTCTATACTAAGGAACAAAACTAACTCAAATCTCAATTGAAAATAATAGAGGGGAAATGAAGAAGAGGTATCCCCATAAAGAATTGATAATAAAAAAAAGGAGAAAGAATTGAAAGAACAAGTAGAAGAGCAAGCCAAAGACTTGACCAAGAAAGAGAAATTGAAGAAAGGAAAAGAGGAAAAATTATAACAAGATAAGGCTTCAGAAGAAGAGGCCAAGAGGAAAATTGAAGTAGCCCAAAAGTAGTTAAATAACAAAAGAAAAAGAAGGAAGAGCAAAAGTAAGCAATAAAAAAATAAAATGAAGAAAGAAAAAAAGTAAAACAAGAAGAAGAAGGTAAAACTAGTGCCACAAGGAGTCAATATTGAATTGTTACATAAAATAAGGGCATTTTTAGCATAATGAAGATAATAATGATCTCTCATAATAGTAACTCTTAACACAATTTAACAAAATCCATTAGGACAAGAATTTGACATTTAAGCTATCTTGAACCACTTAAAAAGTAATAGTTTAGAGAAACACTACAAATTACAAGAATAGATTAGATATAGATATACCTATAAAATGAAATGATGATTACCAATCTCATAATCATTACTAGATCTCAAATTAAAATAATGATACAATGATTAACTCCTTGCTAAGTAGAGTATAAGAAAAGAAATATTAATCCAAGTGGTATGACATATTGACATATCCAAGGATAATATTGCCACTTACTTGGTCTACAACAACAAAATTGCTTGTGGATGAATTAGACCAAGTAGAAGCCTAATTATTAGCAACACCCACCTCCTATTATGTAGATATTAATTTTATGGGTCGAAGTAAGTAATGATTATAGGGAGAAATAAGTTAAAATAGTCCAATCTATTTACCACATGGATGAGAATGAAGTCACCCTAAATTAGCATTTAAACAAACTCTTAATTTTCCAATAGAAATTAAAGAATTTATTAGACAAGTAATGCAAAACTTGCACCATTCACCATACAAAAGACTACTACAAATGAAATTCTAGAGATGGACTCCAAACTATGTTAGGAAAAAATATTTTTGTAAACTAGGGAATCATAATCTAGAATAGATAGGTTCAATATCAATATTTGATACCTTGAGATCTTAGCACTAGATCTTACAATTTTTATAGAAAAATTAACTTAGTTTTTCTTGAGGACAAGAAAAATTTAAATGGTCAAGGGATAATGTTGGTAGGAATATATTGGTAAGAATACGAGTGTAAGAAGCTAGTTCTACAACCAAATCCATTGATACCATATAGAAAGATTATGAGTCAATACACATAAAGAGTATGACAACTAATACTAATGTGACACAAACTAATGACATGCAAAGTAAAGGACACATTGTATAGACATGTCACATGAGATAGATAATGACATATATACATATTGTGCACCACACATGTAATATAGTATAGAAGATATCGCATAGAGCATGAGATAGTAACAAGATATAAGAGAGGTATATAAGAATATATTTAATTAACTAGACAAATAAAATTGTTTGAGTGGTTTATCTTTAATTTCCAAGAATTGAGAATGCCCCACTAGTTGATGGAAAATTGCTTTCATCGATTGATGAAAACTCTCCTAGAGAACAATTACAACAAACCCCTCCCACATTGCATCGACATCCTCCTAGGACATAAGAAAATATATTATGTTAAATAGAAAAAATAAAAGAGAATTTGAGGCAATAATTGGAAGGTTGAGAGACCCATCAAGAATAAACTCCCATAGGTCTACCCTTTCCAATTCACTAGAATTGATCGTATCTCACATAGTATTCATGAGTTGGAAAATCAACACTTGGTCCAACAAGAGGGAAGAACAAAGATAAAAACACCTTCTAATGTAGGAGCATCCAACGGTGTAGGGAAATCTTGCATCACCCAAAAAAAATGTTTTCTTTATTTTCTTTAGTTGTTTTGAGTCCCATGATGGCATTTAAGGGGTATAAGACTGTCAGGCGTCAAAAATAGCGAAAAACATGCACTTACTATTTTTAGTAAGTCGACCAAAATAGGCTCACATGGACGTGAAAATTTACCCCAAGGAGCAGAGCTGAAAAAAATTTGTGGTTGCGAAAGAATCACCTCAATACCCTGCATGGTTTGGGAGAAATTAAAGTTTTCGTCCCGAGAAATTTCTCCAATGCAGCTTCAAATTTAGATATAAAACTTTAGAGGCCTCGAAACAACTCAAAAGGTGGTCAAACTGACCTACGATGGATTCACATGTTGTAGAGCTCGTCAAAAGCTTTCCAATGATATGCAATAATAACAAAGACACTCGGATCAAAAGTTATGGCCCTGTGAAGTTGGTCCTCTAAAAAATGAATTTCATAAAACATTCTTCCTAGGCCAAAAATCAAACGGCGGGACTTTTGGTGCCAAAACAAAAATGGGAAATTTGATCTTTCTAAAACATTCTAGGGCGGTTATTGGGGAAAATAAAAAGGGTTAAGTGGGGGTTGTAAAAGGTGGCCTAATAGTGCAAATTGTGGCTCCGAATAGTAGATTTTCTTTTCAAAGTTGATTTTGTTGTAATGAATCAAGCCCATGAGGCTATAACATGTAAGCTTTGAATTTGTAATTTCATTTTCTGAAAATCATTGAAAGTGAGTCAATTTTCTATCTCGAATATTTTGTGTTGGTATCTGTTGTTGTGATTTCTGTGGGTTTTGGGCAGTGTGGCCCTCATCAAGTGGTATCAGAGCAGGAGTTCCTAAGCCTGTAACAGAGCACCAAACGTGAGGTAGTTGCAGTAGGACCTATGAGTTTGGGTTGAGTTCAATATGCTTCCAAGAATTGCCCAGTATGGCAGAGGTAGAGGCTGAGGTCGTGGAGGAAGAGATCCACCAAGAGATGAAATCAGAGCCCTTAGAAGGCAATTAGAAACCTTGCAACAAGAGGTTCAAAGAAGAGATGTGCAATGAGACAGAGATGACAGTGAAGATGAAACATAAGAGGAAATGGAAGAGGAAGACAAGGATCCAAAGGATCCTAGAGATAGAAGATTGTTGCGAGCGATCTCAAGCATTGGGAAGAGACCTACAATGGAGGTTTTAACTTTTAGTGGAAATCTTAATCCTGAAGAATTGATTGATTGGATCAATGACATGGATGAATTTTTTGAGTTTGAGGAGATTGAAGATCCTCACAAAGTGAGGAAAGGTCATGCCAGTATATGGTGGAAAGAGGTCCAGTTAGAAAGAGGAAGACAAGGGAAAGATAAAATTTCCAAATGGGACAGAATGGTGTCAAAATTGAAGAAATAATTTATTCCAATCGATTACGAATTGGAGCTGCTCAAGAAGATGCAGGGCTTGAGGCAAGGGACAAGGAAAGTGAAAGAATACACAGGGGAATTTCACAAGGTCCTGATTCAAACATGACATTCTAAGGAAAATAAAGAGAAAGTTTCTTGTTATATTAATGGGTTGAAGCCAATAATACAAGAAGAATTGGCACTGGTAAGAATGACCACCATTGAGGATGCTTATTAGTTTTCTCTAAAGGTTGAAGAACGAATGAACAAGAGGTTTGAGAACAAACAACGAGGTAGAGGTCATGGAGGAAAGAACGATGGATGGGAATATGGAAGTCAAAATGAATATCAAAAGAAGGGTGAATGCTCTAGTAGTGGCCAAAACTAGAAAGGAGATATCACCTACCATCCTTGTGATCAAGATAATGGAGACCAAAGAGGAAGGGGAAGATCTAGATGAGGACTGGGAAGAGGAGGCTTTCGTTGAACCTGTTTCCAGTGTGGAGAAGGACATAGAGCCTATGAGTATCCTCAACATCAAGGAAGGAAAAATAGAAGACCTGAGGGTAATGCACGAGTTGCACGTGTTGATGAAGATGCCGAGTCTTTACATTCTGAGGATGCAGAAAGAGGAGAGGTTCTTGTTACTAGAAGAACCTTGCTGAATGAGGAGAATGAGCCAACTCAAAGGAAGAATTTGTTTCACACTAGATGTAAGTGTGAAGGTAAAGTTTGCAATGTTAGTAAGTTGCGGTTGGAGAGAAGAAGGCATTCAAACCCATACCAGATTGCTTGGTTGCAGAATGACCATAAAGCTTTGGTAAATGAACAATTTCTGGTAAAGTTCAAGATTAGAAATTACCATGATGAGGTACTATGTGATCTTATGCCTATGGATGTTTTCCATATGTTGTTAGGCATACTATGGCAGTTTGATCAACGAGCAATACATGATGGACATGCCAACACCTATTCTTTGAAAAAGGATGGAGTTTGTCATAAGTTGAAGCCCTTGAAAGAGGCAGAGGAAAAGGTATGCAATAATGCAAGAATTTTTTTGGTTGATGGAAGAAAGTTCCTAGAAGGAATGAAGCATGAGCATATGTGTTTTGCATTGATCCCTAGAGTTGATAAAAAGATACTACTAAGGTACTTGTAGAGGTTTTAGATTTGTTGAATGAGTTTCAAGCTATTATTTTTGATAACATACCTAAAGGTTTTCCTCCAGTAAGAAAGATTAGTCATCAAATGGACCTGATTCCTAGAGTCAGTTTTATGAATAAGGAAACTCATCGTATGACTCTAGCAGAGAGTGAAGAGTTGAACAAACAAGTGCAAGATTTGTTGCGGAAGGGATTGATCAGAGAGAGTTTGAGTCCATGTGTAGTACCTGCAATACTAGCACCAAAGAAGGATGGGGGAATGGTGGATGTGTACAAATTCTAGAGCCATCAACAAGATCACCATCAATTATAGATTTCCCTTGCCGAGAATGGATGACATTATGGATTGTTTGATTGGAGCTGAGTACTTCATGAAGATAGATTTGAAGAGCGAATATCACCAAATTCGAATTAGAGAAGGAGATGAATGGAAGACAACCTTTAAAACCAAGGAGGGCTTTTACGGGTGGTTAGTAATGCCTTTTGGGCTAACCAATGCACCGGGCACATTTATGCGACTTATGAATGAGGTATTGAAATAATTTTTTGGAAAATTTGTTATTGTTTACTTGGATGATATTTTGATTTTCAGTAAGACTCCAAGAGGAGCACTTGATGCATATTTGAAGAGTTTTTGAGAAGCTAAGGGAGGAGAAGTTGTTGATTAATTTGAAGAAATTTAGTTTTGTGAGGAGTTGGTGTATCTGGAATTTTTTGTCTCAGTAGAGGATCTCAAAATGGATCCAGAGAAGGTGAGAGCTATCATTGAATGGCCTACTACAAGGAGTGTTACAAAGGTAAGATCATTTCATGGTCTAGCAAGCTTTTACAAAAAGTTTATTAAGAATTTTAGTGGTATTTATGTACCTCTAATTGAAGTGATGAGAGGGGATAGAAAAGAGTTTAAGTGGACCACAGGAGCAGCCAAAAGTTTTGATATGTTGAAGAAGAAATTTACAGAGAAACTTGTTTTGGCCCTTCCAAATTTCAATAAGGTCTTTTAGGTAGATTGTGATGCTAGTGGCATTGCCATAGGAGTTGTTTTGAGTCAAGAAGGTGAGTCTATTGCCTATTTTAGGGAGAAGTTATATGATGCTAAGAAGAAATATTCTGTCTATGATCAAGAGTTTTATGATATAGTTCAGGCTTTAAAGAAATAGAGACACTATTTGTTACCAAAAGAATTTGTTTTATATATTGATCACTAGGCTTTGCAGTATCTCAATAGTCAAGGAAAGTTGAATCAAAGGCACTTAAAATGGGTTGAGTTTTTGTAGAGTTATACTTTTATTTTGAAGCATAGGAGTGGAAGGTCAAACGGAGTTGCAAATGCCTTAAGTAGAAGGAATTTTTTTTATAGAGATGAATATAGAGGTTGTTGGGTTCAATGAACTCAAGAGTCTGTATCCAGAAGATCCAAACTTTGTAAAAGCTTGGAAGGCTTGTTTGGAACTTGTTACATTAGATAGGATGAGATGGTTGGATTTATTAATCCAAGATGGGATGTTGTTTAGAGGAATCCAATTGTGCATTCCAAGGAGTTCTATGAGAGAGAATTATCTAATCAAAGATAAGCATATTGGAGGATTGGATGGACATTTTGGTCGAGATAAGACCATTGCTCTTATCAGTGAGAATTATTATTGGCCATAGTTACAACAAGATGTGAAGAAGTTTGTATAAAGTTGTAGAGTATGTTAGATGGCGAAAGGAACAAGTCATAATACTGGATTGTATCAGTCATTACCTATACTTGAGAGGCCATGGGAGGATATTATCATGGATTTTGTTCTTGTCTTGCCAAGGACACAAAGAGGGCTTGATTCCATATTTGTGGTGGTGGATAGATTTTCAAAGATGACACATTTCATTCTGTGTCATAAGAGAAATGATGTTGTTCATGTTGCAGAGTTGTTTTTCAGAGAGGTGGTGAGACTACATGGTCTACCAAAGATTATAGTTTCAGACAAAGATACCAAATTTGTTGGTTATTTTTGGAGGACATTATGGAAGAAGTTGAAGAAAAATATGAAGTTCAGTTCTACACACCATCCACAGATTGATGGAAAAATAGAGGTGGTGAATAGGAGTTTGCGTAACCTGCTAAGATGTTTGGTAGGAGATAAGCCTAAGGGATTAATTTGATTATACCACATGCATAATTTACTTATAGTAATTCTGTCAACAGGAGCACTGGTAAATCACCATTCCAAATTGTGTATGGGAGTAGTCCAAGAATTGCTTCCAAATTGAGAAAGATGGATAAGGGGGAGAAGAGTAGTGCTGAGGTTGAAGATTTTGCTGAGCACCTGAAGAGTTTGCACGAAGAAGTGAAGAAACACATCAACAAGATGAACTCACAAAATAAGGCTTAGGTAGATCAGAAAAGGAGGTATAAGAAGTTCTAGGTAGGAGATGAAGTCATGGTCCATTTGTGAAAGGAAAGGTTTCCATTTGGTACATACAAGTTAAAGATGAAGATGTTTGGACCATGCAAGATCTTGAAGAAGTATGATTTAGGAAATGCTTATGAGGGAGAGTTTCCTAATAGAATAAACATTTCTCTTGTGTTCAACATTACTGATTTGACATAGTATCATGAAGGTGATATAGAGGAGGGGTTGATAAATGAACAGTTGAAGATTCTAGCACCTACTTCAGAGAAGGAAGAGATAGAAGAAATCCTGAATAGTTGTGTGGGTAGTAGCACAAGAAATAAACAATATGCAGAGTACTTGGTGAAATGGAGAGGGAGGCTTGCTGAAAATTCATGATGGTTATCTGACGTTGAGGTTAACCGTCTTGGTTTCCCTTTAACTCCAGAGAAGTGATACGGTCACTTTTCAAATTACCTTGGGTGTCTGATGCAGGAGCATCCAACAGTGTAGGGAAATCTTGCATCACCTAAAAAAAGTTGTTTTCTTTATTTTCTTTAGTTTTTTTGAGTCCCATGATGGCACTAAAGGGTATAAGATTGTCAGGTGTCAAAAATAGCAAAAAATGATCACTTAATATTTTTAGTAAGTTGGCCAAAACAGACTCGTATGGACGTGAAAATTTACCCCAAGGAGTAGAGCTAAAAAAAAATTTCAATCGCGAAAGAATCACCTCAATACCCTACACGGTTTAGGAGAAATTAAAGTTTATGTCCCGAGAAATTTCTCCAATGCAGCTTCAAATTCAAATATAAAACTTTAGAGGCCCCGAAATAGCTCAAAAGGTGGCCGAATCGATCTATGGTGGGTTCACACATTGTAGAGCTTGTTGAGAGATTTCTAGTGAAGTTGGTCCTCGAAAAAGTGAATTTCAGAAAAATTTCTTCCTAGGCCAGAAATCAAATGGCAAGACTTTTGGCACCAAAACAAAAATGGGAAATTTGATCTTTCTAGAACATTCTAGGGTGGTTATTAGGGAAAATAAAAAAGGGTTAAGTGGGGGTTGTAGAAGGTGGCCTGATAGTGTAGATTGTGGCTCTAAATAGTATATTTTCTTTTCAGAGTTGATTTTTTTATAATGAATCAAGCCCATGAGGTTGTAGCATGTAAGCTTTGAATCTATAATTTCATTTTCTAAAAATCATTGAAAGTGAGTCATTTTTCTGTCTTGCATCTTTTGTGTTGGTATTTGTTGTTGTGATTTTTGTGGGTTTTGGGTAGTGTGGCCATCATCACCTTATGGGAAAATAAAACAAAAAATATATTGACATATGACTTGTGTGCATGTTGTTCACCGACCCAAGTACTAATGCACCCATACACAACACTTGAAAGAGGTTACCTATCCATTGGTTCCACCACTAAGGGACAAGGAATAATTTTTGGGATAGGTGATGGATGGTTTTTGACTATGCTTTATGTAATAACAATGAGGTCCCATAATATTTTTGAGGAAACTCTATTGCAAATTTTTTCTCAATGAGATCTTGAATTAATTTGACATGTGATATTTCCAAGGTAGAGGTAGGGGCTCAACACAAGACAAAGTGGGGGAACAATGTGCCCAAAAAAGGAAAGAAAACCCCTTAATATACTAGATTATGATCATGTCACTATCCCTTCAGCTGTGAAGGAGGGTGTTGAGGTCGAGACCCTGCAATCCATTAGACCACCCTTTATAACATATATTATGCCTCTAGCATAGGGTGATGCAAGAAAGTCTTCTAGGTATCAAAATTCACCTCACTTACGTAAAAACTACAAGTCTCTTTGTTCTTATGGGCCTAAGGATGATTAGGATGCACGTGGCCAAAAGTAGGACACATATATATTGGATTAGATTGTCATGATAGATGAGTTGTTGGATTGAAATTTTGGAATTGATAGATAGGTGAATTTGAACAAGGTCAAATATAATTTATCATAAAAATGTAATATTAACTAAATTAATAGATTGATTGGAATAAAAATTCAGGGCTAGAGTGTTCACCCTGCATTTGGTGGCCCTCCACCTCTCACTTACACAATGATGTTGAGTCCATAGGTATGTAACTAGTAAGAAAATAATAAATATAATACATGTGAATAGTTTAACCTTATATAAGTGGTAATATTATAACTTACATTAGATGCTAAATTGGTTAATGTTGGGCCTCTGACATTAGCACCTATCAGTTAGAGTGGTAATACATATTACATTGAGGTATGCTTGAGTATTTTTAATCATTAAATGTTTGTAAAATAATGTTAGGTAGATTTTGGCAATTTAATAATGTCAAGTTCATTTTCAAATGATCATAGTAGTTGATACCCCTCTTGGTATTTGTACCACAATAGAGCATGGTGTTGTTGCAACAGTATCACCTTTGATGCCTTTGATAGAGGTATGAGCCAAATTAACAAATTTCACATTATACTTGATTTATATGTTTGTTTAAAGTGAAAACTTTAATGATATTCATTTGTAGTTTAATTTGCATCTTGATGCTTGCCACATGGATTCACAACTTCAATTCATGAACATGCCCTTGCTATAGATAAAGAGAGGAAAAAATGGTTCAAAAATTTATTATGAGTATGTGGTAAGTGATTATTATGTTATATGTCATTCTAGAATTCAATTTTTATATATTAATGTGTATACTTTTTACTGTATTAGGTTCAGGTCTAGAATAAACATCATATTTGTATTAACATTTTAGGGGGCCACACTAGATGCTATGTTATATATTCTTTATAAAAATAGGACTTTGTGTGCCACCCTCTTTGAACCCCTTAATCTCCACCATTTTTTAAAATATTAGTTTAGAAAGTATATTTAGAGCACTAAGACTCTTGTTCTTGTTGCATCTTCAAATATTGAGTGTAAATATCTTCAATTTCTTATCCAAGATCAATTTTTCCTATTTTTTTTTTTTAAAGTGGCCACTTAAGACCCCCTTTTGGTCACCCATTTCCTTGCACACATTATTTTTATTTTGTTTAATTGAGGGATATATATTTATCTCTTTATTATGTATTGGATCAATCCCATTATTTTGGATATTTATCAACATATCATCACATCAACCACATGACCCCATAATTATTTTTAACAATGCATTTGAATCTATGGCGGTGTGTTTGAAGAGTGATGTTATGATATGTATCAACCATTAATCAATGTGAATTTATAATTCATGATCTTTGCCATAGGACAATAGTTTATTTGACTAATCATTTTAAAATCATTTTTTGTTGGATACCTCTTTCATTGGCATTTGTTGGCGATCATTTTTGTCTTGTAAAAATATTTTTCTTGGATAAGGTCCCTATAGATATTCCACTATATTTTACCAAAAAATAATTATGAGATGTAAGTGTCATTTATTTCTTTTTCTCTTCATTTAATTTTGATTATAATGAACATAAACCTTTATCTTATTGACAATTATATTTTCTCACAAGGGCTTATAAACTCACTGTAATGGTGCATCATGAGGTCATTCAAGGTAAGTAGAGAATAATATTTTTGTAAATGTAACTTCAACAAACATTTATGTATACTATAATAATATTGTTAAGGAATTTCTCCTTAAATAAGGATATTTACTA
Organism: Sequoia sempervirens; assembly: GCA_007258455.2. Lineage (NCBI taxonomy): Eukaryota > Viridiplantae > Streptophyta > Pinopsida > Cupressales > Cupressaceae > Sequoia > Sequoia sempervirens. The sequence goes on from VDFB02000003.1 coordinate 89,937,258, forward strand.
GTACAAGAGCATTATCAATAATTAATTATTGAATTAAGCTTTTAAAAATATAAAAAATGTGTGTCCTTTCTTTTGTTTAAAAAATAGTATATCAAAAAATTCTAACAAATGGCTAATATAAATTAACCAATTCAATCCTACTTTCAAAATGTCCCCACATACACAATACCGCATTTCAAAATACTAGGGATAGTGGTAGCTACCATCAATGCCATTCATCAAAAGTTTAGTTAGGATTAGGTTTGCCTAACTCATCAAATGAGAGGATACAAATATATGCAACATCGGTTTGTGAATGGATCCCTAGTTGTAAAGTTGGTTTGGATAATATATGTGAAAATAATAGATTTTGAAACAAAGATCCTATAGTAAAAATATTTAAATAGCATGAAAGAAGCTTAAATATTCATGAAATATTCTTTGTCCTACTGATCTAGAGAGTAAAATTTTATTTAAGAGAATGCAAATCCATCTTATCATTAAAATTCAAATTAAATATTAAATTAGAAATGTAACTTACATTTTTTTTGCATATTTTTAAAAATATCCATAGATTCAAACAATTCTCATGGTACACGATGAAATTATTAAGGATCTAGAGAACTACGTCTCTACTTATTAAAGAGTAAAAGTGCAAAACCACATGAGTGACAATAATGGACCTTGAATGTGGAATATTATGTACAAAAATTCCTTAAGCTTGAACTTAAAATTAATTTCTTAAACCTTGTTTGTAAATGACACATCTCATCCAAATTAATTAAATATAGAAATATTTTTAGTGTAAAATCAATTAGAGTGATGAAGCTAAACCATCAAAATATAAGAATAGAAAAAAGAAAAATAGAATCAACATCGATTCCAATATCATATAAAATTAAGAAAAAATAAGATGAATTTTGATGGAGTTGATAGAGAAAATCAAAGTGGAGTTTGTATTTTTTACAATCATTTTAGTTAAACCTAGTTGTTGATAATGCCATTAGAATTTGAGAAGAACACCAAATAATCGAGTTGAAGAGATTGAATTGTTGAAAGTGTTGGAATGGGTAATTTAGAAAAAAGTAAAAAAATTGAGTGTGGAAGGATCTTATCTTAACAATTGAAATAAATTACATAAGAAGCTCAATGACATGCTTAAGTTTTTGATGAAATATCCTTTTAAAAAAAGATAGTAAGATTATGGATATCACCACTAATTTAAGCTTTGATCTCAAAGAAAATTTAAAGACAAACATAATATTTAAAAAAAATCAATTCCTAAATTTTATTTATTATACATACAACAATCATTAAATAAAAATTAGTATATGAAACAACTAAATTAATCTATAATTAGAGGTGAGACTTCTTGCGGGTAGGGGATCTCACCTGCAGGAGATTAGTCTCGCCCCAACTCACCCTAGATATCCAAGATACAGACTACTGAGCCACTGGACTAGATCGCGGGGACACGCCTGTTGTAAAAAAAAAAAAAAACTAAATTAATCTATAATTAGATATTTCTTTACACCACTTTACACAAGCCAAATGTAATGCCACATTAAATATCATACAAAAGAAAATTATGTGAATTTAATACTCATGGCTTTGTGAGCATTGGAATACTTTATTCTCCATAGAAAACACCTTCTATTCTTAATGAAATAGTATTCCCCTCATGGAAATTGGGAACCATGACAAAAAAAAACTAGCTATCACGTAGTAGATTGATGGGTCACGAGATAACTGTAGTATGTACGTGCTCCTTCAAGATTATAATGCCTTTACCTAATAGTAGGGTAAATGATTTTGAATGCTACTTCCTATCCTAATATAAAAAATTATAATAATAACTTTACTAAGGAAAACTATCATAAGGTGGTTTTCATAAAAGAAGGATGAAGACAAAATAATCCACTTCAAGATGGTGGCTCTAGTAGAATTCACTCAATCCTTTCTTATGATTGAAGAAAATTGCATCACAAGAGCTCTTTTCCCAACTTTATGTCCTTTGATGATTCTTCCTACCTAAGTGTGGTAGTTTATCTTTTGTACATTAAGGTATCCCTATTTGATGAATTTGATGGGTTTTTTGAATTATTGATAGATTGGTTTTTTTTTCTTCTTTTACCTCGGTTTAAGGTTTCGAATTTTATTTATCTTTTAACATAATATTTTTTAATAAATTTTATAAAAGATTATCTTTGGTACATTAAGATATTCTTATTTAATGATTTTGATGGATTTTTTGTACTATTGATGATTGGTTTTTTTCTTTTCTTCTTTTACTTAGGTTTAAGATTTCAAGTGTTATTTATCTTTTAACACTAATACTTTTTAATAAATTTTATAAAAAGATTATCTTTTGTACATTAAGATATCCCTATTTGATGATTTTGATGAGTTTTTTAAGTTATTGATGATTGGTTTTTTTCTTCTTTTATTGGGTTTAAGATTTCAAACTTTATTTATCTTTTAGAACTAATATTTTTTAATAATTTTTTAAAAAGGTTTTAGGTTTTAGAACTGTATTTTGTTATTAGATGATATATTTAATATGTTCTTACCGAGTTTAATAAAATATGTTATTGTATGTTATTTTGTAACTAATAAGTTCATTGATTGTTTGATTTATTTAGTTTTAGATAGATGTTATTGGAATCTAAAAGATCTATGAGATGTTGATATATTAAATAACAAATAATATGATGAAAATTAGTAAGGTTATATTGTCTTGAACTTTATATGTAATTGTTTATATATTTGCAAGGGATAAAAGTGTTCACTTTTGTCTTTTACCCTTCATTTGATACTTATTTGTGGCATATCATAAATACATTATATTTATGATTATTTTTTCTTGGTTAGTATGTAAATTGACCTAATATTGAACCCAACCTTGATCATCCTTAGTATGTCGTTGTAGAACACATCTAGTCCATCTTTGTATATTTCTATTAGCTTTGATTAGATTGTAGGTGTGATCTATTCCCTTGAAAAAACCACACTTATGACACAATTCTACTAATTCATTTTTCTATGCTAACACTATAAAAATTTATGATAATTGTTGATCATCTTGCACACCAAAATACTTCAAATTAATAATCTAGCATTATATACTTAAGGAAAAACCTATGTCATTAGTTATGATCAAATCTCACCACAAAGGATTTCGTAGCTTACATGATATCAACAAATACTGTAAAATTGAATTTTCATCTATACACTTTCCATCTTTGTGTGACATGGCTTCCAATATTGTCCATTGTAATTGAGACTAAATAGCTATAAAGGAAATCTCAACACGTCCCTTTGCACATTAGCAGTCTCCTTAAAGTTTTCCTTAGCATCGCATAGTTCTAGTATAGTAAAATTCGTATGTAAATATAGGTTCTAAAGATTCATAAGAGAAGAGGATATTTTCATGCCACTAGGACTAAATTGTGTTAGTAGAAATAAACTGCAATCTTGAAATCATCAAAGAAAAGATAAAAATTCTTAGGTAGGTCTATGAAAATCAAGTATCATGATACATAAAAATGGGATGGAAAAGTTGAAGGGAAATATGTATCCACCCAAGATAATTTCCACATAACCCAAATAGAGAAATCTATGCAAACAAGTATTCAGAATCCATATGCAAACTAATAGACAACATACCATCAAAGATGACACAAGATATACCCTAGGAAAACCCTCATGAGAGAAAAGCCCAGCCTCCAAAAGCATCTACCACTCATGTATTATTCGGAAATAAACATTATAATACATCTTCAGAGCCCTCCATGAACATCTTTGAAACGTCAAGCCCTCTACAAGAACTCCATGTGTGAACAAGCATGTAACCCCACATCCCATGCCATTCTTGAACCTCACAAATGTTAACAAGAGATACTCTCAACCAACCAACCTTAGAAAACTACCCATGTGTTTGCTTTTATAGGAACAAGCTCACACAAAACCACCAAGTGGTATTACATAAAACCATGTGACTAATACCATGAGCTTACAAAACATTAACCCCTCATTTAATATTGGTAGTAAACTTTTCCATATTAAATATTATTCCCATGTGCAACACCACATTAAATATTTAATCCAATGTTACATATAGCACATAAAGTGGCCCCAAGAATGCTAGACCCATGTGATGCACACATCCCTAGAATCCCTAGGTGCACCACATAATAAATAAATATAATATTACTAACATTATGCAATGTGGAAAATACACCTTTTCCTAACATTCTACCACTTGTATATATTTCATAAGGGGTAAACAAGTAACTCAAACATGAACAAGGGAACAATCTATAACCACATATACCATGAATTAAAGTGCTCCATGTGCTCCATCAAGATACCTGTGACAAGAATCAAGGTGACCACCATCTCAAGCATGAATGCTCTCATCCTCCATCATACCAATGCACAAAGATAAGAAACCATCCAAAGATATGCCACACTATTTGTCACAAAGAATCATAATTATTTCCTCCAACCAATATCCCAATACACAAACACTCAATCCAAAGGTAACAAGTATGTACCAATAGATGTCAAGATAAAATCACCATATCTAAAAATAGCATCCACAATGAATGCTACCAAATATAACTATCCATACCTCAAAGTTATACAAATCATAACAAATGAACCTCATTCCATCAACATATACAACCCATAACATACAATCACAAGCTCCAAGTGCCAAACTTGTCAATGAAGAACATACACAACTAGGAACTCCCACTGCATAGATAATGTCAGATCTGAAAATGATCAAGGCATCCAAAGATCCACCAATAGAAACACATATAGAGTGTAACCAAAATCATGTAGTACCAAGGAACATCCACAATGATATGCAAATCTTGCAAACCAAAATGCTTCAATACAACTCTCACCATAAGTCTTCATAGGTCTCCCAATTTCTCCATACCCAACAAAGGAAAGAGATAAAGTAATCTCCATGTAGTCACCAAATAACAATGAACAAAACATTAACACAAACATAGTGATCACCATATCTCCACACAAGATCTCAAATCTAATGTCATATGAATATAAACAACCAGGATGTTGAACAAGACCAAAGAGAGAATGTGCAATCCAAAAACTATAATCTGCACACACCTCTAAATGCTAAGTTGTGATAAGTATGATCTCCTCCATAAAATCCCAAAAAGAATAGCACTATACACATCTAACCATATAATTTAGTACAATGAAATGAATTCAAATCAATTCAAAATGAGATAAAAGACCCACTTACCCATGAAAAGTAACCAAAAAGCTTTAAGAAATCAAACAAGCAAGGTTAACATAAATGAATGAAACACACAATGAATTCAAAAACTACAATCATACCATCCCATGGTTGAGTGTATTCATTTTGAAGATGGATGTTGAAATGATTGATTCAACACAAAGCCTCCACGATTGCAAAAGCTTGATAGCAACGATGATCTAGATTGCAAGTATATGTTTGCTCAATTTGCTTTAATATTCAATCTAACATGACCTTTGTATAAATTCTCTAGATTAAATTATGAGAAGGATGATGATTATATTATAGATTTATGATTTTTAGATGAATGATCAAGATGCAACAATGAAAGATTAGGATCAATGGTCGAGGACCATTGAGAGGAAATAGATGGATCAATTAACTCATCTAATTGATCCAATTAAGGGATTTAATTGGATAATCAGTTGGATTGGATTGAATGATTAGTGAGATTGGAGAAATTAGATTGAGTGTTTAGTGGGATTAGAGTAATCGGTGGGATTGGGAAATAGATTGAGAAATCAATGGTAATGATTTATTCAATCAAGATATGTGAGGATGTTTTAATTAATTTAATAATTAACTAATGTTTGAGAGGAATGTGCAAGTTGTATTTGAATTTAATAAATAAAATTATATTTATTTATTTGATCGTGTTGAGTGATTTTGGAGAAGTTGAATAATTGATTTAATTATTCAAATTTGGAGAAGAGAAAGTAGATTAATTAAATAATTAATGATAAATATTTAATTAATTTAGATGAATAAGGTATGTTAGAGACATAATTAAATAATTAATGTTTATTTAATTAATCAGGAAGAATAAGGTTAAATTAGGTGATGACATAGTGAATTGATTAAACAATTCGAGATTATTTAATTAATAGAGGAAAATAGGGTTAATGATGCAAATGATGTTAAAAAATGGGATTAATGATGTTAATGAAGTGAAATGCAATGATGATAATGAAAGTGATGCCAATAATGGAAAAATGCAGTTTAGGATGTGTGATATGCGTTAAGCCATTTTTACATGTTTACATTTTTCCCCTCTTTGACTCAATGTACTGGTTACATTGTTTCAAAGAATTCGATGTTTAGATCATGAAAGAATAAAATTAATATGCCCCACTGTGCCTTGGTGGTTAGCGGAAGGATGATAAGATGTTGGGTTGCCCCCTCGAGAGGTTAGTCAGAAAAATTACTTTTTTGGTTGGGCTTGCGAAAAGGTTCTAATGATATTGTGATGCAAGATGGAGATGTTAGTCAGAAGAAATGTTAGTAGGATCAAAGGATAAAATAAATTGGATGATTTTTGATATGTAAAACATGATGAGTTTGATTAAATTGCTTCATGGAGACTAAGTAATGTTTAGCAATCCTTATTAATGTAGCAAATAGAAATGGTGCACCTGGGTATTAATGACCAAGGCAGTTTTGTATCTATTGTGTGGACTTTGACTCTACAAACAAGGAATATTCTTGCTCATACCATACATATATAAACCATGTTAGAGTGTATGGGTGAGAAGTTTCAAAACATGTTGGACCAATTACACAGAGAGGTATGGAGTACCTAACATGCAACCTCTACACAAATTTCCCCAAAATGACTTCCACACATAGAAAAAAGCAAGTATTCACCATGGTAGTATTACAAAAAAATCCAACAAATAGAGCAGACAAAAAATACATGATGAATGCCCCATTCCTTCCTCTCTAAATCCTTATGGACATCCTCAAAAGATCTTGGGAATGTGATAATAAGATAAATAAAAAAGATAAGATCATAAAATATAAACAATGATGTTGTATCATTTGCTATAGATGTTTTGATGTTTCAAGATGTTATCCATCGATGCTTTCTATTGTAGGAATGATTTATCCATTAAGACACACATTGGGATGTTGATGATGATTTTCAAAAGGCATGGTAGTTAACACTTAGGCATTTTTTTAGTCTGATGATGATCCAATCATTTCATTTCTTTGCTTGGAAGTTTTTGATGTCGATGTTTTCTTTGCTTGTTGATTGTGTTGTCAAAGGTTGAAGGTGATGATTGTTTATTATGAATAGAAATTTTTATGCCGAAGGTGTGTCCCCCATTGAGCTTTTGAAGCTCATTTTTACCATCCACGGTTGGAGAGCACGAAGGGCTTGGCAAGGTTCTCCATCTATCCACAATCGTTGATCGTTTCACTAGCAAGGTCGGTTGCGTTCAATGTGATGGCACTGCTATGCAATAACTATCGTTCGCCACCTTCCTTCCTCTCCATATGGGAGTTCCTCGCCAATAAATATCTGTGTTTAATTTCGCATTAACTCTCCTTCCAAAATATCTGGCCTTTGTTAATATTTTCCCTAGTTTCCTTACCTTCTTTTTTATCAGCGACATCAACAGATATTTGTGCAGAATCCTAAGGTAAGTCACATTTCTCTTGCTGTTACTCCTTCCCCTGCGGCTAATGATTTCTGCTCCTTAACTATGAATAGATTGAAGTAGCAAGATTAAGCAACAACACTAGACAACGCCCATTTTCTCCCATTGGCATCATTGACAGGTTGACACAATTTGTAGAGAATCTATAGGTAAGTCACTTAAATTTACTTTCTTGTTTGTTATAAATAGATTGAAGCAAGAGTTGAATGGAGAATATTTAGTATATTGACACGGTTAGGTTGTATAGTTGTTTGTTGCCTCTGAAATAATAGAGTCAAGGCCTCTCCAGGCGGCCCAATTTATGCAAACCCAACAATCATCGAGCTCTCTGAAACCACATCTCTTTCATACTATGATAGTTCGTCAAACACCTAGAAAGCAATCTGTATGCAGCCTAATTTAAGGTCTGTATGGAAACCAAAGTCTGATAACATACCCATGAATGAGCTTTCTCTATTTTAGAAAGCCTGCATCTAGAAATGCAGAAAGTAAAGTGATGATGCTGACAGAGGTGGGATTGGGAATGTGCCTGAGAAGACTAAAGATCTCATACACGTCCCCATGCTTTTTATATGTTGCAATCGTAGCATTCCATGCAATTACATCTCTTTATCTTAAGAGAATTCTGTCAAACACTTGGCATGAATATCAATAGAGCCACATTTGGCATACATGCCTACAAGAGCAGTAGCCACAGAAAAATCCCACTGCAAATGATAGCTGAGGATGTGAGAATGGATGCTCTTTCCCTCTTGCAGATTTCCTAGAATGGATCCACACAAAAACATCAGCGCAACAGTTTTAGACAGCCTGCATTAGGAAGAACAGATAAATGTAGATGAATGAATTAAGTTACAACAGTAAGTGTAAGGTTGTACTTTTGGACACCCAAATTTGAATCTCTTAAAGGCCAATTTTGATTTAATGCCACTTGGGGACTATTTTAGTAGCTGTTGTTAGTACATTCAGATTTTCTGCTTTCTTTATTACATGTCACTACAATTTGATATATTATGTAATTCCATATAATACTAATAGGTTTCTTTAGCATTTTCTTATGCAAATTTCTATTATGTTGTTCTCCTCATATGTTTGGATGAGGTCAAGGTGTGTCTAGTATGAAAATATTAATTTTGTCTTATAGTGTTTCCTATTTACCATATTGTCAGAAGTCCAGTCTGCAAGTATGATTTTATGATTAAATCATCATGACTATTAATCATGAATGAACATTTTTCAAAATAGATATGAATGGTCTCTTCCAAGAGTTCACTCTTGTATTGTCCTCTATACTTTTTGTACATCCACTAAAACCAGAAATTAAGTTTTTTTTACATCCAAAAGTCATTTCATAAATTTGTCATGTTCCAAAAATGGGAACTATGCTAGTGCAAGAAGTGAACGATTATACATGATGTTCAACAAACAAGTTTTTCAGTCTCCACATGTTTGGAGAAGTTGTAATTATGGGTTCAATGTAGTACCATTTAGAACACCAGAGTCGGTTCTTCAAGAATACATTAAATTGGTAAAGCAAAATAGTAGGATTTTCCATTTACAGTAGAAGTTCATCAACAATAACGTCACAAAACACTATTAGTTAAAAGTCAGTTAATAAATCAACTAAAATAGATTTTTGGGACTAAGCCTGACCAGGTCAATTTCAGGCTCTAGCACAACAAATTAGAAAATTGTATTTCTAGAGAAATTAGATTTTTATTGTTTCCATTTCAGAATAACATCAATGACATGTACCAAAAGTGCAACTCCTCTCAATTTAAATTTAAATTAACAAGTTGGTGTCTTACATGTAGCAGATACCCAATTGGCGAAAGTGCTCATGATTCAATGAATTTGAGATAATTCATAAATTAAACAAATTGCTGAGGGTTTAAAAATTTAAAGAAGTTGTTGCTAAATTTATGAATGCTGAAAATGATGATGAGTGTTTTAACTTTTAGTGTTTAGGAGTTTTAATAATGTTTTTGAATTTTTTGAAACAAGGTGGTCTGAGATTGATTGAGTGTCAGACAATTTCTACCAAAAACACAGAAATGTAGAAGACTCTGTAGGTTTCTGTCAAAACGTGTGAGTTGACTGAGTGAAGTCAGCAAAGCTTGTTGCTGCTGGTTCAGCTCAGGTCTTTGCAAGTTTGCAAGTCTACCACAGATGCATGACCTGTCAAAATTATGTTTTTAACAGTGTTACTCTAAGTTTTGCGGACAGGCTGATGGGTTTCAGAAGTGGTTTTTCCAGACTTTGTAAATAGTAGTAAAATTAATATTTGAAAAGTGAAGTACAAAAAAGAGTAAAGGAGTTGCAAATGTGCAATTTATCGTTTATGTAAACAATGTGAATAAAAGAAGTTCAATTTTTTTTTAAAAATAATAAAATCTGACTCACAATTATAGCAGCATAGTCAATTATAAATATGATATCAACTTCAAAAAACTACAGTTTTAACAGTTTATTAATGTATGAGGTACATTAATTGTGTTGGCATGTTGAGAAACAATCTACTGTCAGTTAAAACATGTTTGCAGCTTGCAGATTTGGGTTAATTATTTAGCTAAATGGATAGAGCTTCTAAACAAAGAACCTTTGATATCTGATAAGCTGTCTCCAATAGCAGTAGGAATTGATTTGTTCTATTCCTTTATATAGCTTCCCTTTGACATAATAGATTGTGACTCTAAGAGCCACTACCTCGCCTATTTCTTGCCCCCCAAATGCTATCTTTCACAATCTAAAAAAATTCCTCCTCTTTTTCTCTTCTTGCATTGCAGCCTCTGGTCTGCTACTTTTCAAGAACACAGTACAACTACGAGAGGGAAATAGTGGAATTCCATGTTATGGATAATTGATTTCTTTGGGGTGACTATTTAGTTAGGGAAATGCCAGGATTTATTATTATTATTATGATATTGGGCATAGATTTGACTTCAATTGGTAGATCATCCATCTTTTTTTAATGATTTGTTGAGATGGGTGTGGAATTTTTTTTTAATTTCTAGAATTTGGTCTGAGTTTGTTTGATTTTATAGATTCAATCCATGGATTATGTATTCAGATCTATATCCAATCTGATTAGTGTCTGTATTAGGAATGTGTTATACCTGATTGATTTCTTCACATTCTTTGTTTAGTGAAATTTTGTTTTTTCTATTTATGGAATTGAGTTTGGGCTTATGGATTAGATGGGTGGATTAGTAATTGAGGACTGTAAGTAGTTTGAATATACATGTAATTCAATGAATTAATTTTCCATTGTGTTTGTGCATTATAACCTCCAATTCCAAAACAATTGAAATTATGGTCCATTTCAATTGGTTTAGAACATAATAATAGTTTAAACCCTTAAAACTAATTTATTCTTCAAAACATTTATGAAGGTAACCTTCATACTAACTAATTGCCCATGTTCAAGTTAGCATGCTTCTATACTCATTTAGAACATAATAATAGTTTAAACCCTTAAAACTAATTTATTCTTCAAAACATTCATGAAGGTAACCTTCATACTAACTAATTGCCCATGTTCAAGTTAGCATGCTTCTATACTCATTTTTCCTACAGCTGATGCTTTACTATAAGTGTTCTGACATTTAGCCTTTCATTGAAATGTTGGAAATAAAAATAACTTTCACATAAAAACAAACTTTCATAACAAAATTGACATGCAATTCAATCCAGTTCATAACAATCATCTGCTTTTCATAAGGAAAAAACTATTTGACCTTCCACAACTCTTTGGCATACCCATTGCACACCAAGTGCCATTGCTAGTATTATGTATAGGTGATAACGAAGATAAGACTTTTGAGATTTTATGAATGCTTTTTTTGTGTGCTTTTAAAGTTATATGATGTTGATTTTGAAATTTTTTGAGAGATTTAGAGACAAATAGGGGGACCTAAGGGGATTGACCTAGTTCCTTGGGGGCTCATCGATGATGGCCTTGCCTACGTGATGAATGTAAAGACATCATAGTTCAACTATATTAAGTGACACTATTTTTGGAGTTTTCTTACTCTTCATGAATGTTTTAGATTTTGATAAGATATTTGAATGTTTTTTGGATTTTCAACCAAGTTTTTAAAGACCAAGAGGGACACTAAAGGGATTGACCTAGTGCCTCAGGGGCTCATCAATGATGGCCTTGCCTACATGCAAGCTTAGAGACAATGTAGTTCTACTGTATTTTGACTCAATTGTGTCTCGTTTGAAGATGGTCTATAATGTTTTTGGGATTGTGTTTTATGACTTTGTTTTGGATTTTGATAGTTTTCTGGATATTTTTCATTTTGATAGTTTTTTAAGATGTTTTTTATTTTGTTTTGATAGTTTTTTGCAAGTGATGGGATGAACAAGGATCCAATCTGCTACTAGGTTTAGGAGGTTTCCCCTAATTTAGAATAGGATTACATTTTATTAGGGATAGGTGGATAAAATGGATGGTGGAGCAAGGTTCAATACTTGATCAAATATCGAGCCATGGTTGGGTGCATGTTTTATTATGGCGATGGATGGAATGGATAAAATGGTAGATGGATAGTGCCAATAGATGAGGATGTAGGTCTTATTCAAGCGTAGTGCCTTTTTACCAAGTTTTCACTCTAGTACCAGTCCTAGAAGCGCCACAAGGTGGTTTTCACTTAAAGGATGTTTTATTTCTCTTTACTATTTTCTTGTTTTTAAATTTTTTTTTCTTTTTTCTTTATTTGTCATAGAATTTAGTACAATGAAATGAATCCAAATCAATTCAAAATGAGATAACAAGAACCACTTACCCATGAAATGTAACTGCAACACTTTAAGAATTCAAACAAGCAAGGTTAACATAAATGAATGAAACACAAATTGAATTCAAAAAATACAATCATTCCATCCCATGGTTGAGTGTATTGATGTTGAAGATGGATGTTGGATTGCTTGATTTAACACAAAGCCTCCATGATTACAAAATCTTGATAACAACGATGATCTAGTATACAAGTATATGTTTTCTCAATTTGCTTCAATAGTCAATCTAACATGACCTTTCTACAAATTTTCCAGATTAAATTATGAGAAGAATGAAGCTTGTTTTATACATTTACGGTTTTCAGATGAACAATCAAGATGCAACAATGAAATATCAGGATCAATGGTCAAGGATTGTTGAGAGGAAATAGATGGATCAGTTAACTCAACTGATTGATCTAATTAAGGGATTTAATTGGATAATCAGTGGGATTGGATTGAATGATTAGTGGGATTAGAGAAATTATATTGAGTGTTTAGTGGGATTAGAGTAATTGGTGGGATTGAGAAATAGATTGAGAAATTAGTGGTAATGATTTATTCAATCAAGATATGTGAGGATGTTTTAATTAATGTTTGAGAGGAACATGCACGTTGTATTTGACTTTAATAAATACAAGTATATTTATTTATTTGACCATGTTGAGTGATTTTTGGGAAATTGAATAATTGATTTAATTATTCAAATTTGGAGAAGAGAAAGTAGATTGATTAAATAATTAGTGATAAATTTTTAATTAATTTAGATGAATAAGGTATGTCAGAGACATAATTAAATAATTAGTGTTTATTTAATTAATCAGGAAGAATAAGGTTAAATTAGGTGATGACATAGTGAATTGATTAAATAATTCGAGACTATTTAATTAATAGAGGAAAATAGGGTTAATGATGCAAATGATGTTAAAAAAGGGGATTAATGATGTTAATGAAGTGAAATACAATGATGATAATGAAAGTGATTCCAATAATGGGAAAATGTAGTTTAGGATGTGTGATATATGTTAAACCATTTTTCCATGTCTACACCAAGATGTATGCGTCTCAAAGCAAAGGAAGATCAAACCAAAACCATCCCCAAACCAAGGGAATAAGCCCAATAACACATCTTAAACTCAACATCGATGGATAATATCACAATTCATAAAAAGATAAAAATGCCAATATCCCTCAAATGAACCCTCCAAAATTGGTAAACCATAGCTCAAGATCCATATGCATGAGAAGATAATGCATCTAAAAATAACAATGGGAATGATATGAAAATAATCATTGAGTAGACCAAGAGTGGGGAATGAGAATGCTCCTCCAAGATATAGAAGTAATTATGAATCATCTAAGAACAATCTCCTCATAGGTCCATGTTGAACTCACGTTCAACCAAGGTGTAGGCTCCTCAGACTTCCAATTGAAACCTCATCAATGACTAACCATCTCAACACACGTATATAACCCCAAGAGATATCTTAGCCTCACTTATGTCTCCAAGTATCCATGAGTACCTGTAATTGATCAATCCATGCAAAAATCCAAATGCAACATATCACCATCATGAAGCTCCCAAGAAAATGACCAATTTACTCAGTTCCAAGAGAACCAACCAAGATCAAAGTCAAAGCCCCAATCATGAATTAAGAGCTCAATCATGACATTGTGATATCACATATCCTCAAAAGAAGATCATATGTTCCAATGAACATATCATGCACCTGTATCATTCCAACACTCTAACACGTGATCAAGAGTACACCATGGCACAATAACAAAACCATCCTATCAAACAAGGATCACATGATAAAAGAAAAATCATGAAACCTCAACCAAAGACTAGAAAGTCCTCCATGAATAACCAAGATGTCAATATATCCATACCACATGAAGATAATCATCTCCTATCAAAGAAGATCATCAACCATCAAATGGTGAATCCACATCATCATTAAAATCTCCCACTAGTCTATGATACTAAGCTCTCCATAGTAACATGATAACCATCCTCTAAATTAAGATCCTTCGTGGCCCCAACATGATCAAATAACTCAACACCGAGCTCCCAAAGGGAAGATTAAAAACCATAATCTCCAAACCAAGAAGATACAACACCGCCAAACCATCACTATCACAAGCTTCCACTAAACTGTGTAACCAAGCTATCCATGACATTGTGATAACACACTCCTCAATGAAGATCAACCATAATCATGATCCTCAAGCCAAGAAGATACACTGCCACAAATCAAACATGAATCAATCCAACACCACCAAAAAATCACCTGCATAAAAAATCATGTCATGACAAAGTCCCTAAGGCACAAGGAACATCCATGAAACCATGATCACCACCAAATTTACTAGCAACATAATCCAACTATGTCACACATATCTACATCACATAGCAAACTACATAGGTCCCTTATCATGACTACACCTGGTAATACCATCTCTCCTCGTCAACATGAAAACCAAATCAACAAAGCAAGTGACTAAACTAAGCCACAAATCTAAATCTATAACAACATTGAAACATCTATGGGCATAGCCAACCCATATCCAAGTCATAAATGCAACCTGTAAGTATAAACAACCTACAACACTACACGACTCATAGATGTAACAATACAACATACAAACTCAACAATATACTAATAACCATGTCAAATGAGAGTAATGTGAGATGTACATGTGAGTATACAATGACTCCAATCATCAAATCATTGAGATCTAAATAGCCATAAGCTCACAAAATCACCATAGTGAAAAGAACCCATAAAAAAATTAGATGGAAATAATAGAAAATAAATTATACCAAAAAATATCCAAACCTAATCCATTGTAGAGTTCTCTAAAAAGTCTTTCCATCGACTATAAGAAGTTCAAAATTCAACTCCATATGCACAAGTTATGACCTCTTTAAGCTTGAAAGGAACATCCAAATTCCAACAAGTAAATAACTATCAAAAATTTAAAATCTAGTAAAACCACTGATACCATAATGAAGTAATTAGAACCACCTTTCCAACGAGTATAAGAAGTTGAAAAATGGACACCTTAGAAAAAAGTTATGCCCCTTGGAAAAAAGTTGCCTGATTAGACTTATAAGCCAAGGATGGTGATGGACCGCCAATGGTGGCAGTGCTACCCACCTGGGTATGTGGACCTGACTGCAAAATTAACAACGGTTAAATTTTTAATATTTAAAATGGGTTGGTATTTTAATTTTTATTAAAGGTAGATTATAAATTTTGTGGCTTGTGGCCCTAGCCTAGCCGAAAGTCAGGGGCTTAAATCCCTACCAGGGAAAAATTTAGAACCACCCCCCCCGGCGAAGGTGTAAAATCTTGATGAATCTTGTATACTTCCCAATAAAAATATTAATTTTAGTGGTGATTTTTATCATTTTTTAGGAAAAAAAATCTCAATTAGCGAATTGTTTCTAATCAGTAGAAGTATGTGGAAAATCTTGGTGAATTGCAATTTTTTTTTAAATCGATAAAATATTTTCATTGGTGATTTTTTTTTTTGAAACCTAGAAAATATTCCATTGGCAAATTAAACCTGTTTTCAAAACAGAAAAAATAATTTTGTTCGCGATTAAAACTTTTTTTCAAACCAAAAAAATATATCCATTGGAAAATTAGCATAATCTCAAACTAATAAAAAAAATTCAGTGGCGAAATGTCAACACAAATTAATATAACCACGACCGTTAGATGAATTTTTGATGGACGGTTGCAGTTGCATTCCAGAAGTAAATCTCTGAAGCACTATATTTTCAAATTGAAACTTCCAGAATAACACTAGAACCGTGAGATGCAGACACGTGGTGAGATCAAGGCTCATCGCTCATCGCAGTAATGAACCCGATGGGTTGAAGGATTTTGGCGATGACTCATGAGTGATAGAAGAACCTAAGTGGCAAAATTATGCACGTGCATAAAGTTTGTTTTAAAAGAGGGACCGTTCGATGGATTTTTGATGGATGACTATAGTTGCATTCCGGAAGTAAATCTTTGAAGCACTAGACTTGCGAATTGAAACCTCCAGAAAAACACTAGAACTGTTAGATTTTCAAAAATCAATGGTTGAGATTTTATTAATTATTTAGGTCTGTCAGTCATTGTGCTCTTATTTACCATTATATATTTCCTAAGTCAGACCAAAATATTTTATGACAAAGCCTTAAATATTAAGTCTTTAATCCTGAGGGTCGAGTCTCATCAACCTAGTGGTGTCCCCATTTTAAAAATAACCTTATTTGCATGTGCACTATGCAACCATCTTGTCATTTGTCGTGGGCATACCTTTTAAGAACTTGTTTTTAAGGATTCAAGTGTTGAAATAAATGTTAATTGTCACATCAATGATAGTGGTGAATTTAAAAATTATAAGTGTGATGTCATACTCATTGTGTTCATGCTAACTTCTATATATATTTCACCAACTTGATGTTCTTCATATCATTTATAATATATTTGGCTTTGATTTATTTCTTCTCTATTCTCAATTTAATTGAGATATTATGGAATCTTCATGGCGTGTCATGCTACCCAAATGTTTTTGGGAGAAAAGAAGGGATGATGCATACGACAGACGAAAGTTGGGTATGGTTTTTACAATTCCTTGTGTGTAGGTTGAGGATGCTATAAGAATACTTGTGGGTAGGGAATGGCTTCAAAACAACCCTCATGCTCTATATTCTAAGGTAGCTTTAGCTTTCTTGTCCAATTGCATGGACATTTTGCTCGATAAAGATTTGGTGAAGACGTTGGCAATATGTTATTTGTAGCCTTTCATTTACTCTATTTCTTCATTGGAGTTGGCACTGGAGCATTACAATTTTGAAAGTGGGTTAGCACTTGTTGGTGGAATCTTTAGGAAAGTGGAATTGCATGCTTCTATAGTGTAGGCTCTTTCCCTGGTTAATATGAGATGGGGTTTGCTATGTGATATGAAAATTGAATCATTAAAGAGTCTGGAGTTTTGGAGGAAGGTTTTGGGTGACTCACTTTTCTTCTCTATTGTTAGTTTGTTAAATTTGATTCATGTTCTACTCAAACACCTGATTGATGGCCTCAATAATGTTACAACAAATTTTATTAATGAATTGTGTGATGTGTCACGTGTCTATATTTTATTGTGCAGTGTAACAATTCTTGTAATATGTACTTTGTGATTGGTTTTTTATCATAGTTAGTGGCTTTTTGCCTTTTGGCCATGTTGGTTATGTACTGTGTACTTCAGTATTTAGCAATAGCTACTTAAATTAAAATACTTTTCGTGGCTCCATTCTTGTAAATCCTTTTTTCTTTGGTCAATATAAAAATGTGGCTTTTAAAACTAATAGTAATTATCAACATATAGTTCTGATCATAAGTGAGCAAAATTTATTGTGACTTATTAGTGGACATTGATAATGATTAAGGTAAAATGAGACATTTAATTCTCTCTTTTCAATGTGTCGAATTACTCTAACTTCATTTATTCTATTAAAATTCTCAATATTTTTAAAGAAAGTTTGGCTGCGGTACTACATGTGGTGGTATGGATTAATGCCATATGAATAGCCAAAGTGATTGATTGGATAGCTTTATATTGAAAACTGCATGATGTACTATAGAATCGTAGATGATGATGTCAATAATCTAGTGATTTAGTGAAATAAGTTTTGTAATGATTTCATATCATTTGAGTGGCACTGGCAATTTTGACAATTGATAGCTTGTTAGCTTGAGGTACAGTTTGCATGTAGCCAGGCTGTCAGAGTCCAGATGTCAATCAAATTAAACATTTAAATTGTAAATGTAAGGCTTAAGTTACTCGAATCGATTAAGTTGGTTTTTTGGTTTGCGTGAATCACAATTATGACTATACCCAACCTTACACGTGACACATGTGAGGCGTACATAGGGACCAGGTTGGTAGTGGCATATTGGTGGCACTTTTGGCCCATAAATAAGGATAGTGAGCACAACTTAAATCATTTGTTGAAGGCTAAAGGCTATACTATTGAGTGCAATGTTTGAATTGTCATAAGGGTTTTCATTTTGTAGGGTTAATAACTTAATAAGGATTTAGGAAGAAGATGATGCGGTATTATTGGGGATACTCTAAATTCTCCTGCCTGCAATTATGTAAATACATAGTAAAAGACCAATTTCCTTCAAGTTCAAAATGGGTGGAATTGGAAAGAAGTTGATTTTGTTCACCTGACTTCTTAGACAGGTTTTGAACCAGGATGAGGAGCTCTGATGGAGACAAGTGCTATCCCAATGCATGGAAGCTGCAAGTAGAAGATGGGGGCAATTTTACTACCCCTCATCATCTGCATGATCTAACTCTCAAAGGGGATAAGTACATTTTGTATCTTCACAACTCCTGATTCCCCAACATGGTTGGCCATGCAAGCCCCATGCATTTATTTTTAGAGTGTATCTTCTACATGAGAGCAATTTTACAACCCCTCATCTTTTGAATGAGTCTGGTTTTGAAAGGGGATAAGTACATTTTGTATCTTCACCGCTTCCATTTCCCCAGTTTGATTGGCCCCCCGTTCCCCATGCATTTATTTTCAGAGCCCATGGCTGACCCAATAAGTCCCATGCATTTATTTTCAGAGCACATGGTTGACCCGACAAGTCCCATTTATTTTTAGAGAAACATGTATTACATTTGCATTTTCACTAGCGGTCCAACAGAAGCTTGGCGCTTGCCCTTACATTTGTATTTGTACTATGTAATAATGTGACATTGTAATTCAATTGTAATAAAATAAATGGTTGTGCTATTAATGTGACATTGTAATTCATTTTATTAAGTCCTTTGCAAGTTAAGTGCTATTAATGGTTGTCCTATTAAAGTGACATTGTAATTCATTTTATTAAGGCCTTTGCAATGTTAAGTTATCGGCGCCCCTTGGCCTTGATGTCAATCCTAGCGCATTAAAGTTTAAAGCAACTTTAAAACACATGTTTATTATTTATATCATAAATTACTCAACCGTTTGATAAACATTTGATGTATGGTTGTAGTTGCATTCTGAAATGAAATGCACAAAGTGCTAGGCTTGTGAACTTAAACCTCCGGAATCACCCTATAACCATTAGATTAACAAAGATCAATGATTTAGAATTTGCTGTCAATGCAGGAGTAAATCATAAATGGCTTGTTTTAAATGTTGTCAACCATGTACTAATTGTGTAGTCTAGAAGTAACATGTAGACATTTCGGTTTTATTCACTTTAATGTTAAATAAAACAACACTTTCTATTGCTAAGTGATTTTATTTTGAAGTTAGAGGGTTAGCACATGGAGAGATTTCAGTCTTCAGTTTGCTCATTGTAGTGCACCACCCTATTCTGGGTTCCATAGTTCCACTTCCAACAAATCCATTCTAGTAACCCAGTTTCAAGAATCAAAATCTAGGTAAGTTAAAGAATTCCCATGGCTACATTTCATCGTTTGACGTTTCTTAAAATCTTATTTTGTCAAACTTTGAAGTTTAGGTTTAGGGTTAAGAGGCTTAAGAATTAAGAAAAAATAAGGAGGACTAATAGGGAATTCAAAATTTCACATTGTATTAGCATGTCTACCACCAGTACCACTAGAGCAATGTCGGATAAAAAAATACATTATGCAAAATTTCTTAAAACCCCAAGTTTCACTTATGAATACCATGATATTTATGATCCTGAAACCTATGGTAGGCATACCTTAGAACTTAGATTTTCATCTCAGAATAAGGCTGCAAAGTAAATGCAAGTTAATAGTGTCAGTGCACTGTTGGTAATTGAATTAGGGCACATGATGTTACATGAGGTTTTCCCTTGCCCATAATTTATCATGGTCTGTGCCCTAAATTATGATGATAGCAAAAGATAAATTGTTAATAAAGATAGAAAAGAAGAATTGTTATCCATTAATGCAGAAGAACTTGGAAAAGTGTTGGGGTTTACAACCGAAGAATTTGGAAATGTCCACATTGACCTAGAAAAGCTTGCTAGTGATTATGAAGTAGTGGATGAAATGGAGAAAAATTATTTCTTAAATAAAATAGTTTAGGATAGAAACAAATTGAAAGGTGACCATAAGCCTCCTTATGATTTGGATATTTTTAAACCGTGGGTTTAGGATACTATTTCCATGCTAGCATTTTGCCTCAGACTGGATAGAAATTTGGAAGTGGGTGCAAGCCTCCTTGAAATAGTATATAATATCGATTATGGTGTTCCACATGTCAAATATAATTTTATTGGTCACATTGTAGAATCCATGCATAAACAATTTTTAATGATTAAAGGAGGTTCCAACAAGACATTTAGGTTAACAACCTACTTGTGCTATCTTTTTCTATTCAAATTTAGAGGAATGTTTCAGACCAACAAGCTTCAGATTCAACCCCCGAGGAAAAGAAAATGACTCCAGTGTATGAATGGACCACTGTGATAAGGATGCATGATTCTCGAAGGAACTACAATAATTTTTTAGACTACTTTTTGGCTCCATTGCATCAATCAACTACAAATACTCTAATGCCTAGATTGCCTGTCATGTAGAAACTGCATTCAACTAGGAAAATAAATACAATTGGCTGATTGGTACTTAATGAAAGAATATACTGTGCTAAGATCTTATGGATCGAGAGTACAACCATACAAACTTCCAATACATGTGACAAAAATGGTTTTTTCTTTGGAATATGTAATGCATATGCAGAGTACTAATGAACTACACTTTACCGATCAACAAAAGAATACCTTATTTCCTTCTTTACCTTTTCATGTGGAGGGATCACATTCGAGAGAAAAGCATTTAGTGTGGCACATAATATTTTGATTTTGATTTATTTTGATGTTATTTGTCACTGGAAGTATGATCCATGTGACACCATTAAATCAACGATTGTTCTCAATAAGAATGCTGCAAGTAGAATTTAACATCAAAGTAAATCCTTGCTTGAAAACTTGAGAAACAAGGATTCTTGGGATGATGTCAAAATAGCAATGGAGAAAAGTGTTGCTAAGAATGGTATTTCTTTTGAACAGTTGTTAGCAAAAATTATGGCATTACATCGAAAGACAATTAGGAGGTACAACAATTTTTATGAAAAAAGTCATAAACCATCTAGTAGAGTAAAAATTCCAGATTCTCTAGAGAAGGAAGCTATAGAAAAAAAATGGTCACGATAAAAAAATTACTGCCTTTTGGTCTATGAGGAAGGAGATAGGTGATCCAAGAGATCTTGTAGAGTATGGAGATAATGAATAAGATCGTGAGTTTAGAAAATTGTGGAATATAGAGCATCTAGATGAACAAGAAGATAAAGAAAGTGATGATTAATCTAATGATGATAGGGAAGAAGAAAGCCATGCAAATTTCAAACTTGGTTTAAGTGAGGCCACAAAAGAAGCATTTACTACAAGAGCAGCCATAGCTAAAAAAATGGGTTATGAAGGTGGTCCTTTGGGGTCCCAAAGATAAGGCCCTTGAATGGTAACAGATGTAGAGCATAGAAAACCAGTTGATAAATCTAGCCTTGGGCTTGGAGGTGAAAAAGTAGACCTAGGGAATACAAGTCAATTTGTTAGAGCTTCAAATCCTCATCCTCATGGTCAGACACAATCACAAATAGGACATGCCCATGGTGAAGAGCTTAGTGTAACTGGCACTAACTTTGGTGGTGATGGTATGGGTAGTAGTACTAGTAGTGGTCAACATGTGCTACAACAAAAAATTACACACAAGAGGACAACAACACAATATACCACATAAACATCAGGTGATCAAGGTATACAGAAGAGGTAAAGGATTTTGACAGGTCCAAGTCACACTACTAGTGGATCCACCACAAAGGAGTTATTTCCAAACAATTCCCCACTACCAGTTAGTTTGGTTGTGACATCATTAGCAACTGCAAGTACTCCTATTCCTTCACCATTCAAGCATTCCATTGTTTTCCTGTCTCTAGGTTTTAATTACATTGAAGAGTTTAAAAAGAAATCAGACATGAATAAAAAAGAAAAGAAGCAATTGATGGAGAGTGTGTCTACTGTAACTTTAGAGCCTGAAACAACCATGATATTACCCACATTTGACACAAATACAAAAATCATGGAGTACACAATTCTTGTTCTCACAGTTCAATATAAACCAACAAATTAGATGGCTCGACCTGAATTCCATATGAACAATATTCAATTGGATTTTTTTGGACTCAAAAATACTAACAAAATTAATGTATCAAAGAATAACAATGAATTGGTGTACACATTTTTGCTAAAGCAAGACAGAGAGAAAACAAGATTGCAAACTCAAATTGAAAAGTTATAGGCAGACCTAGCAAATGAGAAAGAAAAGAGGAAATCAACATATAAGAAGAGTAATAAATTAGAAAAAAAGAATAAAAAATATGCCTCTACATCAACAAGCAAAGAGGATAAGGAGAATGAGACTGCAGTGAATGAACTAAAGCAAAATCTAGATGAGAGAAACAAGAAACATGACGAGGAAAAATACACTTCAGAAAAATTAAGAATAAGCATTGTGAATGGAAATGCATAGTAAGAACAAAAATTGGAGAAGGAGAGAAAACAAAATGAAAGATTGGAGGCAAAGTTGATGGAAGCAAAAAATGAAATTAAGTCTTGTCAAAATAAGTTATTTGCATTTTGTAGAGAAACAATGAGGCATATGAAACAAAGGATCTGGGATGAAATAATGCAAAGGATTGATTATTTGTGTGACATATTTTAATTGATTGATTCTATCAAACAACATCATAAGAAGCTCAACAAATATTTAATGGACAAAAAAAATGTGCTGGCATTAGAGAAATCTGCAAATAAAATTCAACAAATAGTCTACAAAGCCAATGACAATGTTTTGAAACAAAAAGGGCTTACTAATAGACTTGCTACATCAATGATGTTGTCATGTATCACTGAAAAGTGTTTGAGAATGCATGAAACAAAGGAATATTTAAATTTGACTGTAGACATGATGAAGAACTTGGATGAAAAGGTAAGGAAATTCACAGAGCTTGGTTTGCCAGAGGCTTTTGACACAAATGAGAAATTCATTGGAAAGACTGATTTTAGAAAGAAGATGGAGGATGCAAGCAAGATTGATTTGGACCAGTTTCCTCAAAATCTAGACATGGTGAACTATTTGGATTCCATAAAACCATTGCTAACCCTGAATGCAAAATTGACTAAAGAATCCAAGACTGGTTCCAATTTGAATCATGAATTTTTAACAAATCTTCAAGTCAACCAAAATTAGTTAGAACAAATGACAATTCCACCACCTAAAGAGTGGAAGTTGCTAGAAAAGGTGATGTAGTGATTTGATTTTTGATAATATGAGTTTCCAAGTTCTAACTCAGCTCTGTGCAGAGTTGTCTTTGAGCAATATTTTGCATTGCTAATGCCTCTATGTATTCCTTCATGTGATAATCAATAAAAAAACTCAAATTCAGACTTTAGTAATGTGTTGATGTTCAATTATCTATATTATTTATTATATCATTTGAAGAAAAATTCTGGTAGTGGTTTCAACTACTAGATACACTTTAAATGATTGCTGATGTTCATTGTTGTATATGCTACTAATACTATTGTTAATATGTTATTTGAGTTGAGTGATGAATCACTGAGTACATGTTCAAGTTTTACTTTTAACACAATTAAAATGTGAACTATAAGGTGATTTTAATTCTAGGCATCCATAATCTTAGTGAAATTGCATTACAATTCACACATCGATATTCAATATCCATGACTACTTATTAGATCCACTAAACATTTATATGAATTCATGCTTTAATCAAGGTACTTTAACTAGTTCATTAAACCAGAGCTAGAATTAAAACATACATCAATGCATAATGACAAAGAAGATTAATGAAAGATCATTGATTAGATTTCATTAATAATTCATGTAAAATGTGTTAAATGTCGAAGATACTGAGAGGGGGGGGATGAATCAATATCTTCTTAAATTTTCTAATCAGATACCATCCAAATATTCCAATGCATATAATGGAAATGATAAGGAAAAGAATTAACAAAACATGAAATCATACAACATATAAACACCAGGATTTTTACGTGGAAAACCCAAAATGGGAAAAACCATGGGAGTGTTAGCTCACAATATTGTATAACCAGTTATAAAATATTACAAAAAGGGTGGCTCACTGCCAGGACTCACTATCTAGAAACAAAGGCTCACTGCCTACAAAATCACAATGACAAAAATGGCTTACAACCAGAAAATGAATTGATGGAGTGCACCTAGTGAGTGCAGATTCAGTTTCGATGTAGCTCAGTAAACTGACTTGACGTGCACTTCATCATATTCTCTCTTCCTCACATTCACATTCACAACATACCAAATTTCACACTTTAAACTTCAAGGATTATCCATTATATATCAGATCTCTCTACAAGCATCAATTAGGTTGGCCTAATTAGATGTACTTCTCATTTACCAAAAATACCAACTGTCGGCTTTAATCTTTCAAAAAAAAACTTCTAAAAAGATAATTCACACATACAACACACTTCATAAAGTTGGCTTAGACCTAAAATAGGTCGCACATATATCTGCAAAAATTATTTCACCGCTACACAATGCATTCATTAGGTTGGCGAGGGATAGACCTAATAACACAAATGCAAACACCGATGTAATTCCGATACATCATATGAGCATCTAGATACATGAGATCTTGAGAGTACGTTCTCTTGACATCTACAAACCATTTCCAAAAATTGCAAGCAATAATAATTACTGGCAACCAAATGCAGACCAAAATACCGAAGGATGCAAGCAAAATACTGGTTTAGATACCAGACTAGAATACTGGAACAACTTCAGTCTTGATCTTGTAGTTGCAACTCATATATCATGGTGACATCAATGACAACATAAGGTAAAAAAATGAGATGTTCTTCATTTTTCCAACAATCTCCCCCTTTGTCATTGATGGCAACATGTGCCAAAAATAATATTTACATAACTCCTTATTTAAAATACTTCTCCCCCTAACACCATTTCACCATTCTTCACTCCCCCTTTGAAATCAAGGACAAAGGGTGTCCCAAAAATAACTGAAAAAACATTAAAACAAAGAAAACAAGGAAACACGTGTCAACTGAAAGATGACTAGCCTCAATTCTCCTTTAGAATACCTTACCATACAACTTTTCCATTCTCCCAACTATCCTTTGCATCAATCAACATCCTGCTAAGAGATTCTAACTCAATTAGAGTTTCTTTTGCACCATATGAAGTATTAGGAGTCAAGTTTATCTTCTCAAATTTTTCTGTGCAAGCCAGATCCTTGCCAACTGGAGTGAATTCAACTCTTACAATATCACTCAACCGGTCAAATTTTCTAATAATTTCTTCCTTCTGCTTCTGTAAAACATTTTTTTTCTTTATTCATAGAGATTGCTTTCCAGGTTGAGCTTTTTGTATCTTTAGATAGGTTGCAAGTACTAGAGACGGTTGATAACTAAGACTCAATGGAATCCATAACAACCTTAATATTTTGAGTTGCATCCGACCACTTCAAGAAATAAGCAAGGACAACATTAGCTTTAGACTCACAAACTTTCATGGCTTCCAAATTCTTTTCAACTCTAGAGTGTGTAAGAGCACACTTGTCATGTAAAGACAATAACCTTTTCTCTACCAACTTCTCCTCAACCTCTTGTTTTGACTTTTCAATAAGCTCAGAGGTATAATCCTTGAGAGAATCTAGCAACAATCTTAGATTTTCAATAGGGGCAAGAGATGTATCAATGGATGCACCAAGTATGACTTCTTGTAATGTCTTGAGGGCATCTTCTATAAGTTTTGTTCCTCTTTGATGTGCTTACAAAATTTACTTCCTACCAGATGCTTTCATAGCATCTCCCAACATTTCTTTATGTACCGAAGACATCTTCTCCATATCCACCAACCCTTCAATCATAGGAATTTGTAAAAGCTCCCATGGAATTATCGGCTGAAATATGATTTGCTTGGAAAGCAAACCTTTTAGAACATCATTACTGGAGGATGATTCTCTGAGAATCTTAAGTGATTTTACAATTTTTTTTTCATTTTATTCATTTTTCCTGACAGTATCTTCATTTTTATTTTCTTCCTTTTTCTTCTTCTTCCTTCTTTTCTTCTTCTATTTCCTCTTCTTCCTCTTCTTTCTTCTCTTCCCTTTTGTCTTCATCTTTGTCTTTATCATTATTGTCCTCTTCATCGTTTCCATCATTTTCATCTTTATTTTTCTCTTCCTCTAGATTGTCTTTTCCTTCTTCTTCACTACCCTTTCCTTCTTCTTCAACATTGCCTTGATCATTATTGCCTTTTTTTGCTTCAGTGTTCTCCAAAGGAGCATCATTATGCTTTTCAGGCTTAACTTCTTCATTTTTCTCATCATTTTCACCACCAACATTAATTTTGACATCATTTTTTTTAGAAATATCTCCATTACATGTATCAAGAGGAATATTATCCTTAGTATTTTCAACAACAACATCTTCATCGGCCTTCAACATGCCATATTTTTTTGCTGTTTCCCAGATTAGTTTTGTTGTTTCCTTTCTTACTTTCTTTTTCAGCTTCTTATTTCTTGTCATCAACATGTTTACTCTACTCTTCATCTAATTTTTTTTTGCACAGATCTACTTCAAAGATTTCAAATCATTCGGGGTTAGGGAAGACCCAATTTTATTATATGCAACATTTCTAATTTTCTCTTCAAATAAAATAGCCTCTTCTCTTCTTTTCATCAGATCATCCCACATGCTTTTAGGTACATCTTTCCTTATATCATCCCATTTGACTTCTAATATGATAAAATATTCAATAAAAACTAAAATCAGGGTTTTCCTGTCTTCTTCTTTAGCCTTATCATAATATTCAGTTGTAGGTTGAAGCATATTTTCAAAATGTAGTAGGGAATTAAGAGTTGGATCTAGTTTAAAGCGGGGACCAGAACTTACCAGCATGTCTTGTTCATTTTTCTGGTCTGCAGAGGCTTCGACTGATACTTTAGACTTCTTTAATTCTGGCTTGGTGTGCACATGTATACCAAACTCTTATTTGACTTCATCATTAGAGGATGATACAACATGTACTCTCCTTGAACCAACAACTTCTGTAGATGCACCTTCACTAGAGGGTAAACCTCCTCTTCTTCTTCTTACCAGCATTGCTTTAGGATATTCTTCATCATCATCCTGATCATCTGTAACACCGAGATTTTTCTCCCTTGTTGCTTTATCTTTCATTCCTCTCTTTGCAGGGGAAACCAGAGGAGTTTCTTTCCTCTTCCCGGATCTCGTGGTTGGTCTAGAGGAAACAAGACCTTTAACTTTATCGACCACACTCGGCTCAATATTTGTTGCAAGGGTTGCAGAGGGTTTTATAGAGGTAGTCCTTTCGGATCTCCTCGAGCTAGATGATTCTACCTCCAATTGTTCTCCGCTAGCCCTTCCAAGGGTAATTTCCTCATCAGTGAATCCAACTTCTTTAAGCTTTTTCTCCACTTTCTTCCTAATTTTAGGCTTCTGCTACTTGAGATGAATCTCCATAGACTCTTTAGCATATGTCCTAATTTTGGGTTCATTGGGGTCCTTTGGATTCTTCAACTTGTAACAATTGCACATAACCTTTAGCTTCTTCTTTTGTCACCTCATATCCCAAAGGTTGAATCCATATGGTTTGAGGTTCTATAGCCACAATCATGCATTCATCAAAGGAGACATGGAATATGATGTCGCCCTTATACTTCTCAACAATTTTCTTTGGAATCCTTTCCCTTTCATTCATGTTTCTTTTGAATAAAACAAAGAATGCTGTTAGAGCATCATCTTGAGCATCTAGATTTCCTAGACTATACATATAATA
Source organism: Sequoia sempervirens (assembly GCA_007258455.2). NCBI lineage: Eukaryota > Viridiplantae > Streptophyta > Pinopsida > Cupressales > Cupressaceae > Sequoia > Sequoia sempervirens. Next base: position 89,965,689 of record VDFB02000003.1, read on the forward strand.
AAAAACTTGATGTCCTACAAGCCTGGATGAGTTCCAATGTACTTCTTAATTCCTTCCTAGAAGTCTCTTCATAAAATAAAACAATAGACATATAATCAATGAACCAAACTTGAAAGCATACTTCCTCTCCTCTGTCAACTTTAAGTTCTCTAGCAACTGTAACCTAATAAGCTCACAAAGATCATAATCAACACCATTTACAACCATATCAAAGCTAGTATAGATTGTTGTAGCTGAAACATAATTCTCTCTATTTATGAAGTATATTTTATGTCTGATCATCATAGTTGCATACTTCATAGTAGGATTAGTGATGGATTTCATCGCTAAGGCTCTTTTGTCATATGTGGCTTCTATAAGCTCCATTACAACCTCATTTTTTAGGGTTTTCAACACAGGTATTGTACCTTTATCCCAAATCCTGGTTACAACCCTAATCACTTCCTTAGTTATTAGGTGTGGTCGGTCAGTCCACAGAAATTTATCATGTATTCTACTTAGGACCGGTTTCACAAATTTGTCATCATAGCTGAAGTTGGGAAAGTTATTCCATCTATCCAACCTTTTCTCAACCACGTTTGAATACTAAGGTTTTATTAAGAAATCATCACTAGTAAGTACATCCTTCACACAGATGTACATCCTTGTATCCTTAGATGGCATTGCTCCATGTGGAATTGACAAAAATGCACCCATGGGGTCATCTTCAAAAACCTTCAAGGAATATTTTCTATACGAGGGCCTCAGTCTCTCTGACAGTTTGACAACTATAGGAGTTTCCATTGAGCTCAAAGAACTTAACCAAAGCAAAAACACAACTGCTCAGAAGATAAAAATACCTTTTTCTCACGATGAACCACAACTAGGGTTTATATAGTTTGAACTCCAATTTTCTTCACGAATGCTCCAAAATATCTTCAATTTCTTCAAATGCTCCAATGATCAAAATGCCTTAAACATTTCCTTTATAAAATAATGATTAACTCTAATTCGCATTAAATGTGATAGATTCCAAAAAATTGCTAAAAACTCTTCTCTTTTACACAGACAAACCCGAATTCGCTCCGCAAAAGATCACCCCTTCATATTTCCTACCGGTTCCTTTTTCAAATCCTTTGAAAATTCATTCTTCTCATTTCATCCTTGTGCCAACCTCTGACATGCCACTTATCCAGGGGGTTCTTATAATTTTTTGATAATGCTCCCCCTATGACCTTGCTAGGTCTAATCCTTAGAGGAATCGTCCATACTAGATGAGGGCACATACACATCAGTAGTATGTGGTTCTTCTTTCTTTCTCCAAATCTTATTCATCTCTTGCTTAATCTCATCTTTTTTGAGCTTCTTCACATATTCATCCTTTTCTTCTAGATTGGTTTCCTTACTCTTCTTGCTTCTACAAACCCTCGAAACATGTCCTAGTTTGTTGCAGTTATAGCAGACAATATTTCTTTGATTAGATTGACTTCCATTGACTCTTGCTCTGCACTAATTAGCTTTATGTCCATACTTGTTGTAGGTATAACAATAGCCATTAAAGGATTGATCCATTCTTCTTCCATTAAACTAATTCATCATCAAGGTTCTGCTTCACTTGCCCTATGTCCAATTATTTTGCATGCAAAACATTGACTAGAAAAAGGACCAGGGAACTCATTCATCCTACTTCTACATTTTGTTTCCTTGCGACCAAATTTATTACATGAAAAACAAGTGCCATTAAAAGGATACCTTTGTGCATTAGGCTGTCTCACTGGAGGTCTCATAGTAGAGTTCCTTGAATTTTATTTCTGCTTTCCTTTATTCAGAGTCTTCTGATTATTTACAGTCTTGGAAATTTCATCGGTATCATTTCCCAAACCACCTTTGTCTTTACTCAGTTTTTGTCCTGCAATCAATTCATCAAGCCTATCCGAGCTAGATTTGAAATTGTTTTAATAGAGTTTTTCCTTCTCCAGATCTACTTTTAGGGTCACAACTTCTTGTTCAAGCTTGGTGCACTCTTCAGGCTTGCTTTGTACATGCTTTTTTAGACATTCTTCAATTATTTTCTTTTCTTCTACTTGCACTTTCAAACCGACAATATCTTCATTAGCCTTCTTCAAATGATTAGTTACTTCCTTGTGCCTATCTTTGAATTTTTTCAATTGCTTCTTTAATTTTTGAACACATTCATTTGCTTCAAGATTTTCTTTCATATCTCTATTTTCTCTTTCAAATTTGTCAAGATCCTCAAGTGTAGTCCAAAGCTCTCCCTTATCATCCATTTCTTCCATTTTTAGGATCTCCCTCAAGCTGTTAGGCCTTTCTAGAGGAACCAAGGACTTGATACCAATTGTTGAATGTCCAAGATATTGAGAGGGGGGGTGAATCAATATCTTCTTAAATTTTCTAATTAGACCAAATATTCCAATGCATATAATGGAAATGATAAGTAAAAGCATTAATAGAACATGAAATCATACAACACATAAACACCATGATTTTTATGTGGAAAACCCAAAATGGGAAAAACACAATATAGTATAACTAGTTATAAAATATTACAAAAAGGGTGACTCATTGCCAGGACTCACTGTCCAGAAACAAAGGCTCACTGCCTATAGAATTATAATGACAAAAATGGATTATAGCTAGAAAATGTACTGATGGAGTACACTTAGTGAGTGCAAATTCAGTTCCGATGTAGCTCAGTAAACTGACTTGAAACACTTCATCATATTCACTCTTCTTCACATTCACATTCATAGCATACCAAAATTTCACACTTTAAACTTCAAGGATTATCCATTATATATCTGATCTCTCCACAAGCATCAATTAGGTCGACCTAATTAGATGTACTTCTCATTTACCAAAACTACCATATGTTAGCTTAATTCTTTAAAAAAAAACTTCTAAAAAGATAATTCACACATCTAACACACTTCATCAAGTTGGCTTAGACCTAAAATAGGTGACACATATATCCACAAAAAATATTTCACCGTTACACAATACATTCATTAGGTCGGCTAGGGATAAACCTAATAACACAAATGCAAACACCAATGGAATGTCAATACATCATACGAGCATCTAGATATGTGATATCTTGAGAGTACGTGCTCCTGATGTCTACAAACCATTTCCAAAAATTGCAAGCAATAATAATTACTAGCAACCAAATGTGGACCAAAGTACTGGAGGATGTAAGAAAAATACTGGTTCAAATACCGAACTAGAATACCGAAACGACTTTAGTCTTGATCTTGTAGTTGCAACTCATATATCATGGTGACATCAATGACAACATAAGGTAACAAAATGAGATGTTCTTCTTCATTTTTTGAACAAAATGTTACAGCTAGAGAGACGATAGACTAAAAATGAGGGAGGAAAACAAGCTTAGTTGCTAGTCCCCTGAGTTTTATAACCTTGTCACAGAGTTCTAAATTTTCACAACTTCCCGATTCCCCGACTTGGTTCACTTTGTTAAGTAACTGAGTTGCAAGTATTTGTTGGTCATCTTTGTAGTCGGTGGAGGATGAGAGAGTTATTTCAATCTAGAAAGACAATAGCGAAGTTCATGCATATGTAACCTTTGAGTTATGGTGTGTGGATTTATTCTTCTTTTCTGAGTAGTTTGTAGTGGATTATCTATTATTGGAATTAGAATGATAGATTTTTCGTTAGTTTCATTGTTGTGGTTACTATCACTCAAAGTCACAGTTTTGGTGCTTTTCCTAACCTTAGTTGCTAGTCCTCAGAGTTTTATAAGTTATAACCTTGTTGTAGAGTTCTAAATTTTCATAACTTCCCAATTATCCGACTTGGTTCACTTTGTTGAGTTGCAAGTTTTTCTTGGTCATCTTTGTAGTCGGTGGGTCAGAGGTTTCAAAAACTTTGAAACTCCAGACTTCGGTTCTAAGGTTCCAAGTTTCAGTGACCACATGACATTATGGACTTATCTTTCCTTTCAAAGGCACCGTCATCTGACATCTCATTGAATGCTATGTATGGAGTAACCTTGAGTTGTAGTTTCAATAATTTCAAAAAGCATGCAGGTTTAAAGGCTATCTTTTCAAGGAATGAGATTGAATGCCGCATTTAATGCATGTCCTATAAAAATAACAACATAAGTGGGTGGTGAAGTTTTACTCATAAATTTATCCTACATTCTTGTTCTTTACCAAGTCTTGTACTTCTCAAGTGAAAAAATTCTATCTCTGAAATTTTGCACTCATGCAGAGTGGAATTGAAAACAATTGGTCTAGCATTAAACACACGTCTTGTTGATGACACAAGTTGAGGTGGCAAAAATTTTGCTAAGTTTTTTAGTTGCATTTCCTTCTTCTGCAATCTACTCTTCTAGGTGTTTGTGTGTTTCTTTATGTGATGGGAGTTCATGTAGTCTAGAATTGGAAATCATTGGCTCGATGTAAGGGATACAGAGCTTGGACCTTTTAACTTAGAAGAGTTTTGGGCACGCGTAGAGAGTGACGAGAAGTTTGAGCTAGATATAAAACTGTTAGAAAGTGGGCTAGCTCACACTGGAGGGTTTCTAGAAGTTGTGTTAAGTGTGGACCTGATAAGTGCATGTGCGAGAAGGTACATTTTGGAGACACAGGAAATTAAAGCTGCAGACGAGACTGTAATTGCAAAATTTTCTCCTGAAGTTGTTTACCGCACATTGAGGATTCTAGAAAGGGAACTTGTAGAAGACATGTCTGTCATAGTGGCAAGTGAATTTTTCAAAGCAAATGAAGATTGGTGTAAGAACTCCATGGCCAAAACTTGGTTGAAGTGTGAAAGGAAAGGTAAGTCACAATTGCTGACTAAACTCAAAAGAGTGCATTTTAAGGAAGAAATTGTAGATGCTATTGCTTTATTGCACCACATTGTTGGGAATGGACGAGTTGAGTTATTGGAGGATTGGATGTACCAGTTTATCTTGATAATCTATGATGAGAACATTTTCATTGACTGGGCTGAAGTTATTTGCTTCCATTTGAATGATCAATTAATTAATTTCCATAAGACTACTACTTTCTCTATGTGTTCTTTCCTGACGTACATTGTAGCTAGTCAGAGGTCCTTTTGACTTGGATTGGAGCCACAAGGAACCCTAGATTCTAATATGCCTGTGTATAAATGCTTTCCTCACTTCACTAAAAAAATTGGAATGGGTCATTTTTGTCGTGTTAATGATGTATTTATAATGGAGGCCATGAGGAATCTAGATGGAAATCCAAAAATGCGCCTTTCCCCTGAATTGATTTTTCTTGTATCAAATTTTGGGAGTTTTTATATCCAATTTGATAAGTTTTCCTATCTGAGAATAGGGGGTTTTAAGAAAGTCCCATTGAAATTACCTCGATATTATGAAGATTTACTGATATTTTTGGAAGTTTTTTGATAAATGGCCATGGTTAATATTAAGTATATGAGCATGGGGAAACGAGGGTATGTCTTCCCATTGAATACCCCTTCTTTTATGTGCAAAACAAACTAGGTGGCTAGGGGATTTGAAGGAGTTCTCAAGGAATATAACCTCCAGTATCTATCTATGAGAGCTAATTTTGACAGTAAGGGTTTTGTGAAGCATAATCTCTATGGAGGGAGCTCATATCGACATCACTCATCTATTGAAGATTTATGGAAATATTGTGTTGATGAGAACAAAGTTTTGAGAAGAGATTATATGAGGCTAACGCTAAAATAGATACAAGCTTTCAGTTTATCATTTTAGATTCCTAAAAATGTAGCTAAGGATTCAACAATCATAGATCCTAGAGTTGAAAAATTACCTGATAAATCCCACCCTAGGGTTGATTGGAGCCAAAGTGAAATTCTAGATATGAGGATGTGTGCTGCCCCAATGCTTAAAAGAACCTAGGATTGGTTGTATGGGAAATGGTAGCAAGTTGCTGGTCCTATTCAAGAGCCTAAGTCATCACAGAAGAATGAAAAAGGGTCTATGCAAGCATCTGGTGCAAGTGTATCATCTGGGAAACCCTTTGTTAGGTCCTTTAGTGAAAATTCTCAGTCAGGAGGTGATGGTGATAGGTCAGAAGAAATAGTTAAGTTGAAGACCATCTGTGAACAAGACAGTGTGCATTCTCCTACCCCTAAGAAGAAGACCAATCAAGAAAAACTTGTGCCTACAAATTATGAAGCTATCTTTCAACAGATCATTGAAGATAATATCTTTCCTCCTCTGTTTGAATTTCCCTCTTCTTTGCCTTCAATTGATAATCCACCTATCACTCCTAACGCCCCTAAATAAACTATTAGTGGAAATGAAGATTCTAGTTTGGTAGTAGCCTCTCCAGGATGGCTGAAAAAAGCAGTGGAGAAGAAGAGAAAGCATATTCCTACAATGACAGTTGGAGTGGATATAGTTGCAAAGTTACTTCAAATCTCTTAAAACCTAAGAAATCTAGGAGGATGGCAAGGATGGTGACTAATACTACTTTTGGAAATCAAATGTTAGAAATTACTGAGCCTATGAAGGATTTAAATGAAGATGAAATAATGGAGGAAAACTACAAATTCACACATGTTGATATGGGGCCTCCAACACTAGAAGGTTATGTGTACTATGCCAATTATTCAGTCAATGTATTGATTAAAAGAGTGAAAGAACAGAGGAAAGAAAATATAAAACTACAATCTCAAGTCCTCATGATGGGTAACTTTATTTCTTCCATGGCCACTCCTCCTGCATCTGATGAAGCCTCAATTTCTCAAGTAGAGGGAATCGATGTGCTCACCATACAACAAATTAAAAAGAATTTGAGCTATTCTAGAGCTACTTGTGAGGGAATCAATAAAATATCTCAAGAGGCTATCTTCTTTCTAAATAAATTTGTGCTCTTTTACACTTGAGTTATTAACAAGAGGAAGGAGTTAGTAACGAAACTTTAGTAGGCCAGAAAAGATCAAACTAGCCTCTATGTGCTCTCCCAGGAAATGAAAGAATTGATGTTGATGGATCAGAAGATATTAATTGGTAAGAAAATTGTGAATAATCCTAAGGAGGTAGACCCTTCCTCATCTGATTCATTGGAATGGAAATTGAATATATATGATAATTTGGCTATAATGAAGATGTACGAATCTACATTTATGTCATGTTCAATGAGATTGATCACACATCATTTGAAGTGCTCCAACTTGAAATCTTGGATGGTCATGATGTATACAAGCCTTAATATGAAAATTTGGAAGTAAAAGGGTTGGATGCTTGGAAAGATTTCCCAAACTTTTACAACTACCAAGAATGGGTAACAATTGTACTAAGCCATATTCATGATGAATTTATATATTTGGATAAGGTCTATAGGATAATAGCAGGGGAAATTAGGGTAGTTACTAGTCTTTATGCCACTGGACCAGTTCCAGTGTTGAAGTCGACCAAGAATGAGAGGGTTAATAAGCTTATTAGAGATAAATTCAACAACAAAACCCTAACAATGAAAGATATCACTGATCTTAGAGTCTACTATGCCAAAATGGGGATTGCCTACAAAATCTACTACACCAATAGAGAAGGATCAACCACTACTACCACAATCCATACTGTGTATCAAATGATGAAGGAAGGTGCCAAATTTTATTTGTTTGATTTTTTGAGGGAGAAGTTGATGGACAATTTGAATAGAATAAAAGAAACTAGATATAATTTTAGGTTTGGTTCATTGATTATTTTCCTTACATTTTTTTTCTTGAACGAATTACCTGGATTTAAAGGAAAAGTATGGGATAAGTTCTTTCTGGTAGCTACTCAAATTAGAAATCACATAAGAGGTATCCAAGATAAGAAAGCATTCAATACTTTGTATTGGGGATTCTTTAAGAATCTACAAACATAGATGAAAGATAGAGAGAGAGTTCCATCTTATTTGGTTTGAAGATATAAGGATGAGATAAAATTTATGGTGGACAAGGATCATTATTACATTGAAGTAGTGGAGCCCAAAACCTCATGGATTCCTAGTTTTCCTTATGAAGTTACATTGAAGAAGTTAAGGCATATGTGGATATCTTGTTGAAAAAGCCAAAAGATTCATCTACTAAGAGATTTGGCACATATAGAGAGATAATGGATAAGATGTATAATAAGAATGAAAAGGAGCATGTGTCTAAGAATAGGGAGAAACTACATAAGAAATGGGGTATTCATCCTAAGTATACATATAAATCCCCTACAAAGGATCCTAGAGCTAAATCTATTCCTCTAGAAGTGAGTTAAGGGCCAAGAAGATCCAGTAGATCCACTTTTTTTGTTGTATATTCTCCACAACCCTCCAGATGTGCACACATAGCTAGTAAAAAGAGAAGATTTGTATTGAGACTCCACCATAGAAGAAGGCCACAAAAGCAGTACATGCTAGGCCTAAGCAACATGCAAAGAGGATGAAGATAGTTGTAGAAGAATCATAGGAGGAAGAAGTTGGAGATGAAGGTACCTCCACATGAGCCCCTCAAGCTTGATGCCATCTTCTATGAAATTGTTCATCACGGTCTATTAGATGAAAATATAGAGCTCCATTTGAAATTCCCTCTAAAAGATTAGAAGGCCTTAGAGAAGGCCATTATCATGTATATGATCAAGTATAACATGCCTTTGAGTGAAATTCTTGAAAATGCTTAAGAAATCCTAGCTCAATCTTTGAGACATAAAAGAGAGAATGCAAGATCAAAAAAGATGAAGAGTTGAGAGAATAGGCTAGCAAAAGGTTGGGTCCTCTATCTCCCAAGAAAAAAAGGATGAGATAGCTAGGGAGAAAGATCAAGATATTTACAAAAAGCATAGAATAGAAATTCTTATGAGCATGGATGATGATGATAGAGAGAAGATTAAGAAGGAGACAAAATAAGTCAAAAATAAAAATCTTGAAGAGGTACAAAATAATGCTAGAATGGATTTGTAGGAGCCTCTAGAAGAATAAGATATTGTTAATGTGCCTCCTCTGGAGTATACAAAGGAGCAATATGTCTTCAGATAGGAAAAAGAAAAGGAGAAGGAAGATAAAGAAGAAATCTCAAAGAAAACATTTTCCTCTCTAGTTGACTCAATCAAGGAGTTTTTGGCACAAGAAATGAAGATTCAACTGGTAGTGTCTCTGCGGTTGCTACAAGTTCTTACATTTGATGGGAAAGTCAATTTATCTGGTATGTATCCCCTTCATAAGGTGAAGCTTGGAGATGTAATACATTCCGCAACAAAGAAATAGTTGCTACAACAATAGGTAGAGAGTGGAGAGGCATTGGAAGAGACAATGGAGGTATTAGAAAATAAATTGCCTGAAAAAAAGGGATACATCATTTCCCCCTACACAAAATATGAAGCAACTACTGAAGTCCTTTGAGACTTATTCATCCCATCTAGAGAAGAAGGAAAAATAAAATCTCAATAAAAAGAGATTGATAGAAGCCTTTGGAAAGTGTGTTAGTGCATTTTCCAAGCTACAATCATGCATCAAGGACAACCAAAAGAACTTGGAGGAAGCAAGATTATTGTATGTGGCCTACTACAACAAGTTGCATAAAGGATCAAATCAATGTCATTGAAGTGCAGATCAAAAATGTGGATACAACTTATGATCTTGTGCATGATAGTGATGGTGCTATAAGGGCACAAGTGGAGAATTTTCACTCCCAAGTGCAACAATTGCAAGATCAAAGGGAGTAGTTTAAGGGTCAGATAAAGTAGTTAAGAGAGGTAGTGAGCCTAAGGTTGGCCTCACTCACTAGACTTTTGGTGGAAGAAAATGGTGTAACTCAAAAGTACCATGCACCATCTTTGTTAGAGGAAATAGAAGACACATATGTACAGTTGATATGTCAAGTCTAGGCCTTGACCGCAACAGAGAAACAATGGGACAACAACTTGATCCAAATAAAGACAATTCAATACAACATTCTTCCATCTGATTGAGCTGAGTTTTATTTTTGATGTAAGATATATTTTCTTCTTTGATGTTGTGTATATATGTGCAATAGAACAATATGTAGATATGAGGATATTTTTGGTGAATTAATCAAACATCATTTGAGAGGGAGTAAAGGTTGTATAGAATAAGGGGGAGCTTATAAGTTTTGTATGTACAAAGAAACATTAGTTACCCTTTTCCCTTGATTTCAAAGGAGGGGAGAATTTGCCTCAAAGGGGGAGACTTTATTCACATCATTTAGTTTTTTCCATCAATGACAAATGGGGAGATTGTTGCAACTTGATAATCTTGATTTCCATTGATGTCAAAAGTATGATTAAGGTTGTATATGCTTTGGAGATGGTTAGTGTGCAAAGATATCTAATGGTGCAGGTCAACATTACAATAATTTAGAAGACTAAGAGTTAATTTGATGTCTAATTATGATGTGGATGTGGATACACATGTATTGATATGTTTTCAAGATGACTACAATTTGATATTTGGTGTACCACACTCAATGAAAAGTTGTAAAATTTTAGTCTAAGGCTTTCACATTATATACTCTAAGGAAAATACATAGTATTTTGGTTTGCATCCTCTCGCATAGAAATATATAGTCTTGTGGTTTAGAAGGTAACTTCATGGAGATGTGAATGTGTTATATCCAAATTTTCACATCAATAATCCTTCCACAGAGAAAGTTAGAATTGATATAGTACCAGACTATGTTAGGGAAGTGCAAAGTGGCTCATAAGACTTATTGGAATGCTCTGCAATCCACCACACATGAAGTTATAGTCAAGAAATTTATAAAGTGTGTTATATTGAAGTTTCAAGTGATCTAGTGATCCACAAGTTCAATTTTCAAAGTGTTAGAGTAATATAGTTGGTTCCAGATACTTAATCTTCATCATAACAAGTTTTTGAATACTTTCCCCAATAGAAGGTTGTGAAGTTCAGTTGTATGAATTTGTTTGGACACTCCATGTGTTTCATAGTGTCTAAGGTATGGAGTGCATGAATATCTTTCTTGCTTTCAGTACCACATAGTTGTTTCAAGTTATTTTGTGAAGTTATGATTTTTGTTGAGGCTGACTAAGGTATGTTGATGGTGTGTGCCACTAATTCAAGATTGAGTAGAGTTTAAGGAGTGACTGAAGATGTTGTACATGGGTCATTCCAACTCATTTGAAAGAAACACAAATAATTTTCTATCACTCTTGTGTACCACAAATAGATATGAAGGTCAACACGCTACAAGTTACATATTTTCTTATTTATGATTGACTTAATTTGTATTTGCAAATCATGTGGATGATATATATAGAAGATCAAAGATGAGAAGAGATGTAAGGATAGGTTCAATGATTAATGACTATTAGTGGGTTGAAACCATAAATTCAATATTCTAGTTATTTTAATCAAGAAGGTGTAGCTTCCTTGGGTGTAACCCTTAAATTATAATCAAGGAGTTGTAGCTTCCTTGGGTTGTAGCCCTAAATCAAAGTTGTAACTGTATTTTATTTGTGAGGCTAGATTTGGAGTAGATCCAAGCAATTTTTCTCATCATGGTTTTTTCCTTGTGGGTTTTTCCATGTATATCTAGTGTCAACAATGTTCTTGTGTGGATGCTTATCTTCTTTCATGTTTTGATTTAGTAGATGAATGCTTTAATAGTATAACTTAGCTTTAGTAGTTAAGGATTGAAATTGAAATTGAAGTATACTGATTCACCCCCCCTCTCAATATATCGTGTTCCCAACAATCCATATCCCATTTTGAGCTTTTATATTCCAAGAACCTAGCCACAAAGTAAATTGCATCAACCTTCTTTTTAGGCCAATAAAAATGTATTTTTTAGTTTGTTTAGCATCTTATCCATGTTAATGTGTGAATAATTAGATTACTTATATACCTAAAAAAAGTATTTTCCTTAATTTTTGAGTTTCATGAATATAAACACATCCCCAAAACCTCATTAATTCATCCACATTGAATGAACAAATAGACTTTTCTAGTTCCACACCAATTTTAACAAATTTTAATATAGTCTACATACTATACCCAAGTTTTTTCATCTATTCAAGTCATATACATCACAATTTCCTTTGCCCTTGATATAGGAGATGCCAAGATCAAAGCCACATAATAGTTCCAACTATATTCATTGACATGAATTCAAATTTTATTAGCTAAATATATAAAATATTTTATGATGTACTATTTTTAACCCAAAATTTTTACCCATAAGCTAATAATTCCACAACTTCATAGAATACATGACAATAGCCAAATATAGGTCATGGGTGGAATGATCCCTTTCATGCTCCTTGAGTTATGTGACTCATAAGCCACAACATGACCATCTTAACTCAAAATTCCTCCCAATCCTTTTGAAGAGGAATCTATCCATATAGTGAAGTGTCAATTTATATTAGGGATTAGGAGAAACTATAATAAACTTATTTATCTTCTAGAAATCCACCTGAAGTTTTGGAGACTATTCAAACTTTTTTCATTTCCTTTGCACAAAAGTTATTGGAAGCTAATTTTTATAAAATTATTCATGAACCTATGGTAATATCCTACTAGGCCCATGAATCTTCTCACTTAATTCATTTTTTTAAGAGTTGGCCATTTATTATAGCTTAAAATTTCCTTAGATCCATATCAACAAGCCTTCTAGAGATTGCATTACCCAAATAATTCACATAAGTTT
>VDFB02000003.1:89978430-90104073 GCA_007258455.2 Sequoia sempervirens
CATAATCTAGTATATTAAGGGGTTTTGTTTCCTTTTTTGGGCACATTGTTCCCCCACTTTGTCTTGTGTTGAGCCCCTACCTCTACCTTGGAAATATCACATGTCAAATTAATTTGAGATCTCATTGAGAAAAAACTTGCAATAGAGTTTCCTCAAAAAATATTATGGGACCTCATTGTTATTACATAAAGCATAGTCAAAAACCATTCATCACCTATCCCAAAAATTATTCCTTGTCCCTTAGTGGTGAAACCAATGGATAGGTAACCTCTTTCAAGTGTTGTGTATGGGTGCATTAGTACTTGGGTCGGTGAACAACATGCACACAAGTCATATGTCAATATATTTTTTGTTTTATTTTCTCATAAGGTGATGATGGCCACACTACCCAAAACCCACAAAAATCACAACAACAAATACCAACACAGAAGATGCAAGACAGAAAAATGACTCACTTTCAATGATTTTCATAAAATGAAATTATAGATTCAAAGCTTACATGCTACAACCTCATGGGCTTGATTCATTACAAAAAAATCAACTCTGAAAAGAAAATCTACTATTCAGAGCCACAATCTACACTATTAGGCCACCTTCTACAACCCCCACTTAACCCTTTTTTATTTTCCCCAATAATCGCCCTAGAATGTTCTAGAAAGATCAAATTTCCCATTTTTGTTTTAGTGCCAAAAGTCTTGTCGTTTGATTTCTGGCCTAGGAAGAAATTTTTATAAAATTCACTTTTTTGAGGACCAACTTCACTGGAAATCTCTTGACAAGCTCTACAATGTGTGAACCCACCGTAGGTAGGTTTGGCCACCTTTTGAGCTATTTCAGGGCCTCTAAAGTTTTATATTTGAATTTGAAGCTACATTGGAGAAATTTCTCAGGACAGAAACTTTAATTTCTCCCAAACTGTGTAGGGTATTGAGGTGATTCTTTCGCGACTAAAAATGTTGTTTAGCTCTATTCCTTGTGGTAAATTTTCACGTCCATACGAGCCTGTTTTGGCCAACTTACTAAAAATAGTAAGTTCTCATTTTTCACTATTTTTGACGCCTGACAATCTTATACCCCTTAGTGCCATCATGGGACTCAAAAAAACTAAAGAAAATAAAGAAAACAACCTTTTTTTAAGTGATGCAAGATTTCCCTACACCGTTGGATGCTCCTGCATCAGACACCCAAGGTAATTTGAAAAGTGACCCTATCACTTCTCTGGAGTTAAAGGGAAATCAAGATGGTTAACCTCAACCTTAGATAACCATGATGAATCTTCAGCAAGCCTTCCTCTCCATTTCACCAAGTACTATGCATATTGTTTATTTCTTGTGCTACTACCCACACAGCTATCCAGGATTTCTTCTATCTCTTCCTTCTCTGAAGTAGGTGCTGGAATTTTCAACTATTCATTTATCAACCCCTCCTCTATATCACCTTCATGATACTATGTCAAATTAGCAATGTTGAACATGAGAGAAATGTTTATTCTACTAGGAAACTCTCCCTCATAAGCATTTCCTAAATCATGCTTCTTCAGGATCTTGCATGGTCCAAACATCTTCATCTTTAACTTGTTGTATGTACCAACTGGAAACCTTTCCTTTCACAAATGGACCATGACTTCATCTCCTACATGGAACTCCTTATACCTCCTTTTCTGATCTACCTAAGCCTTATTTTGTGAGTTCATCTTGTTGATGTGTTTCTTCACTTCTTCGTGCAAACTCTTCAGGTGCTCAGCAAAATCTTCAACCTTAGCACTACTCTTCTCCCCCTTATCCATCTTTCTCAATTCGGAAACAGTTCTTGGACTACTCCCATACACAATTTGGAATGGTGATTTACTAGTGCTCCTATTGACAGAATTATTATAAGAAAATTATGCATGTGGTATAATCAAATCTCATCCCTTAGGCTTATCTCCTACCAAGCATCTTAGCATGTTACCCAAATTCCTATTCACCACCTCTATTTTTCCATCAGTCTGTGGATGGTGTGCAAAACTGAACTTCAAATTTGTCTTCAACTTCTTCCATAATGTCCTCTAGAAATAACCAACAAATTTGGTATCTCTGTCTGAAACTATAATATTTGGTAGACCATGTAGTCTCACCACCTCTTTGAAAAACAACTCTGCAACATGAACAACATCATTTCTCTTATGACACGAATGAAATTTTCCGTCTTTGAAAATCTATCCACCACCACAAATATGGAATCAAGCCCTCTCTGTGTCCTTGGCAAGCCAAGAACAAAATTCATGCTAATATCCTCCCATGGCCTCTCAGGTATAGGTAATGACTGATACAATCCAATATTATGACTTGTCCCTTTCGCCATCTAACATACTCTACAACTTTATACAAACTTCTTCACATCTTGTTGTAACTATGGCCAATAATAATTCTCACCGATAAGAGCAATGGTCTTATCTCGACCAAAATGTCCATCCAATCCTCCACTATGCTTATCTTTGATTAGATTCTCTCTCATAGAACTCCTTGGAATGTACAATTGGCTTCCTCTAAACAACATCCCATCTTGGATTAATAAATCCAACCATATCATCCTATCTAATGTAACAGGTTCCAAACAAGCCTTCCAAGCTTTTACAAAGTTTGGATCTTCTAGATACAGACTCTTGAGTTCATTGAACCCAACAACCTCTATATTCATCTCTATCAAAAAAAAATTCCTTCTACTTAAGGCATCTGCAACTCTGTTTGACCTTCCACTCCTATGCTTCAAAATAAAAGTATAACTCTGCAAAAACTCAACCCATTTTAAGTGCCTTTGATTCAACTTTCCTTGACTATTGAGATACTGCAAAGCCTAGTGATCAATATATAAAACAAATTCTTTTGGTAACAAATAGTGTCTCTATTTCTTTAAAGCTTGAACTATAGCATAAAACTCTTGATCATAGATAGAATATTTCTTCTTAGCATCATTTAACTTCTCCCTAAAATAGGCAACAGACTCACCTTCTTGACTCAAAACAACTCCTATGGCAATGCCACTAGCATCACAATCTACCTGAAAGACCTTATTGAAATCTGGAAGGGCCAAAACAAGTTGCTCTATAACTTTCTTCTTCAACATATCAAAACTTTTGGCTGCTCATGTGGTCCACTTAAACTCTTTTCTATCCCCTCTCATCACTTCAATTAGAGGTACACAAATACTACTAAAATTCTTAATAAACTTTTTGTAAAAGCTTGCTAGACCATGAAATGATCTTACCTCTGTAACACTCCTTGCAGTAGGCCATTCAATGATAGCTCTCACCTTCTCTAGATCCATTTTGAGATCCTTTACTGAGACAACAAATTCCAGATACACCAACTCTCTCTTCACAAAACTAAATTTCTTCAAATTAATCGACAGCTTCTCCTCCCTTAGCTTCTCAAAAACTCTTCAAATATGCATCAAGTGCTTCTCCTAGAGTCTTACTGAAAATCAAAATATCATCCAAGTAAACAATAACAAATTTTCCAAAAAATTATTTCAATATCTCATTCATAAATTGCATAAATGTGCTCGGTGCATTGGTTAGCCCAAAAGGCATGACTAACCACTTGTACAAGCCCTCCTTGGTTTTAAAGGTTGTCTTCCATTCATCTCCTTCTCTAATTCAGATTTGGTGATATCCCCTCTTCAAATATATCTTCATGAAGTACTCAGCTCCAATCAAACAATCCATAATGTCATCCATTCTCGGCAAGGGAAATCTATAATTGATGGTGATCTTGTTGATGGCTCTAGAATCTGTACACATCCACCATTCCCCCATCCTTCTTTGGTGCTAGTATTGTAGGTACTACACATGGACTCAAACTCTCTTTGATCAATCCCTTCCGCAACAACTCTTGCACTTGTTTTTTCAACTCTTCACTCTCTACTGGAGTCATACGATGAGCTGCCTTATTCAAAAAATTGACTCTAGGAATTAGGTCCATTTGATGACTAATCTTTCTTACTGGAGGAAAACCTTTAGGTATGTTATCAGAAATAATAGCTTGAAACTCATTCAACAAATCTAAAACCTCTACAGGTACCTCAATAGTATCTTCTTTATCAACTCTAGGGATCAATGCAAAACACATATGCTCATGCTTCATTCCTTCTAGGAACTTTCTTCCATCAACCAAACAAATTCTTGCATTACTGCATACCTTTTCCTCTACCTCTTTCAAGGGCTTCAACTTATGAAAAACTCCATCCTTTTTCAAAGAATAGGTGTTGGCATGGTCATCATGTATTGCTTGTCGATCAAACTGCCACAGTCTGCCTAACAACATATGGAAAACATCCATAGGCATAAGATCACATAGTACCTCATCATGGTAATTTCTAATCTTGAACTTTACTAGAAATTGTTCATTTACCAAATCTTTGTGGTCATTCTACAACCAAGCAATCTGGTATGGGTTTGAATGCCTTCTTCTCTCCAACCGCAACTTACTAACCATTTCTTCTAAAACGAGGTTATCAGTTTTACCTCCATCAATAATAGCATTGCAAACTTTACCTTCACACTTACATCTAGTGCAAAAAAAAATCTTCCTTTCAGTTGGCTCATTCTCCTCATTTAGCAAGGCTCTTCTAGTAACAAGAACCTCTCCTCTTTCTGCATCCTCAGAATGTGAAGAATCTGCATCTTCATCAACACGTACAACTCGTGCATTACCCTCAGGTCTTCTATTTTTCCTTCCTTGATGTTGAGGATACGCATAGGCTCTATGTCCTTCACCACACTAGAAACAGGTTCCACGAAAGCCTCCTCTTCCCGATCCTCATCTAGAACTTCCCCTTCCTCTTTGGTCTCCATTATCTTGATCATAAGGATGGTAGGTGCTATCTCCTTTCTATTTTTGGCCACTACTAGAGCATTCACCCTTCTTTTGATCTTCATTTCGACTTCCATATTCCCGTCCACCATTCTTTCCTCCATGGCCTCTACCTCATTATTTTTTCTCAAACCTATTGTTCAGTCGTTCTTCAACCTTTAGAGAAAATTGATAAGCATCCTCAATGGTGGTCATTCTTACCAGTGACAATTCTTCTTGTATTATTGGCTTCAACCCATTAATATAACAAGCAACTTTGTCTTTATTCACCTTAGAATTTCATGTCTAAATCAAGACCTTTTGAAATTTCTCTGTGTATTCTTTCACTTTCCTTGTCCCTTGCCTCAAGCCATGCATCTTCTTAAGCAACTCCAATTCGTAATCGATTGGAATAAATTGTTTCTTCAATTTTGACACCATTTTGTCCCATTTGGAAATTTTATCTTTCCCTTGTCTTCCTCTTTCTAACTGGACCTCTTTCCACCATATACTGGCATGAACTTTCCTCACTTTGTGAGGATCTTCAATCTCCTCAAACTCAAAAATTCATCCATGTCATTGATCCAATCAATCAATTCTTCAGGATTAAGATTTCTACTAAAAGATGAAACCTCCATTTTAGGTCTCTTCCCAATGCTTGAGATCGCTCACAGCAATCTTCTTTCTCTAGGATCCATTGGATCCTTCTCTTCCTCTTCCATTTCCTCTTATGTTTCATCTTCACTGTCATCTATGTCTCATTGCACATCTCTTCTTCGAACCTCTTGTTGCAAGGTTTCTAATTGCCTTCTAAGGGCTCTGATTTCATCTCTTGGTGGATCTCTTCCTCCACAACCTCAGCCTCTACCTCTGCCATACTGGGAAATTCTTGGAAGCATCTTGAACTCAACCCACACTCCTAGGTCCTACTGCAACTACCTCATGTTTGGCGCTCTGTTACAGGCTTAGGAACTCCTGCTCTGATACCACTTGATGAGGGCCACAATGCCCAAAACCCATAGAAATCACAACAACATATACCAACACAGAAGATTCAAGATAGAAAATCGACTCACTTTCAATGACTTTTAGAAAATGAAATTACAGATTCAAAGCTTACATGTTATAGCCTCATGGGCTTGATTCATTACAACAAAATCAACTTTGAAAAGAAAATCTACTATTCGGAGCCACAATTTGCACTATTAGGCCATCTTTTACAACCCCCACTTAACCCTTTTTATTTTCCCCAATAACCGCCCTAGAATGTTCTAGAAAGATCAAATTTCCTCTTTTTGTTTTGGCACCAAAAGTATTGTCGTTTGACTTCTGGCCTAGGAAGAATGTTTTATGAAATTCACTTTTTAGAGGACCAACTTCACAGGGCCATAACTTTTGATCTGGGTGTCTTTGTTATTATTGCATATCATTGGAAAGCTCTTGACGAGCTCTACAACACGTGAATCCACTGTAGGTCGGTTCGACCACATTTTGAGTTGTTTCGAGGCCTCTAAAGTTTTATATCTGAATTTGAAGCTGCATTGGAGAAATTTCTCGAGACGAAAAACTTTAATTTCTCCCAAACCGTGCAGGGTATTGAGGTGATTCTTTCGCAACCAAAAATGTTTTTCAGCTCTGCTCCTTGGGGTAAATTTTCACGTCCATATGAGCTTGTTTTGGTCGACTTACTAAAAATAGTAAGTGCATGTTTTTTGCTATTTTTGATGCCTGACAATCTTATACCCCTTAAATGCCATCATGGGACTCAAAACAACTATAGAAAATAAAGAAAACATTTTTTTTGGGTGATGCAAGATTTCCCTACACCGTTGGATGCTCCTACATCAGAAGGTATTTTTATCTTTGTTCTTCCCTCTTGTTGGACCAAGTGTTGATTTTCCAACTCATGAATACTACGTGAGAGACGATCAATTCTAGTGAATTGGAAAGGGTAGACCTATGGGAGTTTATTCTTGATGGGTCTCTCAACCTTCTAATTATTGCCTCAAATTCTCTTTTATTTTTTCTATTTAACATAATATATTTTCTTATGTCCTAGGAGGATGTCGATGCAATGTGGGAGGGTTTTGTTGTAATTGTTCTCCAGGAGAGTTTTCATCAATCGATGAAAGCAATTTTACATCAACTAGTGGGACATTCTCAATTCTTGGAAATTAAAGATAAACCACTCAAACAATTTTATTTGTCTAGTTAATTAAATATATTCTTATATACATCTCTTATATCTTGTTACTATCTCATGCTCTATATTATATCTTCTATAATATATTACATGTGTGGTGCACAATATGTATATATATATCATTATTTATCTCATGTGACATCTCTATACAATGTGTCATTTACTTTGCATGTCATTAGTTTGTATCACATTAGTATTAGTTGTCATACTCTTTATGTGTATTGACTCATAATCTTTCTATATGCTATCAATGGATTTGGTTGTAGAACTGGCTTCTTACACTCGTATTCTTACCAATATATTCCTACCAACATTATCCCTTGACCATTTAAATTTTTCTTGTCCTCAAGAAAAACTAAGTTAATTTTTCTATAAAAATTGTAAGATCTAGTGCTAAGATCTCAAGGTATCAAATATTGATATTGAACCTATCTATTCTAGATTATGATTCCCTAGTTTACAAAAATATTTTTTCCTAACATAGTTTGGAGTCCATCTCTAGAATTTTATTTGTAGTAGTCTTTTGTATGGTGAATGGTGCAAGTTTTGCATTACTCATCTAAGAATTTCTTTAATTTCTATTGGAAAATTAAGAGTTTGTTTAAATGCTAATTTAGGGTGACTTCATTCTCATCCATGTGGTAAATAGATTGGACTATTTTAACTTATTTCTCCCTATAATCGTTACTTACTTTGACCCATAAAATTAATATCTACATAATAGGAGGTGGGTGTTCCTAATAATTAGGCTTCTACTTGGTCTAATTCATCCACAAGCAATTTTGTTGTTGTAGACCAAGTAAGTGGCAATATTATCCTTGGATATGTCAATATGCCATACCACTTGGATTAATATTTCTTTTCTTATACTCTACTTAGCAAGGATTTAATCATTGTATCATTATTTTAATTTGAGATATAGTAATGATTATGAGATTGGTAATCATCGTTTCATTTTATAGGTATATATATATATATCTAATCTATTCTTGTAATTTGTAGTGTTTCTCTAAACTATTACTTTTTAAGTGGTTCAAGATAGCTTAAATGCCAACTTCTTGTCCTAATGGATTTTGTTAAATTGTGTTAAGAGTTACTATTATGAGAGATCATTATTATCTTCATTGTCCCAAAAATGCCCTTATTTTATGTAACAATTCAATATTGACTCCTTGTGGCACTAGTTCTACCTTCTTCTTCTTCTTGTTTTACTTTTTTTCTTTCTTCATTTTTTTTTTTGTTGCTTACTTTTGTTCTTCCTTCTTTTTCTTTTTTTATTTAACTACTTTTGGGCTACTTCAATTTTCCTCTTGGCCTCTTCTTCTGAAGCCTTATCTTGTTATAATTTTTCCTCTTTTCCTTTCTTCAATTTCTCTTTCTTGGTCAAGTCTTTGGTTTTCTCTTCTACTTGTTCTTTGAATTCTTTCTCCTTTTTTTTATTATCAATTCTTTATGGGGATACCTCTTCTTCATTTCCCCTCTATTATTTCCAATTGAGATTTGAGTTAGTTTTGTTCCTTAGTATAGAAATATATATATATTTAATTTTTTCTTATAATAAATAGATGTCATGTCACCATATATGTTCTTTTTTTTTTCTAGCAACTCTCTTGTTGGGATTGGAGTGCATCCTTATCTTAAGAATATAATTTTTTTCCTACTAAAATAATGTCTAATGCCTCCTATTTTTGTGTCATTTTCATGACATATAACTTTACCTTAATTTAATATTTTTAAGCACTTGTTATCTTCCTTCAATAAGTCTAGTTAGTGCAAAGTTTCATCAAATGAGACTATTCTTCCTTCTCCAAAATCTAACAAGACCTCCATTATCCTATCTCTACCCTTTGTGGTAGCTCTACTATATCTATATGTCATTGTGTGTACCTCATCATTATTATACATTTTTATGCCTAAGATTTTTTACATTTTATTCTTTTATTTTAACTTCTTCCTCATTATTATTTTTTATTGGTTCTACCAAATGATGCTTCACTCTTTGAGTACTCCATTAGACCTTTGTATTTTGCTTGGATTCTCAGGAGATTTTAATTTCTTTCTTTTTACATTCATCTTCAATAGGACTCTAGATTATTTCCTCATTGATGAAGTGGTGAACTCCAAGTTGGTGTATCTTCCTTTTATATTTTCCTTGTCATCTTAGATGTGCCTTCATATTTGTGCACCTTTATTTCAGACTTTTTTCTTGTATTGTGGAATTTTTCTATCTCAATTCTTTGGGACTCATTTTTTTTGTGTATTTTGGAGTCTCTAATTTCAAATTTTTGCTGTTGTGTAGACCCACTAGGCATCTCTTAGCTTTGTGTTTTTTTCCTTTGTGACTTCCTAGAGGTTTTCTTCCATTGTTGTTAGTTAACTACATTCAATTCAATAGTAGTAATAAAAATTTACGTAGAAAATTCAAACAAACCCCACCTTTGGAGCCTATAATTTAGCATTATCCATATTAGCAAGAGTAGAAAGAGAAACAATAGCCTTCAAATTTTGCATTAGGTCACAATTGGTATGGGACAAGGCTTGGCTAGACTCTTGTATGAGATATATATGGCAAGGTCTTTGGACTTCCAACTATAATCATTTTGATACCATTGTCATTTTTACAGCATAAAATCATTTAAACTTCTAACAAAAATCCTCAAGAACTTGCATCCAAGTTTCCATTAAGTTCTTACAACCAAAAAAATAATATTATCACTTTCATCAATAACTAAGAAACCCTAAACACCATTGTAAACTCAATCAAATTTTCTAAAACTAGACAAATTATTACCTAGCACTCGAATCTAACCCTTGATAAACAACTAACAAAACAATATATCATGGAAAAATAAATTTAAAATTGATAATATATAATAAGTCATTACAACAAATAAATCATAATAAATAATAATAAATAAATAAATGAATCAATAAATAAATAGTTCTCCCACTAGATAGCAATTATTGATTTATTTATTACTTTAAAATATATATTAAAAAAATAACATTAAATACAAAACCAATAAACATTAAATTATTTTTTTATTTTTTTATTTTTTTTAAAATATATTTGAAAGATATTTTAATCAATACACAAATAATTTTTTAACTAGAATATCAAATTTTGGGAGTTGCCAAGAAAGCTCTTATGAAAACAACCTATAAACCGTAAAATAAAATAAAATAAAAATAACAAATATAAACATGATAGTACAAATTTGACGGCCATCTACACTGTTATGTCGGTGACAGCCGCCTTATCAATATCAGCGACAACGTTAATTTTAATATTGTACGGCCATCAATTTTAAATTTACATTTTTCAGCACACGTGCGCATGTGGTGACGTCATGAAAGGGCGCTTTTGGCTCTTGATATAAATTTCCAACATGCATTGAAGTTTCCTCTTCTACCGTAGAATTCGGCCCAAGCAACATCTTTGACTATTTTCTCCTCTTTCTTTATTGGACGGACCCCTCTCTTATCTTCTTATTATATTGTTTTAAATCAAGTCAATATCTCTTCCTTTGTTATAATTTTTTCTAAGTTAGTATTTTATATATTATTTCCTATTAAAAAAAAAAAGGATATTATGGGATATTTATATTAAAAAATGGGGAAATGATGTTATATTCTAAGTTTTTTGTAAAGTTAAATTTTAATTGAATGGTAAATTATAGAAAAAATTTAAAATCATTTACATATTCGATCATACATTCTTTTTAAAATGATATCATTTTAATTAATTAATGGATTAAAATGTTCTTTAGAATATTTGACATTTCAATATTTCGGTATGAAAAAGTGAGACATAATTTTATTCTTTTATGTGTATTTATTATTTAATTTACACAAGATACCTTATCCTTTCATAGTACATTCACTTATATATTTATTCCATTAGTAAGTAGTGGTGTCAAGTCTAAAGGAACATGTTTTTGATGTTTTAATATTTGTATTGTTTTTTATATTTAACTCATCATCAAGTTCTTATGTGTGCTACAGTACAATCTTCATCAACTCAAACCATTCATAAGTTTATATAAACAACACTATCTTCTTTGCAATATTGCTCTTTATTAGAAAATTTGTATCCTTAGGTTTATATACATATTCAAATTATTATATGTTGAGCAATAATTTGCTTCTTTATATTTATTGTTGCAAGGTGTCGCCCTTGTTCTCCTCGACGTGGGCCAACGTGGTGCTCAAGCTTCGTGACATGGTTTAACCACCTCTTGTGGATCTTTGATCTTGTATAAATCCAACGACTATATCGGGCATTAATAGGTTGATCTTTTGGTGCAACGACAACCGCCTTTGCACCAATTAGTATCAGAGTTGAGATCACATGTTCAAACCCCTTGCTTGCACTGGGGGGATTGTTGCAAGGTGTCGGCCTTGTGTTGGCATGTGACGACTAATCATGCTATACTATACACTCTTCATGTATCCTTGTTGGGGTCTGAGGTTGGGCCAGGCCCTGGGTGAGGGTTCGAGGGCGGCAACCCCCAAGAAAAAAAAATTGCATTGTCACCAACAAAAGAAAATTTGACTTTGTCAAACCCTAATTTTGGAAGCTTCTAAAAGCTCGTTATAAGCAGTTGGGATGGGAGTTGTAGTAGGACATTATTAGCAAGATTGTAATATGTTTTACACTGGATAATAAAATCATTGGATGGTTGCGGTTTTTGTGGATGTAGCTCGGATTGGGTGAACCACGTTAAATTCTCTGTGTTGTTTTGTTTCTGCTATAATTTTATGTGTGTTTTATTTCTCTGTTTTATTGATCAAATCTACATTTAATTGTTAGATAGCTACTTTCTAACCCTAACAAGTGGTATCAGAGCAGGTTGTGTTCGATTATCGTTTGCAAGAAAGTCTCACAGTTAAGTGGGAGCAATGGCAAACGAGGGTAAATTGAAGGTAGATAAATTCAATGGGCAGAACTATCAGTTATGGAAGGTGCAAATTGAGGATTATCTCTATTAGAAGGATTTATAGAGGTTGTTGGAAGGAATAGCCAAGAAACCAACAACAATGAGTGATGAGGAATGGAATCTTCTAGACAGAAAGGCACTAGAAGCCATTCGTTTATGCTTGGCACAATCAATGGCATTCAATATTACAATAGCAAAGACAACTCAAGAGTTGATGGAAACCCTGGCGAAGTTATAGGAAAAGCCTTCCGCTTCGAATAAGGTATTTTTTATGAAGCATTTATTTAATATGAAAATGGTAGAAGGTGGGTTAATTGTTGATCATTTAAATGAGTTTAATACAGTTACCAGTCTATTAACTTTTGTAAATTTAAACTTTGATGAAGAAGTTAGGGCTATTTTGATTATGTGTTATTTGCCAGAAAGTTGCAATAGCTTGGTAATGGTTGTTAGTAATTATGTTTCTGGTTTGAATACATTGAAATTTGATGATGTTGTTGGTGTTATTTTGAGCGAGAAAATTCATAGGAAAAGCTCAGGAGGAACATCCACATTAGGAAATGTTTTGAATGTAGAAAGCAGGGGCAGAACAAAGGAGAGAGGAAACAATTCTGGAAGTCGTGGGAAGTCACTAGGAAAATCAAAGGACAAAAGGTCCCAATCTAGAGACAAGAGGGATTGTTGGTACTCTGGTAAGTTGGATCATTTAAAGAAAGATTGTTGGTCTCGAAAAAATAAAGGAGACAAAAAGGAAGGTAAAAAAGAGGCAAATGTGGTAAGTAATAAATCTGATGAGGATGCTTTGAGTCTTTCCCTTGATAATGTTGATGATTTTTGGGTGTTAGATTCAAGGGCTTCATTTCATGCTACCCCCCATAGAAGTCATTTTCTTGATTATGTCCAAGGGGATTTTGGGTTGATTTATTTGGGAGATAATGAACCCTGTCAGATTGTTGGAAAGGGAAGAATCAAGATTAAGTTGCAGGATGGGAATCATTGGCTACTACATGAGGTAAGGCACGTTCCAAAGTTAAAAAGAAATTTAATTTTAGTAGGGAAACTAGATGATGAAGGTTGTGTTGTTACATTTAGTGATAAAAATTGGAAGGTTACAAAAGGTTTTATAGTGGTAGAAAAAGGCGTGAGAGTAGGCACCTTATATATTTGTATAGGTCATACTATTCCTTCTACTTTAGCTATTTCAGATAAAAATCAATGTTTAGGAATAGCTGCTACAGTTTAATAGGCAGGAAATCAGACAATTGTTATGGATTCTGAATCAACATTATGGCATAATAGATTTGGGCATATGAGTGCAAAAGGTATGAAAGTACTTCATTCAAAGAATGTTTTACCAAGTTTGAAATGTGTTAATATGGATTTATGTGAAAGTTGTGTGTATGGCAAACAAAAAAGAGTTAGTTTTCTCTCAAGGATGGAAAGCAAAAGAAATATGAGAAATTAGAGCTTGTGCATACAGATGTATGGGGACTAGCTTAGGTATCTTCTCTTGGTGGCTCTCAATATTATGTTACATTCATTGATGATGCAACTAGGAAGGTATATATTTATTTCCTTAGGCAAAAATCTGATGTATTTGAAACTTTTAAAAAATGGAGAAGCTTGGTTGAGAATGAGATGGATAAAAAGTTAAAATGTCTCAAATCTAATAATGGTGGCAAGTATTGCAGCAAAGAGTTTGAATATTGGGTTGATGCAAGAAGTTGGGTACACAAAAAGCTCAAAAGTGGAAATGTTTTTGCTGTTTTTCAGAATTTGTCACATTTGGACTGAAAATTTGAAGCACTTACAATATGAATATTAAAAAAAGTCAGTAATATGAAATCTAGAATTTTGAATCTAGTTTCCAAATATGTAAATTATTAAAATACCCAGATTATAGAAATTAAATTTTGATAGGGATTTATAAAAACCACTTTTTAAAAGTCCCTTTTTTTTACCATACCAAGCAAGTGTAGGGACAACACTTTTTGACCCAAATAAAATTATTTTGCTAATTCCTTTTGGGAAATGAGAGCTAACATGAAGTTTGATGTGGATTTTTTTTTGTAATTTTTGGTTGAATATTTTTTTTTAATTAATTTTTTATTGGCCTTAATTGATGTTTTTTAAAATCAACGTGTACGGACAACATAATTGGACCTAAACAAAATATTTTTTGACTCTTTTTTTTTTCATTGTGTAGAGAATTGTCTGAAGTTTGATGCCATATAATTTTTTTTACAAGAAACTTAATCAATAAAAAGTTATTAAAAAACCAAAAAAAATTGATTTTTCAAGTTTAAGAACTAGTTTGCTTAGAAATTAATCAAAAAATAGCAAACATAATCCAATCTTAATAAAAGTTATATATTTAGAAATTAGACATTGTGTTCTCTAATGGGTTTTAATTTTACAGATTCATTCAGAAAAAAAGTCCATCAACTATGTTGTCAAAGTTGGACATTCTTCTTCAATCTACCTTTGTTTTTTAGTTGCAGGTCAAAGGTTAAGGCTCGGATTGCCAAGCCTTTTCCAAGCCTAAAACCAACCCTGGAAGTGGTGTGGAAATTCAATTTTTAAATAACGCATGCGCGTTACAAAAACGCATACGCGTTATTTAAATGAAATGCATACGCATTTCCTATTGACCCGTTGGGAAAATGGAACGCGTACGCGTTATTAAAGGTGTATGCATTGTTCAAAATAACGCATATGCATTTCTAATATATCCATTTTTTGCTGATTTTGAAAATTCTGGTAAAACACGATTTTCCTGCAACATTCCTTTTCTGCAATACGGTCCGAAAGTGTTATTTTCTGTATTTTTTATTGCAAATTTGTCTTGTACAGGGCATATTCTATTCAAATCGTTGGAAGAGACAAAGTGCGGGTTGAAGTTTCTAAAGTGGAATCAAGTGCAAAAACTTTTTACAAGAAGATTTGGAAAAAATGAATTTTTGGATGTACTCATGATGTTTTTGTACTTCAGAGTTTATAGAAAAAATGATCTTCATAGTACTTAGTTTAATTTGAATATTTGAAGGAGGTGGAAATTTGAAAATAATTTTTGAGTTATTGTTTTTGTCATCAAAGAGGGTTTGGTAACCATGGGTGATAAACAAAGACAAAAAAAAGATGTAGAAAGTTAATGACACTTAAAGAAGTTTAAGCAAATAAAGATAAGGAGGCAAAAAGACAAAGGGAAAGGAGAGAAAGGAATCGTCAAATGAAAGATTTGGAGACATCTAGTTCCAAGAATGTTGAAGAGGAAGCCATGAATGATGAAATGAATGTAGATGATGCAAATGTGGAGATGGTGAATATAGAAGAAAATGCAATTACGGAGACAAACCTAACTGTGCCTTCAACTTCAACTTTGAATGATATGCAAACAACTTCGAGTGTGTCTTCAAATCCACCTCCCAATGATATGGAAAATGCACCTATTCAAACAATCTATCCAGATATGTGTTCAAACCCAATTTCTCATAATATTGATATTGCTTGTTTAGATGAAGCTGGATACACCATTGATGAGATCAATAATATTAGGGTTGAAACAATGTAGAAACAAGAAAATGATGAAATTATATCTTATGAGAATGTAAATGAGAATGAAATCCCTTATATTAATTAAAATGATAATGAAATCCCTTTTACATTTGAAAATGAAAATGAAACCCCTTGTGTGAATGAAAATGAAACTCCTATGGATGAAGGTGAAAATGTTTTTTTTACAATTGAAACAGATGTGCTAGATAACCTTCATGGTAAATTTTCTTCGAGACAAATTAGAAATTATGGAAATAAAATATATAAAATATTTTTCATAGAAAGAAATTAGGATTCCAATGTCAACTCATGGTGCAATTGATGAGAATGTTGAAAATGAGAAAAGTGATGAAAAAATTAGGTGTTTTTGTAAAATCAAAAAAGAAAGATGATTCAGTAGAACAAGTCATATCTAGTGTTGCTAATGCTATTGATGTTATTGGTAAGAAAATTCGATCGAAGATAAGAATGCGGCTCATCGTGCAATAACTACTACTCTAGTTGATAAAACAACTTCAAATAAAAGAATGTTAAGTAAGATTAGTAAATGTGTAAAAGTAAATCCTAGAACTTTGATAAGAGCTGCTAAAAGAAGAGAAAGTATTGAAAAGGATCCTATTAATCAATGTTGGAGTTTTAGTGGTAGACTCCCAAGATCAGACATGAAATTAACTAATGAAATTAAATATTTAATCCATAAATTTTGGCATGATAATACAAGAGTATCACCTAACATTAGAGATGTCTTAAAATTAAGGGTGGGTTCCAAAATTCGTGAACCTCATCCAAAGCATCTCTTAGATATGACTCAAACTAATTATATAAAAAAATTAGATGCTTCAATCTTACCATTGAATATTAACATAAGTCAAAGATCATTCAAAAAGTGTAAACCTTGGTATGTTAGAATTAATAAGCAACTAATCTCTTTGTTGTTGTAAGACTCATGTACAATTTCGTATTATTATGATATATTTCGATATATACGATGCACTTTGCATGCTAACCAAATTATGCAGGACATTTGTGGCATTAATATGCCACCTGAAAGAATCAAAGATTTTATAGCAGGTTTGTTTTGTGATCCCTCTTTAAATGGAAACTCATTTTTTTTTAAAAGCATGCATTTCTGGAGAATGCGATAGATGTGGTAACTTTTCATTATTAGGAGAATGTATGCATGAAAGTAGTTTAGATGAATTTGGACAACAATTAGTGGATGTAAAAAAATTTAAAAATGTTGAGTATTCTTTAAAAGATGGAAAAATTGGAAAACATGTTGAGCTAATTGTGGAAAAAGTTAGTGTGCATGCTTTTATTAATGAATTTAAAGATAAGTTTGTACCTAAATATGTTCAACACTCTCATAATGCTCATTGGCTTGATAATCAATTTCGTTTATGTAAAAACACGTTCCCAATTGGAAGTATATTGTCAGTTGTTGATTTTGCTGAAAATTATACTCTTGCTCCACAAGAAGAAATTCAATCACAGTATTATAATTCAATGCAAGTAGCTATATTTGTTCACATTTTTTATAGACATGCAGAAGATAGTATAGAAGATAATAGGAGAATTTTGAGAGAGTACCATTTTTATGTAAGTGATAATCGATTACATTCATCTAAGTTTGTACAATATTGTTTTGATATATTTTATAAAAATTTAAAAGAGAGAGGAATTCAAATAATAGAACATCTCATATGGTCAGATAATTGCATGGGTCAATTCAAAAATGCTAGAATGTTTTATTGATTATGTAGAGTTCATAAGGAAAATAATATCCAACACATATGGAGTTTTTTTTAAGCTAGTCATGGTAAGGGAGAACACGATGGAGCAGGTGCATGTGTGAAAAGAGCTCTTGCTAGAGAGCAACTAAAATTTGAGGATGCTACGGAATTTAGAGATGCATGTGCAATTGTAGATTGGCACAATACCAAATTATCTACAAGAACAAGTGAGAGCTCAATAATTCGACGCTTCTTTTGGTTAGTTGAAGAAAATGATATTTTTTCTCAACAAGATTGTGAAACAATTAATGGATCTGCAAAATAGCATTCGTTTAAGAGTTCAAATGCAAACACATGAACAATATGGACAAGGGAGTTGGCATGTTTTTGTCAATTTTGTATTGCAAGTGATTGGGAGGCATGTGAAAATATGGAATGGGTCGAACAATGGCAACAAAGAGCCTTAACACCTACATTGACAAATGTTCAACATGGAACGATA
The DNA here is from genome assembly GCA_007258455.2 of Sequoia sempervirens. Classification (NCBI taxonomy): domain Eukaryota; kingdom Viridiplantae; phylum Streptophyta; class Pinopsida; order Cupressales; family Cupressaceae; genus Sequoia; species Sequoia sempervirens. Next base: position 89,996,196 of record VDFB02000003.1, read on the forward strand.
ATTGAAGATAATCAAGTGTTTGCATCAGATGATTATGATCATGTTTCAGATCTTGTACAAGAAGGTACATTATTTATTGAGTTGAATTTTGTATGTATGGATGTTTATATGTGAATTAAATATAAGTCACTTTTTATTGAATTTTGTATTTATTTTTGCAAGACATGTGTATGTTGTTGTTGCACCTGAGGGGAATGAAGAGGAGATAGATTACTAGTTGGCTAGATGTGTTGAGAGAAAACATAAGTTGGCACATCCTAGAGTGGATGATGACAACTTTGAGTATCCAACTGGTTCAATGGTTGTTGTTGGCACCTAGCTTTGAAAATATTTAATGAGAACGAATGGCTTGCCTACATTTGAAGATTATGAAAGACACAAGAAGATTATACATTATTCACATTTGATTTTGGCAACCAATATAAAACTAGTTAGATATCAAGGGAGGCCTGCTAATAAAGTTTTATGGACACTTTCAATGGATGATCACGAGACAATCATAGATGCATTAAAAAAGAGAGAGGATGCAGATGGTACAACAGAGTAAATAAATATTGGTAAGTATATCTAGTTGTTTATATAGTTAATTGATATATATATATTTGTATTTAATCATTTCCTAATTAAATTTTTATATCATTTTTTGTTTCAGGTCTCCCAAAATTAGATGCTTTACAAACAAGAGAGGAGATGCACATATATTACAATGGAATTCAAATATAGAGATAGGTAACTATATATAGTTCTAGATACATTTAATTGATAGTATAAATTCATTATCTCAACTCCCCTTAGTCCACCCTCTTGCATCCCTTCAAGTCATTCTATCAACTCCCCTTAATCCACCCTCTTTCATCCCCTTAATCCATCCTCTTAAAGCACCCTTAAGTCATATCCTCTTACATCCATGTAATCCATAATCTTGCATTCCTTAAGTCACTCTCATAATTCCCCTTAAGCCATCCTCTTAGGGCCTATTAATATCCATATTGTTAGGTTCATAACATGCATCCCCTTAATCCACTATCTTACATCCCTTTAATCCATTCTATCAACTCCCCTTAATCCACCCTCTTACATCCCCTTAATCCACTCTCTTACATCCCTTTGAGTCACTTTATCAACTCCCCTTAATCCACTCTCTTACATCCCTTAAGCCACCCCCTTAAAGGACTCTAATAATTATGATATATTTTGATATATACGATGCACTTTGCATGCTAATCCATTCTATCAACTCCCCTTAATCCACCCTCTTACATCTCCTTAATCCACTCTCTTACATCCCTTTGAGTCATTTTATCAACTCCCCTTAATCCACCCTCTTACATCCCCTTAAGCCATCCTCTTAAATGACTCTCATAATTCCCCTTAAGCCATCTTCTTAGGACCTATTAAGCCATATCCTAGGGTTCATGAGATGCATCCTCTTAAACCATCCTCTTATATCCCCTTAAGCCATTCTCTTAAGACCCCCCTTAAGCTATATATCCTCTTAGGTCCCCTTAATCCATCCTATGGCAAACATCTTTTGAATTTGTATGGAATTTACTATATACTATTCTTTTCTCACATGAATTTTTTTCTTAAATGAATCATAAAAATTGTAGTTACTTACATTAATTATTTTTTTAGGTTCTCATCAAGTCGATCTACGAAGTGATTGTTGAACTAAAAAATTATTTTATCGAGACTATATGTAAATGTCAATTTTTGGACTTCACCTAAAAGTTGATAAGTTTTAACTGTATCTACATGCGCATATATGTTTCATCATATTATATAGTTGTAATAAACATCTTGATATACATTATATATGTTTGTTCAATGTCACTTTTTAAATATCTTGTTCCAATTTTATAGATTATACATTTCATGTCTTGTATTTACCACATTTTATATAATTATTCAATTGTATAGATTATACATTTTATACATGTACAAGGAGATAGTTTTTTTGTTTATTGATTCAAATATTTGCTATCTAATTGGAAAATAGTTAAAGTTATCTGCCCTTAATTTATTATGAATATGATCTAAACTATTTAAGGAATGTTTTAATTTGTCACCTAACCATGTGATAAATTATATATATATTAAATTTGATTCTAGATAAGAATTTATATAGTGCATGTAATACTTGAAAATTAGATAAAATATAAATAGTCTAATGTATGAGTGCATATAATCATGAAAATGAACATAACAAGATAGATAGTCCATAGAATTTATAGTCCATGTCAAGTCCAACACATAACATGTTCAAAGTAAAACTACAGATAGATAGTCCATAAAATTTATATGTCAAGTCCAACACATATATTTAAATAAAACTAGAGATCTATAGTCCATAAAACATATTTAAACCATCTAACTTTTAGGCTGATCGATCAAATCAAGTCTCCTCTTTGTTCCATGTTGACTAGATGTACTTGCATCATGCTGTCAAAGAGTACAAGAAACTTGAAATTAGATTTAAATTTATTTCTAGAAATTTTGATATAATTAAACATATTTAAACATGAAAATATAAACTTTTAGATAAAAATAAATTTAATTAAATATCTAGTATTTATATATAGTAAAAATGATTTCTAGTATGCATAAATTACCATATGATCATGTGAATCTGTAACTGGTACATTTTCTTCAACGGGTAGCATAACTGTCACTTGAGAAGATGCAAATGCCTAATCTACTATATCCTACATATTCATATAAAGCAAACAATATGTGAAAACCTCGAATATATATATTTAAAAGGTCCATAAAAATTGTATAGGAGATTTTTAAAGTAAATTTTACAACCTCGAATGATATGACCTCATGATCACGCACCTGAGATTGCCCATGCATAAACGCCAATGATGTCTCAGGTGCGCGGCCCGCCATGGGTATCTCATGAAATTCCTGCATATAGATGTACAACAGTTTGTATAGATCATTGACACATGTGTATGTAAATGAAAAAATTAAATTAGATCTATGATGTCTATTTAATTTAAACTTAAAAAAAATTTGAAAGCACGCACCTGAGCTGATGATGTCTCAGGAGCACTCACCACTGTAACTTGTGGTTGGTCAGTACTAGGTATTGTATGACCTCCCTGCATCTAGATATAATATATCAATTCACAAATGTGTACAAATTCAAATTAAATTAGATATATATATCCACACAAATTATTTAATATATATATTGGTTCAAGTACCTGTCCAAAAGGTGAGCCTAGATCTACAGCACTCGACATATGCACATGATGATCATACTGAGTTTCAGGCATCACGTGATCATGCATCTACACCAAACACTTATTGAATTAATATTATATTATATATATAATTTGATGTTATTATTTACATGAATTTTTCATATTTCAAACTTGAATTAAATTTAAGTTCAAAAGATGAACATACCTGTGTAGGATGATCCTTAGAATATAGTAAATTCAGGTATGACCCCATCCCAGATGCATGTGCGTCGCCTTAAGTGGATGTCTGAGTATCCCTATAGCCTGAGCCTCCATGCTCTCTATTGGCCACTTCAGTGGCCGCATGTGTAGACTCCTGAGTGAGATGTCCTGAAAGTGAACTCAATTCTCCTAATGTTGATAACATGGTTTGCTGCTGAAATGCAGCAGGAACACTAGGAGAAGGAAGAGGAACAATAGGAGCAATTGGAGCACGTCGCTAAGGATCGACGTGTGCTCCTAGTCTATGTTGAGGCATGCCACACCCAACTCCCTGAAATGACCTCATATCAAAATAGTTGGGTTTTTTACCCAACTCAAACGCAGCCCATAAATTTCTCAAAAAGTATAAGGGCACCTCACTGTTGCCATGTGGTGGAGTATCAAACACCATCCACCATATGTCCCAAAAATGTATAGCTATCTGCAGGTGCCTACACCATAAAATTGAAATTCATTTTTTCGTGGGTGGAATGGGTTGGTTTGTTTGGGGATTAATAAAATATTGGCACATGGCTTCTTTGGTAATTTTCAGGTCATTGATTTCTTTATATGACAATCCATCCGCATAGAATTGTCTCCTCTCTTCTCTCCATTGATGGAACCTAACTAGGTATGTATCAATAGATCAAACAGAATCAACAATAGTTTGCATCGTAGATGCAAACCGTGCGAGATGGGGAGGGACTCTAGGCTCATTTTTTATAAGATCTATATTTCCTTGAATGATAGTGAGGTTTGCTCGAATATTCTCTCTTAATTGATCTTCATCAACTACAAGAGGGGGTAGGGGGTTTGGTGGTGGAGAATGTGGAGGTGTGCTAGGGTTATAATGTTCATGTGGTGGATTGGGATGTATGGGATCTATAGGAATTTCTTGATTGGGCATAAAATCCTCTAAATTAAACAACGGATCCATGTGAGCAATGATATGGCAACTGCATGTTAAACAATTAAAAAATATATATCAACAAACTAATTAAATAATGCACAAAATTTGAAAGTTATTTAAAAATCACATTGAACATGCACAAATTCAAAATATATTTCATTTGAAGACCATTTGTGAATAACATTAAATAAAATCCATATAACATTAAAATTCATCGCATGTACACACATTAAATTGATTCCAATGTGGGGTTGTTAATATGAAGGGTAGATTTATGAAATTATGGGGTTTTATTAAAATTTATTTAATCTCATTCATTATTTTCAAATAATACTATTTAGATAAGAATGAAAAATTAATAGAAGTCATTGAAAGGGACACATAGACATATGGTAGTGACCTAATTGCAATGTACAAAATATAAAAAAAAGATGAGTGAGTTCAAGCTCTAATCACCAAATTTATCCCCTTAAGAAATGTCAAATTCCCCCTCAAGACATCGATTTACGATTTAGGGTATAGGATGGCTTAAGGGGATCTATGTGTAGTAAGGTCTTAGGACAAAATGGTCCATGGCTTAAGGGAATAAAATTTGGTGAAGTTGCCTAAGGCAACCAAATTTCATTTTAGGGTCCTACAATTCAAAATGAATAGATGTATTTTAATCAAGTATGACAAAATTTAATTAAATCTGAGGACATAAATTGATTTATCTAAATTTTCAAATTTCATGTATATAGATACTATTAAATAGTTTTTTATATTTTAAATATATCTTTATTTGTGATTAAATATTATTAAAGGCTACCTCTAGGAATACTCTCCTAGGTCTAGCTAATCCCAAAGTGAAGGAAAAATTATTCATTCTCAACAATTAGAATAGTATTTAACTCTTTATTTTAATGAGTTCATCCATACATCCTTCAAGAATATCATCTCCCTAGCATAAGTGGATTGATCCCTATACACATAATACACTATCAACACTTTAAAAAATATATATTATTGTAGACCACCCAACTATAATTTTAATGCAACCTATATGTATAGGAAGACCAAAAAATTATACAACTCACACATCTTGAGTATTACCACATATAAATTCAATATTTCATTAGTAATACTTGAATATCTAAAAATGCTAGAGGGTTATCTAGGAAATTTAAGCAACCAAAATATTCCACAACCATCACTTTGTACATCCAAATAGAAGAACAAGGTTTTTTGGGAGCTTCTAGGTCGTGCTAAGAGATCAACTCTACAACTAACATGTAATGAGGGTTCAATAATCCAATTCTTCTATTTAACCATGGATTTAAAGAATGAAACCAACATATGTAAGAACTTTAAATAGTATTCAAAACAACTAGTACTTTCTCATGTAACTAAGAAGCCAAAAGCAAGAACCCAACATGAAAAATCTTCCATTTTGTACATGACCACATAATACATGAAAATAGAAATTTAATCTTAGAGGATAGTCTCATAATACCAAATAAGATCTACAACTATAAAGGAAAAAAGAGAGAAATAAGAATATATGCAACTATAAGAAGGAAAGAGATATAATATACTTTATGAATCCTATTTCAAGAATAACTATCCTCTAATTTACCACACAACTCAATGCATTGTTAGATGATTTATGGTTATAATATACTCATAGGGATTCTATAGAATACAACAATGATATCAAAAATCCTAATCCTATTAAAAAAAAAAGGATAGAATAACTTTATAAAATACATTGCATACATCTTCTACCCAAAGAATCCAATATATAGGTCCATAAGGATTCCTAGGAAATAACAAAATGACAACACCACAGTCACTAATAATGCATGAAAATACTATGGTAAGTAATTTTTTATGACTCTCACATGTGTTGACCCATCCTAAAATAGATAATAACTCTTATACAATCTCTTTATTTCAACTTCACTATACAAGTTGGCCTAAGTAACTCTCAAGAACTCATCTAAGAGACACAAGATCTCTAGATAGTGGGACAAAGTAGTTAAGAAGAAATTATAAGTTTAGTTCACTAACATTAAAATTTATAATCTCATTCATTGTTTTCAAAGAATACTAAAGATAAGAATGAAAAATTAATAGAATACATTCAAAGGGACACATAGATATATGCACTAGTGACCTAATTGCAATGTACAAAATAAACAAAGATGAGATTGAGCTCTACTCACCAAATTTTGAGAACTTCTTTGATCCCCTTAAGAAATGTCATATTAGGACCCTTTACGACATCAATTTACGATTTAGGGTGATAGGATGGCTTAAGGGGATCTATGTCTAGTAAGGTGGACTAGGAAAAAATGTTCCATGGGTTAAGGGAATAAAATTTGGTGGAGTTGCCTAAGGCAACCAAATTTAATTTTAAGGTCCTACAACAAAATGAATGGTAAATAAGGGTTTAGGGTTTAGATTTAGAGATTTGATGACATGAAAACATATAGAAGACACCTGATGGATTTTGAACCTATTTGGACCTCCAAGCACTCTTGGATGATTTAAAAAGGAAGAGGAGATCTAAACCCTAAACCCTAAACCCTAGACCCAATTTTTTATCTAATCATATATTTTTTTAAAAGTTTCTATGACATAGACTCTTCCTTTGAAATAGGGTTTACGTAAAATAGCCCATTTTAGGTTTACATAAATTACAGTAAATAGGGTTTTAGGTTTATGTTTTAGGGTTTAGGTCCAAAGATTAACCTACAATGTAAATTAGTTTTTAGGGACCTATGGAAATTTTGTAACCTAGGGTTTTGAAATTTCTACGTTTTAAATGTGTTTAGGTTTAGTTTTTAGGGTTTTCAATTTACAATTTAAATTTCTTAATTTTGTTGATGTTATTGGTTTTTTAAATGCAATTAAAAACAATAAAATATTGAGCTAAACACAAATTAAATACTAATTAAAAAACAAAACAAAAATATATAAACCAAAAAAAATGAAGAATTCAAAAAACCTGGAAGTCGACGAGGTTGCTAGTGTCGATGGGAGGTGCAGTGAAAATTTGGTCACCTCTAAAATGCGTATGCGCTCTGCTTTCTTCTAATCGCCCTCAGATTGAAATGGTGGAAAATGAATTACAGTCGTTTATTTAAAAAAATAAACACTTTCTCAAAATGTGTACGCGTTTTAGGTTCGTGTACCCGAGTCTAAACACATACGCATTCGGATCCATGCTCGGGTACTCGATCCATAACGCGTACAAGTTTCTTGCGAATTTTTTTTTTCCACAAGATTTCCCCTCTTCGTGTACCCGACTTCTTGCTTTTACCCTATTATTGTTTCTCAAATGGTATTCATAGGAAAAAAATGGTTCCAAGGACTCCATAGAAAAATGGATTGCCTAAGCACGTGAACAAAACAATAATAGAGCATGCACGGACTATGAGATTACATGTTGAGCTATCTTTAAACATGTAGGAAGAGGCTATAAACATTATTGTTTATTTAATCAATAGAGGTCCCTCTAATCCTTTGGGTTGTGGTATTCCAAAGGAAGCATGGATAGGTAAGAAGGTGGGTTATTATTTTCTCAAGACCTTCGGTTGTGAAGCATTTGCACATTTAGATTCTAAAAATAGAGCCAAGCTTGATACAAAATCAAAGAAATGTATATTTTTTGGTTATGGCATTAATGAATTTAGTTATAGGCTTTGGGATTTTGAAAATCAAAAAATTGTGAGAAGCATGGATGTCATATTCAATGAGAAAGTGTTGTACAAAAATCAGTTGCAGCAGCATGAGAAGAAAGAAAATGAATATGTAGTGTTGGATGATACACCAAATATCGATGTTCCAGTGGTGATTTGGGAGAGGAAATATACATGGAACAGCCACAAGTATTTGAGGTCAAAGGTCAAGAGAAATTGGTGTGCAAATTGAAGAAAAGTTTATATGGCTTGAAGTAAGCACCTTGGCAATGATATATTAAATTTGATAGCTTTACGGTTGAGCATGGCTATAGTTGATGTAATTTAGACCATTGTGTTTATTTTAAGAAGTTGGATGATGAAAGCTACATTATTTTATGTTTATATGTTGATGATATGTTTGTAGTGGGGTCTAACATGGATCACATAAAGGAGTTAAAATAGCAATTAGAAAATTCATTTGCTATGAAGGATTTGGGGGTAGCAAAACAAATCCTTGGTATGAAGATTACAAGAGATAGTCCTAAAAACAAAAAATTGTTTCTATCTCAGGATGATTATGTTGAAAAGTTTTTACAAAGTTTTCATATGGAGAATGCAAAATCTTTAGCACACCTTTGCCCAGTCATGTCAAATTGACTAAGGATATGTGTCCAAAGACATAAGAGGAGGAAGAAAGAATGTCCAAGGTACCATATGCTTCAACTATAGGTAGTTTAATGTATGCCATGGTATGCACAACACTGAATATTACACATGTTGTAGGAGTTGTTAGTAGGTATATGAGTCGTCCTAGAGTTGAGCATTGGAATGTAGTAAAATGGATTATTAGGTATTTGAGAGGTACATCCAATAAATGTTTATGTTTTGGGGGCTCTAATACTGATTTAAAAGGCTATGTTGACTCATATTTGGCAGGGGATATAGATACCATGGGGAGTACCACAGGCTATGTATTTGCAGTTGGTGGGACAACAGTGAGTTGGATATCTCAATTGTAGAAGGTGGTTGTTTTATCCACCAGGGAGGTAGAGTATGTTGTTGGAACAAAGGCAACAAAGCAGATGATATGGCTGCAACTTTTCATGGAAGAGTTGGGAAAACAACAGGCTGAAAATTACTTGTTTACAAACAGCCAAAGTGTTATACATCTTGCAAAGAATTCTGCCTTGCACTCTAAAACCAAACACATGCAATTGAGATATCATTACATTCAATCAGTGTTGGAGGATGAACAGGTAAAGTTGGAAAAGATACATACAGATGCCAATCCAGCGGATATGTTTACGAAGGTGGTGACAAGGGAGAAGCTGAGCTCCTCTTCAGCTTCGGTTGGCCTTCAAGGTTGAATTCAAGTATAATAAAGCAGCAGGGTCCAAGGTGCTTATTTCTAGTGGGAGTTGTAAGTGTAGTAGTGTCATCCAGGATCAGTCTCCAAGTGGGAGATTGTGTTGGTGTGGAGCTTGATTAGTCTCCAAGTGGGAGATTGTTAGTATGTGGTGACTGATCATGCTATACTATACACTCTTCATGTATCCTCGTCAAGGTATGGGACTGGGCCGGACCCTGAGCGGAGGTTCGGGGGCAGCAGCCCCCCGAGAAAAAAAAAATTGCGTTGTCACTGACAAAAGAAAAAAATCAACTTTGTAAAACCCTAATTTTGGAAGCTTCTAAAAAGCTTGTTATAAGTGGTTGGGATGGGAGTTGTAGTAGGGCATTATTAGTGAGATTGTAATATGTTTTACACTAGATAATAAAATCATTGGATGGCTACAGTTTTGTGGATGTAGCCTAGATTGAGTGAACTATATGTTTTCTTATTTCTGCTATAATTTTATGTGTGTTTTCTTTCTTGGTTTTATTGATCAAATATACATTTAACTATTAGATATATGCTTTCTAACCCTAACACCTTGATCTCCTTGGCATGGGCCAGTGTGGCACTCAGGCTTCATGACATGGTTTAACCACCTCTTGTGGATCTTGGATCTTGTATAAACCCAACGGTTGTATCGAGCATTAACAACTTGTTGATCTTTTGGTGCAACAACAACCACCTTTGCAACATTTATCATAGTGTAAGAGAATAAAATATCCTTTACATAAAAAATATAGTTAATTAAATATAGTTAATTAAATGAAGTAATTAATAGTTTATTAATTTAGATATATATGTATTTTGAGCAACACATTGAAATAAATATAGAAAATAAATAAGTAAATGGTATTTAGTCAGAAGATCACTAAAAGGAGCAATGACTCTTCAATAGTCTTGAAGATGGTATTGGAGGTCATAAATACACTTGGAAGAATCATTAAACATTCAATTTGTCATCCCTACAAGCCAATGGTGTTCATGTGAAGTTTGAATCTTCGACTAGCCTTTTCTTGGAGTTTAAATGCTAGCTATTGATCCACTTGTAAAATATTTTGATTGGAAAACCTATGCATGAGGGCAAGAATCTCTTAAGAGGTTGGGGAAAATTCACGTTATAAAGAGATAGCACACTCCAATAGAATTTGTAATGGAGGGGATTCACTACTCTTGAGTCTCTAGGACAACGAAGAGTCTATAGGGAGTGAATAGACCTTGATTACCTCAAAGTGTAAAGCTTAAGTGATGAGATGAAAGATGAAAGAGATTGCAAAAATGTGACTAAATGAAATACTAAGCTATGAAGAGAAAATTGCAAATTAATAGAATCTGGTAAGAGATTACAAAATGTGAATTAGAAAAAAAAGAGAGAGAGAACTTACAGAATCTGCCCTTGGGAGGATAGAGTCGTGGCGAATGGATTTCAGTGCATTGCACTGACGTCTATGCCCCACACTATTGTCCTTGCCAAATGAGGAGCTAAAAATTAGGAAACAACGAGTACCCAACTCTTTGAATCTAGAAACCTGCACACATCAAGGACAAGGAAAAGTGTTGGAGTTGTTTTGGGGCTTGCTTCAGTCAAACCCTCATTTTAGTGTTTCCACCTCCATGGACAGCCAAATAGGTAGAAAATAGATAAGACATGTAATCAAATAGATGAAACATGTGATAAAGACAAACCCCGCTATGGAGGAGAACCAGTATCACAAATGAAATAGATAAGACAAGTATATTTGTAAATAGACAAGACAAGACAAAGTAACAAGAGAGTGTTATCAATAGTTTATGGCTCCCTCTTGGCTTGATAGATGAGATATTGAATGCTTGCAAGAGAGCCTTGGCTATTGACAAGATGTGAATCTGATAGAGCTTCGTTGTTGAGAAGAGATGTAGAAGAGAAGAGAGTGGGAGAGCAAGTTGGAGTGAGAAGAAGTGAGAATGAATTGCAAGGAGATGAGATTGAATGAGAATAGAAGTGAAAATGGAGTTTTCCAAGGTTGCATGGGTGGGAAGAGCCATGACACTCACGATTCTACCACGATGACACATGGCATGGGCAAAGTTCACGAGATTCCCTCATTTAAACTTAGAAAGTATGGGGATGCTTGCGTTCCACATCCAACTCAAATATTTATAAGAAATGAGGTGGTGAACTTCTAACGCTTCATCATTGCCCCTTAGGAGTTGGAATCATGAAATTATGAGTCATAAGGTCTTTGTCATAAATGTGGCTAGGTGTCATAAATGCAGTCGGACAAATGCACAAGTGTGAAATTGCCACGGGGTGCAATTTTATGACACTAAAAAATTAAAACACCTAGATAAGTGGGCATGTGTAGGATCGTGATGGGCCAAACTATGCTTCTAAGTGGTAATGAAAATACAAAAAAAACTTGAGCAACTTCACATAAAAATCTGAATAGGTTATTAACACAATATAATATAATATGTAGAAATAGAATTTGTAGCAAATTGAATTTACTTTGTAGGCTGCTAGGCCTTTTTGGAAAAAAGGTAATTTTATTTGGTGAAATTTTAAAATTTCAATGTAGTAGTACTTTAAATTTTGAAAAAAAAACATGTGTTTGTTTGGCCAACCTAATTATGAGAAAAAAAATTGAATCTTTCAATATAAGTAGAGGACACATGCCTGAATGTGACACATTTTTTTGTAAATTTTTTGCAAGTAAATAATTAGTTATAAATTTCTTAGTTGGAATTTTTTAAAATATTAAAAATTATTTGTCTGGCCACCCTAACTTGGTCAAAAAATTATGAAATTCTTTTTTTTTTCAACCTATAGTTTGTGAAACATAGAGTGTGACACATCTTTTAGATTCAAAAAATGTATAACTATTTAAAAGTTATAGATGTTTTTCAATCAACTTATCAATTAGGACTTTAGACATAGTGCATGTAGAAAATCAATAATAATTATCTATTAAATTTAAAATAAAGCATATCTTATATTGGTATAATGCAAGCAATTTAATGAATAAACCCTTTTTGTTTCATCAAATTCAGATTAAAAAAAACGTCAACGCAAAGGGTGAAGTCCAAAAAACCTCTGGAACCCTTCTAATCATGTTGGGTTAGTTGACTTTTTAGGTTTGAAACCCCCAAGCCAAATCCCAAAGCAATCCCAAGGTAATAACTGAGGCAAAAAAATTGTCAAAAAATGGATATCCATTAATAACAGATATCCAATAGGAACAAATATCTATTTTTTAAAGTTAAAAAATAGATATCCATTTTTAAAGTAAAGAAATGGATATCTATTTTATATATATATATATATATATATATATATATATTTTTAAAGTAAAGAAATGAATATCCATGTTTTAAAGTTAACAAACAGATATTCATTTATTAGAGTTAAGAAATGGATATCTATTTCTTTAATTTTTTTGGTTGGTGATAGATTGAAATTTAACATATGTTATAATATTAATATTAATATTAATATTTTTATATTTAAAATATTAATATATATTATAATATATGATAAATTAATATTTAATAATTAATATACACTAGCATATATTAATATTAAGACAATATACATTATATAATGTCGATATTATATATTATATTATATAAATATAATATTATATATAATAATATAATATATTAAAAAAATTGATGGAATGCTACAAGGGAGTTTTAAATATCATATTTATTATAATGAAAGCATAAATGAAACTACAAGGAGCTAGGAGCAATATACACCTCTCTCTCTCATCTTCCCTATCTACTTCTCTCTATCTCCACTCACCCTCTCCCTCTCTACCTACCTTTCCCTCAATCCCTCCTACCCTACCTCTCTTTCTACCTACCTCTCCCTACCTCTCACCTTCCCCCTTCTCTATACCTCTCTCTCCCCTTCCCTCTACTTCTCTTTATCTCCCCTCACTCTTTCTACCTATCTCTCCCTATATTCCTTCCACCTTATTTCTCTATGCATACCTCTTCCTACCTCCCTCCTTCCCCATCTCTCTCCCTCCCTCTATCCCTCTCACCCTACCTCTCTACCTTTACCTCTCTCCTCCCATCCCTTTCTACTTCTTTCTATCTATTGTCTCCCACCATCCCTCCTAACCTATCTCTCCCTCCCTTTCTCCCTCCTTCCCCCTCTCTCTACCTCTCTCTCCCCTTCCCCTTCTACTTCTCTCTATCTACCAAAATATATCTCTCTATGTACCTCTCCCTCTATCCCTCCTATCTTACCCCCCCTCTCTCTCTCTACCTCTCCCTCCCTACCTCCATCCCTCTCTACTTCTCTCTATCTCCCCTCTCCCTTTGTCCCTCCAACTTCGTGCTCAGCATGGTGCAATTTCATGTGACAATATTTTTTGGCACACCCAGTGGGACTACTTTCTTTTTGTTGAAGAATCTAGTGTTTTCTTCAACGCACTTTGTCTTTTAAGGCATATCATCAAACACCATGGTGACTTCGTTCAAAATCAACTGGTTCAAGTAACCTTAGAGTTTCACTTCATCTTATTGAGGAGTTGGTGTGCTCTTCAACATTTCAGCCTTTGGAGGTAGTTCTACAAGCACCTAATGAATTTGCAATATACATTCTTGGATGACTCTTTGGTATATACCTAAAATATTTGGTTGGGCAGTCTTTTGCTCTTATTTTGTAATTTTTGAGGTGTTTCCTATGCATTAAAATGTCATATTTTAATGGAAACCACATTTACACACCACCATATCATGATAATGTTAGCTTTGCACCTCCCAATTAGCCATATCAAGCTGGTTATACCTCCCATTTCATTCCAAAGAGCCTTGTTGTTGTGGGTTTTCAATCTTTTCAAAATGCTAACCAGCCACTCCCACCCTACCCAGTCTTCTTGGAAACCTACAAATTCATATCAACAACTCCAAGAGACTCATCGCTTTGAAGATCAGCCTTGTTTCTCTCCTAGTCAACCCTGAGATTTTGATAATTTAAGTGCAAGTGAGATTACAAGCATTTTGTTTGATTTCAATAGACGGCCTAATGAGCTTCAGAGACAACAAGAGTTTGACCTACAGTAGGAGGAGTGGGCTAATCAATCCTATCAAGAGAAGCAAGGTTGTTTCCCAAAACATGATGAGTTTATCCATCAAGCTCATTATTCATAGCAGCAAAATAGAGAGGCCCATTAGAGGTATGAATAGCAATTGGAGGCACAAAGAAGGTAGCAACAAGAGGAGTATACAACAAGAAATTTTGTTTCTAGGGAAGAGCAACTCATGGGTAAAAGCACAAAGTTGTGTCACACTTTCAGCCAACTTATCATCACAATTGAATTTAAGTATTTCTAACTAAAAATAAAATTTGGTCAAACATATGATCTAGTAAGATTCATTCTAGCTAAGTTAGATACTTCCACAACTTTTTTAACTAAAATTGTTGGCTAAAAATTTATGGAGCACCAATTTGCGCCCAATTTACCAAAACAATAAAAATATTTGAAAAACTTGAAGTTTTAATAACACTTGCTAATGTAAATAACATTTTTTCAAAAATATAAAAATACCCTTTTGTATCAATCCAAAAGTGTAGTTTTCAAAAATATATTTAATTTAATAGTTTAATTATTATTTATATTTTATTTTTTATCTTTACTAAAAGTAGGTTATCATCACAAAATATTAGGTTGATTACCATGCCAAGGAAAAATACTAAAACTTATTAAAAAAATTTGAAAAAAATATGATGCACTAGATAAAAGAATCTATTTCAAGATGGTATAATTTTTTTTCCATTTTAGTAAAATATTCAATATGAAAGTTAACGTCTAATGGAAACAACTATTTTTTTATTCACGCACATTTTAATATTTATTTAAAAATATATATTTATCAAAATTGGAAAAAAGTATATCCATGCACTAAAGTTTCAAGTTATAAATACATAAAAAAAAATTGAAAGAAAAAAAAAAAAATTACTATAAAAAGTTTGATGTCCCATGCAACTTCATTTTTCAACATTTTATCAACAACTAAATTATAGTGTTAATTTATTAAAAACTAGTTTTAAATCATTTTTTAATTTTTTTTTAAAAATACATATTTTACTAGTTTACATCATACCAAAATTCAAAACATATATGCCACTTTTTAGTGATTCAAATTTAAAAGTTGGATCAACGTTGGCCGCTTCCTTTATAAAGTGTGACACAACTTTGTGTTTTTACCCTCATACTTTCCCTTACTCTTGCACAAGTGCACAAGACTTAGGAAACCGCTTGTGTGCCTAGTTTCAAACAAGCACCTCCACCATTTCCAACAACCTACTAAGGAGGAGGTAAGAAAATATAAATCTATGAGTTTCAAGAATCCTAACAAGCCACTTGAAATTCCAATTACCCCTGTTAGAGTAATAAGTTATTTCACTTAATTAATCTAATCATATTGGTTAATTAATTAAGTCAATTATCACTTTAGTTACTTAAGCTAAACTTAGGCACATTAATAATTAATTATTTATTAATTATTAAGTGTGCACACTAGGGTTTCCTTTTAGGGTTATGCATACATTGCTTTTATAAAGCAATTCATCTCTTGTATTTACTCAATTCCTAAATATTATACATTTGCACATCTTCATGCAAATTCTCTATGTTTCTCTTGTAGAAGGTATTTCTAGTTTGAATGTCTGATCTTAGAATCTAACATGGTATCAGAGCCTTGATTTGCAGCCCCTTCCTAGTTTTTGGAGAAATTCATTACATAGCACATTTGGGGTTCCTCGAGGGTTAATTGTCTTGAGTTTATTTATGCAGCCTTTTGGATCAAATCGAGCATCTCCATTGGATTTAGAGCACTGGAAAAAGTTAGGATTGGCTTTTATTTCATTGATTTTGGTCATTGTTGAAGAAATCTGTGAGGGTTTCAAGCTCGGTGATTTTTTTTGCAAGATTTGGGTGTAACCAATTTTTCTAGGCATTTTTGGGAAAAATGGACATTACTATCACAATCAAAGCACCCAAAAACCATAGAAATGCCTATCATTTCGTCGATTTCTGAGAAAGTTGAAAAAAAGGCAAAAAAATTGCCAAAGAGGTCGTATGGCCTCCCCAACACACTTTATGAGGCATTTTTCATGAAAATCAAGAAAAAAACATCAAAAATATCAAAAAGGCACTTTCAAAAAAGTGCTCACAATATAGAAGGGTCTGTCGCTACCATGCCACCCTCTCACCGCCAGCGGAGTGGCACTCAGAGCAGCACCGCTTAGCTTTCCCCGGCTGTCGCTCTCCACTCTAGCCCCCAGGGGCTTAACCTAAAGGTTGTGATCATATCGACGCCTAGGCACCTCCACCTAGCTCTCACTGGCTTCCAAGCCCCTGTGCCTAGTCATATCAGGGACCAAGAGCCTCACCACCAGCCCCAAGTCGTTGCCCCCTGGTCGCACATGTGACCAGGGGCTATTTGTTTTTAAGCCCTAGGTGCTGCATGCAAGGCTCATTGGCCTTTTTTGAGCAGTTTCACAAAATCAGGCATAACTTTCGTATATGGTGTCATTTTTTTGCAAATGAGATACTGTTGGAAAGATGATTCAGACGCCGATCTAGTGGTGTAGGAAGATTTTCTAGATTTTTCTCCAATTTTATTTTGCAGGCCTCTGAAGTCAGATGAAGCAATTTTTGCTTCGAAGGGCATATCTTTTTCCTTGGTTATCCATTTCTCGCGATTCAAGCAGCATCAGAAAGTTGATTCAATCCTCTACATAAATCTGACATCAATTTCATTCATGGAGGCAGATGTGAACATTGGTTTGTGCATGCACTCTTTTTTGTTTTCATGAACTAGGTTCGCATTTTCTCTTTAATTTATGCATGTTTTCAATGTTCTCCTTTTACAATCATGGGGTATTGTAATAAATGAACTTATATAAAGTGCCATCAGGGGGATTTATTGCATAATAATTTGATTAGAGTGTAGTTGCATTGCATGCACTTTGATCTCATCTTCATATTGATGACAACTCGTATGAGTTGTATATGGATTATGTAGTTTCTTTTGGCCACATCTTGCTCATAGCTTGACACATTTTGGTTTGCATCAGTTCACATCTTAGATTGAGAGCCTATGGTTAATGATCCTAAATCACATCAAATCACACCGGGTCACATCTCAGTTTGAGGTCCATTCATTTTATGCTTAATGTTCCAGAATCTTCATGGTACTTGCTCCTATGGATCAGTTTTAGTCACAGTTTGGCATCGGCATCGAGATACACAAAGCTTCCAGATTATTTCATCATATCATTCCCTCTTATGGGTGGCATCATTTATTCATCTACTGTTGCTTCATAGATTCCAGAGTTGTTCCATATTGTGAGTTTTCCAGAGTTCCTTGGCATCGGGTTTGTTGTTGCATTATCATGATTCTGCCTAAGTCCTTTAGTGACTCTCATATGGTTTCTTGTAAACAGAGATATCTTTCCTTGCTTTCCAAATTCAGGATTCCAGTGTTACTCCACAAGTTTTCTTCCAATGCTTCTTTGCAACAGGTCATCTCATTAAGGGGGGGTTTTGTCCCATTGGGTTTTCTCCTCTTTCTCATTCATTACATTTGTACATGGGTACATGATCAGGCTTTGTTTCTGAGACCCATCTTTGCTTTCATACATCTTTTCCTTAGTGTTTTAGCTACTTCCTAAGTTCATCTTAAGGGGGGGTGTTGGAGAAATAAGTTATTTCACTTAATTAATCTAATCATATTGGTTAATTAATTCACTTATCACTTTAGTTACTTAAGCTAAACTTAGGCACATTAATAATTAAGTGTGCACACTAGGGTTTCATTTTAGGGTTATGCATACATTTCTTTTATAAAGAAATTCATCTCTTGTATTTACTCAATTCCTAAATACTATACATTTGCACATTTTCATGCAAATTGCTCTGTGTTTCTCTTGTAGAAGGTATTTCTAGTTTGCATGTTTGATCTTGGAATCTAACAAGCCCTCCTTTTTTTAGAACAACCTATTGTGTAAGAGGTTTGCAAGCACAAAATTTTCAATTTCAAGAATCCCAATCAGCCCCTTGAAACTCCCATTCAACCTCTTGTGCCATCAAGTAGATCTTTTATGTTGGATATCCTAAGTTATGTGAGCTAAGCTATTCCTCACAAGAACCTATCCTTGAGGAGGTTGTTGTTGTGGATCCTTCATGTGCTCTTAAAAATGAGTGTTTTGCTTTGCTACAGGAAAAAATTGAAGATGAACTAGTGTTGTAGCAACAAGGCATTAAAAAGGTAGAAAAAAATGATACAGTAGAGGAATCAATCCTCTCATTTGATACCCTCCCTTATTTTGTTGAAGATGAGGAGGAAAGATCAGCTATACCTACATTAGTTGAAGCCTCTAAACAACTTGGTTTGGGCTTGATGGTTGAAGATAACACACATGGTTTTGAAGCAACAACAGTAGACATGTTTAGCCCCTGTTAAAGTGGATGAAGATCCACGATCTATTGAGGTCTGCAGTTTTGAGGTGGAGGATCTTGTTTAGGATGATTTAGAAGCTTTTTTCTCAAGCTTGGATGCAAATCTTTCACCCCCAAAAGAGAAGCTTTGTGTGTGATATTATAAGAATGAAGAAGCAGCAGAGAATGTGGCAACCATTATATGTCACGAGTCTTATTTTGTTGCAGCTAGTTGCCAAGAAAGAATTAAAACCAAGAGGAAATTTGAAGAATTTAGTTCTTCACTTGAAGCGTCTTAAAAATATGAGTTTTTTGTCGATGAAGTGTGCATCAATGAGGATTATTTTGTAGTTATTGAGCAACCACACATTTTTTTGGAGAGTGATGCTCTCGATGCTCAATTTGTTTGTATGCTTGAGTTTCACAGTTTCTCTTTTGAGGAGCATGAGGAAGGTCTTTCTTGTGCAAATCAAAAATCAAATTTGGCATTTTGTACATCACCATGTGAGCTAGGAACATTCTCCTTTTGTTTTAGCTCATGCATTAAGGAGGTCAGCGATGGTGACATCAACTTATCCTTTTGTGAGGTGAGTTCTCTTCCCTCTATAAAAGGTTTTGTTCTTGAATGCTAACTTGCCTTCAATCAATCGAGACACCATTGTTAGATGAATCTAACATTTGCATCATATGGTTTCCTTGCAATGGAAAAATTTATAGTGAAGTGATCCTTCATCTTGCAAGTGTTTTGTGTAGTTACATGCATGTTGGCAACAATTTTTAGTGGTTGCAGCTGGGTGAGGTATGCAACTATAGTTTGAGGGAGATAAACTCCTTTAAAAGGTTCATCTTTGATAGAGGCAAGTGTCCATTCTTTGATTTCTATTATTTTGTGTATATATTGTAAATATGTTGCTTTCCATGAAGTGCATTTGCACACCTTGCATTCTCCTTAAGGGAATGCATGTTCTAGTTTTCATGCTTTCCTCCAAGTATAGTTGCACATGTTTTGTTTTTCTTTAAGAAGGCCTAGCTGTTAAGTTTTTCCCTTCATGACTTTGTGCCCAATGGACTGATAAGGCATTTAGATTTCATGATTAGCAAGCAATCATCCTGCAAAAGTTGCCATTAATGTTGGCATTCCATGCCCCCCATAGATGAACCATCATTGATAACTAATCTAACAGATCCCCAATGGGACATCTTGCATGTTTTGTCCTTGAAGTTTCCTAAATTTTGCTAAGTCCCAGAATTTCAGGTTTTCAGGTTGTCTCTTACTCACTTCCTTCATGCCTTCTCCATCGCTCCTCCTTTCCCATCTTTCCTCTAAGTTTTTTAGGTTCACCCTTCGGCCTTACCCTTTACCCTTTACCGATCTCTAAAGGTAAGCCTCAAGCCTTACCTAGACGACCACTGAAGCTCGATTAAGTTTCAAGACTAGTCTAAGTATTGGTTTGTTTGACTTTGGGGGTTAGTCTTCTCTCTTTCATCTTCCCTTCTTGTGCTTTTTTTCTATCGGCCTTTTCCCTTCACCCTTGCCTCTTACCTCTTACCTTCTTTAGGTAAGAGGTAAGGCTTCCTTTCAACCTTTGAAAGTTTACTTCTATGGCTTTTGGTATTCACCTTATCCTTTACCTCTAATTTTTTGAGGTAAGCCTTTTCCCTTTCCTCGAATATTTTCTCTAAAAATTACTAAGTGTGATGTTTTTGAGTTTTGGGGGTAATTCTTTCCCGTTACCTCCAATTTTTGGAGGTAATATTTCCCTCTTCCCTTGATGCTTCCTTTCTTCTTTGTGCTCTACTTCTCCTTTCTTCCAAGCATGCGGTAAGCAGTAGGCTCGACTCCTAACTCTCGACCGCCCGATTGTCAATGTCCAACAGATGCATTTTTTTGAAGCTCTAAGCCATTTAATTCATGCTTGTAAAGGCTTCCTTTAGGGCCCGATGCCTCGACCTTTCGACGTTTTGACATGTTTTCTAGGTGACATTTTTAATACTCGATTCAAATTTTGAGCGACATGTCTTGGTTCTTGGGCTTCAAGGATGACATTAATTGCTCCCCTCACCTTCTGCAAGTGGATTTCATGGGTTCACATGCCCATTTATTACTCTTTGTTGATTATCTTGGAGTATCTATGCCCTAGTCGCATCTTTTAGGGAATGGCTCCATTATTGCATACATAGTCATTTTCGCTAACCTTGGTTAGGGTTAGGGTTCAACTTGTGCTTCTAAGATATGTCTAATCTATAAAGGGAAAAAATGTATTCATTTTGGTTCATCTTCAATAAGTTGTTTGTTCTTCCTCTGGCTCCTTTGGGGTTTTTCTTTGGCAGACTTGCATTTTTGCATCCCTATTATTGTAAAGATTGGTTTTATGTCTCTACATCAATGGAATGGGTCAATTTTTCCTCTTCTAAAATCTTGTGTGTTTGAGAAAGTTTACTACCTTGCATATCTGAGTGTTTTTTATATTTTTCATGCACGTATTTTGAGTTAAATTGTTTATAGTTGTTGGTTGTGAAACCCTCTTTCCTTCTAGCACCTTGTCAAACCCTAACCTTCTTGTATACCTTTGAAATTCAACCAAACATAGAGTTGTGAAAGTTCCCATGCCCCTCTTCAATGATGTATTATGTAATATTGGTTAGGAAGAAATAATCTTTTCATCTTGGTGTACCACCTTCATTTCCATTTCATGCATTCCTTCTCCCCTTTTCCCCTGTGAGTTGTTAGAGTAGGGTAGTGGTAGGTTTTCATGTGTTGGGTTGGACCAACACTTTGCACTTGGATTGAAAAAGGAAGATAGCTTTCTCCGGAGATTCGACCTTATACGCGCAAAGGTCCCACACCTTGAGGTTGTTTCCATCATGTCATTAGAATGCTGAGCTTCGTGCTCAACAGGGTGAAATTTCATGTGACAATAGGACACTCACTTGACAAAGGTGTGATGGAAAACCAAAGGAAAAAATAAACCCCCCCATGGCACTTTATCTCATAGTACGAGTACAAAAGGCAGAACAGGATGTGCAAAATCCCCAAAACTATACACTAGAATGACACTTTTTATCGTAGCGTGTCTACAAAAGAGAATGTGCATGAAAAAGATGTCTACAATGTCCAAATAGGACAAAATATTTTAAATACATATAGAATAGCCAAAAATGATTCATTTCATGCAAACGAAAAGTTTTCAGGAACTAAGACATCCAAGTAATTCACTAGAGTGTGAAAACACAAAAATCTAAATAAAATTTACCTAAAGAGAAATCTAAAAAAATTGCATAGATAGCTATAAAGAGCTTTGAAATATGGTTCCAACGCTGCTAGAATTGTAAAAAATGAAGAAACTAGTCAAAAGTTATGAGGTTGGGATTGAAAATAGCACCTATGACTTCAATAGGCTATTGAATGCACTAGCAACAAAAACAGGTGATGAGACCCACACCACTAGTAATTTGATGAGACCACCTTTCTAATGATATCTTGTTTGCCCAATTTCGATACCTGAGTGAAAAGTTATGCCCATTTTCTTGATTCTGCCTATTTTACAAAAAAAGCAAAAAAAATTAGCCCCCTCAGGGGTTGGGCACTGGTTGCCCATATGACCTTGGGGTGGCGGATTTTTTTTTGTTTTTGTTTTTGCTTAAAAAAAGAAAAAAAAATCAAAAAACAACAAAGAAGATTTCAAAATTTATCTTGTAACCAGGGTTGAAAAAAAAAACCTCATAAATTGAGAAGGGGTTTGAAGAATCCACGCTTTTATACCGTGTTAGAATTGTGAAAAACACGAAGCATGGGATCAAACGACAAACAAAGACACCTTCCACGCAAGAGATCTACAAATAATATATACAACATTCCTCAACAAGAAAAAGCTACAAAAGAACCTCAAGAAACATCAAGGAAAACAAAAGTCCTCAAAGGTTGAGAGTTCGAGAGAACAGAAGATAAATCTTCAGAGTGATAGTACAATGAGGGTTGAGTGCTATACAAGAGCAACCCTAAATGGTAAAGGGATTAGATCAGGACAAGTTTCAACATCACGTGATGAGACATAAAGATCTAATAATAGCTCACTTCAGTTAACATAGAAAAACACTTAGTTAACTAAATACATAACTCCTAAGTTTAGCTTAAGTGCATGAGAATAAATTGCACTAATTTAATCGATTATAGAGTAATTAATTATTAGCTAATGCATGATCACTCTAATGCTTGCATCTTGCATGTTGAGTAGTGCTGTTGAGGTCACTCATGTAGATTCATATACCATTTGTATCTTCGATTTCTAGATGTTTTCCTTTGGTTACCATTTGATTCGAGTAGTTTCATTGAGGACATGTATGCAGATAATTGTCTCTCTTGATCAGTGTTCTTCGGACTATTTGGTACTTATATTTTCAACTTACATCTTGCATGTTGAGTATTGTCATTGGGGTCACTCGTGTAGATTTATGTACCATCTATATCTTTGACTTTCAGATGTTTTCCTTTGTTTTCCATCTGCTTCAGTTAGTGTCATTGGGGGCACTCATGAAGATTACTGTCTCCTTGATCTTGACATTTGTATCTCCAATTTCCAAATGTTTGCCTTTGTTTTCCATCTAATTCGAGTAGTGTCATTGTGGACACTCATGTAGATTTTTGTTATCTTGATCTTGGTCGTCATTTTTCCAGAGAAGGTACTTCATTTCAGCACTATATCAGTCATCTTTCGACAATAATCTACAACTATGTGCTTTAATGATGTTCTACATTTTCCTCTTCTTTGGGACATTGTTTTAGTTGGAGGCTTCTTAGTCCTTTGCCTTGATTTGGAGGCTTTTTCAGTCCTTCATTCACCTTTCTCTCTTTTGGAGAGGAGGTTTTCCCATGTGGTTTTCTCCTTTTCTCCAATTGTGAGAGATCTTTTGTTTGTACATGGGTACCTCACTAAGCCTTGTTTGTTGATACCCATCATGCATTCTTCTTTTAGGGTTTTTAGCTACTCCCTAAGTTCATCTTAAGGGGGGGTGTTAGAGTAATCATGCATTAGCTAATAATTAATTAATATTTAATTAATTATTATTCTAATTTATTCTCATGCACTTAAGTTATTTAACTTAGGAGTGATTTACAATGCTAACTAGAGAGCTATTATTAGATCATTTTGTCTCATCACATGTGATATTGACACATGTCCTAATCTAATCCCTTTCTCATTTAGGGTTGCTCCTATATAGCACTCAACCCTCATTGTATTATTATGTCTTTGATAGAACTCTCAACCTTTGAGGATTTTTGTTTTCTTTGAAGATTCTCAAGGTTCATATTGTAGCTTTTTCTTCTTGAGGAATATTGCAATTCTTTGTTTGCAAATCTCTTGTGTGGAAGGTGTATTTGTTCTTTGTTTGATCTTGTGGCTCATGTTTTTCACAATTTTAACAATATTATAATTATATTTATTTTCTTGGATAAACTCTTCTATATTATATTTATCACTTGATAATCTTATAAAAATAGTCAAGATATCTTAATCTTGAGAAATCCTACATGGTAGGCAACTAAGTGGGTGTAAGGTGATAGCAAACTATATCAATTCTAGACTCTAGGTTGTCATCCTCTAGTTAAACCACTACATTAGATTGAGAAGCATAATCCTTGGTGTTCATAATCAAGGTCTATAGTGGCAAGTTGTTAATTCTTTGGATCAATTATATTTATCCATGTCATCAAGATATTTGAGGTCAAGGTTTGAGTTTACAAGGTGGTATCCTCTAGCTAAGCCAACTCATCAAGCTACAACTATCACTATTTTATTTGGGTTTGAAAGTTGTCATAACTTACCCTGGGTTTAAAATCTAGATCTAAAATAGTTATACACTAGATTGATTAAAGTATCACTAGATCTTAGAATAATAAGCTCCTTTAGATTTAAAAGGTTCCTTTGAGAAAAATCAAACATGAAATTTGAATGAACTAGAATTATTTCACAATTGAGTCCAAGTTTGTACATGATTAAGGTTCCAAGTAACTCTAAAGTGTCATCCTTCAAGTAACTCTAGAGGGGCTACATGGAAGCTTCAAGTTAAGTTTAAGGGAATATTTGAACTTAAAGTTTCCACAAGGGTTTTAGAATTTGGACATAAAAGTAAGTAAAATAGAGTAAATTAATAGGTAAGTGCAAAAGGTTGGGTCCACTTTTTGACCCAAAATTGTCAGTTTTTTTCTTAAAAATTAAAGTTTGTAATAATTGAAGTAAAAATTTAAAGTACTTACACATAGAATATTAACATGGTGTAAAAAAAATCAAATGATATTTTATTTATAGTTTTTAAATATATAATGTATTATAATACCCCAATGATAAAAGTTGGTTTTTTTAAGAGATTTAAAAATGACTTTTTTAAAATCATATTTTTTGGGCCAAAACATGCATGTGTATGGTAGCATAGTTTGACCTAAATGAAAGTACCTTTATAATTAATTATATGAAAATATGCATATGATAGTGAAGTTTGGTCACGATGGTTTTTTATATTTGTTTAATAAATACATTTTTTAGACTTAGTTATTTTTTTTAAAAACTCTCATGTACAACCAAAATAATTTGAGCTAAATTAATTGTAAAAAAAAAAATTCATCATGTAGAGAATGATGTCTAGATTGGCTAGACAATTAGAAAACATAAAAGTTAGTGTAAAAATAGTTATATATGGTATTTCAAGTTTATGAGTCCTTTTGTTTAAAAATTAATTAATAAATAGAAAAATGTGTCCAATACATATTGAAAACTAGACATTATCATCTATATTGGGTTTTAATTTGGTCCACTTTTTTTGAAAAAAGGTTGTTAGTCATATTGCTATAGTTAGTTTATATCTTGTTGTTAGCATGGTATTGTACTTGTAGGTACAAGGCTAAGGGTTAGGTTTCCAAGCCTAAAATAAAAGAAAAACTACGAGTTTCAAATTTAAAAATTTATGGAATGTATATCTACTCCAAAATGTGTATCCATTATAAAAATAAACAAGTATATGATGTAATTAGAAATGGATACTCATTTTGAAAACCAAAATGGGTACTCATTCCATATGGGTAGTAGTTTAGACCCAACCACCCTTACCTAAATGGGTACACATTTTTAAAAAAACATGTACCCATTCCTATTAGTATTTTATCTAAGCTCAATGCTTCCACTAAAAGTAGACTCATTATCTTTATTTTACCCTAATTTCAAATTTGTTGATTACTTTATCTAGGAAAGATTAATTGATTTTGAGTTCTATAGTCCAAACATAGTGAAGTATAAAATCTATTTGAAACAACCTCATGTTTGGGATGTATATTTTAGAAACTAGGTTGAATTCAAGAATGTCATGTGGTAAAATTTTAGGACCTCTAGGACAAATTTATAGATGGATCAGATTGAGTTCAAAGAAATTAGATAATAGGAAGCTAGTAGCTTTAAGAATGATTTCAGGACATTAGTTGATTAATAGTAACTTGGAAAATATTTAAATTTAAAATTCCTTTTATTGAGTAAAAATATAAAGGAAAAAAGAATCAAAACATGATTAAATTGATTTTGGATCTATCAACTACCTTAGAGATTCAAAGCATCTTCGATGAAAAGAGGCTCAGAGAGCCTAGAGAACTCTTAAATCTCTTACATAGAAAAACCTTGAAACTCCTTTAAATAAAGTTCCCAAAGATCTGAAAGCTCTTAGACTTTCTAAAGAAAGGGGCATTCAAAGTAAGAGTTGTGAAATATAGTTTTTTTAATTTATTATAGAATAGATTAAAGGAGCCCAAAATAGAAAATAACCAAGCCAAGACAAGAATTAAAACCAAGACTTAAGACCAAAACAATTCAAGGATTTAGTTGAAAAAATAGGACCCCTAGTTTTTCAAACTCTATGTTGTACAAGTAATAGTAGGTGGAATGTACATAAATATGTGTGAATAGGAATGAGTGAAAGATAGAGAATTAAACTAACTTTACACAAGAAAACATCATTTATTGATATATAATTGCATTAAACCATTCCGTCAAAATGAGCCAAAAATTAAATGAGAATTGGCATAGGTATACAAATTTCACCATTGGAGTTGTATTAACAATTATAAAAGGTAATCACGAGTCTCACTAGTTGTATGAGGTTAGATTATGGGGATGGAATCAAAAAGTTAAAAGAAAAGAAAAAGTAAAGAGAAAATACAAAAGAAAGATAAGTAAAGTCAAAAGCATGCAAGCTTGAGAGGCATACTTCAAAGCCATACCAAAGCAACTTGAAGGCCATGTCAAATCAAAGAAAAATCACTCTACCAAACTTGAGATTTCCAATTTTTCTTCATTTCTCTTTCCTTGATCCACATATATCATTTTAGGATAACTTTGGAGCCAAGATACCTTTTTTCCCTTTCTCCCAAGTATCATGCATGTCTATTTCAGCATATTCCTTTCCATCTCTTTCATCTCTCGATACCCATATATAGATATTTAAATATTTGACTACCTTAGTATATCATGATGACATGTTTGAGAAATCTATGACCAAGTACCAACACTCTTATTTATGTTACACCTACTTTTTTCATACTTACCACTCCTATCCCTACTACCACACTATCCTTTTCAAATCCATTTTGACATTGCAAGCCATACAACAAAGAAGAACTTAAGCACAATCCTTGTTATCTTGGTGCATAAACTTGATAGTACATTTTGAAACCCACTAATCTTGAATGCCCTTGAGAACCTCTTGTGTTTTCCTTTTTCCCTTTGATACATTATCATCTCATTTTTTCTTATGTTGTTTCTTTTCCCTTTTATTTCTCATTTCAATGCCCTTGTTTTTCTTTACATTTTAATATTTGATTGACCACCTTTTTGTTTTTATCACTTTAGCTTATTTTTCCTTTTTGTTTCCCACTTTCAATAAATTTGGTTTTTACTTGTTCCTTCTTTCCTTTCAGACTTTACTTTTCTTGTCAACATTACCATTTCAATGATGATGTTTTTGAAGGTCTTGCCACAATATGAAAGTCGCATAACTTGGAAGGTATTTTGCTTCTTTGATTATACTTAACAATCTTGATTCATTATAATTCTCTAGAATTCAATTACTAATCAATATATTACCATAAAATGCTTTTATCGTTGCTCTCAATCCCATAAACCACTTAATCTCATAAACATTATTTAAACCCTTCATTTCAAATACAATAAATTTTGATATACTTAAAACTAAGTATAATCAAATAACAGTCCATTTTCCAATGACCTTGAAACTCACACAAGTGAGCCAAAAGTGAGGCGAGGAGGGAAACATAGGTAGTCCATTCACATAGACATGGACTCCAATTATTTAAACCCTTCATTTCAAATAGAATAAATTTTGATATACTTAAAACTAAGTATAATCAAATGACAGTCCATTTTCCAATGACCTTGAAACTCAAACAAGTGAGCCAAAAGTGAGGCATAGGAGGGAAACATTGTCCATTTACCTAGACATGGATTCCAATTTTGAGAGGAATGTGTTTATTGGAGATGGAGCTTACCTTAGTTCCCTTCCCTCCAATTAAAGACAATACAAAAGTACAAAGGACGATGTTGGCCCGCACGCCTGCGCCTTTCCCACTCTAAACGAACATTTCTAGACCTACCCTAGCACTTAGCACTATTGACTTTGGGGGCCGTGCGTTTATGGACGGGGTCCCTCCACAAAAGGACAAAATTTAGTCACGTAACTTAACGTGGGCGTCGGTCAACGTCATCACGACGTGCGCCACCATTATCGCACACCAGCGCATACTAAACTGGAAAATCTATACAATCTGATTTAAGGATTTTAACCACGACCTTTAGCTTTACCTTACTTACTTAGCTAGGTAGCTCTAAACTTTCGGACTAGTTTCTAGGAAATGTTCGTTGCATGGGTGGGAAAATCCAAAATCCAAAGATTCCCCATTTTTTCAACTTCTAGAACGTCCCCTAGGGGCCCACGTTAGCGTGTGTTACAGGTGGGAGAGACCCGTTGGTCAAGATGATCACCTTTGCGCTGACGCGGTCAATGCTGATGTCTTTGTAGGGTGGTGAATTACGTCCCTAGACCCTCAAAGTCTATGTTGATTACTAGAGATTTGGCATCTTCCATGGGGTCCACTTGGACCAGCCTTTCTTTCATAACTTTGTTGTCAAATATAGTTGCGCCACATCACTCTGGAAGAGACTCGGAAATTGAGTTGTTCAATGCTGCACGTCTCTGATTAATCTTCCCATCCAGCTAAAGTCAATCAGTCTTTGTTCCTCTCCTTCTTCTTTCTTGTGGTGTGTTTTGGACGCAACGTTTTGAGATAAATTCTCTGCTATTTCAATGTGGGCAGAGGGTTCTGGTGTGGAGATTTAGAGAGGTTTTATCAGTATGAAGGGGGATAGGTTTGAGAGGCTTACTGGGATTGATCTGTCTGTTAAACTTCAGGAGGAATCTGGTGATGATGTGATTCACTGTGATGATGATCATAATTATGGTCATAATGATGGTCATAAGATTGCAAAGGATTTCTTTAGACTCTTGCCAAATGGAAGTGAGGCCCAGGTGTGTAAAGCCCAAGATCTCATGACTTCTGTTCTGAACAGTGCAGCCGCCAAGGATAATCATCATCAAGATAAAATTGGGAAGGTATTGGTTTTGCCATGGACTCTGTCTTTTCTTTAAGGATTCAATGGTTGAAGGTTTTTTTTTTTTGGTAAAAATTAAGTGAAGTTCTATTGTGTATGAATTGATTCAACTTGGAATTGCAGTTACTGGGTGTTCAAAGAAACACTGCAAGCGATCGGTCCACTGTGGAAGATTATGCCTCCCCCACCAATTCTCCGGATTCTTCTGATCGAGATTCCATGGATCTTGATCCAAAGAATGAGGTACTTTTGAGATTTTTTTAAATCGGGGTCCTGCTGACCTGGTTTGGATGTTTATGAAATTCAAGTGTTAGCTATTTGTGGATTGTAACTCTGTGAATTTTTTCTATAATTTTTCGGATCGTACTCCATGATCCATCATCAGGATGATATGCTTACAGAAAGAAAGAAGAATGTGACTTTTGGGTTTATGAAATTCTCAGTGCACAGCATATGTTGTGTTCCTTAGACTTTTGGGTTGCTTCTTAATGCAGGTGACCATGCTCCAAAGAGAGATAACCATTATGACTGCAGAAAATCAGAAGCTGAAATTCATGTTGAGCCATTTAAGCAACAACTATACCAATTTGCAAATGCATTTGACTTCTCTGATGCAGCAGCCTGGCTCTTCTGATCACACCACTCCACAACAGGTCAGACATAGAACTGATATTTTTGTTACATTGACC
Source organism: Sequoia sempervirens (assembly GCA_007258455.2). Classification (NCBI taxonomy): domain Eukaryota; kingdom Viridiplantae; phylum Streptophyta; class Pinopsida; order Cupressales; family Cupressaceae; genus Sequoia; species Sequoia sempervirens. Next base: position 90,026,403 of record VDFB02000003.1, read on the forward strand.
TCAAGATTGCTGTTTTTTTTTTGTTGAAATGGGTGAATGAATGGTTAGACCTATTCCTCAGGTGACTCTACCTGCAAGTTATTTTAAATAATATCCCATCTGGGTGAAGTTTGTTTGGAAGTTATAAGCTCTATATGGAAGTACGAGCCTCTGTTGATACATCTTTATATTTTTTTTAAATATCAAAAAGATTAAATAATCAAAAGAAAGAAATTTTTAATACAGGTGCACTGTTTTAAGGCAAGGAGAATGTAAAATAAAAAATTATAACGTTTCAGAGTAGTTCAATGCTTATCAACAGTGATGAATCCATTTTCTAATTAATAACAGACAGTATATCCTTAGATTTACGTGTATGAATTGCATTCTTTTATGCATTGACTTTGAAGGATGAAAACCAAACCGAGGTTTTCGGAGATTTCAATGTCCTGCTATATCCTTCTAATTCTTCTTGGTTTCGATTCTACCCATGTTTGTGCAGGTGACATCATCTCAAAGTGATGGAACAATGAGAAACACCATGAAAGCATCGACAAGAAAAGCTGAGGAAGCAGCACAAGACAAAACTCCAGTGCAGAGACAGTTTCTTGAAATTCGAGATCCATCAAGACCCAATGAAGATTCTCGTGCTTCTCAAGGCACAAGGATCCGTGGAGACCATGATGAAGAGGTCTCAGAGACCTATAGAACACTGAATCATATCGATAATAGCAAGCATAATAAGGATCATAACAGCCATCAATCAAATCTAGCACGTATGTTTGATCTTCAAGCTTCAATAGTTCTAGAATTTGCAGTTTTAAAGCTTAAAGGGAATAGCTAGTTTTTCATTGCTCATATATAGGATTCTAAGGAGATGGGTTTATGCAGGCAATGAAATCCCTGATCACACAGCTTCTCCAGATCATTCTCTCAATAGTCATGAAAATGAATACACTGCAACAACAAGGGAGGGCAGCCTGGAGAGAAGACCCCCATGCTGGGTGCCCAATAAGATGCAGAAGGTTGTGGATCCGAGTGAGGGGAGTATAAGAAAAGCCCGAGTCTCAGTCAGGGCAAGAACCGAATCTCCCATGGTATGCCATTTTTGACCTACCCAACCAAGTTTTTATTATTTTGTAACCTGTATAATCTAAAGGAAAATTTGTTGGAAAAAATGTTCTTCAGCCCATTTTAAAAAATTACATACAGTTGTTAGATTTTCTAAGTTGGCAAAGTTTCAGGCCTCGAAAAACTCTAGCAATTTATTAGAAAAAGTAGAACCTTTAAATCATTAAGGAAACATCTAACTGAAACAAAGTCTATGTGCCTCGTGCAGTCTCACCTTGCTGGAATAAATTAATATTTGAGTAAAAAGCTTAGTAAAATTGTGAATACCTTGCTCTGATTTTTATATGAATACCTCATTACATTATACAACACATCTATCGCCATCACAGTGCCTTTTTATTTCTTTATTCTTTGAAGTGATTCCTGATGCAATCTGATATGCTGATATATCAGATAAGCGATGGTTGCCAATGGAGAAAATATGGCCAAAAGATGGCCAAGGGAAATCCATGCCCAAGAGCTTATTACAGATGCACCATGTCAGCAGGGTGTCCAGTGAGAAAACAAGTGCAACGCCTAGCAGAAGACACATCCATTCTCATCACAACATATGAAGGAAATCACAACCATCCACTTCCTCCAGCAGCAACAGCCATGGCATCCACAACATCTGCTGCAGCCTCCATGCTTCTCTCTGGTTCTTCCACATCCTCTGACAATGTAGGATTCAATGCAGCAGCAAGCATCATGGCAGGTGGTCTGATGCCTTGTGCTGCCAACTCAGCTGCCAGCATATCAGCATCTGCTCCATTTCCCACAATCACGTTGGATCTCACACAGAACCCCAACCAGATTCCACCAGGTCAAATGGGTTTTCACCCAAGGGCAGTGGCAGACATGCAGGCATTACCCTTTGGAGGAGTAGGCATTCCTCTTCCTGCCCAACAGTTCTTTCCTCCAGCATATGGCCAACCCATGTACAACAACAACTACTCCATGTTCTCCCCCCTCTCAGGCCAGCAGAGGGCCCCACAAATGATGCAGGTCCCCAATGCAGGTGGACCCACATCAGCAATGCCATTGAGATTCAATAATGTCCAACCTCAGGCTGCCCAGGGACCATCACTTCTAGAGAGTGTGAATGCAGCAACAGCTGCTATCACAGCTGATCCCAACTTCACAGTAGCCATTGCAGCTGCCATCACTTCTCTCCTCAGCAATGCCAATCACTCTGCAACAAACAGACCTCCCATGAATGAACAACATGAATGATTAAGCATTTCCCATTGTTATTCCAATGTTCATAAGCCTTCTAAGTGCATTTAATGTTCCCTTGTAGCCCTTAAACTACTTTGAAGGGTGGAAATTTTGTGTATATGGGATGGAATTTCCTTTACAAACCTTATTTGAATATCCTCCCCCCTTTCATAGATAGCACGTCAGTGCAATAAAATGGTTTCTGTAATTAAAATCTTTCTTGACAACATGCCAATGGCGCTCATTATATTTCTGGCATTTAAATCTTCAGAGGGAGTCCTTATGGTTGAATTACTAGGATGCTGATCTTACGTTTTACTAGATAAACAGACACAAATATATATTGTTCGAATATGATAAACACTGTAGATGCAAAAAGTTCTTTCTTAAGCACGATAGCTGAACGCATGAAGTCAGGAAGACAATATAATGGTTAATGATTAAATAATAACTTGTTATGTTATTAGAAGTAATTTTTTTAATTTTTTAATTTTTAAATAGAGTTCAATAAAAATAAATGGGATATATTTAGTTTGTTTTTAATTTGAAGTTTAATTTAGTCTCTTTTATAATATATTTGGTAAGGCCCACGAGTGGTATAACAAAATTTGTACTATTGCTTTTCAAATTGGTGTCAGCCATTGATGAGAAGTTGATCAATCCAACCATCCATAGTCTACTAAAATAACTATATAGCTCTGCCATTAAGTTAATTTTATTAATTTTTTATATTTTTATGTGTTTGTATGGTTAGAGTATTTAATTTCATTATAAATTTTGATGTAATGTTTTAACAAGGACATAAAATAATATTTTTGTGTATGTTTAATTTTTGTTCTCAATGTTATTGGTTTGTAGTAGTAATGTAAGTTACAATAAAAATGTAGTATTTTCTTATTAATTCTATTATAATTCTTTTTTTTATAGATAAATTGTAATAATGGTAATGGTCTCATATATTTAATCAAAAGAATCTAAATATTTATAAAACTAACCTCACCATAATGGTCATAGTATCTAGGGGAAAATTCCAAAACTCAGAGAAGATGAAATATATCTACCAATAATTAGATAGCCTAAATAGAGCAAAGAAAACTATACATGAAACTTTCAAACAAAAACATGGAGCTAAATCCAACTTCCAGAATTGTCCTCTAACCTATTAGAAAGAATAGAGCCTAACCACAGAATAGCCTCCATTACCATGATCCCCATTGCATGCTTTAGGAAGTTCACACCCCTAGTTGCCTTCCTCCTACAATGAGCCTCAAATCATAGCAAGTTGGTGCTAATGAAAGGATGCCACAACACATTGACATCACCACCCAAAACCTTATAAATATCATTTGGATAAGGCACCCCAATGCCATAGTCTACCATTACCAAAGTATCCTTCAACCCACCAAGAAACTGGATCTTTATCAAAGAGGACATGACCCTTATCAAATATTTTTCCTCACTGAGGTCTAAGAAAATAACCCTAAACTTGGATGAGATGTCTATATTATCCCTATACCTATGTTCCACAACCAATAATTCATCAACTAGAATCCATTGAACTATGAAAACAAGTAAGCAACTAGAATTTTTAAAAATACAATTAAACCATGACTTTGAAATCTTCCTAAGGGAAGACATTTGCCAATGCCTACATACAAGCCAAACTAGAGTATTCATGAAAATAAATTGATAATCGCTAAAAAGAATGGCATCCTTCATATAAGCAATTTGGCGAGCATATGAGCCATCATAACACTAACTCCGTAGGATCTCACCATAATCCTCAGACATGACAAGGTAGAAGTGGCATGAGAGAAATAATCAAGGAAAAGAGAGCCATAGGTATAATCCACTTAAAGCTAAAATAAAATCCCACGCATGACATGAATTAATGATTTCCAAGTCCCTCAAAACCATTAAGAAGTATTTTTAAAAGAGGCCCACATCTATCATTGTGTCAATTATGAATTCATCCTTGTTGTCAATAGCCAAGTTGACCAAAGAATCTACCTCCACATTTGTTTCATGATAAACATGATTTATTGTGTATTATTTCAAAGAATTTATCAAAAGGAGGGTTAACAATAGAAAATTATTAATCCTCTAGCTTTGGGAAGATTTTGACCTTATCGCATTAACAATGATTGTTAAGTCCTCTTCAATCTCAACTCTATTTAAGCCCTAATTCATACAAATTCATAAATCAATCATAAGTGCATATAATTCCACCTTATTATTGGTACCAAGTTTGAGATTCTTCAAAGAAAAACTAACCAAAGCGCCAGCTAAATCCCTAACAATACACCCAACTCCATACTTCCCAAGGTTTCCCTTCGAGGCACCATTGAAATTTAACTTGACCTACCCAATGGGGTGGGCCTTTCCAAATCACTTAAATCTTCTCTTGTAGAAGGAATCATCTCCCTTAGCCTCATTAATGGGGGCTTAATTGTATCATAATTTAATATAGTAGATTGTTTATTATTAGAGGAATTAAGAAGAATAATTAATCACAACAAATAATGAATAAGAAAAATGTAAAATTTAATGGTGTAAATTGTTGGAGTTGATTGTTGAGCCCCACAGCTCCAAGAAATCACCTACAACCTTGAGCATTGAATTGATCTAAAAAAGCAACATGATTGAGCTTCTGAATTGAATGATAATTGGATGGTTACAATAATAAATAAATAATCCTTATAAAAGAAAAAAGAAAAATAAATAAATTAACCCTAGATGAAGCCCTAGGTGATGATTAAATTTGATCATAACAAGTGTCCTCATCCTGTTTTATGAGACAAAAAAACATATGACCAAAAAATAAAAGGCACTCCTAAGTTTAGCCTGTGTATTAAAGTAAAAAGGGGTCTATTTAATAAATTGATGATTGATTAATTAATTAGGTGATTTTCTAATTTTACTCTAACACCCACCCTTAAGTTCAACTTAGGGATAAAGTAAAAAACTAATAATGAATGCATGGATGGGTTTCAACTACAAGGCCTGATAAGGTACCCATGTACAAACAAATAAATCTCTTATAACCAAAGAAAAGGAGAAAACTCATGGAAAAAAACTCCTCTCCAAAAGAGATAAAATGAAATAAATGTTTATTATTGAAAAAGGAAATAAGGACTTGATATGACCACCAAAGGATTGCTTCTCTCACATAAGTACAATAAATTTCCCTCAATAGGAGAGAGAATATAAGAATATGAATCCCTCCATAAAAATGTAGCTCCTATACCAATGATGAAAGCCAAAAGAAAGAATGTGATCCGCTACCTTCATAAAACATAATCCACTAGTGATTGGAGAAGCCATTCTCATAAGCTATATGAATAGGGAGTCCAAATCCAAATGCATGTCTCTAAAAATCTACTTAAATGTCCACATAATGTAATCAAGTGATGTCAATCCAAAATTCTATAAATACTGATGTGGAACAAGCTTCAAATAAAATGATGATTCGGTTTTCATGAAAGAGGAGATGAATTTCCTCAAAAAAATCCTTCAATTTTGTAATATGAAACTCCACAAGAAAGAATGATAAGTTTGATATATATGAATCCCAATTAGTTGTTTCTGAAGAGGATAAATGTCATACCGCACTAAATTAATAGGGTTCATGGATGTGGTGATATTAATATGATTGAGAATAATGGAATATGAAGATATGATCTTGATAGGAAGAGTGGAAGAAAGGAGACAAGTATTTGAACCATTGAAACATGCAAGACCTATGATATACTCAAGTTCCTCTAAAGGTTCCTCAAAAGTATCATCATCAGAAGGTATACACTATTTTCATCATCAAGAGGAATGAAACATTTTGTACTAGGATAGTCAAGGAATGGAGAGATATGAGGGTCTCCATGGATCTCCCAAAGTTTAGTCTAAAGTGTGTGGGGACAATCAATGTCCAATACAATATACACATAGTGTCATGATCAACATTACAACAAATTAATCCTACAACGTGATCAATTTGAAGTTACTAAATCTTTATATACTCCTTGGTGTGTCTGATTTAAGTATGAGTCAATAAAGATAAGGAAAAATATTAAGTCACTTGAGATGTATTAGGATGCCATTTTTCCAAAACTCATAATTATCCTTTTCTAGGATTACTACAAAAGGATGAACAAGAAAACATAAGATACTTCCTCAAATAAAAATAAAAGACCAATAACCTCAATGCATATAAAGAAACTCAAATGAAGTCATCTCATACAAAAAAAACATTTCCAAGTGTCAAAATGTCAAAGTAATTGATGAAATTATGGAAAAATGATAAACCAAATAAAAAATACTTGGGGCAGATTCAAGAAAAAGTGCATGAATAGATCTAAAGATCTCTTAAATACATTTCAAATGCTACAAGTTATGAAATTTGAGATACCACCAATAGAAAGTACATGAAATCAACTTTCTAATGTTTTTCATAAAATTGACTCTATTTGCCCAAGTTATCGAAAAAATAAAAAAATCCCTTTATCATGATTAGAGGGTGATGGTGGTGTCTTGGTAGAAAATGGGCAATAGATTGGTGGCTATCCAACAACACTACTAGAAGCAACAACTTGATTGGGTAGCATAGCCTAATGGAGTGATGACAAGGTCATTATTCGATGATGATTGGGCCTATTGGAAACTATTGACAAGGTGGTTTCATAGTGGTGTTGCAAAAAAAATATAAGATTGAGTGGCGAATTGTGAAATTGCTGCCAAATTAGGTGGAAAGTTTGTGTGTGAAGATGTAGGCACTAAGGGGAAAGGTCCCCAGTTGTTGATGTGATTAGGGCTTACATCCCACAACATCGATAGATCATATGTTGGGAAACTTCTCTAGGGCCACAAAAATATTAAAAAGCTCCCTAGTCACATATGCAACAAATTTGTACATGGGTGACAAGAAAATTACCATAAAAACTTTTAAAATTCCAAAATTTTAACCTTTAAACCCCCAATGATTTTTTAACCACTGGGTAAAACCTTTCTTTTTAATTTTTTATTCATACCAATACCTTGATCTACACAACAATGAAATCTATTTATGATGATTGTACAAATGTACAATTGTATCGATTTTACCTCAAAATTTGTGCAACCCAAAAAATATTTTTTCAAAGTTGCTCATATTCTAGCATTTGAATAGGTAATCTTAGGGTTTTCAAACATTTTGGACGTAGTGACGATGTCCATTTGACTCCAAGATACACAAATTTTTCCTCAAGATTGAATCTCTAAAAAAATGACATGAAGTCATAAATTTGGTGCTCTAATACCATGTTAGAGTTGATTGTTGAACCCCACAACTCCCACAAATCACTTGTAACCAAAAAACCTATCACATAGAGAGAAAAAGAAAATAGTGTGCTATGCAACATTGAGAATTGAATTGATAAAAAAAATCAACATGATTGAGCTTCTAAATTGAATGATAATTAGATGAATATAATAATGAATAATAAATCGTTATAAAAGAGAGAAAAACCTAGATGAAACCGTAAGTGAGGATTAAATTAGATCATGAAAAGTGTCCTCTACTTATGTTATGAGACCAAAAAAAAATGACTTATAAATAGAAAAACACTCCTAAGTTTAGCTTAAGTGTAATAAAATAAAAAAAGGGGGTCTAATTAATTAATTAATTAGGTGATTTTCCTATTTTTCTCTAACATGGATAAATATTCAAGATATTTTTTCAAGTGGGCTATATAGAACTTTAAGATTAGAATGCATTAACAGAAATAAATAAAAATTAAAGAGATAAAGAAGGTGTTTTAACAAAGAGAAATTGAGAATATTCAAATAAAAGAGAGTAAGCATATAATTTTGTGTTAAAAAGTATTATTAAGGTAAGAAACCATACATAGACTATTAATAATTGGTTAATTAGGGAAGAAGCACTTAGATCTTTACCATTAAAATAGATGAAAACAAAGATCTAAAAACATTTAATATAAACTATCTTATGATTCATTATTTCATGTCATCATCACACATCACGTATTCTTCTAATTCATCATTTTCAGACATTATCGCTCATCTCCATTTTCATCACTATTTAATTAAATAATTTCTAATTATTTGATTAAACTAACCCATTTCCCTCCATTAATTAAATCATTTTTAATTATTTAATTAATTCCAAATATTCTTCTTATCCACAAAATTAAATAATTTTAATTATTTAATTAAATCATACATTCTTTCTTATCTCTCATAATTAAATAATTTCTTAATTATTTAATTAGATAATTATTCCTCCAAAATTAAATAAATTATTTTATTTATTCAGTTTGCACATTCCTCTAAAAATAAATAAAATATTTATTTTATTTATTTTGCTAATTATATCATCTTTAAATTTCTATTTTTATCTTCAATCTTCTAATCCTAAATTTAGAGACTAAACTAAATTTAGTGGTTATTCCTAAAAATAGTGAGTGAACTTCTCTTCACTTCACTTCATCTTTCCATGCAAGCCCATGCATGATCACCCTGATCTTTCATCCATCCTCTTCCGTCGATCTCATCTCACATCTCACACCATTGATCTCCTGTCCTAAAATCCTATAAATCAAACACCCTTTGCTCATTCAATCTCTCCTTTAATTTGTATCCAAGTCTCCTTGATTCAAAAACTACACTATACTCAATTCATCTTGTTTTTACACAACAAGGTTATGCTAAGTTCATGAGCAATCCACATACATACTCAAAAAGCATAATCTTATACTTTTGACAATGGAGTAAGGCTTTTCATTTTTAGGTGAGGGAAAGTAGGTTAGATTAGCTTACTTAATTTACGCTCTTGTTATTTGATTGCTCTCATTTGATCATCGCTATCGCTTCATTGGTAATAGGTCTATTCATCATTGGATTTGGATTGTTGATTTTATCTTCATTTTTGTAATTGATTCCTTTGATTGTTTGACATGTTCTTGTTCACAATAGCATATGCTAAAGCTATATAAAGAAGCAACATCACTAGCACTCTTCATGAGAAAAACTAAGAATTGTTAAGTTATTCAAGAGGGAGAGCAAGAGGAGGTAGAATTGTGGACTTGAGAATGTAAATAAGGGAAATAATAAATATCATTCCAATGGTGAAATTTGCATACCCATGCCAATTCATATTTAGTTTTGAGCTTTTTTTTGGGTTGTCATAATATAATTACATATCAACAAGTGACACAAACTTGTGCTAATTTTGACTCATGAAATAATACCTTTCCCTATCCACTTCAATTTTATTTACATTTATTCTCATGCATTTAATCCCATCTTATCACCACTTGGGAAAAAACCAACACATGCACATGTTATTCATTCATAATAGCACATGTTTCCATATATTGAATCCTTACCTTGATCTACTCATTTTCCCCACTTAATTCATTTTTGTGTCACTCAACATTGAACCAAAAATTCAAATGTTCAAGTTTAAATTCCAAAATTCCTACCTTATTTCAATAGTTATCGTGCATGGACTTAGCACACATTTGTGCAAAATATTACTATGTTTTGGTATTTAAAAACATACAATGTGTCATTAATGTACACATCTAGACATTGAAGAACAAAAAAGGAATATTTGGAGCACAAGTCATTTTTTAAAGCCTTACAAAAGGATTATCATTTACATGAGAATCATATAGGCCATTTCCATTTTCATACATATGTCTTCAAATATCATGTTAGATAATAAAATTGGCCCATCTAGGAGCTTAAGCTAGGAGAAATTAATCCCAGTGATCTAGGCGATCTCCTCTAAGGTATTTGCAAACACCCCTCCTTGTTATATTTAGACATAAGGCAAAGATGAATGGATCTCTACTACAAATTTCAGCTAGATCATTTCTATACGGCATATTTCATATCCATGTGTTGAAAGGAATTTTGACATACTTGGAAACATTTTAGGTAAATTCACAAGATCACTTCACCTCTCCTAAAAGGTGACTAACTTCAACACCCTAATGTCTATATAAATAGGTCATGCCAATGCAACATAACTTCATGATCTATGCAACTACCATTTTTATGGTTATGTAGTATGAGAGTCTTGATAAATAATTAGTTCATAGTAAATTATGCCAAACAAGTGGTTAATTGCTCAAATGATAGATATTTTATATTAATAGACATTAATAAGTGGATCCAAAGACTTATAATTTTCAAATCTATCATTTTTATATTTTTAAACCCTAATTTCTATATTAATCTTCCCTAAGGTCTATATGTCATGCCCTAAATTTTTTCAATATGGAAAAAAAACAACCTATTTTTTTGTTTTTTAAATATTAACACATAAACTGCTAATAATTACTAACCATGCATGAACATGGTATGTAAACTATACACATCGAATGAGTTGTTTATGCAACATTTTTATAGACATTTCACCTGAGAGTGGGTGTGGGAAGCGAGAGTGATTGATTGTGTGAATTCCATTTCTCACACCCCAAGTGGGAAGGTTAACCCTAGTACTCTAGGTCTTTCAAATAGCATTATTATTTAGTTTTCATTTGAATGTTGACAATATAGATTTGTGTATTAAAACATCTATCCAAGGATCATGGTGACATTATCCTTTAACAATAACTTAATAATGGTAACTAGCGTTTAATTAGAGACAATATGGAGGTCTATTCTAGTTTTATTAACCAATAATTCAAAGGTAAGACTACATCATTAATTATTTTCAAGTTCCTCAAAACCATTAAGAAGTATTTTTAAAAGAGGCCTACATTTGCCACTGTCAAAAATGAATTCATCCTTGTTGTCAACAGCCAAGTTGACCAACAAATATACCTCCACATTTGTTTCATGATAAACATGTGATTTATTGTGTATTCTTTCAAAGAATTTATCAAAAATAGGGTTGATAATAGAAGATTATTAATCCTCTAGCTTTGGGAAGATTTTGACTTTATCACATTAACAATGATTGTTGAGTCCTCTTCAATCTCAACTTTATTTAAGCCCTAATTCATACAAAGTCATAAATCAATCATAAGCGCATATAATTCCACATTTTTGGTACCAAGGTTGAGATTCTTCAAAGAAAAACTAGCCAAAGAGCTAGCTAAATCCTTAACAACACACCCAACTCTATACTTCCCAAGGTTTCCCTTCTTGGCACCATTTAAATTTCAACTTGACCCACCAAATGGGGTGGGCCTTGCCAAATCACTTATCTTCTCTTGTAGAAGGAATAATCTCCCTTAGCCCCATTAATGGGGGCTTAATTGTATCATAATTTAATATAGTAGATTGTTTATTATTAGAGGAATTAAGAAGAAGAATTAATCACAACAAATAATGAATAAGAAAAATGTCAAATTTAATGGTGTAAATTGTTGGAGTTGATTGTTGAACTCCATAGCTCCAAGAAATTGCCTACAACCAAAACACCTATCACATAGAGAGAAAAGGTAGATAGTGTGTTATACAACCTTGAGAATTGAATTGATCCAAAAAAGCAACATAATTGAGCTTCTAAATTGAATGATAATTGGATGGTTTCAATAAATAAAGTTAATCATTATAAATTAAAAAAGAAAAAAAAAATTAAATCAACCCTAGATGAAGCCCTAGGTGATGATTAAATTAGTGTTGGAAATAAGTCTTTTCATTGATGTCAACCCAATATGGGTTTTCATTAATGTCAAGATGTGATGTTGAGGTATGTACACTCTTCAGTGATGGTTATCATGTTGTGATATCAGTTGCAGCAAGTTTGCAGAGCTGCACAAGGAAGGATAATGATCAGTTTGTTAACTAAGTATGTTGTGAAGAATGATACTCATGTTTTGATGTGTCCATAATATGTCTACATTGATACAATCACAAGTTTATGTGTCACACACAAAGATATGTTGTAGAAGTTGAACTAAAGCACTCACAAGGCAGACTTTATGTCAGATTCATGATATGGTGATATGCATCCTTCCATAGTGACATATTTTTTCTTGTGGTTTTAATGGAAATATGATTGTGTTGTAAAGGTTCCACATCCAATAAATCATGTCATCACACTTTCGGCAGTAAAAGTTACAAATAGCAATGTTCTGGTATGAACCCTAATAGTGGAAAGCAATGATGAAGGACTAGTTGAATGCTCCACATTCTTCCAAAAGTGAAGGTATGATCTTGTGGTTTTGTAAATATGTTATGCAATGATAAAAGTGTACTACTTAGCAGTATCAAGTGTTGTAGTGGTTTGTAAGTATAGCTTTTGAATGATAGTTAGCTATAGTCTATCTGGAATACTTTGATCCTATACTTTTAGTGGGTTTCTCCTCTTGTTCCAATGCATTATGATCAGATACTTTAGGAAAATGTTTAATGAATATTCTACATGATCCACAATGCCTACATCTCAGTCTGCATAACAATTTTGATATCTCCCTGGCTATGTGAAGTCAAACAGTGATAGTGTTGATGGTATTGATACCACTTGGGATGACATGACTTCTTTCATTCTTTGTGGTTGATCCTAATAAATTAATCTTTTCTTAAATAATGTGTTGTGATGCATTTGGGCCCTAACACAATATATGATGATCTGCAACTAAATCTCTTTTATTTTGTATGTGTTTGGGAGCTGATCCTTACAATATCAATTGCTTCTTCCAATAGTCATCTTGGAGCCAACTTAATTGGAGTTTTTTGTTATTGTGGAGGATATATATAGAAGATCAAATTTATTTATGAAGGTGATAATTTGTGAGTATAGAGTGAAAATTAAGAATAAAAAAGATGAAGTGTCTGAAATCAATGTAAAGGGCTAATTGTGTAAAAAAGTGACTACATCATCTGCATGTGTTAGATGCTTCTTCAAAGTAGTTCATAATCATCTTCTTACTCTAAATTTCATGTATCTTTCTCTAAAATAGTAAGTCACATTAGGTCCATTATATCTTGCTCTAAGGTAGTATACCTTATTTTGCAAGTCCATAGGCAATGAGCATCAAACATTGTAATTTCTTGTTAACAGTGAGCTACATATATTGTGAGTTAATCCTCATCATGGTTTTCCATTATTGGGTTTTCCATGAAAAATATTGGTGTCTCTATGTGATGCATGTGCTCTCTTTTGTTAATGTGATGTGTTGTTAATCTTCAAATGGAATTATTTAAGTTGTAATATATGTTGATTCACCCCCCCCCCTCTCAGCACATCTTTGTGTTCAACAATTAGATCATGACAAGTGTCCTCATCCTATTCCATGAGACAAAAAACACACGATCAAAAAATAAAAAACACTCATAATTTTAGCCTATGTATTAAAGTAAAAAGGGGACCTATTTAATTAATTAATGATTGATTAATTAATTAGGTGATTTTCCTATTTTACTCTAACACCTACCCTTAATTTCACCTTATGGATAAAGTAAAAACCTAATAATGAATGCATGGTTGGTCCCAACTACAAGGATTGATAAGGTACCCATGTACAAAAAAATAAATCTCCCATAACCAAAGAAAAGGAGAAAATTTATGGGAAAAAATATCATCTCCAAAAGAGAAAAAATGAAATAAATGTGTACTATTGAAATAAGGAAATAAGGAGGACTTGATATGACCCTCAAAGGATTGCTTCTCTCACATAAGTACAATAAATTTCCCTCAATAGGAGAGAGAATATGAGAATATGAATTCCTCCATAAAAATGTAGCTCCTATGTCAATGATGAAATCCAAAAGAAATAATATCATTCACTACCTACAAAAAACATAATCCACTAATGATTGGAGAAGCCATTCTCATAAGCTATATGAATAGGGAGTCCAAATCCAAATGTGAGTCTCTAAAAGTCTACTTAAATGTTCGCATGAAAGAATCAAGTGATGTCAATCCAAAATTCTATAAATACAGATGTATAACAAGCTCCAAATAAAATGATAATGTGGTTCTCATGAAAGAGGAGATGAATTTCCTCAAATGAATCCTTCAAATTTTTAATATGAAACTCCACAACAAAGAATGATATGTCTGATAGATATGAATCCCAAGTAGTTGTTTCTATAAGAGGATAAATGTCATACTACACTAAATTAATAGGTGTCATGGATGTGGTGATACTAATATGATCAAGAATAATGGAAGATCAAGATATGATCTTTATAGGGAGAGTGGGAGCAAGGAGACAAGTATTTGAACCATTGAAACATGCAAGACCTGTGATATACTCAAGTTCCTCTAAAGTATCATCATCAAAGGGTATGCAAATTTTCATCATCAATACCTGAATGAAACAATTTTTAATAGGATCATCTAGGAATAGATAGATATGAGGGTCTCCATGGATCTTCCAAAGTTTGGGTTAGTGCAAAAAGATGGGGGACCAAAAAGGGGGCTTAAGTGGTCACTTTTTTTTTGAAATCGGGAAATACTGACCTTGGACATGAAATTGAGGATAGTTACACTCAAAATTTTGAGATGCAAGAAAAGCAAGGATCATAGTGCTCCAAGTCTACTTTCTAAACTACTAATTTATTTTGAAAATGGTTGAGATTAAGGGGTTCAAAAGAGGGATGCACAAACCCAATTATGTGAAATATTGTAGAATTTGTAAAAACACGCCTCTGGTCATTGAGAAGGCCCTCTAAGCCTTTGGGTTGGTATTCCAAGGAAAATAACAATCCTAAGGCTTGGGGATTCCCAAAGCAAGATATAATGCAAGCACGTTATAACGCACTTATGTTATTTGAATGCATTGACGCAAGCACGTTATAACGTGCTCACATTTTGTGAATGTATTGAAAAAATCCAAGTGTGTTATAAGGCACTCACGTTTTGGTCTAAATTGAATTTTTTTTGGTCTACATGAAATAAACATTTAAGTATAAGTTGAAATTTACATATAGACGCTTACTTTCTTATACTTTAAGTTATATTTCATGTATATAGTTTTAGGATGTTTGGGAGTGGTTTCGAATCTCTAGGAGTTATAATGAAAATTCTAGTTTTTGGAAGATCTCACAAATTTTAGACTTAATCAAATTTCAATAATCAGCATGCCAAATTTTAGAAATCAGGAGGTCAAGTTTTAGTAATCAGCAAGTTGTATTATTTGTTTCTCTATCTCACTCATTTTTTATCCCTTACACTCTAGAGCTCTCTCTCTCACACTCACTCACTCACTCTCCTTTGCCCTCCAATTCTCTCTATCTCACTTCTCTCTCACTCCCTCTCTCCTTCCATCTCTACTTATCTCTATCTCCCTCCCTCCATCCTAGCCTCTATCTCTCTCTATCTACCCTCTCTCTCTCTACCTACCTCTCCCTCTATCACTCCCTACCACTCTCTCTATTTCTCTCTACCTCACCTCTCTCTCACCTACCTCTCCCTCCCTCTCTTCTTCCCTATCTACTCTCTATCTCTCAATCCCTCTATCTACCTACCTATGCATCCATCACACCCTACCACTCTCTCTCTACACCTCTTTATCTCACATTTCTCTCCCTTCCTACATCTCCCTCCCTCCCTCATTCCCTCTCTCCTTCTCTCTATCTCTTCTCTATCTACCTCTCCTTCCCTCTCTACTTATCTTTATCTTCTCTCTCCCTCTCTCTACCTACCTCTCCTTCCACCACTCTCTATTTCTCTCTATCTCACCTCTCTCTCCCTCACTACATCTACCTCACTCTCTCCCTCCCTCTCTACTTATCTATATCTCCCCTCTCTCTCTACCTACCTCTCCATCCATCACAGCTTACCACCCTCTCTCTCTATTACTCTCTATCTCATCTCCCACTCTCTCCATCCATACCTCTCCCTCTCCTTCCCTCTCTACCTACCTCTCCATCCATCACTACATACCACTCTCTCTACACCTCTCTATCCCACTTCTCTATCTCCCTCCCTCATTCCCTCTCTACTTCTCTCTCTCTACCTCTCCTTCCCTCTCTAATTATATTTATCTCCCCTTTCCCTCTCTCTCTAGATGTCTCCCTCCCTGCCTTTTCCCCTATCTACTCTCTCTCTAGATGTCTCCCTCCCTACCTTTCCCCCTATCTACTCTCTATCTCTCCTCTCCCTCCCTCTACCTCTCTCTCTCTCTCGCTCTCTCTCCCTCATCCCTCACCCTCTTTCTCTCTCACTCTCTCCTCCCTATCTCACCATTCTCTCTTTCCCTCTCTGTAACTATCTCCTCTATATATCATCATTCTCTCTCTACTTATCTTTATCTCACCTATCCCTCTTTACCTCTCCTTTCCTCCCCTCTCTCGCCCACCCTCCCTCCTCCCCTCTATCTCTATCTATCTCTAATTCTCTGTATCTCACCTATCCCTCTCTACCCACATATCTATTGGAAATAGGATGCCATTTAATTGCAATCCTAAACATTATTTATTTCATGTATCTCCTAAGTCCTTGGAAAGTGTTCCCCAACACTAGGATTAGAAAGAGACTAATATTGAATGAAATAATCATGTTAATTGACATTTGTAATTAATTATAAATGTTAGGAGCATGTGAGGGCATCCAATATGAGTTCCTAAATAATAGGGGCACATGGGGCACCCACATGGAAGGTGACACTCACCTTAAGTTAATTGTTTGGAGTAAAAGATAATACTTCTAAATGCATGTAAAGATCCTAGGAGTTAGGGATTGATGTTTACATGCATGAAGTTTAGTTCAGTTCAGTTCAGATCAATTAAGTTCAGTTCAGTTTAGTTCAATTCAGTTCAGTTCAGTTCAGTTCAGAATCAATTCAATTCAATTTAGTTCAATTCAGTTCAGTTCAATTCAGTTCAGTTCAATTCAGTTCAGTTCAGTTCAATTAAGTTCAATTCAATTTAGTTCAGTTCAATTCAGTTTAGTTCAGTTCAATTTAGTTCAATTATGGTTCAGTTATCTTCAATTAGTTTTAGTTGAATACTAGTTGACTTCAATTAACTTCAGTTAACTTGGAATGCATGACTAATGACTTGAGTTGCATGACAGATAGTAGGTGACTACCTTCAGTTAACAAGGATGACCATTCTTGCATGAATGGTGAAGAGATATGTTTTGGTTAACAAAAAATGACTTGGACCCACCTTGGGCACCCAAGTTGGCTTCTTAGAGTTAACTCTTTTGCATGCTAAGATATTTCAGAAGGTTGAGTTAAGTGGGCCCATTCATGGACGCCTACTTTGAGGATAAGCCTTGAAGATATCTACAGAATCAAAGTTTAGGTGTCACTTCAGTTTGGGATGCCCAAATGGATGAAGCACATGTTTTGGCACTGTTCTTCACGGTAGAACTCTACTTGCAAGAGATAGTCGTAGTTTTTTGGTGATAAGCTTTGAGCTCTGTAATTATAACTCTTTGGAGTCTACAAGGTTGATTATTGCCTATTTATCTCAAGCAAGTTGAAGAGAGTTTGTATCAATTTTATTGCAGGTTGTGAAGAAGATTTGTTGAAGGAAAAAGAAGCATCTCAAGCAAGGATTGGAATTATTGTAATCTACTTCAAAGATTAAATAATGCATTGATTCTTGGTGGAGTTTTTTCCAGAAAGGGTTTCTCCACAGTATATGTTGTGTATCTTCTATTCTTCTGTCTAATTCTTCTACAACCTTTTGTCATCATTCTACAAATAATAAAATGAATTAATTACATAATCACCCACAAAGAATCTGTAACAAAGAATACATATTCAGATCAGCAATCATAAAGTTTTACAAAGTATTAAGCCACATAAACACCTCAATTTTTAACATTTGGTATCAAAGCTAAGGTTGGGTAGAGTATTGGGACACCTTTCTCTTAAAAGATTGGAGGTTTTTTGGTTGTAGTGGGAGCTTTTACTATATTTTGTTATTGTTGATTTTGGAAAATAAGTTTGTTACAGTGAATTCTCATTTAGATATTGAAAGGTTCAATGGATCTAATTATGAGATGTGAAAATTAAAAATGGAGGATCTCCTTGAAGAGAGATCAATGGTTAGTTGTTGGTAATGAGACAAAGTCACCTACAATGATGTCATATGAGGATTGGGCTAAGCTTGTTAAGAAGGCAAGAGGGACCATAATATTATGTCTTGTTGATGTTGTTCTCTTGAATGTTTTAGAAGAAACTACTGCATATAAGTTGTGGAAGAGAATAGGTGATATTTATAAAACTAAGAGTCTTACTAATAAGTTGCATCTGAAAAGACAGTTGTACTCTTCAAAGATGAAAGAAGATGATTTTGTTGCAAATCATTTGAATGCTTTTAAATTGATTCTAAGTCAGTTAGCATATGTAGATGTAAAGCTAGAAGATGAAGATAAATGCATTTTGTTACTTTTTTCTTTACCAGAGTCTTGCAAAAATCTAATTGTTGCTATCAGTGGTAGTGGTGCAAATCTGAAGATGGACACTATAATTCCTACTCTCCTATCATAGGAGATGAGGGGGAAGTCTAAAATGGAAATCCAAGATGCCTTGTTTTTAAAAGGTATGCCTGAGAAAAAGGAACCTAAGGGAGACAAGGAAGGGAAGGGTAAGTCAGAAGGATGGAGTAAGGTAAAGTGTTGGAACTATGGGAAATTGGGACATGTGAAGAAGGATTGTAAGAACAAGAAAGAGAGTTTTGATTCTTCTACAGAGGAATCCTCGAATGAGAGTAATGATGCATTGGCTATTTCAGATAATATTGTTTGTGATAACTCTTTGCTTCATGTTTCATAGTGATCTTCATAAAGAGGATGGTAGTCACAATGCCATGTGTGACTCAGTTCCACGGTTCAGTGGGAGTTTTTGGTAATGACGTGGATGCATCATTGGTAAGGTTATCTCCATATTATTGGAGATATGGTTCTTGGTTTAGAGTGTATTTGTTATGATGTCATGTTATACTCTTGATACTAGTTTAGAGTTTGGCATATTACATGTTCTCTTGAGACCAAGATGTATATATGTTATGGTGCATGTGATATCCTAGTAGGAGATGGTTAGATCATGGATGTCATGTTTATGTTCAAGATTGGAGCTTTGAAATTGATCTTGTGTAGTTCTCTTATGTATTGGGTACATTAATCATTTGCTTGATTACTTCATGATAGTGTTGTGTTGCATTTGGAGTTTGGCATGGATTGGTTGGTTACAAATCCTTATGGATACTTGGAGAAATAAGTGAGGCTTGATTTCTCTTATGGTAAGAGATATATGTTGGAATGGTTACTTGTAAGAAAAGCTATTTTCAACAATAAAGACCAAGAATCCTACACCTTGGTTGGATGTGAGTTCAACACACTTGGTGGTTTCACATGCCTCCAAAGAGGTAGTTTGGATGCAAAGAATTGGGAAAGGTATTGGTTTTAATTGCAAGTAAGTTAAACTTTAATGTGATAGTCAGAATGCTTTGTGTTTAGCCAAAAATCCTATGTATCATGCTCATACTAATCATGTTGATGTTAAGTGTCACTTTGTGTGATAAATGGTTGAGAGTGGGAAGGTATTAATTGATAAAGTTGACACTTTAATTAATATTGTAGATTATCTTATTAAACCAATTCCTAAAGATAAGTTCTCTTGGTTTTAATAATTTGCTTGGAGCTTCATGATTATGTAGGTTGCATTTGAATTTGGCATGGATTGATTAGTTGGTGCAGGATGGCCATTGGCCTTGAGTCTTGTACTTAATTTATAATAATGATTCCTTGTTTAGAATAATTGCAATGTATAATGTCAAGTGGGAGAATGTTGGAAATAGGATGTCATTTAATTACAATTCTAAACATTATTTATTTCATGTGTCTCTTAAGTCCTTGGAAAGTGTTCCCCAACACTAGAATTAGAAAGAGATTAATATTGAAAGAAATAATCATGTTAATTGACATTTGCAATTAATTCTAAATGTTAGGAGCAGGTGAGGGTGTCCAATATGAGTTCCTAAATAATACGGGCACATGGGGCGCCCACATGGAAGGTGAAACTTTCCTTAAGTTAACTTTTTGGAGTAAAAGATAACACTTGTGAATGCATGTAAGGATCCTAGGAGTTAGGGATCGATGTTTACATGCATGAAGTTCAGTTAAGTTTAGTTCAGTTCACTTCAATTCAGTTTAGTTTAGTTCAGTTCAGAATTAGTTCAGTTCAATTCAATTATGGTTCAGTTATCTTCAGTTAATTTTAGTTGAATGCTAGTTGACTTCAATTAACTTGGAATGCATGACTAATGACTTGAGTTGCATGACAGATAACAGGTGACTACCTTCAGTTAACAGGGGATGACCATTCTCGCATGAATGGTGGAGAGATATGTTTTGGTTAACAAAGAATGACTTGGACCCACCTAGGGCACCCAAGTTGGCTTCTTGGAGTTAACTCTTTTGCATGCGAAGATATTTCAAAAGGATGAGTTGAGTGGGCCCATTCATGGGTGCCTACTTTGAGGATAAGCCTTGAAGATATCTACAGAATCAATGTTTAGTTGTGACTTCAGTTTGGGATGCCCAAATGGATGAAGCACATGTTTTGGCATTGTTCTTCAAGGTAGAACTCTACTTTCAAGAGATAGGCATAGGTTTTTGGTGATAAAATTTGAGCTTTGTAATTGTAACTCTTTGCAGTTTACAAGGTTGATTATTGCCTATGTATCTCAAGAAAGTTGAAGAGAGTTTGTATCAGTTTTATTGCAAGTTGTGAAGAATATTTTTTGAAGGAAAAAGAAGCATCTCAAGCAAGGATTGGAATTATTGTAATCTAGTTCTGAGATTAAATAATACATTGATTCTTGGTGGAATTTTTTCCCGAAAGGGTTTCTCCATTGTATATGTTGTGTATCCTCTATTCTTTTGTCTAATTCTTCTACAACCTTTTGTCTTCATTCTACAAATGATAAAATGAATTAATTAGATAATCACCCCACAAAGAATACATATTTAGATCAGCAATCATAAATTTTTACAAAGTATTAAGCTACATAAACACCTCAATTTTCAATAATATCCCTCCATCACTCCCTACCACTCTCTCTCTATTGCTCTTTATCTCACCTCTCTCTCACTCTCCCTCCATACCTCTCCCTCCATCTAACCTTCCTTATCTACTCTTTATCTCATGTATCTCTACCTCTCCTTCCCTCTCTACTTATCTTTATCTCCCCTTTCCCTCCCAACCTCTCTCTCTCCCCAATCCCTCCTTCCCCCTCTTTCTCTACCCCCTTATGAGGGTTGAGGGTGTAAGGTTTAGTGTTTAAGGTATAGGGTTGAGGTTATAGGGTTAAGTGTACAGGGTATAGGGAATAGGGTTTAGGATATTAGGTATAAATTTGAGGGTATAGGGTATAAGGATGAGGGATGAGGGTTTTGGGTTTTGGGTTTTGGGTATAAGGTTAAGTGTATAGGGTATATGGATTAGGGTTTAGGATATTGGGTATATGGTTGAGGGTATTGGGTTGAGGATATTAGGTTTAGGGTTGAGGATTTAGGGTTTATGATTTATGTAGAAGTTTGGGGGATGAGGTTTGAGGTATAATGTTCAAGTTTAAGGGTATAAGGTTTAGTGTATAGGGTATAGGGATTAGGTTTTAGGATATTATGTATAGGGTTTAGGGTATAAGGTATAGGGTTAAGGCTTGAGAGTGCAGGGTTTTCTATTTAAGTATAAGGTTGAGGGATAATGTTTAGGGTTTAGGGTATAAGGTTGAGGGTATAGGGTATAGGGATGAGGTTTAAGGGTGTAGGGTTTAGGGTTTAAGGTATAGGGTTGAGGGTTGAGGGATAATGTTCAAGGTTGAGGGTATAGGGCTAAGCGTATAGGGTATATGGATGACGAGGGAGCAAACTCGAGACATAGAAATATTGCACACAACTAGAAAACTTTATTATTATTTAATAAGGGAAATATTACATGCAGAGGATCCCAAATCCTCGAGCTCTACGATACATGCAAGCTACAGAAGTTTCAAAAAAAAATTACATAAATTACAGAAAATTCCCCTTTCGCAACATGCGAACTCTTTTCCCCCAAAAAGCTACCCAAAAATTAGAACTGGACCATAAATAGCCCCTTTTTTGGTTTGGAGCCAAAAACAACATTTGAGTTATGATTTTTGGCGGTTTAGCACCAAAAGTTACAATTTGAAATTCAAAAATTGAGTCCTAATTCAAAAATTGGCAATTTTCCAAAAATCGGCCAACTTCCGGAAGCCATAACTTTTGATCCAGGACTCCGTTTTTCAAACCGTTTGCACCGTCGGAAAGGTATCGAAGTGAAGAAAGCGCTAAGAACCTTCTCTGCCAATTCTGATAATTTTTGGGCCTGTACAAGACCGTTTGGTGCCTCAAACTAGACTCAAAAGGTTTTTTAGGGCAAAAAGCAAAAATTGGAACTTGAATAACTTTCAAACTGTGAATGATCTTGACCTGATTCTTTCGCCAAAGTGCTTATTTTTTCATCATGAACCTTCCCATAATTTTTTTTCTTCCCATGCCTTCAAATTCACACCTACTAAAAATAGTAGTTGAGCAAAAAAAGCAGAAAAGCAGTTCTGAAAGTTGGGAACTCTTATTCGACGAAAAGGGTATCAGAAATGCAAAAACATCTACAAAAAGAAACCAAAAAGAACATTAATGGAAAACATATTTTTGGGTGATGCAAGATTGCCCTCACACCACTGGATGCTCCTGCATCAGACACCCAGGGAAATTTGAGAAGTGACCCCGTCACATCAGATGGTTGAGGAAAACCCAAACGGTCAACCTCTACCTTAGACAGCCAGGATGAACCTTCCACAAGCCTTCCTCTCCACTTCACCAAATATTCTTCATACTTCATGTTTCTGGTACTCCTTCCCACACAGCTATCCAGGATTTCTTCAATCTCCTTCTCTGAAGCAGGTGTTGGAATGCCACACTATTCCATTGTTGGTACTTCCTCTGCGCCACCTTCATGATACTCTATCAAATCTGAAATATTGAACACAGGGGAAATGTTGACTCCATTCGACAACTCTACCTCATATGCATTCCCTGATTCATGTCTCTTCAAAATTTTACAAGGACTGAACTTCTTCATCTTCAATTTGTTATAGGTTCCCACAGGAAACCTTTCTTTCCTCAAGTGGACCATCACTTCATCACCAATTTGAAACTCTTTATACCTCCTCTTCTTATTTTCCTTAGCCTTATACTGCATATTCATCTATTTAATATGTTCTCTTACCTTATCATGTATATTCTTGATGTGCTCTGCAAAGTCTTCTGCTTTGACACTTGCTTCTTCTCTTAGTCCATCTTCCTCAATTTTGGAGCAGTCCTGGGACTGCCCCCATACACAATCTGGAATGGTGATCTACCAATACATCTGTTGACAGAATTTTTGTAAGAAAATTATGCCTGGGGTAAGATCAAGTCCCATCCCTTGGGTTTATCTCCTACCAAGCATCTCAATAGGTTACCCAGAATTTTGTTCACAACCTCAGTCTGCCCATCTGTCTGTGGATGGTGTGTAGAACTAAACTTCAACTCTGTTTTCAACTTCTTCTGGGTAAAAGCACATAGTTGTGTCACACTTTCAGCCAACTTATCAACACAACTCAATTTAAGTATTTCTAACTAAAACTCAATTTTGGTCAAACATATGATCTAGTAAGATTCATTCTAGCTAAGTTAGATGCTTCCACAACTTTTTCAACTAAAATTATTGGCTAAAAGTGTATGGAGCACCACTTTGAGTCCAATTTACCAAAAATATTAAATTATTTGAAAAACTTGAAGTTTGAATAATTCCTGCTAATGTAAACAACATTTTTTTAAAAATATAAAACTACCCTTTTGTAGATCCGTAAGTGTAGTTTTAAAAAATATATTTATTTTAATAGTTTAATTTTTTTATTTTATTTTATATTTTATTTATACTAAAAGTAGGTTTTCAGTACAAAATATTAGGTTGATTACTATGCCAAGGAAAAATACTTAAAGTTATTAAAAAAAATTGAAAAAAATATGATGCACTAGATAAAAGAATCTATTTTAAGATGGCATAATTTTGTTTCCATTTTAGATAAATATTTAATATGAATGTTGACGTCCGATGAAAACAGTTGTTTTTTTATTCACACACATTTTAATATTTATATTTAAAAAAATATATTTACCAGAATTGGAGAAAAATATATCCATGCACTAAAATTTCAATTTATAAATACGCAAAATTTGAAAGAAAATAAATGAAATTTACTATAAAAAGTTTGACGTCCCATGCAACTTCATTTTTCAACATTTTATCAGCAACTAAATTATAGTTTTAATTTATTAAAAACTAGTTTAAAATAATTTTTTATTTTAAAAAAAAAAAATACAAACATAAAATATACTAAAAAATACATATTTTACAAGTTTACATCATTTCAAAATTCAAAACATATATGCTACTTTTTAGTGATTCAAGTTTAAAAATTGGATCAACGTTGGTTGTTTCCTTTATAAAGTGTGACACAACTTTATGTTTTTACCCTTCCACAAGGTCCTCCAAAAGTATCCAACAAATTTTGTGTCACAATCTGAGACTATACTCTTTGGCAGACCATGTAGCCTTACCACCTCTCTGAAGAACAAGTCAGCAATGTGGACTACATCATGGGTCTTCTAGCATGGGATGAAATTTGCCATATTTGAAAACCTATCAACTACCACAAATACTGAATCATTCCCTCTTTGTGTCCTTGTCAAACCAAGAAAAAATTCCATACTTATATCCTCCCATGGCCTCTCTGGTATAGGTAAGGGCTGATACAACCCAGTATTCTGGCTCACTCCTTTAGCCATTTGACATACCCTGCAACTCTGTACAAACTTCTTCACATCCTGTGATAACTGAGGCCAATAATAATGCTCACTAATAATGGCAATGGTCTTATCCCAACCAAAATGTCTTACCATTCTTCCACTTTGCTTCTCCTTTATCGGGTTCTCCCTCATGGAACTCCTCAGAATACACAATTGACTTCCCTTAAACAACATGCCATCTTGGATTATGAAATCCAACCATTTCATCCTATCAACTGTAACAGGCTCCTTGCAAGCTTTCCAAGCTTCTGCAAAATCAGGATCTTCAGGATACAATGTCTTCAGTTCATTGAACCCAACCACTTCAATCTGCATCTCTATCAACAATGTTTTCCTCCTACTTAAA
The DNA here is from genome assembly GCA_007258455.2 of Sequoia sempervirens. Taxonomy (NCBI): domain Eukaryota; kingdom Viridiplantae; phylum Streptophyta; class Pinopsida; order Cupressales; family Cupressaceae; genus Sequoia; species Sequoia sempervirens. Next base: position 90,051,845 of record VDFB02000003.1, read on the forward strand.
GCATCTGCAACCCTATTCGACTTTCCACTCCTATGCTTTAAAACAAAGGTATAACTTTGCAAAAACTCTACCCATTTCATATGCCTTTGATTTAATTTTCCTTGACTATTCAAATACTGTACTACTTGATGATCAGGAAACAGAAAAAATTCCTTCAGTAACAAATAATGTCTCCATTTCTTTAATGCTTGAACTATTTCATAAAATTCCTGATCATATACAAAGTACTTTCTCTTTGCATCATTTAAATTTTCACTGAAATAGGCAATGGACTTACCTTCTTGGCTCATCACTGCTCCAATGGCACAACCACTGGCATCACAATCCACCTGAAACACCTTATTGAAATCTAGGAGGGCTAAAACTAGTTGCTCTGTCATCTTCTGCTTCAACATATCAAAACTTTCCACTGCTCCAGTGCTCCACTTGAACTCTTTTCTATCCCCTCTCATTGTTTCAATCAGGGGTGCACAAATACTACTGAAGTTTCTAATGAACTTTATGTAAAAACTGGCCAAACCATGGAAAGATCTCACCTCAGTAGTAATTCTTGGGGTAGGCCATTCTAGAATAGCCTTCACCTTCTCTGGGTCCATCTTGAGACCTTCTGCTGAGACAACAAACCCCAAGTACACTAACTCCTTCACAAAACTACACTTCTTCAGATTAATCAACAATTTCTCCTCTCTCAACTTCTCAAAATCTCTACTAATATGCATTAAATTCTCATCCAAAGTCTTACTAAAAATCAAAATATCATCTAGATATACAATAACAAAACTTCCCAGAAACTCTTTCAATACCTTGTTCATGAGCCGCATGAATGTGCTCGGTGCATTGGTTAGCCCAAAGGGCATTACTAACCACTCGTACAGGCCCTCTTTGGTCTTGAAGGTGGTCTTCCATTCATCTCCCTCACGAATACGGATCTGGTGATATCTGCTCTTCAAATTAATCTTTGTGAAGTATTGTGCTCCACTCAAATAGTCCATCAGGTCATCCATCCTTGGCAAGGGAAATCTATACTTGATTGTTATCTTATTTATGGCTTGGGAGTCTATACACATCCTCCACTCCCCATCCTTCTTTGGTGCTAGTACTGCAAGTACTGCACATGGGCTCAGACTCTCTCGAATCAAACCCTTCCCCAACAACTCCTGAACTTGTCTGTTCAACTCCTCATTTTCTACAGGAGTCATTATGTGAGCTACCTTATTTGGAAAACTGGCTCTAGGGATCAAGTCAATCTGATGACTGATCTTCCTCACTAGTGGTAAACCCTTAGGTACGTTATCAAAAATAATCTCATGAAACTCATCCAATAGTCCAGAAACTTCTACTGGAACCTTCTCACTATCTTCCTTATCCATTCTAGGAATCAATGCATAACACATACACTCATGCTTCATGCCTTCTAAAAATTTCCTTCCATCGACAAAGAAAATTCTAGCACTACTACATACCTTTTCTTCATCCTTCTTTAGGGGTTTCAACTTATGGTGAACTCCATCCTTCATCAAGGAATAATTATTTGCATGGCCATCATGTACAGCTCGCCTATCAAACCGCCACGGCCTTCCCAACAACATGTGACATGCATCCATGGGGATGATATCACATAGTACTTCATCACGATAGCTTCCGATCTTGAGCTTCACCAGGCACTGCTCATTGACCAAAACTTTGTGGTCTTTCTACAACTAGGAAATCCAATATGGATGTGGATGTCTTTCCCTTTTCAGCTTCAACTTCGTAACCATCTCTTCTGACACCGAATTATCGCTGCTTCCACTATCAATAATGACATCACAACATTTGTCTTCACACTTGCACCTTGTGCAGAACAGATTTTTCCTCTGTTCTAGCTCCTTCTCTTCAGTCACCAGGGCTCTTCTAACCACTAGGGCTTCTCCCCTTCTAGCATCATCTGAATGCTCAGATTGAGCCTCCTCATCTGCATGTGCAACCCTTCCACGACCTCCTGGCCTTCTATTTGTCCTTCCTTGGTGTTGTGGACATTCATAGGCTCGATGCCCTTCTTCACCACAATGGAAACAAGTTCCTCTGAAACCACCTCTTCTGGGTCCTAGCCCAAATCTTCCTCGTCCTCTACCTCTTTGATCACCATTCTTTTGATCACGAGGGCAGTAGAAGTTATCATTCTTCTGACTTCGACTGGTACCCACATCTTCATTTTTCCTTTCATCCTCATTTCGGCTTCCAGAAGATCTTCCACTACCCCTTCCACTTTGACCTCCTTGTCCTTTTTTCTTGTTGTCAAATCTTTTGTTCAGCTTCTCCTCAACTTTCAGAGAAAACTAGTATGCATCCTCAATGGTGGTCATTTTGACTCGGCTTATCTCCTCTTGAATGCTCGGTCGTAACCCATTAAGATAATGGGCTACCTTCTCCTTGTTGGCCTCTGCATGGCCTATTTTGATGATCATCTTGTGAAAATATTATGTGGATTCTTTCACAGATCTACTTCCTTTCTTCAACCCTTGCAATTTCTTCAACAGATCTAACTCGTAGTCCACTGGTATGAACTACTTCTTCAGTTTCTTGACCTTGCGATCCCAACTGTTGATCTTTCCTTTTCCTCTTCAATTTCTCTCCAACTAGACCTCTTTCCACCAAATATTGGCATGGTCCTTCAGCTTCATTTTTGCAAACTTAACCTGATCTGGGTCCTCTACTTCTTCATACTCAAAATACTCTTCTAGCTCATTGATCCAGTCGATCAACTCTTTCGGGTTCAGACTTCTGGAATAACTAGGGACTTCTATTTTGGGTCTTTTTTCAATCTTCAAAATGGCCCTAATCAACCGCATTTTATCTTGATCAATTGCTTCTTCTTCCTCTTCTACACCTGTATCTTCCACCTCTTCTTCATCTTTTCTTTCTCCTCTCCTTCCCAGGTGTAACCCTCTTCTCATTTGTTCTTGCAATGCATCAATTTGTCTCTGGAGGGCTTTGAAACCCTCAACTACCAATGGATCTCTTCCACCAGCATTTCTGCCACCTCTGGGACCACTACGCCTACCAGGAATCACTCTTGGAGGCATCTTGAATACCTCAAACCCACAACCACGGTCTTGGTGCGAACTACCTCATGATCGGCGATTTGTCCACATTCTCAAGAAAACTGGCTCTGATACCACCTGACAAGGGAGCAAACCCGAGACACAGAAATATTGCACACAACTAGAAAAATTTATTATTATTTAATAAGGTAAATCTTACATGTAGAGGATCCCAAATCCTCAAGCTCTGCGATACATGCAAGCTACAGAAGTTTCAAATTTTTTTTACAGAAAATCCCCCTTTCGCAACATGCGAACTCTTTTCCCCCAAAAAGCTACCCAAAAATCAGAACTAGACCATAAATAGCCCCTTTTTTGGTTTGGATCCAAAAACAACATTTGAGTTATGATTTTTTGTGGTTTAGCGCCAAAAGTTACAATTTGAAATTCAAAAATTGAATCCTAATTCAAAAATTGGAAATTTTCCAAAAATCGGCCAACTTCCAGAAGCCATAACTTTTGATCCGGGACTCCGTTTTTTGAACCGTTTGCATCGTCAAAAAGGTCTCAGAGTGAAGAACGCACCAACAACCACTCCACCAATTTTGACAATTTTTGGGCCTGTACGGAACTGTTTGGTGCCTCAAACTGGACTTAGAAGGTTTTTCAGGGCAAAAAGAAAAAACTGGAACTTGAATAACTTTCAAACCGTGAATGATCTTGACCTGATTCTTTTTCCAAAGTGCTTATTTTTCCATCATGAACCTTCCCATAAATTTTTGTCTTCCCACACCTTCAAATTTACACCTACTAAAAATAGCAGTTGAGCAGAAAAAGTAGAAAAGTAGTTCTAAAAGTTGGGAACTCTTATTCGACGAAAAGGGTATCCAAAAATATAAAAACATCTACAAAAATAAAACAAAAGGAATATTAATGGAAAGCATATTTTTGGGTGATGCAAGATTGCCCTCACACCACTGGATGCTCCTACATCATTGGATTAGGGTTTATAATATTTGGTATAGGGTTAAGGGTAATGGGTTTAGGATTGAGGGTTTAGGGTTTAGGGTTTAAGTATATGGTTGAGGGATGATGTTTAGGGTTTAGGTTATAAGGTTGAGGGTATAGGGTATAGAGATTAGGGTTTAGGATATTTGGTATAGTGTTGAGGGTATTTGGTATAGGGTTGAGGGTTTAGATTACAAATTTGAATGTAGGGTTGAGGGTTTAAGTATAGGGTTGAGGGTTGAGGGTTGAGGGTTGAGGGTTGAGGGTTGAGTGTATTAGTTATAAACATTAGAGAGTGAAAGAGGGAGGGAGAGAGAAAGAGAGAGGTGAGATAGAGGGGGAGGAGGGAAGGAGGATGAGAGATTAGGGTTAAGTGTATAGGGTATAGGGAAGAGGGTTGAGGGTGTAGGGTTTACGATTTAAGGTATAGGGTTGAAGGTATAAGGTTAAGTTTATAGGGTATAGGGATTAGGGTTTAGGATATTAGGTATAGGGTTGAGGGTATTGGGTTGAAGGTTTAAGGTTTAAGGTTAATTTTATAGGGTATAGGAGAGAGAAAGAGATACCTAAGAGAGGGTGAGGGGGTGTTAGGGAGAGACATGAGAGAGAGAGAGAGAGAGAGAAAGTATTCTCTAGTTAGGGTGGGAGGGAAAGAGAGAGGGAGAGGGGGTGGGAGTGAGAGACCTAAGAGAGAGGGAGAGAGAGAGAGAGATAATTATCTAGTTAAGGTGGGAGGGAGAGACTTGAGAGAGGGGGAGGGGGTGGGAGCGATAGACCTGAGAGAGAGGGAGAGAGGGGGAGAGAGAGATTTCTCGCTCTCTTTCTCTCTCCTAAACCCTAATTCATCTACCCTATAAACTTAACCTTAAACATTCAACCCAATACCCTCAACCCTATACCCAATATCCTAAACCCTAATCCCTATACCCTATAAACTTAACCTTATACCTTCAACCCTATACCTTAAACCATAAACCCTACATCATCAACCCTCATCCCTATACCCTATACAATTAACCCTCATCTCTCTTCCTCCCTCCCACCTCTCTCTCTCTCCCTCCCTCCCTCTTTCCCTCTCTAATGTGTCTACCTAATACACTTAACCTTAGACCCTCAACCCTCAACCCTGTACTCAAACCCTCAACCCTACATTAAACCTTGTAACCTAACCCCTCAACCCTATACCCAATACCCTCAACACTATACTAAATATCCTAAACCCTAATGCTTATACCCTAAATACTTAACCCTATACCCTCAAACCTATACCTTAAACCCTAAATCCTACACCTTCAACCCTCATCCCTATACCCTATACCATTAACCTTATACCCTAAACCCTAAACATTATCCCTTAACCCTATATTTAAACCCTAAACCCTACATTATCAACCCTTAACCCTATACCTTATACCCTAAATTGTACACCCTAAATCATATACCCAATATCCTAAACCCTAATCCCTATAACCTATGCACTTTAACCTTATACCCTCAACCCTATACTTAAACCCTCAACCCTACCTTCAACCTTATAACCTGAACCCTCAACCCTAAACCCAATACCATGAACCCTATATTGAATATCCTAAACCCTAATCCCCATACCCTATACATTTAACCCTATACCCTCAACCCTAAACACTATCCCTCAACCCTCAATCCTCAACCCTATACCTTAAGCCCTCAACCCTCATCCCTATAACCTATACCCTAAACCTTAAACATTATCCCTCAACCCTATACTCAAACCCTAAACCCTACATTCAACCTTGTACCCTACACCCTAATCCCTAAACCTATTACCCTCAACCCTATAACCAATATCCTAAACCCTAATCCCTATACCTTATGCACTTAAACTTATACCCTTGAAACCCTAAACACTATCCCTCAACCCTCAATCCTATACCCTAAACCTTAAACCCTACACCCTCAACCCTCATCCTTATACCCTATACCTAAATCTTATTCCCTAAACCCTAAACATTATCCCTCAACCCTTAACCCTATAATTAAACCCTAAACCCTACATTAAACCTTGTACCCTAAACTTTGAACCCTAAGACCTCAACCCTATACCCAATATCCTAAACCCTAATACCTATACCCTATATACTTAACCCTATACCCTCAACCCTGAACGCTATACCTCAACCCTCAACCCTATACCTTAAATCCTAAACCCTACACCTTCAACCCTCATCCCTATACCCTATACCCTCAAAATTGTAACCTAAACCCTAAAAATCATCCCTCAACCCTATACTTAAACCCTAAACCCTACATTCAACCTTGTATGCTAAGCCCTAAACCCTAAACTCTCAATCCTAAACCCAATACCATCAACCATATACCCAATATTCTAAACCCTAATCCCTATACCCTCAACCCTATACCTTAAACCCTAAACCCTACACCTTTAACCCTCATCCCTATACCTTATACCCTGAACCTTATACCCTAAACCCTAAGCATTATCCCTCAACCCTATACTTAAAAGACAAACCCTACACTCTCAAGTCTTAACCATATACCTTATACCCTAAACCCTACACCATAAACCCTAATCCCTATAGGGATACACTTAACCTTATACCTTCAACCTTGAACATTATACCTCAACCCTCAACCCTCAAACTTATACATAAATCATAAACCCTAAACCCAATACCTAATACCCTCAACCATATACCCAATATCCTAAACCCTAAACCCTCATCCCTCATCCCTATACCCTATACCCTCAACTTTATACCTAATATCCTAAACCCTAATCCCTATACCCTATACACTTAACCCTATAACCTCAACCCTATACCTTAAACACTAAACCTTACACCCTCAACCCTCATAGGGGGAGAGAGAAAGAGGGGGAGGGGGGATTGGGGAGAGAAAGAGAGATAGGTTGGGAGGGAAAAGGGAGATAAAGATAAGTAGAGGGAAAGAGAGGTAGAGATACATGAGAGATAAAGAGTATATAAGGGAGGATAGGTGGAGGGAGAGGTATGGAGGGAGAGAGAGGGAGGTGAGAGAGAGGTGAGATAGAAAGCAATAGAGAGAGTGAGGTAGGGAGTGATGGAGGGATATGTGGGTAGAGAGGGATAGGTGAGATAGAGAGGAGTAGAGAGAGATAGAGATAGAGGGAAGGAGGGAGGGAGGGTGGGTGAGAGAGGGGAGGAAGGGAGAGGTAAAGAGGGATAGATGAGATAAATATAATTAGAGAGAGAATGGTGATATATAGAGAAGGATAGAGTTACAAAGAGGGAAAGAGAGAATGGTGAGATATAGAGGAGAGAGTGAGAGAAAGATAGTGAGGGAGGAGGGAGAGAGAGTGAGAGAGAGAGGTAGAGGGAGGGAGAGGAGAGATAGAGATTAGATAGGGGCAAAGGTGGGGAGGGAGACATCTAGTGAGAGAGAGTGAGAGTTCGTGTGTGTGTGTGTGATAGAGAGAGAGAGATGAAGGGAGAGGTAGAGAGAGAGGGAGAGGAGAGATAAAGATAATTAGAGAGGGAAGGAGAGCTAGATAGAGAGAAATAGAGAGGGAATGAGGGAGGGAGGGATAGAAGTGAGATAGAGAGGTGTAGAGAGAGTGGTATGGAGTGATGGATGTGGAGGTAGGTAGAGAGGGATTAGGGAGGGGTGAAATCGCAATACTATGTCTCACTTTTTGCCCAAGATGGATATTTACATCAATATTTTTAACTAAATCTTCATCTTCTAAGACCTATAACGGTTAAACCATTAGGAATTTGAAGATTATGTGAACTAGTGATTTGTGGAAATTTGTGTGTAGATTCTAAATTTTTTTTTTTTCATTTTCTTCAAAATAAACCATGAATCTTTCAACATCTTCTTTAATAACTAGTTTTAGATAGAAAACAACATTTTCAGAAAGTAATGCATGTGTCATACAACATAAAAAAAAATTGTAAAGGATTAAATTCTAATTTTTGAAATATAGATTCTCAACATCAATATATAGGGAAAGGATAATTTTTCATAATTTTTTGTTACATATTTTTTTAAAATTAATTTTTGAAGACACTATAACTATAATTTGGACATACGTGTGTGTCATACAACCTAACTTTGTGTGTATATATTGAAATCTATTTTTTATTTTTTAGGTGAAACAAGGACATCAATACCTAGGGAATGGATATTTTTTGAAATTTTTTTACAATGTTTTACTATTTTTCCAGCTCTACACAACAAAGAGGTTGATTTTTAGAGAAAAACCTATGTTTAGTAAAATTCAAAAATTAAATACACGATAAATGAAAATATATCAAACCTATACTTGTTGGAAAGATTGTTTTGAGGCTACAACATTGCAAAATATAATTTTATTAATGCCTCAAAAGGTAAAGAAAAAGTGGGTTTTTGCAAACATTTTGATAGGTGTGAAGGAGACTCCATTGTGGGTATGATTTAATACTAGAGAGGTTCTATCCAAGGGGTTTTGATCTAAGGGGGTATTATCTATCCATATTTAATTAAAACTCTTTAGAAGGAGCCTCTAAAGACTTAAATCATTAGTTTTCCTAAAAAATTATCACGTCCCAAAAGTGAGACACAGTATTGTGATTTCACCCAGAGATAGAGAGTAGAGAGGGAAGGAGAGGGAGAGGTATGGATGGAGAGAGTGGGAGGTGAGATAGAGAGTAATAAAGAGATATAGTGGTAGGATATGATGGATGGAGAGATAGGTAGAGAGGGAGAGGAGAGATATAGATAAGTAGAGAGGGAGGGAGAGAGGGAGGGAGATGTAGTGAGGGGGAGAGAGAGGTGAGATAAAGAGAAATAGAGAGTGGTGGAAGGAGAGGTAGGTAGAGAGAGGGAGAGAGGAGATAAAGATAAGTAGAGAGGAAAGGAGAGGTAGAGAGAGGATAAATAGAGAGAATTAGAGAGGGAATGGGGGAGGGAGAGAAAGGTGAGATATAGAGGTGTAGAGAGAGAGTGGTAGGGTGTGATGGATGCAGAGGTAGGTAGAGAGAGGGATTGGGAGATAGAGAGTAGATAGGGAAGAAGAGAGGGAGAGAGTATTGAGGGAGAAAGAGAGAGAGGGGGAGGTGAGAGAGAGGTGAGGTAAAGAGAAATAGAGAGAGAGGTAGGGAGTGATGGAGGGAGAGGTAGGTAGAGAGAGAGAGGGAAGATAGAGAGAGGGAAGGTTGGAGGGAGGGAGATAGAGATAAGTAGAGAGGGAAGGAGGGAGAGAGCGATAGAGAAAATTAGAGGGAAAAGGAGAGAGATATATAGTCAGATAAAGGGATAGAGATAGTGAGGGAGAGGTGTAGAGTGTAAGGGATAAAAAATGAATGAGATAGAGAGACAAATAATACAACTTGTTGATTACTAAAATTTGACCTCCTAATTACTAAAATTTGACATGTTGATTACTGAGATTTGACTAAGTTTGAAATTTGTGAGATCTTCCAAAAACTAGAATTTGCATTATAACTCCTAGAGATTCAAAACCACTCTTACACATCCTAAAACTATATACATTAAATATAACTTAAAGTATAAGAAATTAAATATCCATATGTAAATGTCAACTTATACTTTATTTCATGTATATAGTTTATGTCAACTTAAATGTGTATTTCTTGTATATAGTTTCCCTGAAAGATAACAAGAAGAAAGAGAGAAGAAAAAAATTTAATGTAGACCAAAACGCAAGCGCATTATAACGCACTCATGTTTTGGAAATGTTTTTTTTATTTCAAAAAATGCACATTTTTTCAACCCAAAATGTGTACATTTTTTGAAATTTACACTATAATACAAGCGCATTATAATGCGCTCACATTATGGCTTGGTAATGACCAAGCCTATGCTTGGTCACTACCTGTAAGAGAGGGGGACCAACCATGTCAAGGATCCAGGTCACGAAGAGCCAAGAGAAAAGGGCTACCCTAACTTACCTCACTCTAAAGGGTTGTTTTGGATAGAGGTCAAGAATGATGTGGACTATAAAGTACTTCAATCACTCTACATATCCAAACTTAAGTTTAGACTAGGTGAGCCAGTTTTCAGAGTTAGTATTGTGCCTCAAATAGCTATTTTTCTGAGGATGACAACATAGTTCTGGGATGTCAGCGCGATGCACCGGCATCTCTCAGGCATGCTAGAGTCTGTACAGTCAAAAATAGTGAACACCATACCAACTACTCAAAAATAAACTTACAACCTAGTAGCTAATCTTGATGGTAAAAATAGAATAAGTAGATACAGGAAATAGAAACTAAAGTGATAAAATAATTAAATGAGAGCTAGGGTGACAAAGATGATCTCACAAGGATGCACGTTCCCCAACTAGCTCCAAATGCACGTCCACCACCTCCACCCAAAAGATCACTAGCCAATGGAGGAGAATATGGACTTGGAAATGGGAGTCTCACAACACCCCAAGCCCATGCTACTAATGGCTTGCTTCACACTTGCTTTGCAGAGTTGAAAGAGTGTTATTGATGCAATGGAGTGTTGAAGTGTTGTTGAGAGTTAAGAATGTAAAGAGAATGAATTTGAGGTGCTTGAGAATGTAAAAAGAGATGGATTGAATGAAGAATGGATGAATTTAAAGGAGAAGAGGGAAGAATCTTCCATATTTTGGGTCGGTTGGTTGAAGAGGGACGTTACAAATTGGCCTCAATCAAAAGTGTAACACTTCTGCTAGCTTTAGATGCAAGAATTCGTCAAGGACGTAAGCATACCATGTAGACATCTATGCATCGCGTGTACGTCCCCAGAAAATATTCTCTCACCAACACAAGAGACATATGCCAAGTGGAAGAAAGGCAGTTGGGTGATGTGGAATTTTTCCTTCGGATTTGATTTTCTAAAGTGAAGGTATGTGAAAGGGGAATTTGTGTAAGGGGTGAAAAATCACTCCTATACATTTTCCCCCCACTTTAGCGAGCATGAATATTGATGAGTGCTTCGGTAAAGTAGATTGAAGAGTTAGTAGGGTTAGGGATGTATACCTGAACTGTTGAGGAAGAAAACCGTGATCTGGCGAGCTTGAAAGCACAGGCTACTACAAAAGACTCCATAGCCCCATAGAACTATGAAGTTGCACAAGGTACATCAAAGGCCCTTGGACCAATGATGGACAAATCCTGTAGGATGAAAGCTTCACATAGGCCCATAGACCTGCAAGGAGGCAACCCCCAAGATCTCTCACATGAAGGAAGCCTCATGAAGTATGTGCCTTACAGGCATGTAGACCTACAAGAAGGTATCCCTCAAGATCTCTCACATGAAGGAAACCCAGATGAAAGTGCCTTACAGGCCTACAGAATTGCAAGGAGGCATCCCCCAAGATCTCTTTCATGGAGGAAACCCCCTGAAGTATGCGCCTTACAATCCCATAGACCTGCAAGAAGGTATCCCCCAAGATCTCTCACATGAAGGAAACCAAGATGAAAGCACCTTACAGGCCCATAGACGTACAAGGAGGCATCCCCCAAGATTTTTTTCATGGAGGAGACTCCACAGAGTCTAATCGAAAAGTGGCTTCATAGGTGCACCTACAAAGCAACATGTTTACCCACAGATAAAGCATGTATGAAACAAAGCGGCCACATAAGTGATAAAGCAGACAATCATGTAGACTATTAGAAAATTGGAAGGCTTTCAAAGGGGTCCCTTGAGAACCCGACATGAAAAGAGAAGGGGGTCCACTCAAGGGATGCGCTATTTGGAAGTACAAAAAGAGACATTTTTTCTCAAATCAATTCATCATCAAGGAATCCTTTCAAAAGATGTTCACTTCATCAAGGAATTTGAAAGGAAAAAAATTCTCCCTTGCGATGGAAAGGCCAAAGTTGCTTCCACCTCGGAGGAAAGTTCTCAATCTCTTTCTTTGCAAACCCATGATGAAGGAAACATGTTCCATTAGGAGTCCTAGTTGTGAATGTGGTTTTGAAAAAGAAATGTTCAAGAGGATTTTTGAGAAAAGATTCATTAGTAGCAAATGCATTTTTTGAAAATCATAGTGTCATAGAAATGGCATTTTCACACATGAAAGGGACAACTCAAGCAAAGGAGAGAAAAAGATAAGAAAAGAGCAAAGGAGAAATAAACATAAACAAAGGGTACAGGGGTGATCTGATATTTTGAGGTCAGAACTGCTCATAAATATATATAAGTATAATAATAATAGTATATAAATGAACTATCATCAACCCCCTACTATATCAAACCATGTGAAGAATGCATGAGAAGATAAAGTAAAAATAAAAATTGGTTCAACATGGAAGGGAATCCTAAATGCCTCCAACACTTTGCATCATCCCCAATTTGTCGAAAATCAATCACAAACATGGAAGAATGATGACACAAATAGAAGAAGTTTTATGACACAAAAATAACTCATGCATCCAAGCACCAACAAGGGTGACAAGGGTCATCTAGGAACACATAGCACGGGTACGAGGGAACACATCACAACACACACACTTCTAATCTAAAGATAAAGAAGAGGCCTCCCCCTAACACTTATCAACCAAGAGGTTATTTTCTTCCCATTCTAGATCATCATAGGGGGAAAGAGGATGAGCCTACAGTGGTGAAATATTAAGGTGAGGAGCTTTCGACAACCCTCAATAAGGGCTAAGGAAGAAGGCCCTGCAAGGTCTCTTCTACTCAGCTCTTGTGGAGCTATGGTCAACGACTTCATGAAGATCGTTTACAAGGATGAAAATTCATCCAGAGAGTTAAACATTCACTTCATTGGAGATTCATGTCATACCTCAATGAATGGAGAGGGTTGTGCTTGAGATTCACCATAAGGCTTACCGAGTGACTCAGGAGCAGTGAAAAACTCAAGGGAAGTCAGGGTTGGTTCCGTCACTAAGACAAAACAGGCCAAGGCAAGACCACCCTTCTGAGAGGGTGGGCTCCTCTTACGCCCTCCATTGCTAGAAGGGCCATCCTCCATATTTTTCTTAATTAGGGGATGAGAACTCCCCATAGACAAGGCAAGAGGCATGGAAGAAGAGGAGGGGGAGAAAACTACAGCAAAAACCACTGAAGTATTTGGCATATCCATAGGTTTTGGAAAAGGTGGGACGTCCGAAAGGGACATCAACAAGGGTGGCTCAACCGAAGGAGCAATGAACACCTACACCTTTTTGGGGTTAGGTGCACTCACAATAGGAGCCAAGAGCGATATGAAGCTTGGTTGAATGAAAGCAAAGGGGAGGAGAGAGGACAATGCAGTAGGAGGCCCTGAAGTAGGGGTGGTCATCTCATCTTCCTTCCTCTATAAGGTGATATGCTCAAACACAAGATCCTTTCATCGGTACTTGTGTTCACATGCAAGGTGGTTTCTATGAGTCTTCGAGCTAAAGGTCGAAGGTTGCGAAGGAGAGGAATACTCGTGCTCAGCCATCAGAGTGTCCACCTCAGTTGTTTCCAGTGGAGGGACAAGCTCCTGAAAGGGAGCAGGAGGAGTAGGTTGAGAAACAATGGCGGGAGTTGGCTTTAGTGCCTTAATAGCGAGCCTCTTCCCATTTACTGCTTTTGGAGCAAGAGTGGTAGGAGTCCGTGAAGGCCAAGGTATAGAGTATTCCCCATTGGGACCTTTCTCTCTACCATATTGAATGGGACTAGGCTTCGTGAGAAAAATAGGAAGCTCGAATGTGGGACGCTTAGGCTTTCACCAAGTGAGCACCATAGGATTCTCTTGCAAATAAAAAATAGAATTTGATGGCACCACAGTGAGGCAAGAGGGAGCGTCAGGATGAATAGAGGAAGAGGAAGAAGAAGGATCTCGAGAGCGCTTCTCTTCTTCCCTTCTACGTGCCTTAGTGGCATCATTGTCAGCTTTTAGTCAAGCCCTATGTGAAACAACATAAGGCAACAGAGGGTATCTCACTCTCAACATTAAGCATCCTTTCTTATACTTTTGATAAGTATAGTACTAGAGGTCCTTTCTAGGTGGAAGAGGACCAATGGGTGCAAGCCAAAAGTAATCTAAGGAATAACTACCACATTCAACCAACGGTTTACAGCCAGTGTTGTGGATCACATGTACGGAACCCTCATGCATGAATTTCAAACACTTATGTACAATCGAGGGAACTAAATTCATAGCTCTAACTAGGGGATACCTAGCTTCACTCTAAAGAGTTCGAACCCTAGGATTATATCAAACAAAAGATTTATAGATTTAGGTCCAATGAGAACTAATAAAACAATACTACCAAGAGGAGGTATGGAAAGTCCATTGTGTGTGCAGATGGTGCTCACAAGTGCATTGTACCCGTCTTTATGTAGAAAGTTAATTAGCATGATCTCCTTAGTTATGATATTCACTTGAGATGTCAGATCAAAAAGAACACCTACTACAGTGTTCTCGTTGATTCGCGCAGGGATGTAGAGAGGAGATGGTTCCCTATTAAAGCCCATTGGCAGATCCTGTGAGGTGAAGGTTATACCTATACCATTGCTCACAGGCTATGCAGAGGGGATAGGTTGATGTAGAAAAGATTCCTTCGCATGGATTGAACGATACTCTCACAAAGCCCCCCAAAGGTTGTATAATAGGATAGTGACCCAATCAAGGTTTCATTATGCAACACTTACGAAACCTTGCAACTACGCCTACTAGGGGTCATAGGTTGGGTTGTTAGGAAGAAAGCCCCACAATGCTCACACCTACAACGCTCCTAGAACATGAGGAAAATATTTTTTTAGTACTACAAGATGAAACCAAAATGGTTCACGTCGAGTTCACCAAAAATGTAAGAGAGGGGGACCAACCACGTCAAGGCTCCAGGTCACGGAGAGCTGAGAGAGGAGGGCTACCCTAACTTACCTCACTCTAAAGGGGTGTTCCAGATAGAGGTTGAGAATGATGAGTACTATAAAGTACTTCAATCACTCTACAAATCTTAACTTAATTTTAGGCTAGGCGAGCTATTTTTTGGATTCGGTACTATGCCTTAGATAGCTCTTTGTTTGAGGATGACAACGCAGATCTGGGACATCAGCACAGTGCACTGGTGTCTCTTGGGTGTGTTGGCGTTCGTACGGTCAAAAAACATTGAACACAATACCAACTACTCAAAAATAAACTTATAGCCTAGCTAGCTAATCTTGACGGTAAAAAAAAAATAAGTAGATATAGGAAATAGAAAATAAAGTGATAAAAAAAGTAAATGAGAGCTAGGGTGACAAAGATGATCTCACAAGGATGCACGTTTTCAAGCTAGATCCAAATGTGTGTCCACCACCTTCCCCCAAAAGTTCACTAGTCAATGGAGGAGAATATGGACTTGGAAAGGGAAGTCTCACAAGACCCCAACCCAGGCTGCTAATGGCTTGCTTCACACTTGCTTTGTAGAGTTGACAAAGTGTTGTTGCTGCAATGGAGTGTTGAAGTGTTGTTGAGAGTGAAGAATGCAAAGAGAATGAAGTTGAGGTGCTTGAGAATTAAAAAAGAGATGGATTGAATGAAGAATGGATGAATTTGAAGAAGAAGAGGGAAGAATCTTCCATATTTGGGGTCAGTTGGTTGAAGAGGGACATTACAAATCCAGCCCAAAAGAAAGTGTAATGCCTATGCCAGCTTCAAACACAGGAATCTGTCAGGGACGTAAGCGCATCACACAGATGTCTACACACCGTACGCACATCCCCGACAAATATTCTCTCACTGACACAACAAACAAATGCTAAGTGGAAGGAAGGTAGTTCAATGATCTGGAATTTTGCCTTTGGATTTGATTTTCTTAGGTGAAGGTATGTGAAAGGGGAATTTGCATAAAGGTTGAAAATTCGCTCCTATACACTACCAAGCCATAACATGAGCACGTTATATTATAATGTGCTTGTGTTTTCGTTATTTCAGTATGAAAAAGTAAATTGGCCACTTCTTGGCCCTCCATCTTTTTGCACTTACCTATTTATTCCAAAGTGTTTGGGGACAACCAATGTCCAATACAACATGCATAGTGTCATGATCAACATTAGAACAAATCAATCCTACAACATGATCAATGATGTTACTGCATGTTGATCTACTCCTTGGTGTGTCTAATTTAAGTACGAGTCCATAAAGATAAGGAAGAATATTAAGTCACTTTAGATGTATTAGGATGCCATTTTTCCAAGACTCATAATTATCCTTTTCTAGGATTACCACAAAAGGATGAATAAAAAACATATGATACATCCGCAAATGAAAAATAAAATACCAATAACCTCAATGCATATAAAGAAACTTGAATGAATTCATGTCATACGAACAAAAAAATTCCAAGTGTCAAGATGTCCAAGTAATTGATGAAACTGTGAAAAAATGACAAACTAAATAAAAAATACTTGGGACAGATTCAAGAAAAAGTGTAAATGAATAGATCTAAAGATCTCTTAAATACCTTTCAAATGCTACAAGTTAAAAAAAATGGAGGTACAAGTAAAAATTTATGATCTTATAAGAAAAAATTGATAATTTGACTTCAATAGGTGACAAACTATATTGGCAACAAAATTTGATGATGAGAACTACACAAATATAAAGTACATGTAATCAACTTTTTGACGATATATTTTCTTCATAAAATTGACTCTATTTTCCTAAGTTTTGGAAACAAATCCCTTTATCATGATTAGAGGGGGCTAGTGGTGTCTTGGTAGAAAATGGGTAGTAGATCAGTGGCTAGCCAACAACAATACTAGAAGTAGAAACTTGATTAGGTAATGTAGCCTAAAGGAGTGACGACAAGGTCATGATTCGATGATGATTGGACCTATTGGAAAGTGTTGAAAAGGTGGTTTCACAATGGTGTTGCAATAAAAATTTAATATTGAGTGGTGAATTACAAAGTTTCCGCCAAACTAGGTGGCAAGTTTGTCTATGAAGATGTAGGCACTAAGGGGAAAGGTCCCTAGTTGTTGATGTGATTAGGGATTACAACCCACAATTTTGATAGATCCTATGTTGGGAAACTTCTTTGAGGCCACAAAAAAATTAACAACCTCCCTAATCACATATGCAACAAATTTGAACATGGGTGACAACAAAATACTATAAAAAATTTAAAATTCTAAAATTTTAACCTTTTTTTAAACTGAAAATGATTTTTTAACCACTGGGTAAAACCATTTTTTGTTGCTATTTTTTATTCGTACCAATACCTTGATCTACACAACAATGGAATCTATTTATGATGATTGTATGAATGTACAATTGTATATATTTCTCCTCAAAATTTGTGCAACCCTAAAAAAATCAATTGTGCATTTTTTGGCATTTGAATAGGTGATCTTAGGGATTTTAGACATTTTGGATGTAATGACGATGTCTATTTGACTCCAAGATACACTATTTTTTCCTCAAGGTTGAATCTCTAAAAAAAATGACATGAAGTCATAAATTTATTGCTTGGATACCATGTTAGAGTTTATTGTTGAACCCCACAACTCCCACAAATCACTTGTAACCAAAACACCTATCACATGGAGAGAAAAAGCAAATAGTGTTCTATGCACATTGAGAATTGAATTGATCAAAAAAATTGACATGATTGAGCTTCTCAATTGAATGATAATTAGATGATTACAATAATGAATAATAAATCCTTATAAAAGAAAAAATAATCCTTGATGAAACCCTAAGTGAGGATTAAATTAGATCATGACAAATGTCCTCATCTAATGCTATGAGACAAAATAATACATGAACTAAAAATAGAAAAAAACTCCTAAGTTTAGCTTAAGTGTAATAAAATAAAAAGGGGACCTAATTAATTAATTAATTAGGTGATTTACCTATTTTACTCTAACATAGATAAATATGAAATGTTTGTTCAAGTGGGCTATATATAACTTTAAGATTAGAATGCATTAACATAAATGATAAATAAAAAGTAAAGAGATAAAAAAGAAGGGTGTTAACAAAGAGAAATTGAGAATATTAAAATAAAAGAGAGTAAGCATATAATTTTGTGTTAAAAAGTATTATTAATGTAAGCAACCATACATAGATTATTAATAATTAGGTAATTAGGGAAGAAGCACTTAGATCTTTACCATTAAAATAGAAGTTCATTGTTATTGTAATAGATGAAAACAAAGATCTAATATTTAATATAAATTATCTTGTGGTTTCATTATCATTTCATGAAAATGTATTGAATAGGACTAGAAAATGTTATCACAAAATTTATAATTGTAGAAACCTAAAAATGTCTTTTTAACACATTCTTCTAATTCATCATTTCTTGTATCATCACACATCACATATTCTTCTAATTCACCATTTCCAAACATTATTTATCATCTCCCCTTTTATCAATATTTAATTAATTAATTTCTAATTATTTGATTAAACTAACCCATTTCCCTCCATTAATTAAATATTTTTTAATTTTTTAATTATTTCATCATTTTCCCCCTATCGCCTTCATCTTCCCTCATCCTATTTAATTAAATATTTTATTATTATTTAATTAGCTAATTATTCCTCCAAAATTAAATAAATTATTTATTTTATTTAGTTTGCACATTCATCTAAAAATAAATTAAATATTTATTTTATTTATTTTGCTAATTATATCATCTTTAAATTTATAATTTTATCTTCAATCTTCTAATCCTAAATTTAGAGACTAAACTAAATTTAGTGGTCATTCCTAAAAATAGTGAGTGAACTTCACTTCATCTTTCCATGCAATCCCATGCATGATCATCCTGATCTCTCATCCATCCTCATCTATCGATCTCATCTCACATCCCACACCATTGATGTCATGTCCTAAAATCATATAAATCAAACATCCTTTGATCATTCAATCTCTCCTTGAATCAGATCCAAGTCTCATCGATTCAAAAACTACACTATACTCAATTCATCTTGCTTTTATACAACAAGGTTATGCTAAGCTTATGAGCAATCCACATACACACTCAAAAATCATAATCTTATACCTTTGGAAATGGAGTAAGGCTTTGCATTTTTGGGTGAGGGAAAGTAGGTTAGATTAGCTTAGTTTGTTTTGTGTTCTTGTTATTCGATTGCTCTAATTTGATCATCCTATTGATTTATTGGTAATAGGTCTATTCATCATTGGATTTGGGATTGTTGATTTGATCTTCATTTTGTTATTGAATCCTTTGATTGTTCAACATATTCATGTTCACAATAACATATGCTAAAGCTATATAAAGAAGCAACATCACTAGCACTCTTCATGAGAAAAACTGAGATTTGTCTTTTAGGTTAGGTTCTTGGTCGAAACTTAGAAAATCCCTAAACATTCAAATATTAGAAAACCTCTAAACATTCAAATATCTCAAGAAACACAAAAACATTTAAAATTTGAAAATCTCAAAAAACATTAGAAAACATTCAAAAGACCTAAATAGCCTCAAATATCCAATAAACCAAAACATCCACATAAACTTTCAAAAAAGACCAAAAACAGCCTCAAAACATTTTCAAAAATACCAAAAACATTGAAATATTCTAGAAAATCCAAAACCACCCATCCCATTTTGCTTTCACCCGCAATAAACCTCCATCCATAATAAATCGATTGTTACCTTCAACCTTTGGAAAAACCAATAGAAAGCAAGTATAGCATGTCGTAAAGTGAGGAATTAAGTGCTAAAATATAAAGTCAAGATCATAGGTAAATATTCTAGTGAAGTTTATATCAACGTCTTATCATAAAGCTCATCATCATCCTACATCAAATAACCCCTGATCAACATGTCCTAGGATGTATCCTTCCTGCAATGAACATTAGTATTAGAAATCACCTTATCTAAATTAAAATAAGCAAGAGATATAAATAACACTGGTTGTTTGTCTTTGATCTTTTCTTATGATTTATCTTAATGACCCATTCTGAGGACCTCTCAATGATGTCTATCAAAATTATTTAGAGAGAAAGGAATGGGGAATCGATCATTATCTTTCATTTGTTGTGCTTATGGATAATCTTGTAAAATAATCTTGGCACATACTTGCTTAGTTGTGTGTAGGAAGGTTGTTTGGAGTACGTTGTTGACTATTATGTATGCTCTAGTCCAATAAATTATAAACTTGTAACTTACATTCCAGTGAGGTTTCCATATGTCAAGATGTGAACAAGAACTATCCTATATGTTTGCAGAGTCAAAGTCCATTACACTAGATACAACGTCATCCTAGTTATTAATACCTTGATGCATTGTGTCTACATGTTATATCAAACAATAAGGAATGATGAAAAATCCCAATCCCAAGATATGATAAAATCATAATCATGCATTTATCATCCTCATCATGCATTTCTCATCACCATCTCTAATAAAATCTCATTGGATCATAGACTTGTTGGATATTTTGCATCAATCATCAAAATCAATGGTCAATCATCTTATTTCTTCTATCTTCTCTCCTCGCTAACCTAGTATCATGATAGTCAACAAAGACATCATCAATGCATCCATCCTACATCCACAAATCATCGGCATGCATATAACATCTTGCATAAATCATAGCATATCATAAAACATACATCCTGCCTCATCATTACCATTTAATTTGTGATGAGTAATATAGATTTTTTATTATAAACATCTTAAATCATTGCATCACATCTCATAAACATTGCATATCATATCATAAGCATGAATATCTACATTAACCATCCATACATCCATATGCATACATCAAGTCATAAAACTGCATAAGAAAATACACAAAATGAACTACATCCATAACATTTGAATACACATAACATCTGCATATCATAATCATCCATCCCATAACATGTCATGAAAAGATACTGAAAAAGAATATAACATTGCATCCATCCATATCATTACATCACATATCTTCTTATACCATCACATATCACATAAGAATAAAATAAAAGAAGTGCATCCATACATGATAAAATATAAGCATATTGCATCAAATATCACATCATATGCATCTATACATTCATAAGAATCCAATAAGATGAACACATCATATCAAATCTATATCATATATATATCAAAAAAATAATTGTCTTGATACAAGATCTAAATCAATGTATGTATATCGATCATAAATACAATATCCACGAGGCTATCAAAAAGGATCCCATGAATGTATATATATGTAAAGAATCGGGCAACAATCAAAAAAGTAATTGTACATGTGAGCTACCCCTGATGGCTACTCCCCTCACCAGCCTATCTCTCTAGTTGATCCTCGACTCTAGGATGTTCCCCACTCCTTTGTGAGTAATCTAGATGTTTGAGTTCCTGTGGGACATCCCTATGATAATGCATCCTATAGTAGGTTTCCTTAGTAACAACCTCTCTATATAATCTCGTAGACATTGTCCACCCTTGAGATGCAATTGTCATGGTCTCAAGTTGCTAACGTCGTCTGACCTCCTAAGCCAACTGCATCTCGGTAGTCTAAGTTGTCACTCCTAGTCTCTCTCGACTGTCAAGGCCAATATCTATTGTTTGGCCTAATCTCTCTTGGCAGTGATCACCAAAACTTTTTGATGGGCCTAATCCCTCTTACCCATAATAGTCTATACTTGTTGTTGCAGTTCCTATATCTGTAAATCTTAGGGATCTGGCCTCGATGGTGGTTGTTGTGGAGGCTATTGATCCACTGGTGGTGCCCCTAAGATCTTCCCATCCAGCTGATCCTGGCCATCCTAGCCATCATGTCCCCTACCTCTTCCTTTGCCTCTACTTGCACCCCTCCCTTGCGGTCTCCCTCATGGAGGTGCACCTGTTGGATTTTTCAACTAGCGAGGTGGTGTGAACCATGCATCATATGCAGGCATCATCTAAGCATATGCATGTCCCTAATCATATACCCATGACTAAGCAACCAGCTACTGAAAGCCCTCAACAACCTCATGGGCCACAATCGTGGGTCCCTACATAGGTGCCTCTCGTATTGACCTGAAAAAGATGGCTCTATATGCATCATCTGGCCTATCCTACCATATGTCAAACTGTCTCACCACCCTATCTGGAAGGTACCTCTCGATGATGGTATGCTCTTGACCCTGCATGTATCAGGTTTGTCGAGCAAAAATAGTTGTTGCACATCATCATACCATGTTGGCATCTGAAGCTATGGTCACCATCTGAAGACTGTCATATCATCAAGCACCCAGTGCCAGTATGGAATCCCAAGCTACCCTATATGTCGTAATGTAATGATGCCTCTATATCACCAAACCACTAGATCATTTGGCTCTACATCAGCCATCTAAACAATTAGTTGAAGCACAACGATGTGCTCCCACACCCAAATGTGCAAAAAGGTGACCCCTATGCCAATGGCTCACCCATCACAGTATACGAAATCGTGCATATCATGATACAATGAGGCCAACATCACTGGACCCCATGCAAATTGTGTCCTCCTAAAGAGCATCATGTGCCACGCTATGCCCCATCCTTGACTAAACCCTCTACTCCATCGATCTAGAGCAACCAAACCAAAGATGATTACTGCAACAATGTAATGGACCAAAAGTTTCCATTCCATACAAAATACAGTAATTGAGTAACATTCATTTTAAGTAAGGAGATAGAAGTACATCCATCACATGATATATCTATAACATGTATACCAAGATTTATCCATAAACACTCAAAGTAATTTCATAGAACCAGATAATTATATAGTAATGAAAATTAAGAGAAATAATTATATAATTCATATCACTTATAAGAATGGAATAACATGCTCTTTAATGATCAAGGTCTATCGAAGATAAATGATTTGTCAGTATAAATAAGCATCATCTTTACTCAAAGTAAATAATTTACAAGTGTCTCATATTAGGCCTATCCAATGATGCCAACACAAGAAAGGCTTGCTCATCCATGTGTCAATGACTTGGACCTACAAGAAAAGGTTAGTGAATAGGGGTTTTCCTTGGTCAAACCCAATTTTGGTATTCAAACCTTGAAATGAAATGAAATAAGATAAACGAATGAAGGATGATAATGTTATATCTCACCGAAACTTTGGCTTGAAGCTCTTGCTTGATTGTACTTGAATGCTTCTTGAATCATGAATTATTCTTCACAAATTTTAGCTTAATTACAATCATGATACATGAATGATGATTAGGCATTGTGATTACTATTACTATGTAATGACGGTGAGAACCTTTCACCCATAAAAGAATATTTAATAAGGGTAACACTATCTAAAGTTTTTAATAATCAAGACTCCTAATTTCCTTTCAAGTGATGAGATTTAGAATAAATACATACTTAGAAAGTTCCCTCAATAAAGAATCTAGAATGTGAGCTTAGAGAATTTATTCCATTTCCATGCACCAAATAAATGATCTTCTATTTTTCCAAAAGACCCAAAACATTGCGTACTAACAACAAAACTGCTAAAGCTAGAATATAAGATTTGACTATATTAAAAAGTAAAATCTAGAATTCCCACTTGAAGTTCTTCCTAGTGATTCCATATATTTAATAAAAAAAACAATTCTATAAGAATTCAAATACGATAAAGTGATGCAGACCTTTATGTTCCTTATCGACAGGTTCTTATGACTAAAAGCAACATCACATGAGTTAGTATCATAAGAGGAATGAATTTTAGTACAATACAAGAATAATTCTAGTGTGAGTAATGTAGTTAGATGAATAAATCACTAACCATATGTAATAGAGAATTTATTTAACTTTAGATTAGCAATACCTCTTTTTATTGTTGGGATTAGCTTAACATGTGCACTTGAACAAATCATTCATTATTAGAGCAAATCACAAGAGACTATGAAAGTATAATACTTATGTCATACCCAAGTAATGTACAAGAAATTTAAACCAGTATAGCTATAATAACTTAACTATCAAGGTCTAGTACTTACCTCTTAGTTTATTACACATTCTTCCATCCGATATATGTTTGTTCTTATCAATTGATAAATTACATGACTCAACAATAGAATTTATAAGCTTAGCTTCCAAGATAATTCATGTTTGATCATAAGTTTCATTATTAATGATTATTGGGATTGATGATTTCTCGACTCTTGAAATAGGATATCCATACAGATAGATGAGACTTTTCTCTTTAATAAGGTGAAGCTTAGATATACCTCTACCTAACTCGTGATTAACTTCTAGCATCTTATGTGACTTCGTATTGATATTCTTTTCTAAATGAAATATTACCCAGAAGAGTTATTTGTAAAAATAAAGCAATACTTATACCTTCCCACCTGCATGATCTTCTCAGTGACCACATAATACAATTATCTAAGAAATAAACAGCCACAAGTGCATTAGGAAAACTATCCAATTCTACTAAAATGAAAAAATGCATGGAAGTTCCTAAAATTACTTTAATCGATGAGGAGAAGGTTATATACATAAGTTCTACTTTGAGCTAGATACTTTTGTCCCTCAGTTCTTATTTCCATTCATGGAATTTCCACTTGTTAATGGGTTTGACTGTTCTCATCAAAGCCTGGTAACTAGGGTCCTTAAGTCATTTCTAAGTGGTAAAGAGGGTAATCTATAGCTGTTGGATCCCATGAAAATGGAAATCGTTTCCGTAGTATTGTTGACAGAGTGTAGCTGAGTATCGTTATTTTCCCAAACATTATAATGGAAAACAAAGTGCCAAAAGTAGTGAATAGAATATCTCACACCCAAATCTCATACAGAAGATAAACGAACTCTTTAACTCACTAAGTATTAAGAAATTACTTGTGTTAAGGGAGGAACTCCAGGGGTGCACACAAAAATAAGATGCATTATTCTACATTTTACACCCTGAATCTATGAATGTAGAATACTCTACATCATTTTCTATTTCATTTATCTTGTATTCAATTTGATTAACAAAGCTAATCTACACATTGGCTTCAGGAAATTAGCGGCAAAGCCTATTCTGGATTGGCACAATACTACCACCATCAAAACTATATATATGCATAAAGAAACGTACTATACCACGGAACTTATCCATTATACAAAAAGGAACTTGACTCTGATGAAGATTTCCACATCCAAGAAATAAACAGTAGACCAGAGAATAGGATTAAATATGACTTCATAGTTTTCAAATGGTTCGATAATGCACTGTTATTTTAAAGAAAGCTGGACTCCAAACATATGTCTCAGGCATTTTATAGCAGCAAGACATTAACTTAGAGGTAGAGCAATGTTTAATGAAAGGAATGATCTACTAAGATTCTTAGACATAGCAAAATGAAATAAAGATTAATTCATTGGAACTTCTCCAAGAGGTAAAGATAGATGTTTAGACTCATAATAACATACCCGTCACTTCCAGCATTTCGCATATACAAAGCTAAGAATGATGCCTGAACTCTCCAACATCATATGATTCATGGCAAGTCCTGAAGCCCCACTTCATGAATGCCCACAATTCATGCCTAACTCCCAATGTTGTCTCTTGAATGACAATCTTTCTCCCAACGTCGGTTCGCTTTCTAGCTGTAGCTCTTGCTTTCTTCCTCACACCATAATATTCGGGTTGTGGTGTTTCTTCACTAGGCCAAAAAAATCTGGCATGGACCAGGTCCACGAGCCTCTCCACCCTCTGAGCCAAAAGAACGTCTCTTATGTTGTATCTTTATTAGTGTGTACCTTGCAGATTTGTAAACATTGAATTGTCTGAATAGCTATACTCCATGTGATACCCTGACTCGTTTCTTCAATATTCTTTAGGATGATTCTATGAGCTTGACCAATCTGTAGATGCTCTGCTTACAGAATAATGAATCATACGAATTGGCAGCATTCCATATTTGTTTCATCACTCACCTTCACCATGTCGATGCCTTCATGGACTTCATCTCCATTTATGTGCAAGCTCAAAAACCACCACGCAGAATAAGAGAGCCAACATTTTGTTGCTTCCTATTCAAGACTCCCATTGCTAAATCTTATCATAACTCACAAAATATTGCCAATGTGGATAATTCATTTCCGAAACAGTTTCCAAAATGAATAAAAAACTTCTCTCGTCACCCACTAATGCCTCCATTACAGTGCTATAACCCCCTTTAATCATACAATGAGCTTTCCCAAAATCTCCATAAGTGTCATCTTGATTCTAGAAAGGAAGTGAATTTTTTTTTAGCGAAGCTTTGCGGTACCACCATACTCTAAATTGGGGAAATGTGAATCCATACTCGACCAATCCTCTCCAAGTTTTCAGTTTTGGCTTTTATAGAACTTCCCGAGTTTTTACTTTTGAGAAACCTTTTTCAAGAATTTGTTTCCCACAAAATGATGGAAGACCGAAAGAGAATGAGATCAAAAGGCTCTAATTCCATCCACAAATCAGTTAGAATATTAACTGAATGCCCACATGCAAGAGATGATTACGCTAACGAAGATATTACTATCATGGCAGAATTAATTCCAAATATTAGAGATTTAATTGATTTAATTATTGTACCAAATTTCTCCCTCAAAATTTCCAATAACTGTATATTAAAATAAAATCAAAATTTATTTTCACTGTTTTATTTTTCCTCAATACATATTTAGGAAATACCATTTTAATTGCAATTTAATTGCACTTTATTTCATTACTCATTAATTTAATTAAACATTCAAAAACACCATCAATATCATCATTCAACTAAATTAAATATTAAATCTTTTAAAATAGAATTATTGAATTATAAATTACCAACTGAAAATAGGGGTTGTGACAGACAATCAATCTGAAAGTAGGTACCCGACCTCTATACATCTCGAGGTTGATCTATGAAGTGACTAAAACAATGTCCTCTAGTTCCATCACCTTGTGGCATGCATCGTAGCTAGTGTTGACATCATATATCATGTACTCACCATGTATCAGAAAATGCAACATTTGCCATACATCCTCTAGTGTCATTGTCGCCTCGCCTGTGGGAAGGCGGAATGACAAAGTCTCACTATGCCATCACTCACACAGTGTGGTCATCATAGCCAAGTGTGTCCAAATGACGGGAATGTATGTGATGTACCATAGGCCAATCTCCCCCAGGTTCTTCTATCACAACTCAGATAAATCACTAAGTCTGGACAAAATAGTGGGCCAGTGCTCACGGAACATCAAAGATGGGATAACCTCTTGCACCCACGAAGTGCACGATGACAAAAAAATTGAAAAAAAAATGGCTAAGTTTGGAATTTTCATCTCTGAAATGACAATAGTGTCGCTATTTACAATAGCGTCGCTATAATTCAAATTCTAAACTGTGACACTTAAGGCATTTAAAATGCAAATCGCAAGTCACGTCACTATAAACATATGTGTTGCAATTTAAACTTTGGAAACCCTAACCCTAATTTTTAAATCAAGATGTTTATCACTATGAACATATGCATCATAATTTAGAAATGGAAACCCTAATTCTAAATTGTGAACTGTGTCACAATACACATATGCATCGTTAAAATTTAAATTAGTGTCACTGATTCTCAAAATAGTGTCACTCTAGAGCAACACTACCAAAGTCTAAATTTCAAAAGGCATTAAATGCATCAACAAGTCAAATTTCAAATCAAGTTTTGAAGCACATACCGGTGGTCCTATGCCTAGAAGCCTCTAGTACTCTCAAACTTGGTTAGACATGTGTTGTGGGAGCACACATTGTACCATCTCGTTAAAGGGTCATAGCTCAATTTGCAAGAATTCTCTAAGGTGTGAATGCACAAATGAATTGAAAGTGATCCTTCCTCACCTATTTATGCCTCAAAATTAGGGTTTTTTGCCCTAATTTACCAATGAAGCTAGGGTTTTTCATCATTTTCACTAGTCTTGTCAATCAAATCCTTATTTTGCATCGTTTTTTGCATTTTTTGCATGTTTCTTGCATCTCAGAGCCTTTCTGGACCCCTGGGGCAGCATTTAACCTTTGTCAAGAAATCAACCCAAAATTCAAAATTTTTGCTTGATTTCTCGAGGGGGCCGGGAATTAGCTTAATCCTTCCACTAGGGTATCTAAAAAATCAGAAAAATTTAATTTTTTTATTTAAGCAACAATTTTAATCTAAAAAGTATATTCTTTGAATCGAAGCAACGGGTACCTCGCTTCAAAGAGGGGAAAAATGTAGACACTAAAAAATATCCTGAATGATATCATGCACTCAAATCAAATATACTATCATTTCCTCTCAAACCCATCCTCTTTTCGCTTAATTGATTAAATTAGTCTAGCCATTTAATTAATTGCCTCATTTGCATCTATTAACTTAATTAATTTAATCAGGTTAATTCACCCTTTTTCACGATAACATTTCATCTTATTAAACTAAATAAATCAAACTATTTAATTTAAATCCCTAAGTCTTCTTATTTAACTAAATAACCATAAGTTATTTAATTAAATGTCATTTCACCTTTTCTCATTCATTAAATCATTTAAATTAATGAATATCATCTAATTTTTCTAATCCCCCTAATTGTAGGATTAACATTTTTTAATTATCAATTATTAACTAATCTAATTTCCCTCCCGCTTGCAAGGGAATATTCCTCAGCACATTCCTCCAAAAGGGGAATATTCTCTCCCCTTTTGCAAAATTAAACTTTGTTTTAATTTGCAAAATATCATTTTTCCTCACCCATGAGAATATTATTTTCTCCTCAATCATTTGAAAAAGGGAATAATCTCACTTAGCTTCATATGCAAGTTAACTTATGACTTATTGTGCAATTTAACTTTTGACCTCTTGTACAAGTTAAAAGTGTGATTTTTTGAAGGAATGAGAACCCTTGATTAAATATCATCTTGCATTCTCACCCGTTGATGAGAATCCATGATCCATGCCTCCAATTTCCTCCATCCTTGACTGTTGATTAGATTTTTCAATCTCAACCTTCCATTTCTCATTTGCTTTCCTATAAATAGACCACTATTTGGAGACAAATGGATCCATCTTTCAAGAGAAAACTTATGTTGTTGAAATCACTCACACTTACACTCACATTTAGCATCTTTTAGTTCATTTTAATAGCATTTAGTGAGATTTAAGCTTCCAATAATGGCTTCCATGATCACATAATGTGTCCATTTAGCTTGTTTATTAATTAGGGTTTGAATCTTTTAGTTTAAATTTCATCTAGATTAGCTTAGATTTTGCATAATGTTAGTAAAACAATTTGTCCTCTGAAGATAAATATGAAAAATGACTCAGAATGCCCAGAAAGAAGAACAAATAGTACTAGTAGTTGGAGAGATCAGCATTAGATTGATGATCTTCCTCTGAATTTTGAAAAGGTACGGCTCCCTTCTTATGATGTTCAATAAATTAGAACAGGGTATGCTTTTAACCAAAAAGTAGAAAAGGAAAATCTAGCACCTACAAATATGAGAGACTAATTTAAAATGAAGTGGGTGCAAACAAACAACACAAAGTTCATTTATTTCACACCTGTTACCAAAATTTTCACCTCAGCTCAATTTAGTAGAGCTGGAAACAGATGATTATATTGAGGTGAAAGGTACGCATATTTTATGTTGATAATTCATTTGAGTGAATTCAGATTATTGTGCAGAAAATCATAAAAAATTCATAAAACATTGCATAGTAATGTTGTTTTTATTCATCATGAACTAGAAAAGATACATCATAGCATAAACCATTTTTGTTTGGTGTTTAAAAACCAGAAAGTGTTTAAGTGTCCCACACAAGCCATGGGAAATAACTGAATTGATTTTATTCAGATTGAACTAATTACATTTAATAATGGAATGTAAACTATACATTTGAAGATTAAAACAAACAGAAGAAAATGTGAAGAAAGTCATATCCATCATTGCCTTCTAGGCTCATTGTAGGGTTGACCCTCCTCTTGAGTTCCCTCAACCCCCCTCATTCTTCAAAGCCCATTAAACCTACAAAATATTAGAGGGAGTGGTATTAGAGCTTCGGATATAAGCCTAATCACACTTTTTATCCACAAAAATATAGCCTACAACCATTACTAGATGCAACCAACATAATCAAATCAATTCAAACATCAGATATTCAAAACCAGATCATCAAGGGAAAATGAGGTCATAACCACCAAAAACACTATTTTTATCTAACAAGTTTGTTTAATGTATAGGTATAGGTACTATTTCATCATGATTCAACATTTCATTATGTGGGAAAAAGTGGGCTCCCACAAGGGTCAAGCCCAACATACTGCAAAGTACTTTGTCATAAATGTAATAGTGAATAGGAATACATAAAATGCTTCATTTACATCATGTTTCACATCATCTTTGCTATAAACAAACATCAAGCAATAATGCATGCCATGGTGCATAAAGGCATCCAATACATAGTAGAAAGAAGTAGCAAATAGTACTCATGATCAGCCACCATAAAGTACATGAAATTTAAAGACTCATATGCATTAAGGATACAGTCATGATGTAAAGATCTACAAAGCATAAAACAGCAACATGATATGAAGATAGTCAACATTCACTAATAACATGGTCACAAAGCAATATTCAAATCATAATGATATAGTATCAATTCTGAAGGTGTGGATGTTTAAGGCTGCATTGATTTCATTAAAGCTTTAGAAATAAATATAGAGCAGTAATTCATGAATGCATACTTGTTTAAAATGGCCTCTAAGCTGGAAAGAGTAGTCCATAGTGAACAAGGATCTAAGAAAACAGTCATCAATTCAAGGAGTAGCTTTTCTTATGTCAAAGAGTCAAAGATATATAATAGATTATCCCTATTCAACTCACTGCCAACTGGAAGATTCAGAGTATAAAATATTCATATGGAAATTTCGAAGAAATAGTGAATAGTACTTTCAAGTGATTATATTGGAACAACATAACAAAGGTGATTGCATATATGATAAAGAGAAACTCACTTCTTTTCATGCAAGAAATGAGAAGTAGAATGCATTTCTTTTAAACCTCATTTCATTTCCAGTAATGCAGAAAAGGAATAAAATCATGTGAAATAGTCCTTTTGAATTATCCATAAAATGAAGAAAATATGCTACAGGACTGCCATGATAGTAATGATATTATAGTCAATGCCAAATTTAAGAGAGTTCATGACACAATTCATAACAATCAATATAAAGAGCATGATGACAATGCATTCTCCCTAGTGTAACTACCCACAAAGACTACCATGCCTGAGTTTTTGTTCATGGAGTGGACATTTAAGCCATGTATGATAATTATTTTATCAAGGACAGCCAAGGCCATACAAAGAGTAGACAGTGACAGACATATCACTATATAGTGGAGACTAAGCATGCATAGGGAGAATATTGAATGCCAAGGCAAGTAATGGTGACAAATGTTAGAGAAAACATTTTGGGCTTACGATTCATCATTAACAATCACAAATTCCAAATAACAATAAATTAATTAAGGTTGTGGTGAGCTTTACACAGTGGTGTGACTTTTCTTCCCTCCAGCTGGACATATTGGTAGTTTTTGGGGTTTAAGAAGCGAAGAGTAACTGAGGCCATTTTATAGTTTTTGCAAAAATAGAGTATTCACTTTTTGCAGAAAATGAGAGGAGCCATAGGGTTTTCATAAGACAACAACCATAGTTTTCCATTATTTCTTTGTGAAGTTCTAAATAGGTCATTGCAATAATAGAAAATGCAAACCCAAATCTGAAATTTTTTCTTCATTTTTTTTCGTAAAGAGTGTATAATATATCCACGGCCTATAATAGAGAAGCATACAAATCTCAAAATCAAACCCTCAAACTCACAAAGTAACAAGCTATAGAAGCCATGGAGAGATTTCAAAAAAGTTTGCAAAAATCCTTAGACATTTTCTAGGTTTTGTTTGCTAAATGAAAGCAGATTCAATTTGTACCAAAAGAATAAAACCCTCATGAAAAAACTTGCATCCAGAAAGAGGAGTAAAGGAAACATCTTTTATAGCCGCTACCTAGAGCAAGGAGACAGAAAAGTACATTTTTTACAAGAAATAAAGGTCACGACCTCTGCAATATAAACAAAATCAAAATGCAAAAGGATAGAAAGACAAGTCACGGCCATCTACAGATAGACGAGTATACAAGAAAATTTAACATTTTCTTTATCATTTCATTCAAGTGGTAGCAAAAAACAATGAACTATGTTGTGGTGAAACTAATTCATACACAATGGAAACCATAGTTTTTTCAAGGAAAGAAGTAGAGATCTTCTTCTATAGGTTTTGAAACCACAGTTTACTCAAAGTTAACATTTAAAATCTTAGATTTCAACACAGAGAAGCAAGCTTACATGTTACAAAGCGGCGGTTCTAAGGTTTTCAAGCAATTAGAACTCATGGAATCAATAAAGGACTCCAAGATATGGTGGCGCGACAAGTTCTCTCCAGAGAAATGCAAAAGTGAATGAATGAAATGATTAGGGTTTTCAAGTTTACCATGCCTTAGTTCGAATGATGGTGGGATTTTTGTCCATTGTTTTAAAATAAATCATTTCATGCTAATAATAACATGGTCTTGACTTTGGAAGTCAATTGACCTAGCGATTTTGTGAGCCCATAAGTTTCATGATGCATGAAGAATAGATTTATTCAAAAAATCTTTTGTAGAAGCCCTTTTATGTTATTTATAAATGTTTTATTTTAACATTATTAAAACAACCTTATGGAGTGCTTTTAATAATTGTTAATTTAAACTATAATGGAGCCCATGTGTCTTGAGAGGGGAACTTGTAATTCAAGTTCAAGTTGTCATTTGGAGTTAAAATAAGAACACTTCACTTGCTTCTTTTTGTGTGGAGTTAAATAAGATAACATTACAATTAAATATTAAAGATAATGTTACTTTAATATTTAATATGTAATTGAAGAAGAAAGAGCGAACTACACATTAAATATTAAAATAATCATTTTGATTATCTTTAATATTTAATTATACAAGTTACCTCATGCAAGAAATACAAGTAAAGTGAACTGAAGATCCAATCATGCAAAATGGGGCAAATGGTGGAGTTTTCTTTCAGTTTTTAAGTGCTTTTGATCATGCACATTAAGAGAAGTTTACAACATTCTGAGCTCAGTTTACTTCAATGGTGGGCCCTCTTTTTGAGGCTTTTCTTCTTTACTCATGAGGAAGATATTTTTACTTTCAGTTCACTTTTGGTGCCACCTCAATGCACTCATAATCCATTTTGAGATGCACTTCAGTTATATACATTGTGACACAGAGTTTTGAGTTGTTTAAGCTCAGTTTTCATCATTGGTGGGTCCAATTTTTAGGAAGTTTTGCTTTTGCTCATGGATGGCTTCACAGTTCAGATATTTTGACTTCAATTATCTCCTGTTGACTTTTTGAATCCCTTTATTGTATATAGGGAAAAGACTTAGTCTTTTTCCCTTGGTTCTTGATTTTTTCCTTTGCACTTTGCGGAGAGATCTTGTAACTCAGTTATTTTTACACAGTTAATACATACAGCAGAGCTCTACAGGTTACTTAAGGTTGTTTTAACATAGTTTTTCCTTCGTTATTTTATGGAAATCAATTGTCTACCTTCTCACATTTAGGTGTTTTTCTTTTGTTAGTGATTTGATGTGAATTTGATGTGTTTTGAGTCAAAAACCTTTAAGTTTAGATCTCATTAATGGATGCTTGTATGCAGAATTTGGTTTAATCATAGGTCATAAATCATCTCGTAGTTTAGTCTTTATCTTTAAGTTGTGAAAGTGTTATTTCCTTCATAAAGTATTGATTTACAGGCCTTTTTATGAAACACTTTTGTGGTTTAGCTGTTCAGTTTGAGTTGTGAAGATAGATTGTAGGAGATATCATTGTAAATTCAATTGTTGTTCTTTCATCATTTCGGTGCATCACCATAGTTTAAAATTCAGCTTATGCATTCAATTAAAGCCTTCTTCCCTTTTCCATCCAAGTTAAAGTTAGTTATTAGAAAATTATAAAGGAAGCTGGCCTATAATCTGGAGGTCTACTTTTGTCATAGGATACCCACAACCTGAAAGTATTCCCATGTTTCACAGGATTGCAAAGCTTCTTTTCTCTCACACATGGGTGCACTCCTATTGATAACTATTGTCAATTCAGATTGCACCCGAACGCTCGATTAGTTAAATCTAGCAATCTGTTGAAACATGGAATGATTCTCAGGCCTGTGGGTTGCCTAATTTCGAGAATCAATCTCCAGAGAGGGTTGGTTCCCTGATGAAAAAACCTCCTAAAAACTAACTGACTTGGCTGGGAAAGAGAAAGAAAGCTTGCTTGAACTGAAATTCTAAAGCTACGAGAGGTGATTGCACCTAAATGATAATGACTTGCAATTATGACTCACAATAAACTTCTTAAAACTCAAATCTGCACAACCAGATTCAATAATTTAATCACTTGAATGATTTAAACAGAGGCTTTGATCTAATGCAATATTGAGGGAAAACGAGGTTTTCACGACAAAATGTATTAACTTATTAATAAGCACAGTGCATAACCAGTGATTTTAAACTAAATTGCATACAGATATGTGAAAAAGACAGAAAAAATTAGAGGTTTCAGAACTGAAACACAGTAATTCTTCGATCAAATTCTTCACAAAACGATGCTCGAAATCTAGAAGGCAAACTCTAAAGTACTGAAACTCAAAGGAATCTTCTGCAATTACACACTTTGAACCTGTAAAAAAAACTGCTATATTAATCTGAAAGCTGAGTTACAAGATGATCTTCTTTGCTGAAGGCAAAGGTAGAAAACAAGAACTAGGAATTGAAAAACAGTTAAGTTTTTCAATATATACAAAAAACCTTTCAAAAAGGCATGCAAAAAGAACTGAAAGTCCAACTCCAAGAAAGGGTGATGATTCCAAAGCCAAATCCGAGCAGAAGAAAATATCTCTAAAAAGGAGGCCCAAAACCATGCAAAAATAAGCCCAATCAAGCTCAAACTCACTGCCAAGTCATAACTGATACATGCACTATTCCAACTGAACTGCAACTCCCTGAAAAAGTGGCTTAAAGCATGCAAAACTGCCTCGTTTTTACCAATTCGCCCATTGGAACTGAAACTCCAACTCTATTATCATGTGCATGATAAAAATATCTCTCACTTCAGTTAACTTTGCTTATTATAATATCTTTTATTTGCATTTGTGACTAAATTAATTAAATGATCTATAATTTAATCATTTAATAAATTTAGCTATTATTGATCAATGCACATAACAGATATTAATATAATAAACAAAACTTAACTGAAAAGCCCACGGCCATACATACACATTTGGCATATTTTCTAAATATTTCCACATTTAATTGATAGAAGTGGCCGACCACACTCACTCAACCATATTCGACCAAACCATTAGCCCATCTTTTGGAAAATTTGACAAAGCTGTCCTCATATAATAATTTCGAAATTATTATGTCAAAAGCAATAATTAATTTTCAATGTTGACTTTAGGGAAAATGAACAAAAAGAGCTAACAAACCCTAAACTCGTTATCATTTCTCTGCATTAGACTTAGAGAAGTTTGAGGAAAATAGCCGCCGCCACTGCTCAAACCCTAGCCGCGAATTGCTTTGCTTCTGGTATTTCCTGCCATTGCTGAACTCGAATCTGGTGTCTTTGGTCGAAATAAGAGCAAATGACGTTTTTTCAAAAACGTAGAGGCACTTTGGACGTGATTTTTCCTGTTTTAAATGAGGCTCTTTCATTTTCCTGAGACTTTGCTGGTAATCTGGACACGAATCTGCTTCTTTTCTGGCCGCCATGAAATCTCAGAGCCACGAACTGCTATAGAGACCTTTCAAATTCGAAAATGTGAAGATTTCAAGAGGTATTTTTAGATAAAAGTCTGTTTTTTCTTCTTTTGTGCGAATCTGGGCAATGAATCTGTATTTTTTGAAGCTGCCATGCAAGTTCTTTGAAGTATTTTCCAGAAATAAAGAACAAACCTGCTTTAAAAACGAATCTGGTCTACTTCCTTCATTTTTCTGCAAAAACTTCACTCTTTAAGCTGCGCCATGATGCCTTCTTTCAATTTTTTCAAAGAATGTAGCATTTGTGAACTCATAACAGAAGAATACTTTGATTTTCTATGAAAAACAGTCACTTTTTTGCTTAAAATCTGAAGCTGGGCATTTTCTTTCTTTGAATCTGATTATCTGTAGACATACAGCCACATTTTCTCTTGATATGAAGCTTCAAATATTCATGATAGCAAAGAAAAAAGTATTTCCCAGTTCGAAATCTCATCTGGGTATATAAAAAAAAAACTCCTCCAGGCCGCCATGAATGATATTAGATCTGGGTATTTTGTCTCATCATATTTCCTGTTTCTTTTTAAGAGCAAAAACCTTCATGGCTGTAGTTATGTTTGTATGGCAAGGCACGCCTGAACAATTCCTTTTGATGAGCCTCAAGACAACAATAAAGAATTTTTGTACATTGTTTCCTTGATACTGACTATAGATGAAGAAGATTTAACCTTTTCTTTCCTTTTAAAACATACTTCCTTACACACTAGAAGCCTGTAGAACTTGTTTCATCAGAAAAATCAAATACAACACTGTTTAAAAGAGACAGATTCTCAACATTTCATAACTGATAAGAATACTGAAAATGCGCAAGACTGTCTTGATATTGAGCCATTCTTTTATTGTTAATGATTTCTCACTTTAGGAATTTGATTAAAAGAGAAAATGCCTTTCTCTTTTTTGCTGTTTCATATTTGATTAAAGAGAAAATGCAATCTCTTTTTGCTGTTTCATATTTGATTAAAGAGAAAATGCAATCTCTTTTTGCTGTTTCATATTTGATTAAAGAGAAAATCCAATCTCTTTTTGCTGTTTCATATTTGATTAAAGAGAAAATGCAATCTCTTTTTGCTGTTTCATATTTGATTAAAGAGAAAATCCAATCTCTTTTTGCTGTTTCATATTTGAATCTTATTGAACACATAGAAATTCAAATACAACGATGACTCATGATGAAAACTAGTTCTGATATCCTCTCATTTTGCATACTTCGTTGCTGCTCTACCAGTTCAAACTTCTCACTGTCCTTCAAAGTTACTGTATTTGTAATCATTATCACATATTTTCTAGCAATTTGTACTACGCACTGTGATAAATTATGATGCTTTGCTCTTACTGTGTGTACCATCAAATGTGTTTTCACCATCACACTCAGCAAATTAATAAGTGTTGTACTTTTCTGTTGTTCTCTCATCTTTGATTCAAACAAAAGTTTCAAGGTATCATGCATTTTCTAGGATAGCACTCCTTTTACTTATGAATCTAATACTTTCATTTACCCAGCTCAATGTATGAATCAGCTTACTATCTTCTTTCACTCATTGTTCTTTGCTAAACATGGAAATTCTTCTCATAATGTTGAAGTTAAACTGTTATCTTGAGTCTCCTGTAGACTGTGCATGCACTTGATGGTGTAAGAAACAAAACAAAATGCTGAATGCTCTATTTATCTGCCATGCTACTTTACTGTTCCTTTGATTTGTGAGCAAAAGATAATTGCTCAATCAGTTCCGTCATGCTGATTTAGACTATTTTTATCATTTGATATTATAGTACAGTAATCCTTTCTTGCTCTATAATTGAAAACCTGATATGCCGGGCTCAACCCTTGTGGGAGCCCGTTTTACTCCACATATCTGATGAAATGAACTCGAATATGATAAACTTGTTCCTGCACATTGAAACAAACATGTCAGCAAAATATAAGAAGCTGAAAGCTTCCATTGAATTATGTCTTTCCGCTTGATTTTTTCAATTATCTGATGAATGCTTGGTTTAACGCAAATTACATTTATGTTTGTAGCATAGACGTAAGGTAGAAAGTAATTCACCATTGCTTAGAGTATAACTCTAATACCATTTCCTTAACGATTTTGCAGGTATACGGAGCGATGAAGCGAGGCTGCAACTGCTTGGAGGCACGACGGCTAGAAGCACCAACGAAGTGATTCATCATTACAGGCAATGATGAATTGCTTCTCTTTTTTACGTTTATGTTATTTTCAGCAGTGTAGTCTGTCCATTTAGATTTAGTATTCATCTCTTGATTGTCAGAAACAAACTCAGTTACTCTCGCGGCTTGTGCGAGATTCAACATTTCACAAAATGAATAAAAATATCATTATGCAAATTTCTCTTAATTTTCTGTTTTAAACATTTGCACAATAAGCTTATGTCACATTTGTAAGATGATCTCAATGATGATCAATGAACACTTTATCAGCAAAATTTGAAAATTTCCTGTACCTATAATAGCTGAACTTCATTCAGCTCTACCTATTGAGCGTAAAGTGAAAAAATAGGTAACAAATTGGCGACCTCTGCGGAGTGTTTGCCTGCTAAACACAAAAGACCAGTTGCCGAGTATATTCATTGGGCATGGAGTCCTTCTCTGCTCTTGGAATTTCTAAAAATTGTAACTCAACACAAACAAAAAACTGAAAGAAACTACTGAAATTCTGTTTATGACAGAATTTGAAAAACAGGTGCAGCAATTGCACTTATTGAAAACCAGACAAAACTGAAATGAAATGTGCCAGCAGGCACTTATTGAAAGCATACTAAAACTTGAAATCAATTCTACTATGTACAGCTGAAAGCCTGAAGCTTAATAACACTGCTTCAAATGAATCCCGTTGACAGGGATTGGTAATACCTCACCATCCAGTTTTGAGAGTTGGAAAGCATTGTGTTCCTTCTTTGTTGTTATAATGTAAGGGCCATCCCACATGGCGTCAAACTTAGAATGTTTGCCAGGCCTGCTCTTCAACTCATCCCATTTGAAAACTAAGTCACCTTCATTGAAGATTCGTGCAACTGCTTTTCTGTCGAATGTCTTTTTCATCTGAGAGTGATGAATTTGAAGCCTTCTGAAAGCTTCCTTCCTGATCTCGTCCAACTCTGTTAACTCAGCAAGCCTAACTTGCATTGGCTCTTCTTCAAGTAACTCTAGTTCCTTTATGTAGCTCAGAGTTGGGAATTCTATTGATATAGGCAGCTTGGCCTCCTTACCATAAACCAAAACATACGGTGAAAAACTTGTTGACCGTTTTGGTGTAATTCTATCAGCCCAAAGGGCTAATTTAAGCTTGTCATGCCATGACCTCTGATTATCTTCAATTGTCTTCTTAAGGATCTTTATCAGATTCTTATTTGTTGATTCAGCTTGTCCATTACCTTGAGGGTAATAATTGGACGAAGTGTTCAGATAAACATTATTTTTTACTGACCAATCTGAAACTCTTAAGCCAACAAAAGCTAAAGCATTATCTGAAATAATGGACTCGGGAGTACCAAACCTGGAAACAATGTCTTGATAAAAATTTAGGACTGAAGTTTCATTTGAATCTTTTAGAGCAACTGCTTCCGTCCATTTTGTGAAGTAATCTGTTGCTGTCAAGATCCACTTGTGACCTGCACTTGACGGTGGGTTAATAGGACCGATAAAGTCAAGTCCCCACTTCCCGAATGGCTGCTCAACCTGAATTGGATTCAGGGGCAGGGCTGCTAACTTCTGTTTTCCTGCAAAAAGTGAACATTTAGCACATTTTCTGACATAAATATGTGCATCTTTGAAAAGATCTGGCCAATAATAGCCTGCCCTCATAATCTTCAAAGCTGTAGTACGAGGTGCAAAGTGACCTCCAGCAGGTCCATCATGGAATTCCTCCAGAATTCTTTCAATCTGATCTGGGTAAATACATCTGAGGAATACTCCATTGAAGTCCTTTTTATACAAAACATCATTTATTACTGCATAAGGAATTTCCTGCAATCTATAATATCTTCGTTTAGATTTATCCATACCTTCTGGGCAATCTCCAGTATACAAGTAATGGATCATTTGATGAATCCAATTAGCTGAAACAGCTGAAACAACAGATTCATCTTCATTTTTTAGAACTGCAGCAACTTCTTTACTGCTATTTTCCTCATTTTCTGCAAGCTGTTCGCACAGTCCTTTACCTCGAACAAGCTTGGTAACTTTTATGCTGATGTCATACTCCATGACTTTGGTTATCCAGCCTGCTCGCTTGTCATTAATATCTTTATTCAGCAGAAACTCTTTGACTGTTGGGTGAGCTACCAGCAGATTTATCTTATTATTAGACAGCATATGTCTGAATTTCTTCAGACTTCTTACTACGGCAAGTACATGTTTCTCAACGAATGAATATCTTGTTTCATAGTCATGCAAGACTTGACTGAAAAAAGCTATGGGTTGTTCCATACCTTCATTATTTTGCTGACAGAGCATTGCGGAGATGGTATCCACTCCTCCGAATGCATACAATATGAAATCCTTTTCAAAATCAGGATTTATAAGAGTAGGGGCTGCTGCAAGTGCCTCCTTAATCTGTTCAAAACTGCTCTTTCCTTCTTTTGACCAGCTGAACTGAATATTTTTCTTCAGCATGGCTGTCAATGGCTGTAACAATGCTGCAACATTTGGAATGAACCTCCTTACAAAGTTAATTCTGCCCAGGAAGCTCTGCAAACCCTTTTTGTGAGCGGGCAGCGGTAAAGCCAGTATGGCTGCAATACGTTCTGGGTCAATAGAAATGCCATCTTTTGAAACGATATAACCCAGAAGCTTACCTTCGTGTACAGCAAAAATACTCTTCTTCGGATTCAATGAGATTCCATATTCTCTGCATCTCTCAAAAATCTGTCTAAGATGACTGAAATGATCATCAGCATTACGTGAGAAAACAGTAACATCATCCAGGTAAACAAGAACAAATTTGTTAATCAAACCTTGGAGAGCCATATCCATTGCTCTCTGAAAGGTGGCTCCGGCGTTTGACAGTCCAAACGGCATCTTTCTGTAAGCCATCGTACCCCACTTGGTGGTAAAGGCTGTCTTATATTGATCCTCTTCCTTAACCAAAATCTGATTGTAACCTGAATACCCATCCAGCAATGAAAACCTTTCTGATCCTGAAACAACCTGCAATATTTGTTCCATTGAAGGCAGCGGGTAGTGATCTTTGAGTGAAGCTCTGTTTAGATCACAGAAATCAACGCACAACCTTATCTCTCCACTCTTCTTCCTGACAGGCACCAAATTTGACACCCAAGAAGTGTGCTTGATTGGAAATATTATGCTACCTTCGATCAACTTGTTTAATTATGTTTTCATCAGTTGTTCTAACTTCGGGTTCAGAGGCCTCTGCTTCTGTCTTACCGGTTTTGCATTTGGCTCGAGCTCAATTGTGTGCTGAGCTAATTCAGGATTAAAACCCTTCAAATCTCCATACTGCCAAGCGAATATGTCGCTGAATTCTTGACAAAGTAAGATAAATGCTTGCTGCTCCTCCTTTGTGCAGATCTTCCCAAGCTTAAGGAGCTTGTCCTTGAATATTTCTATCTGTTCATAATGTTCTTGCTTCACTGTGATACCAGATTTGTCTTTCCTAACCTGGTCATCAGTGTTGAAAATTGACTCAAGAGTCACCAAACCTTTCGGCAGTTTATTAGATTTTAACTGCATGATTTGATCACCATATTGCTGATCAAACTTGCGCTGGTTTCCAGCAGAAAACTCTGCCTCCTCCATCAGAAAATGGCATATTTGTTCATCACTATCAAAAATCTGCCAACTTATGTTATTATCAGGTACTGAAGGTCTAACAACTACCTTCACGTACTGCTGTACCTCCACATTGTGAATTTCAGCTGGAATGTCGAACTGTGACCCTAGAGCAGCAAGTTTATCAGCTTGCTTATTCTGAAGTCTGGGCACTGATTGCAGATTAAATGCATCAAACTCCTCAATTAGGTCCCAAACACGATGTTTGTACAATTTCAGCAAATCATTCTTTGTTAAATTCAGATTTCTGACTTGATTTGCTATTAATTCTGAATCGCCAAACACCTGCAAGCACTTAATCTTCTTTTTCTGGCCCATTCTAAGCCATGTATTAATGCTTCATATTCAGCAACATTGTTAGAACAGCTGAAAGCAAATCTAAATGCTGAATAATACCTGTCTCCTTCGGGTGAAATCAGAACAGCTCCTCCACCAGCACCAATTTTACTCCTAGAACCGTCAAAATAAAGCTTCCAAAGCTATTCAAACTGTTGTACTTGTTGTTTTTCTTCCTTGACCAGATTTGGAATAACTGCATCAGGTTCTCGAATCATATAAACGCCCAAACCTACTTCATCTATGAGATTGAACGGATCAATCTCGTGATTCTCGGCTGCCCACTCATCTAGATTTATGTCTGGTATGCCTTCTATAGGTACAATGGGGTCGAGAGTCATGGATTGATCCTCCTGATCATGGAAAGCTAGGTTTGCATTTATGGGGTTCAGAACATAAGGTTCAATATGGTCTTTGGCCAATGGTTCTGATTTAATGGTAACTTTGGTACAGTATCTGGTTCTAAAAAACATGTGAGACCAGTCTGATGACAAATAACCACCTAACTTTGCAGTGAAATCTCTAGATAAGCAAATGGCAAAGTAAGGTGGGAGATCAATAACATAAATGTCCTGTGGCATTTGAAAATTTGGACATGCATGCAATGTAAGGGGCTGATTTTTGATAATTCCTACAGACTTAATAGCTGTACCATCTAATTGAACTACCCCTTTTGACAAAGGTTCATACTCGAGACCTAACTTGTCTACCAGCTGCTTGGGCATGATTGAGCTGCTTGCTCCACTGTCGATCATGCAGTTATGCACTATATTCTCACCAATTATCAAACTGACATAAAAAGGAAGTGGTTTTACCTCTTTAGCTGGCTGTCCTTGCTTTTGATCTGAACTGTTCGCAATAACACTTGGCTGTTCTGTATTCGCTTTGTCAGAAATTGATATTTTAGCCAATGCCTCCTGCAAGCTTTCTTTTTGTCCAGGAAAACGTAATGCATCTATCATGGTGATGCCAACAGTTGTTTTTTCATATGCTCAACGATATTGAAAGAAGAAGCACCAACCTTTGACTGTACCTTTTGAACAGCAGCGTCTACTTGAGTTGCTTGAGGTTGAAATTGAACTTTGGGCTGCTCCTTTAATGGTCCAGCTTGCTGTCTCGTTAAAACATGAACATTCTGAGCTATTGAAGGCTGAACTTGCCCCTGTTGGGCTATAAAATCTTGATTTTTCTGGTGAACAACAGGCTGTTTGTCTCTTTCTGCTTGTTGTTTATCAGGGACAG
Source organism: Sequoia sempervirens (assembly GCA_007258455.2). NCBI lineage: Eukaryota > Viridiplantae > Streptophyta > Pinopsida > Cupressales > Cupressaceae > Sequoia > Sequoia sempervirens. Next base: position 90,095,035 of record VDFB02000003.1, read on the forward strand.
CTTGCTGTCTAAGGTCAAACGCTCTCTTTTTTGCCCTCGTATTGGCTGCAATAGACGTGGCTGACTGATTTTGACCTTGCACGTGATTAACTCCGCAAAACTCACTTCCTTGCCAGTTCATCATGGCAATGTCAAGGTCAGTTTGCTGCGTTTGTTCACTTTGTTGATCATTATCCTCTTTATTTGTTTGTTCAGAAGCAGCATAACTATTTTGCACAATGAGTGCTTGATTAATCACCCCGTTCATGCAAGTAGCCTGATTATGAGGCTGATTGCAGGGATAACACCAAACATAATCCTGCGCTAAGTTGTTCTGTATTGGCATCGGCTCTTTTGAAGAGCTAGCAGCAGCTGGGTTAAATGATTGATTAGGCCTAAAGTTAAAATTCCTCTTTTGTCCCTGGTAATCAGCTTGATAGGCAGGCCTATTTGCTTGAAAGGGTGATTGATTAGGCCTGAAATTTTGACCTTGCTGGTTTTTAAGACTTACCAAATTGTTACTCACAGTTTGAAGTAACTTGGCCATTTGTTGTTGGTCACTCATTAGCTGTTGTTGGGTATCTTTTAGACCTTGCAAATCAGAATTTGCTGGAACAGCATTATTTTGTACTGCTGCTTGGAAACCTAAGGCTGGAACAGCAGGTATAGTGGCTATTGGAGGTACATGAATGGGCATATATGGCTGTACCTCAGGGAAAATTGGCATAGGGGGTCTTGGGGCAAGTTTACTAGCTTGTATGAGGCAACTTTCAGCTCTAATGGCAATGTCATATGCTGCTGGTAAGGTTAACCCCCCCATTGACTGTATCATTTAGGCAATATCACTATGCAACGATCTAAGAAAATACAGAAAAGCATGGTCAGGAGTAGGTCTTACCGTGGCTGGAATTCGGTCCCATGTCCTTTGGAATCTGAAATTAAAGTCCATCATTTGTTCTTGTGGCGCTCTCTTAATAGTCGTCATTTGTTCAACTAGAGATAAATGATCGGACTTATCTGAAAATTGCTTCGTCAGCTTGTCTCCTAAGTCATCCCATGTCGGGACGCTACGCACTGGTAAGCCACGAAACCATTGAGATGCTTTTCCTTTGAATGATGCTGCTAACAATCTTAAGGCCACGTTCTCCTGAGTCACATGGTGAACTCCACATAATGAGGCTACGTCTCTAATATGCTCAATTGGCGTAGTCTGATCTTCACCAGTGAAGAAAGGCAGACTTTTGAGTGCTGCTACTGGTATATCATCATGCAAAGCCAAATCTAACGGGCTGCCCCCGTCAAACGGAACAAAAGCATGTGCTCTAGCTGCCATCGGAACTGCTGCTGTTCTGAAATTCGCTGCTTGTATAATCGGTACAGGCTGAACCGGTACTCTGTAACTTGGTGAAGCTGAGAAAGAACTTGGCTACCTTGTTAATGATCTGCCTCTTCTTTTCGATGTATAAACGATCGGTTCTGCCCTTCGAATCGGAGAAACTGATCGTTTTCTTGTAGATTTACCAGATGTTCGCTTGGCTGTCCTCCCTATTCTCTTTGGCGAAGACAGCTGCAAGTACTCAAACGAAGAAGAACTTTGTGTCTGAATTTTTCTCATAAGCTGTGTGCACTTGATCTGCTAAAAACTGAGAAACGGAGTCGCCAGGTATATGAAAATAATCCTCTGAAAGGCTGGAATAAACTGCTATATATACCAAATGCAAAGATGAATCAGAAACCTGCTCAAAAAAGTATTCGTATCCAACGCAGCGTACAAAATCGTTGTCACCCGATGCACCGAAATGCTTGGATCATTTAAATTAGCAACTGTTGAAAACATGGACCATCTCGTGCCCAGGCTGCCTCAAAACTCCAGGAATCAAATTTAGAGACAATTCCCTGATGAAAACCTCCTAAAAACTAATTGACTTGGCTGGGAAAGAGATAGAAAGCTTGCTTGAATTGAAATTCTAAAGCTACGAGAGGTGATTGCACCTAAATGATAATGACTTGCAATTACGACTCACAATAACTTCTCAACACTCTAATCTGCACAACCTGATTCAATAATTTTAATCACTTGAATGATTTAAACAGAGGCTTTGATTTAATGCAATATTGAGGGAAAATGAGGTTTTCACGACAAAATTTATTAATCGATTAATAAGCACAGTGCATAACCAGTGAACTTAAACTAAATTGCATACAGATATGTGAAAAAGACAGAAAAAGTCAGAGGTTTTAGAACTGAAACACAGTAATTCTTGGATCAAATTCTTCACAAAACGATGCTTGAAATCTAGAAGGAAAACTCTAAAGTACTGAACTTAAAGGAATCTTCTGCAATTACACACTTCGAACCTGTAATAAACACTGCTATATTAATCTGAAAACTGAGTTACAAAATGATCTTCTTTGCTGAAGGCAAAGGTAGAAAACAATAACTAGATTGAAAAACCGTTAAGTTTTTCAATATATACAAAAAACCTTTCCCAAAAGGCATGCAAAAAGAACTGAAAGTCCAACTCCAAGAAAGGGTGATAACTCCAAAGCCAAATCCGAGCAGAAGAAAATATCTCTGAAAAGGAGGCCCAAAATCATGCAAAAATAAGTCCAATCAAGCTCAAACTCACTGCCAAGTCATAACTGATACATGCACTATTCCAACTGAACTGCAACTCCCTGAAAAAGTGACTTAAAGCATGCAAAACTGCCTCGTTTTTACCAATCTGCCCATAATAACTAGAACTCCTCTGAAACTGAAAGGCAAACTCCATAATTTACTCCATTTGCATAATTAGATCCTCAGTTGACTTCACTTATACTCTTGTATGAATTTGAGAAGAGCTTAATTTAATTAAATATTAAAAAAAATCATCGAATGATTATTTTAATATTTTAACCATTGGTAATAACTTCTTAAATATTGGAGTAATAGCTATATTACTTTAATATTTAATTGAATGTTTGATTTTTCATAAACACCATGCAAAGTGTTCGGGCCCCTTCAGCATAATTACTTTAATTGACTCTAAAGAATCAAGACCATGAAATATTCAAAAAGTGAAATGATTTTTTCTTTTTAATTTCCAAACAAAAGTCAAGAGAACACATCATTCGAGTTAGGGCTTTTGAGAGCACTCAAACCCTAAAACTCATTATTCACTTTGCATCCGACTTAGAGAAGTTTGAGAAAAACAACCGCCACTACTCAAACCCTAGTCGCGAATTGCTTTGTTTCTGGTATTTTCTGCCATGAAGAAATTCGAATCTGACTTTTGGGGCCGAATCTGGAACATGAGACATTTTTATAAAAAACGTGGAAGTATTTAGGCGCGATTTTCTGTTCCTAGATGAGGTTCTTTCATTTTTTTTGAGCTTTTGCTTCGAATTTTGTCAAGAATCTGCATCTAACTTGGCCGCCATGAAGATCTGAAGCTACGAACTTTGTTCAAACACTCTTCAAATCCGAAAATATGAAGATTTCTGGAGGTATTTTGAGATAATAGTCTGATTTTTTTTTTTGCTTGTGCATTTCTAAAAGCTTTCTTTACTTCTTGAAGCACCATTGAAAAATCTTTGAAGTATTTTGACAAACAAAGAACAATCTTTGCTTTAAAAATTCGAATCTGTGTCTTTATTCTTTTGAATCTGCAAAAATCTTCACTCTTAAGCTGGTACATGAAGATTTCCTTTTTTTTTTCTTGCCCATATTTCTGAGACAGCAACTTTAAGACTTATGGGTATTGTAAATAATGTTTGACTTCTGTATTTTCTGTATCTGAAGCTTCAAATATTGATGATAGCAAAGAAAAATGTATTTCCCAGTTCGAAATCTCATCTGGGTATATGCGAAAAATCTCTGATAAATATTGTTACTGAGCTGAATATTCCTCCATCTGGGCATTATGAAATTTGTGTGCTCCTGACATTTCCTGGACGTTTGAACTTGAACCCTGTACCCAGCTTGCATTTGAAAACTGAAAACTGCTTTTTCTAAGCTGAGACAGTCATAATAATGTGTTGTTTTGAAACAATAAACATGGATTTTCTGTATGTTATCTTTTATTTCTAACTGCTACGAAGCAGAAATTCTTTGACTGTCTTTGTAAGAAACACTTCTAGAATGATAAAAAGAAGTAACCACCTCTTTTGCTGCTCCAAATTCTTTGCATTTTTTCTGATCTCCCACTGTTCAATTCTGATCAATACAGCAAGAAAACACTCAGCTATGCTTAACATGTGACTGAAAATTGTTTTTATTTTAGCTGTGTATTATCTTCTTGTAAAAATATTTCCACTAACTTCCAGAATAATGCATCCACCATGACTGTACTGTCACTTGACAAGATATTGAAAGTTGGTTGTAGCTAATTTCCACCATTGATAACAGATTTTACAATGAATTGACTGGTAAATATTCTTTGCCATATTTTCCACTTTGTATGGCCTGAGCTATGTCCATTGAATATGGCCTTTTAGTGAAACGTTATCCTGATTGTGTGCATCTTATGAACTAGAAACTATAGCACGCTGATATAGCTTCACTTTGTTATTCCTCATCAAGTCTCTTGAACTATATAAGTGTTTGAAATTATAAGAAACAACTGAATACCTCTTGATGTAATCCCTTTCTTCATTGTAAAAAGGTTCTACACTTAATTAAAATGCAATGCAAAAATGCCAAACAGAGCTGAAACAGAATTTTAATGAAATGATGATCTTTTAACATTGAAGAAAGTGAAAATCCTGTAGCTGTTGTTTTTGGATATCTTGTAAATAGTGATTATCATTGAAAACGGGCACTCCATTATTTTATCAATGCTGAAAACTCATGCTCCATTGTTGTCTCACTGACACTTGTAACACTGTATGCCAGTTTGATAAAAGATATTGCATCTTATGAACTAGAAACTGTAGCTTCCATTATTCTTGAATGTTGACTTAAGATAAAATTTGCAGCCTTCTGTATGAAGAATTAATAGAAAAATAGACTGTTGCAAATCTGTCCTGTACAGTGATACAGTTGATGAAAACATTCCATTTACTCAAGTATTCTGTTTCTCTTTAATGCGAAGAGGCTCGACACTTTATTTAGATGTAATGTGAAAAAATATAAAGTAGAGCTGAAACGAACACAATGAAAATGATGAGTTCTCACACTGTTTGATCCTTCCTTGATACGAAGAGCGAAGATATACTGTACGCTCAAGCTATTTTTTCTGAATCTATTTGAAATAAAGCTACTTATTCGATTATTTCTTTAACTCTTTTGATGATTCGATATGCTGGGCTCAACCCTCGTGGGAGCCCGTTTTACTCCACATATCTGATGAAAAGAATTCAAACATAATAAACCTGTTCCTGCACACTGAAACAAACATGTTAGCAAAATAAAAGAAGCTGAAAGCTTCCATTGAATTATGTCTTTCCGCTCGATCTTTTTCAATTATCTGATGAATGCTTGGTTTGACGCAAATTACATTTCTGTCTGTAGCATAGGCGTAAGGTAGAAAGTAATTCACCATTGCTTAGAGTATAACTCTAATACCATTTCCTTAACGATTTTGCAGGTACACGGAGCGATGAAGTGAGGCTGCAACTGCTTGGAGGCACGATGGCTAGAAGCACCAACGAAGTGATTCATCATTACAGGCAATGATGAATTGCTTTTCTTTTTTACGCTTATGCTATTTTCAACAGTGTAGTCTGTCCATTTAAATTTTGTATTCATCTCTTGATTGTCAGAAACAAACTCAGTTACTCTCGTGGCTTGTGCGAGATTCAGCATTTCACAAAATGAATAAAAGTATCATTATGCAAATTTTCTTAATTTTCTATTTTAAACATTTGCACAATAAACTTATGACACATATGTAAGATGATCTCAATGATGATCAATGAACACTTTATCAGCAAAATATGAAAATTTCCTGTACCTATAATAGCTGAACTTCATTCAGCTCTACCTGTTGAGCGTAGAGTGAAAAATAGAGTATGATTATGGTTTGGATAGCAAGGTTACCTGGAGTAAGCTTTGAGCATAGCAGCCAACATCAAAAGATTAGACTTTATTATACTGCATTAACTGAATTCAATAGATGTCCAAAAAATAAGTACTACCATATCCAAATCAAGGATAATATCCACACTACATGACATCATAGCATATGATAGGATAGATTAAGTTTTTTCATCATTCAGAGAACATCCTTCTAGATCCAAGGTTTTGACATCAATGACAACAATGCTAAAATATTTTCAACAACTTCTCAACATGATTTCCCTTTGCGGTGAACTTAAGTTCAATCATTTGGTAGTTTTTTGAATATTCCCCTAGAGAGTGCAATCATTGTACTCCCAAAACCATATCAATATCTCCCAAACCAATTAGATAAAATTCATCACATACCTTATGGTCTTCCAAGGTGATATTGAGCTTCTCAATTACTCGTTTGTATGAAATGATAGATTCATCAACTATTGCACATTGAAAGCTTCAAATTATTTTTTCTTCAATCTTCTCTTTTATATTATAGAAGTCAATACAATAATAACAAGAAAAATTACAATTTTAAAACAATAATATTCACTTTATATTTCCTTACAATTCTTTGATGCTCCAATGCACTCCTTGAGTAATAATGCTCCCTGAGAACTAAAGGGTTTTCATCCTCTAATTCCAAAGAACAATGGGGTTTCATCCACTAATCATAGTCTCCTATGGGTTTTTGTCCATAGAAGTTTTAACATAAAGTACCCAAAAATACATAACATCACATGATTGTTAAAATAGTAGAGTTCTCTAATTTTATATGCTATCCAACCACAAATTAAACTAGTCGACCAAGACCCAAAATGATGTCAAGGTTAAAATTTGAATCCACATGGTACCACAAGTCATCCCTACGGGCCTTGCATTCTTTCATCACCCTTGATAAGTCAGTCTCATGGCCTATGAAAAAATCCTCATAGCCCCACACACCACCACTTTTCCCACCAATCCACACACCACTATTATTTTGTAGTTCAACCATCTTTGCAGGCTTAGTAGGATTTTGTTCACACCCCTGATCCAAGCTGAGGCATTTATTAGGTAACATCCCTGACCTCTAATCCTGTTGTAGTGTAGAAAAATGCATCCCTTTACATTTTCACACTTTTTTAGGTCCTCCCTCCTAAAATTGGGTTTATTTATGGCTTAATTGGTCCTCTTTTGCATTCATAATTAAATGCATTTTTTTAGGACAATCCGGACATTCAACAAATGATAAATCATAATCTAATGTTTTTGGCTATGTGTTCTAGATCTAGGGATATGGGACTCATACACCCCTTTGGGTGTATGGGTCACACCTAGGTCTCAGGGCCTGGTTTCAGATGTTACATTAAACTTAACACTTCTTGGAGTTTTTTTCCTAGGTTTAAGCCACTAGGACTCATATGCCCAACCTGGCGTATAAGTCCCACTTTAACTTGGACCTATTTAAAATCAAATTCTTGGTGGGATTTTACTATCCCAGATATGATGTTGGCTTGTAGTGTTGTACTTTCGATAAATTAGGCATAAACAAGTATAAATACAAGGTTATTTCACATAATTTCTCCTAGCAATTTCATCCAAGCATTCTTAAGGAAATTTTATGAGATCAAGAGAATTCAAGAGAAATTTATCAAGCATTTGGAGCAATATTCAAGAATCAAGCATCATGTCAAAGTATTCATGCATCATGTGTGTTTTTGAGCTAACATTTATGATGTAGGTTTTATGATTCAAGCAAGCATTCTGGTCAAGTATTCAAGCATTCAATCAAGAGTCAAGATCCACATCCATTGGAGCAAATTCACATAAGTTTGCAACCTTTTTTTTGAGGGTTTGGTGAGTTGCAATAGTGCATTTGTTCATTCATCATTCCTTCATGCTTTTCTATTTCATTTCAAGGTTTAATTACCAAAACAAGGTTTGACCAAGGAAAACCCCCATTCCCTAACAAAATAACATTTTTCTCTCTTAATGTGTGTTTTTAGATCTAGGTGAATTGGAGCTTGAAGATTCTTTGAAGACAAAGTTTCAAAAGTTGTCAAAGTTGTCAAGAAGTTGTCATCTTCACATAAACTCACCTACAGACTAGAATTCAAACTTTTGGACTTAGAGATCAGACAAGACAAAAGCTATAGAAGATCACTAGAGGCTATAGAAATATCATTCAAACCCTATTAATGGTACTAAATCACCCCTTTGGGCGTATGAGTCCTAGTATATCCCTTTTTCAATTTTTTGTAGATCCTACACAGTCACCAGAAGATTCCAAATTATGCCCAAATTCTTGTAGCATGACTAAATCACCTAGATTGGCATATCAATCCCAGTGCACCTTAAAACAACAATTTCCAAGGTTTTCAGACCTTGTTTTGACTTCTCCATTCTTCTAGGTACTTTTCTATTTCATGATGTTTGTCAATTTGATTTAATGCTTTCAAGTTTCTAGGGTTTTGTGCATAAGATTTTACATTTCTCCTTTAAATCTTCATTTAGTGGTGAAACCCCATCCAATTACCTTAGGAAACCCCTAGTCTCTTCCTCAATCAAGTTACTTGGTTGAGGAATCTAGGTTCCTAATGAACTAAAGTGTGAAATAGGTCCTAAAGTTCCATCTCCTAAAAGGTGGACACCCCTTATTTCCTTTGGTTCATTTTGGTGAACTTGACCTTTGGACCCCTGAATTTTTGATTTGGAGAACATTTTAGTCCTAGATCTATATTGCATTAACTTTGCATTAGATTTGAATTAGTTAATTTTCATTTAGGGCTCTGAAATATTGCATTAGTGAAAAGTGCATATAGGTTGCATTTTTGCATCTTGCATCATTCAATTTCATTAGAGAACTGTACTTGCAAATAGTCATTTGAGCATACAACCTAGAAACCTTAACATGAACTCAAAATTTGTTGAATCTAGTTTAAAAACCCTAATCTAAGACTCAGTCACCCACCTGAGCAATTTAGTCCCTATATAGGTTGTTTCTCCAAATTTATGGGTATTTTGTGTTGTCTTTTGTTCAC